>JARGCV010000018.1:10937500-12137500 GCA_034064705.1 Bothrops alternatus | reverse complement strand
CACCCTTTGGATACAAATATATATATTTCAAATTAACAGTAACCATCCTAAACTTGTGAGTTGCAGAGCCTCTCCCAGGGTCTTTTTCATAGCCAAGATTACTTGAAACACTCAAAAATATGAGATGAAATTGCTGTTTTCAAATCTCAGAAGACATTCAAAGTTAAAGGGTTTTTTTTTAGTATTGTTTTAATGCTCTTTTTTCCAAGAAGCTAATGTACTCTTCAAATAGGTAATCTCTTTTTTTAATTCCTACCTGGCAACTAATAATACAGATGAAAAAGATATGTGCTTCTCATTGTCTCCTGTATTTATATTATTGGCTTTTTCAAATAATAGCTTCGGTTCATAATAGGTTGGGCAAACTGTCAAGAAGATTAGGGCACATGGTAGAGGACTTTGGATACAAAACATGCATTTGTGGCAAAACATAATATGTGCCAGAGACATAAGAAACTGAACTGAAACCATGTCTGTCTTGTATCATGCATATCTCAACCATAGGCTGTCCTATCAGACAGTTAGATTTACTTTAGAGAATGGTCTAATGCTATTGTCACAAAGCCAATATAAATTCTTAATTAGCCAAACACTAACAATCCAGAAAATAGGCATGATCATGATTTGAGAGAGCTATATATTCAGAATATGTCTGAAATTTACGCGTTCATACTAGGTGCAATTACCAATGGGTATATCAGAGTGAAAACATCTAAAGTAGGATTCTTACCTGATTTAGTATATTTTCACATGTAAAGAATTGTTAAATAAGGCAGCTATTAGGACTTTGCTTATTTCTTACAGTCCTCCAACTTGTATTGGAGGGGGGAAAAGTCCATAGAATTTAATTTGGACAGATTTCCTCTCAGAGATTATAGCAAGTGCAAATAGGGAGATATTTTTTGGGGGAAAATACATGGATTGATTGATTGATTGATTGATTGATTCTATCTGAACTCTTAGCAAGATTGTACAATGCAGTCTCTAATTAATAGTTCAATTGCAACAGTTATTATCTAAGTTTAATTGATGAATGTTATTTTATCTGTTTCATAATGAGGATAAGGATGGTGCAAGTAGATAGATGTATTTAATATCAGTTATGAGAGAGAAGCCGATGCATTGGTCTCCTGCAGCAAAATGCTTACCCACAACATTCTTGTGATTTAGTACAAGCAAATCTATTACACCCACTTGATCAATTACAAACAAAGGACTCAATAGGCTTGACAGCAGAGAACTTGCTCTATTTTCTTTTCTTTTTTTAATAAACAATTTTTATTATTTTCCATTTTACACCAACAAAAGCTTAAGAACCAGCGTGGAGATATGGTGATCAAGTACAAGAAGAAAACAATAACATTATATGTATACAATTCACACAATATTTCTTAAGACTTCCCTCTCTATCTATGTAGAATATTATAAACAATTAAATTCAAATAAATTCATTCATTAATATAGCTAAATATAAATTTCCTTAATCAATAAAAACTTTCAACCGCTCAATATCAATATAATAATCAAATTAGTACAATCCTATAACCAATTCATTCATTAGTATATCACTATATATAAATTAAATGCTTAAATCAAAACAAACACTCTATCTATTTAAATTATTGGTATCTCATTAGTACATTGCTAACACAAATTTTCATTAAGTATATTGCTGGATATAAATTTCATTAGTCAATAATCTTTTACAAAAGCTCCTTATCTATCCCAAAGATCCTGTTTTAAACTTTATTAATTTTTTCAAATATTTAAATTTAAGTTAACCTAATTATTTAACTGTTTCAGGGCCTCCAAATTTCTCTTATTTAAACATATTAGCTCCAAAGCTAAATTCCTACCTTTCTCAATTATAATTCTATTCTTTTTCAATATTTCTCCAATTATTATTTCCACCTCATTCCAAAAACAGAAACCACAAAAAGGAAAAGAACAAACATACACACAAAAAGAAAAAGAGAGAAAAAGAAGAAGAAAACACATATTCTTGCTATACTTCAATATTAAATTCTAAATAATTTCATAATAGCCTCCCATTTAACACAAACCAAATCCAAGACAGTCCAAATCGCTATAAAACCTTTACCATCCCTAATTATCATCTCAAATTTAATATTAATATCTTATTCTGGGTTTCCTTCTATTCCAAATAGGTTTCCATAGTCGAGTCTCTAGTTCCACAAATAGCTCTCCCATTGTCTCCTGCCACACTGTGCATAACAACAGGAGGTCTCCCATCATCCATTTTCTTAAGCTGGTATAAGAGTTATAGTCATTCTGAAAAGCTCATGCCAAAACGTTATTTCCCATCTTTTTCAAGGTTGCATAAACTTTAGATGAAATCATTTTTTTTAATATAGTCATCTTTAGTCAAGTTTTGCTCTTCTTCCAATAGTTTTTCCTCTCTCAGAAAGTCAAATGGTATTTGCAAATCAGCTTGACCTTCCGAAATAAGCTCCTCCATTTCCATATTATAGGTTATCTGACCATTTATATCAAGGCTTATTCCCAGTGTCAATTGAAAATCCAACTGTACATTTGCTTCTTCTGTCTCAGTGAGCTGAAAGCAAGTCTTTTGAATGCAAACTACAGTTTCACTTAAAGCTTGTGTTTGACTTTGACGGTGTGAAGAAATCTCCTTTTTACAAGCAATTATCATCTCTGTGTTTTCCAAGATTTTATCCAAGATATATTTATAAATAGAATCTGAATGGGTTTCCTCCATTTTTATCATATTTGAAAACAATATCTTTTGGGGGGAGACTATATTTAAACACAATCACTCAATATCCATCTCCTCCCCAGTTCTTAGTCTATTTCCTTTATGCAAATTCCAAGAGAAAAGAAAAAAGAAAGAAAGCATGATATGTAATTTCAGCAGAAAATGTCCCCCAACGAATACTCAAAGTTAATAAAATAATCAGTCTTTTTGGAAAACATAAAAAATAAGAGAAAATAATACTCTCCAGATGTATAGCCTCTTAAATCTCTATAAAAGAAAAATTTGGGGGGGGGCTCCAAAGTATTCAAAAATGGAATCAGCCAATAAAACAAAAATAGATTTCATCCTTTTCTTAAGCTTCTCCTCCCCCCATTTAAAACGCCGCTTCAACAAAAAGTGGAATAATTAAAAAAAATTTCACAGGAAAAAGAAAAAGAAAAATAGAGTTAAAAAAAAATCTCACCGAATCTTCCATGGTGGGTCTGCTTGCTTAGATGATCTTATGGCTTATGGTTGGCGCAGCTAAATGATCGGCCATTTTACTGGCCGATCTTTACCCTGTCAGCTCAAAGGAGATACTCGGTGCACAGAGGACACCGCTGCTCCTCTGCGTCTATCCGATAAGCCTCCTCAATGGTAGATGCTCCTCCAGAGCGTCTTTTCGACCTTCTTTAAGGGTTCTACCAGCAGGAGAAACTCGATCGGCAAAGGGACAGCTCCCTTCGACCTACCGCATCGCTGCGAACCGGAACCAGAAGCCAACTTGCTCTATTTTCTCTCCTTCCTTCCTCCCCCCCCCCAACATGCTTCTTAATTTTAAGCACAGCTATAGCTACATGTAATTTTATACTCAGGTTATGCCAAGGAAAGGAAAGAGGAATATATTGCTATTATGTTGGTAGTCACCATATTGAATGCTTATTCAGCCTGGATAGTGCACACAAATCTAGATTAAGTACTGTTCTATCAACCAAAGTTTTCTTTCTAAATAGCTTGAACATTTCAATGTCCAGATGTTGATCTTTCCTATTTACAGGGCCTTAGTCCTTGCAAATGCTTTTCATTAATTTTATTCAGTTGAAATTGCTCTTACAAATACCTAATTTTCTCTTTTAGCAAAATGAAAGAATCATTTGTTATTTGGATTCTTGTTTTTCAGTGGAAAGAATTAGTACAGATATCATTATATTTATATCATTGTGATCTAGGACATGTATGTTATGTGGTTTTTCAATTTCTCCAGCTTTTCTTCATTTTCAGCTATTTTGTTCTATACTTTCCAGTGGATATTTAGAAAAGCAGATTTATACTGGGAAAAGTTCTTCTCACTTTCTCCTCTTCCTCCTCCTGCTCCTTTAAATTCTTTTATAACTCTATGCATCAATGTAATTTTTTTCAGAGTTTCTAATTACCTTTTGGAGAGGAGGGACTGGTTTACTGTAGTTGTTTTAGTCGCCACAGTTTTCCAGAAATTGCATTCATTTGGGATTTTTTGGGGGAAAAGTGGCAGTAGTTGCTAACAGAAGTAAATGATTGGCAGGTACACAAGTAGTGAAACATAGAACATTGCAAGAAAAGACTTACAATAGTTAAGAATGAAATAATTCCCTCTTTTCCAATTGGAAAGATCATGAGCAAATGCAGCTATTTTGTATCCATAACCATGAGAAGACCAAACATGAAGTCTAGCAAATGGAAAACATTTGCTATCATCATATGATGCTCTACTTTAAATTAGCTAGGCTTTCTCTAATCTATGGATTGGAGACAATTAAGTAAGCCAGACAAACATGTGCTCTTTGTAGTCCGACCTAAGGTGGTGTGTACACATGTTTTTACTTTGCAGGACTGTGAATAGGGAAATTAAATTAAAATTAAATTAGATTTGACAGTAGCTTCACTTTGTTAGGAACAGGATCTCTAGCAAGGCTTGTGTGGTCCATAAAGAAGAGGTTTTAAGCATTTTCCAGAATTATTTAACTCCTGTTTAAATGTTGCATATCCTCAAAATTATTTCCGCATCCTGGAATTCTCCAAGTTAATAGGCCAGTTAGAATATCATCTTTTACTTGTAGATTGTTACTATTTACCAATTTATGAAAAATTGTAGCATTGCAAAAGCAGACCCTCTTGTCAAATCTATTGTATATAAATTGGTAAATAGTAACAATCTACAAGTAAAAGATGATATTCTAACTGGCCTATTAACTTGGAGAATTCCAGGAAGCGGAAATAATTTGAAGGATATGCAACATTTAAACAGGAGTTAAATAATTCTGGAAAATGCTTAAAACCTTGTCAAATCTATTGTACATAGAAAATAAGACACGCCACTGATTAAAATGGCTAAGAAGGTAATTTTAAAGAGTTAAGTTACTTTTAGGCTAACTGAGATATACCTGTGCCACGAATCAAACTGGACTGACTAAATACTAACATTATTAACCAGATGGGGCAGTCAATAAACCAAAACAAAAATACAGGCAATCTTTGACTTACAATCACAATTGAGCCTGAACTTTTTGTTGCTAAGCGAGACATTTGTTAAGTAAATGTTGCCCCATTTTATGACCTTTCTTGCTACACTTGTTAAGTGAATCACTGTAGTTGTTAAGTTAGTAGCAAGTTAAGTGAATCTGGCTTCCCCATTGACTTTGCTTGTCACAGGTTGCAAAAGGTAATAACATGATCCCGGGACACTGCAACCCTCACAACTATGAGTTAGTTGCCAAGCATCTAAATTTTGATCCCATTACCAGGGGACACTGCAACAGTTGTAAATGTGAAAAATGGTCATAACTTAAGTCACTTTTTTCAGTGTGGTTGTAACTCTGAACAGTCACTAAACAAACTGTTGTAAGTCAAGGACTACCTGTAAAAAGTTATATTACTAAGCAAAACTAGTGGACACTATTTTTCACTTATGAAAAAGCTCCACATTTCCAAAGGGATTGATTTTTAGCCATTTTCTAGCTTTCTTCTGCCCATGTCTTCAAAATTTACAACATTCTCTTGTGGTTGACTAAGCACATTTTTCACACATATGAACTTTCAGAAACCTACCACAGCTATTACCATAAAATTAAACCAGAAGATAGATCTTTTATGAACTCATAAAGCAAAGTAAATGTAATTTCTTTGTTGGATTTTAACAGCAGAAATTAGCTGCATTAACGTCTACAAATCTGTCTGGACATGTTGGCAGTCAAATTTGTTTGTGCACTTAATTTTTAGACTCTGAGCCGACATTTTGAGAAGTCTTATTTGTTTCCAATGGACCTCATTTTCCAACTGAAGTCATTCTTATGGTATTAATCAGTATACAGATTTATCTACAAAAGAAGAACAAGTTTAATTATCTAAAGCTGAGCCTGCTTTTCCCTACTTCTGCTTTTATTTCAAGAATTACAACTGAATGTTAAATGCAGCTTTTTTGTGGTGCTCCCATGGCTTCAGATTGGAATCTTTTTGTTTTCAAATGCCTTTTCATATTTATCTGTTCTATTCAGTGCTTTTTTTGTTAAAAAAAAAAGGTGCCAGAACTCACACACGTCATACAATCCGCCTTGCCTACCCTACAAGGTTCCATCCAAAAAAGGTGCCGGAACCCTGTTCTGGGTGTTCTATGAGAAAAAAAAGGCTTGGTTCTACTGTTTTTGTTGTCCACTGCTTTTTATTTGCCAAATATTCTCTGCAAAAAAATAAAGAAAATAGGTTAATTCATAATATACACCAATATTGGGCCTTTTTGACTTCTATTGCAAAGCAAAAATGTTCTTTTCCCCGTCTTTGGATTTGCTCTCAGTGGAGAAAATTATATACTGTTCTATGATTGAGAAATATTTCCCTTGTCCAATGTAGGCAGTAAAACAATGATTTGGTCTGGGAACCTGGTCAATTACAAGCCAGTACAACATATTCAAGTTTTTGTATCCAGTGGAACTGAGTGTTTAGAAGGGCTATGATACTGAAATGCTTTGGCTCTTGGTAAATAAGTTATGTTAGATCCTGGATGGCTAAAACATGGCACTGATACTTACCCTGTGCCTCTTGCCA
The DNA here is from genome assembly GCA_034064705.1 of Bothrops alternatus. Lineage (NCBI taxonomy): Eukaryota > Metazoa > Chordata > Lepidosauria > Squamata > Viperidae > Bothrops > Bothrops alternatus. Next base: position 12,130,707 of record JARGCV010000018.1, on the reverse strand, counting down.
GCTTTTGATATCATTGATCATGACATTATTCTGGATTATCTAGCAAGACTGAAGCTTGGAGTCACTGTTATACAGTGGTCCCAGTCCTTTCTGTCAAGAAATCTTCTTTTAGCCTTACAAAAAACATAGAAGACCTGGCTTTCCCCCAAATGCTGGGAGAATGGTGAGATTGGCATGGGATGAACTCATTATGGACAGCATGGGAAAATTTAGTTGTGGTGCCAGGTCTTTTTTTTTTGTTTTGTTTATTTCATTATCTATATGCATCTGTGTACACATACACAGATGGTCCTTAACTTAAAACCACAACTGGAACTTCTATCACTTAGCAATGCAGTCGTTAAGTGAATCACACCCAATTTTATGAGCTTTTTATGCCATTGTCATTGAGTGAATCACATGGTTGTAAAGTGAATCCAGTTTCCCCCATTGATTTTGCTTGTCAGAAGCCCCCTGGGAAGGTCATAAATGGCAAACACATGACCTTGGGATGCTGCAATCATCATAAATACATGCCAGTTGCCAAGCACCCAAATTTTCATCAGATGACCGTTGGGACACTGCAACAGCCATAAGGGTGAGGCCTGGTAGTAAGTCACTTTTTCCAGCGACACTGTATCTTGTACCTTTGAATAGTTGCAAATTAGGGATTACCGGTATATAGGCACAGACATGTTTGGGGTTGTGAGCTCCCCAGAGTTTGGTTTAAGATGGGCAGTCCTATAAATATTATAAATAAATAAAATAAATAGCAAAGGTTGATGTTGAGCGACTAAAGTACAACACCAAGGCTATTTGTGTTTTTCTATGTTGTGCTTAATTTTGGTTACCATTTACTAAAACTTCTGGAGTTTTACAGTGAGATGTCATCAGCTTGTTGATGATAGCCAGTTCTGTTGCTCATCTTTTCAGGTACAGTTGTTGCTCTTATTTCTGTTGTATAAGGAAGCAGCTGATATTAAGTTCAGTAATGTGCCTACGTTCAGTGACAGGGTAGACAAGAGAAAAGAGACTGACATCAAATCCAGAAAAAAAGTGTGTTTGTACAATTATCTTTTTTTTTGTACCAACTGTGGCTTTTCTGGGATAGATTGGTAATAGTTATTCCTGGCTTCTTTGCATCCTATCTTGACTATTGCAACAGGCTCTTATGTCCCAAATTCAGCCAAACTCAACTCAAATATTTGAATCAAACTGAAATTTAATGCAAAATCCTGAATCTATAGACTGAAAGGCAAGGTCAATATTTCAAATAGGCAGATGCGTAGGGAAATGAACAATTCATGTTTATGCCTGTGCTTAGTTTGTATATTGCCCATCTGTGTTTTAAATAAGCATAAATATTAGTGCTAGCAAACCTCTGTTCCAAAGGAAGTCCTGCATTCTAAAAATGCCTACCCATACAGATAATTGGGATTGTATTTTACTTTCTATCAAAATACATATTTCTACATTATTTTTCTATATAGCTTTGGGATGATAAATGCATTAGTAGATATTAATAGATACTGAAGTTTGAATCAATACATTATTTATAAATGTATCCTCTGCTTATTTCTACATGGATATACACACCTACACACACAGAGTGTTCTACAATCACAGCTTCATAATACAAAAAAGCAAGTTTTACTATTGATACATACTATTGATATATTGATATATTCATGATTCAACCAATAAAAAGCACCCTGTTGAATCCTTGAGAGTGTGGAGCAAATTGTATCGGAGGAAGCAGTTTGACTAGAAACTTGGATTTAAGTTATGAAACATCTGTACTAAAGTGAGCTTGGAACTTGGCCTGCAAAAGAGAGAGAGACAAAGATGATGCTCACTCCTCATGCTGCTGCATTCATCAAGAGTCCTGCCAGGAAGAGGGTATTTCAGTCCTCCAATATGGAAGGTAGCAATGCCATAATCTCCCTCTCCAGTTAGGGGCTCACCTTGTCATAGCTGTTATGTGGTTATACAGCATCAGTAATGGATTATGGAGGCCTCCTAAACTGTGAATCTGTTCCTTTGCAGAAGTGCAGTCTCATCCAGGACAGATTTATCACCAAAATCCTAAATTCCAGTTCCTGAAATGAGCAACAATTCTGTCTTGTCCAAGTTCAGCATCAGTTTGTTCTCCCATATCCCACGTCTCCAGGCCTTTACAGTCTGGAGACGTGCAAAGACTTTAGTAACATCCAGTTCTGGATGTACTTTGGGAAAAACTACAGCTGGGTATCATTAGAATATGAGTGGCAAATGGCTTCAAATTCACATGCTCTTCCCAGCAATTTCATATAGATGTTAAATAAAGATGGAAGATAATATGGATCTTTGTGGATCCCAGTGTTTCCCAATATCATCTCCTACAGTACCTAGAGAGTAAGAGCAGAACTTCCACAAAGTGCCTCCAATAGTCAATCCATTCAAGCAATCCAAAAAGACACCAGAATCAAAAGCTACTAAGAAAGAATAAATTGGAAGCAAGCAATCAAGGAACATGAAACTGTGTTAGGTATACTGTTGTCTGATGTGAGCGGTCTGGGTTAATATGACCTTGCTATATTTTAAAGGAGATTGAAAAATGTGGAAGAGTGCAGCCAATTGCTAAAACTGTCATCCGGAATCGATTTGAAGTTTGTCCTCTAGAAACTTTCTTTCTCTTAAAAGAAAAAGAAATAAAGAAACTTACATCCTCCTGCATTCATCTGTCACTTGCTAAGTTTTTTGAAATATTCCAGACTTGTCCCTGTTTTCTGTTTTGGCTCCTCTCCATTGCTTTCTACTAGAATGTTTTAAAAAGTATAATGCTTCACACCTTGCTGAAAAACCTAGATGCTTCATAAGCTGAATTTTCTACCCATAGCATCTTGTATGCTATAAAATAGCTTTCTGCAATGTGGCTCTTTTAAGTTAAATATGAGAATTCATATTCAAATGCTAATATCCTTTCCAGCTAGACTTTTTTTTAAAAGGATAAGCATAATGAATAGGCCAAAAACTATATTTAAAAGTAATGAATTACTGTTTGTTATTATTTCAATTTCTTAATGTAATATATAAGGAAAATATATACAGTAACTCAGACCTTAGTGTAGATAAATAGAAGTTAGTTTGAAAATATAACTAAATTTACAAGTGAATTCACTGAGCAATTTTAAAAGACTGGCAATAGATATTTTTTTAATAATTAAAAGAAGAGCACAAAAAATTTGACAGTGCAAATATATTTGGCATGATTGACATTCTGAAAATGTCACTCTGACTTATAGAAGAACTCAATGCATTTCTTGTGTAGAATATCATATTAATAATTTACCTTTAATTGGCTCCATAGGAAGCTTTGCTGGTTTGTTTTGGAATTTTGCATTGGCAATATCTAAAAAACTCAAACTCAGTCTGAAACAGCAGAGCTAGAAGTCACAAGATTTAATGCTACTTCTTGTGGATTTATACAAAGATCAGGGGTTTTCATACCATACCGAAATAACTGAATAGTGCAGGAATGTCCATGTTAGGCCTAACTATTAAAAGTCCCTATGAGTCATTCTCACTGTCAATCAGCTTTCCTTTCACTGTTTTTCCTTCCTTCTTCTCCAACAATACATGTGAGAATGTATAATGCTAATTTCTCAGGATAATATGTGGACAGTACATAGGAAATGTTGCTGTGATAACAAATGTTTTAAATTTTGTGGTTTTGATTCAAATAATAAACATGATTACCTTCTAGAAACTGCTGCTATATCCCTCCTCCCACAATTAGTACACAGCAACTGACTCTAGATGGGTGATCTCAAAGGTAAAACATTCTTGAGATCAGCCCAAAACTGACTAGATTCCATATTCCTGAAGTTTGCCTACCTGTGTTGTCAAATGGTTGTACAATTTGTTACAGAATTTTTATAGCAACAGCAGTAACATATATTTCTCTTACCATTATGTATATCTTGCACTATATTGAATTGAGGGTATATTTATAAAATACTATGTTGTGTCGTTTAGATACAAACTCATATGTTTTGCTCCAATACTTGTTTGCATACAAAAAGGCAGGCTTTAATTAAATTGGTTTACTGGGTGGTCCTGCTTAATGCTTAAGAATCTGTAATTACAGACTTGACTATTTTTGTTTGCATAACATTCACTACTTTTAAAACTAGGTTAAAAACTTAAACTGATTGAAGTTAAATCATTTTCTTTAAAATGTTTCCTGATTATGAATTATAAAAAGGGGGCAGGTTAGAAAAAACATGACTTTTAGGTTGTGTATGTGTGTATGTGTGATTATATGCATGTTTGCTTAATTCTGATGATTCTGCCATATATATAATCTTACATTGGTAATTCTGGACAGCTTACAATCATAAAATATAAAAATTGTATAAGCTAAAAACATAAATTAATACACAAGCAAAGTAAAGATGGAGAGGGCAGGAGCAGGATGGAGCGGAGGTTGAATCTGTTGTTAATCAATCAATGTGATGCTCCCCCATTGGAGGCACAAACTAAATGGCAGAGCCAGGTCTTTAGGTTCTTACAAAAGGTCAGGAAAGTTGGAGCTCACCTTACTCCAGGGAGCAAGATGTTCCAGAAGGCAAGTGCAATGGCAGAGAAGGCCCTTTGACCCCGCTGGCCAAAATACTCAGGTCATTAGGGCTAAAAAATGCTCTAAAAATGGTTCATCTTCTCAAAGTTAAGAAATCCCTTAGCCTACAGTAAGTTCAAGAAGAAGGTGGCAGAGAAAGATCCAGCTTAGTAAATACAATATATAATATCCATGGTGCCTGGGTAGAGATTTAATATTCTTTATTATTAATAATAATAATTTTTATTACTAAGTTTCTTTAATAATATGGTACATGGCTTTCTATCAAAACCACCAAGCAGAATAGAACAGAATCACTGTTAGAAAGAGAACACAACTTACAGAACACTGCCAATTGCTTCTTCCTGATGCTTGACCTGGCCAGTATCTCCTTCCTGCCCTTTGCTTCCTTCTTCAGAATAATTGCTGCAGATCAGTTGCTGACTAAAATAGTTTTAACCCAGAACTGGCCTCCATATAACCATATCTCAAATTATTGTAAGGTACAAAAACCTTCTTCAGTTCAAACTTGAATCCTGCTCACTGTAGTTTTCTCGGCAGCGTTATTTAAATAATGCTGGACTGATTTTTGTTTCTGGTTTTTTTACCGTTCTAGTATACAGGCCTGGTTCACTCTGTAGGTTTCCTATCTTAAGAATTGAACAAGCCTGATCCCGCTTAATTTTCAAGCCAGCTTTGACACATGAGCTGCCTATAAGATTCTTGAATGACATTCAAAATGTTTTGCATTCACTTCTTAAAACCCATGCAACACTTCCCTGTTTATCTGCCATTTTTTGTGCTCAATATGAAGAGATAGGAGGTTGTATAATTAACGCTAAAGTATTTCATCTGGTGGGTGTAAGTTTAATGGAGAATCTGAAATACAGACTGTCTAGAAATAACGGTTTTGCATATATGAGGAAGTCATAAAAGTCAAGTTAGCAGGTACATTATTACTGAAGATAAGTTCAAAGCAGTGAACTAGATTAAATTCATGGAACATTTTTAAAGCCAGCAGGACCATTTGGAAGTGGATTTCAAGAGTAATGGGGGGGGGGAGCTAGAAAATGTTCTGAAAGATCGTGCTGATATGACCATATTTATATAGGGAAAAACATTTGGGCACAGCTTTCTGGAATATATCAAATTAAGATAAGTTGGTTTTATGAACAGTAAAAATGAAATAACTACAAATTGCTCTGCAGAATTAATGCACAGTTTGCTTGTAAGTCCAATTCAAGGTGCTGGTTTTGACTTTTAAAGCTCTTCATGGCACAGGACCAGGTTATTTGAGGGACCCCCTCTGCCTGATTATATATGCCTGTCCCATCAGATCCAGCAGAAAGGGTTTCTTGTGAGTCCCATCTGTGAAGGAATTAACATTTGGCAGGACCCAGGAGACAGGCTTTTTCTGCCTTGGTACCTGCCCTGTGGAATCTCAGCCCCCCCCCAATGAGGTGAGACTGGCCCCATTCTTGACATCCTTCTAGAAATTCCTCAAAACATGATTTATCTTAAGGTAATTATGAATTAGTGTGCGGGCAGCATTACCTATAACATTAAATTCTTTCTACTAATTATTAATAGTAAATGCTGGTGAATGTTTTTAATTGTAGAATGCTTTGTAATATTGCTTATTCTATAGTTTTTTTTACTATAAACAGTCCCAAATCATGTTACCAAATATGATGAGTAAATAAAAAAGAATAATTGATGCATTTATGAGAATATTGTCAAAAGAATCAATACAGGATCAAGAATGATATTCATTGTGAATGTCAGTGACTGTTCTTATATAAACTCAATGAAACTCTACTTTGGTTAATTTTTCTCTATATTATACTTCTATATCTGATGCATGCATAATTCAAAAGAAGAATAAATCAAATTATGGAGACTCTTTTTACATAGCACTAACATGATCAGTCTCATCAGGATATCATTTAATATTTGTACTCCTACTATATATATATCAGTTATCAGATTATAGATATTTTAACAATATAAATGATGACTCAGTGATATAGCCACACAAAAAAACACAGTCTTAATGTTAAGGGTGATTGACAAATTAATTTTCAAAAGCAGATAGAAATTGGAACCAGTGCAGCGAATAGCCTTACTAACTTATTTTTTTAAAAATGAAACATTGGACAGCCCAATTGGGGAATTTACCATCACATTTCAATGACTCAGTTTTGATGTTAGATCAGGAGATACAGGTTAGCCAACCTCCATTAGACAGAATGAGGTTACTGCCTCAGGTAGCAGATGTTAGCATTTCCTCTGCTATACTAATTACTTCCCCAGTTATTCCAATTAAATCTAAACAGAGATATGCACCTCAGCACCCATCTTGCTGTGCCTGCTGTCTCCAGTTGAGTGGCAGATGTTGCCAGCTAATCTGTTATAAGAGAGGGGAAAAGATTCAATAACTAGCATATAGCATGGTGAGAAGGCCCCATTTTGCAGTAAAATGGCTTGAGTTGGCCCTGAAAAGAAAGAGCATCTGTGCTAAGGGACAAGTATGCAATAATTTAGAATCTATTTATAACATTTAAGAGCATATTTTATACATACGTGTGCTTTGCAAACCAATGAAAATATAGTTTGACTATGACAGCATCTTAGTGGGCCATACTTCCATTATTATATTCTAGGAACAATTGATAACAAAATAAATCAACATTTGCAATCTTTGAAAATCTTGCTTATATAACTATAGTGACATTCCTGAGCCAGATTCAACCAAAGGCAGTCTCGTCTCTGTTTTGGAAGTCAGAGCTAAGTACTTTGGTTTGGCCTAGAGTATGATTGCATCACCGGGAACACATCTAGAGCTTCACTCAACCAACTCTGAACTGAGTACATTTGGAAGTTCAAGCATGCCAATAACAATACCTCATATGCCAAATATTCCATTTTATTTTCAAGCCAAGACTTTATCTTCTAAAGTAAAGAGCAAACATGTTTTTTTTCAAACTGATAAAGGCATTTGTAATTTATCCTATTGGTGGCATGTGAGATGATAATTTTTCACTCCATTTTATATTCCCCTTGTTGCTTTCTTCCAAGTAGGTGAAATAAATTCTCCCCCAGGTTATTTCATCAGCCCTAGGAAATCACAGTAACTGAGCCATTGTCAGGCTGCTGTGTGTGTGGTCCCATCATCTGGGGTTGCAACAAGTGGTTATGATGTTCTGTGATTCCATCTTCTCGCTCTGTCCCTCTTGTTTTTATCTCAAGATAGGCATGTGCCAACACAGAAAAACAAAACCAAATTCTATGGGCTAAGTGCTATTATTAACAACCCAGAGAATTGCTCTTGCCCCTTTAATTCTCATGTAATGAACATCAGAGCATTGTGGGGAATTAAAATGGTAGCAAAGGCAGTAGTGTTTGCCAACTAATCCAGCTTCTTCATTGCTCTTGCTATACTTCCATCTCACAATAAAGGGAAGGAAGAGCGCACAGCACTATCTCTGTTCTTGCTCTCCGAGTTGTGAAAGGAGCTTCTGCACTGTTGTCCTGTGGCGAACTCACACTCTGCATCTGCCAAGGGCTTCATCAAAAGTGGAACTTGCTCTAATGTACGTTTCTGGCACAAATCTCTACAGTGGAGAATACCTGAACTATCTATTAGTGAATAGTCATAGGATCTTTGGTATATAATCAGCTGCTTATTTACAGGATTTTTTTTCTTTTACACTTCATCATAGACTAAAAGACACTACTATGCATAGAAAAGTTTTAATTCCCCATGCTGGCTAGGGAATTTTGGGAGTTGAAGTCCACACATCTTACAGTTGCCAAGCTTGAGAAACACAGCTCTACAGTCCATTTTTAACAGAGCATAAGTATGGTGGTAGAACCAAATGCATTAAAGCTATTTAGAGACAGATGCTTAAGTCCCAAGGGACAAGCATAGTTTAATAAAGATGTTACATACTATAATACATAGCCTGTATCTCTGAACCTACTATCCAGGAGAACGGAAAGGAAAAAGTACTGTACATTCCCATAAGAAACAGAGTGAAGAGAAGAGCCAAAAAATCCATCTTTTAATAAAGAGACAGCAGACAGAGAAAAAGAGAAGAAAAAAGGTCATTGCTTGATATTTCTAAATTCAGATGCTATTCATGTTCTTGAGAAGAAAGTGAAGATAAAAATGTTCTCCAGACTAAGCTTCTCCCTGGTTATTACAAACTCATGCAGTTTTCTTGCCAACATCATGAAAATGGTTTGCCATTGCTTATTTCCTGGATGTTTTCCAATTTCCCAATCTAGCTTACAGTCCTGGAATGTTTAGGTCAAATTCCACCTGATTGCTATCCAGGTTTGTCATTGCTTTGCTTCTAAATTCAGAAATGGTCAGCTAGATGCTATCAGCATTTGAGATAGTCAATAGAATGAAAGATACAAAAGGTTGCTAGTTCTGGAAGAGATCTCCAACACACTCTGAACATGGCAACAGGGTTTGGCATTTCAGACAATTACACCTAATCTAGAATTGAATGGTTTGCTCAATGACTTTTTAAATATTTAAATGGTAAGGCCCAAAGTAAGACAGTTAATTTGGTGTAGCAGTTAAGGCACCAGGCTAAAAACAAGGGGACCATGAGTTCTGGTCCCACTTTAGGCACAGAAACCAGCTGGATGGCCTTAGGCCAGTCATTCTCTCTCAGCTCTAGGAAGGAGGCAAGGACAAACCACTTCTGGAATCTTGCCAAAAAAAACCCCGCAGGGACTTGTCCATGCAGTCGCTAGAAGTCAAAACTGACTCAAAGGGACAAAAATAAATAAGGAGCCAAAATATATTCTACTGAATAAAATATGTGCAAATCTTCATGGAGAAATCCTGAGATTTTTTTTAATTGTCACAGTTTTGCTGAGGCTTTTTCATGCCTTTTTCTGCTGACTTCCACCTAGAATCACAGTTAGCCTATTTGTCATACATGTTATGTGATAAGTCTGACAACACATTTAAGTTAATGCAAGCTTTTTTTTTTTTTTTGGCTCAAGATCAGAGAGGCATTCTTCTGCCCCAGATAAAAATTTCCATTTTACTGATACTATGAAGAAAAACTAGAACAAGAGCCAGGAGCGACAGGCCATTAAAAGAATTCTTATAAAATAAAACTGTAGATGCCATGATGCTTAAGTAAAACAGTTGTTTCCTGCCTCTGATATACTCTTCAAGCTGCACTTTATTTGTTTAAAAGTCTTTTTGAAAGTAGCCTTTGAGAATCATCTTTTTTGGGGGCACTTTTTCTCAATTGAATAAATTGCATGATAGGAATTAAGTGGAGACTTTCCCATCACTACCTCTCTATACCAAGATAAATTTCATATTCAAAAATATTTAATAATTGTCAAAAATTAATGCTACAGAAGCCAACTACTGGGGGGGAGGAGAGGCATAATCCTGCTTCAATTCTTCCTTTGCTTTTGCTCTTATTTCATTATCAGCAAATATCATTAAAATTAATAATAAACATTTGAAGTTTTCAGTCACAGCATGTCATTTCATCTACAGTCAAAAAAAAAGTACAGAAAAAGCTGAGAATATAAATGCTACACACAATATATGTGGGATTAATTGTCAGCTAAACATTGTAAAAGATAGAATATGCAAAAACAAAAATAAAAAAATCAGGAGAAATTCATTACTTGGAGCCATCTCTGTTCTGTTTCAGGACAAATTGCAGAGTTCCATCCAAACACACAAACACAATGTAATTTGTAAGAAAAGGAGCCAATTGCTGCTATGACCAATCTGTTAAAGCAATGTTTATACAACAAGGCAAAAAATAATTTTGTATCAAATGTAGTTTTGTTCCAGACATTCAATCAACACTTTCCTAATTACAAATACAATTGGAACTTTCAAACTGGAACCAGCCTTAATATTCTTTAATACTGTATAGCATGAACTGCCTGAATATAGCAACTTTAAAAATATGTCTTATATATGCATATAGAAGTATTAAAGTTTCTCCTCTGGGACTGAACCCAATGGAAAGAAAATTAGATAGCTGTAGACATATACAAATCAGTGGGGCAAATTAATAACAACCAATTGATTTGATGGAACCAATTTGATTACACTTAAATCAACTGAAGAATTGTCATGACTAATCTGCCCCACTGATTTAAGTGAAACCTAAGTGCAACTAATTTAGCCTATATCCAAATGACAGTAAAAGTGAAATGGCAAAGATGAGGATATCTTGCTTTTAAATTTTCCAGACCTACATTAGATTTTGGCCAGATACCATTTACTGCTTTAATGAAACACTAATTTCTTTCTCTAAAGTGCACGTACCTTTGCTAAACAATAAATATTGGTTTTACATATTCTATCAAGCTAAAATAAACAAATAAATTGGTTTAGCATCATATAGAAATTCAACATGTATATTTCTTCAACATGTAATTTGGTCCCAACTCTAAAAACCTGGTACTGCTTCAAATAACTTGGGCTTTTATAGGATTAAACAAGGCTTAAGGAATCCTCTAGGCCAGGGATTCCCAAACTCGGCACCTTCAAGATGTGTAGACTTCAACTTTCAGAATTCTTCAGCTGGGAAATTCTGGGAGTTGAGGTCCACACGTCCTAAAGTTGTTAAGATTGGGAAACCCTACCCTAGGCCGCCTCATGCCTTTAAATAAGATAAGTCTAAATCCTGTTTTCCTTATCTGGCCAGAAAAACGTTTTTCAGATTTGTTTAAAAGGAAACATTCTCCAGAAGCGGTGAGTGCTCCAACACTGGAAGTTTTTAAGAAGAAACTGGAAAGCCATTTATCCAAAATGGTATAGGGCAGCGGTTCTCAACCTTTTCCGGAGGTTGACCCTGGCCCGCGCCGCGCTTGCGCGGTGTGATGAGGCACATTGCACATACGCGGCACAACGGGGCGCATCGCGCATGCGTGGCACGACGGCCCGCATCGCAATAGGGAAAAAAATGGCCGACCCCCCAAAAATGGCCGATCAAAATAAAAAAATGGCGGGCCCACACCGCGCATGCGCGGCACGATGGGGCACATCACGCATGCACAGCACAACGGCCCGCATCGCAATAGGGAAAAAATGGCCGACCAAAAAAAATGGCTGACCAAAATAAAAAAAAATGGCGAGCCCACACCACACATGCGCGGCGTGACAGGGCGCATCGCGCATGCGCGGTGCGACAGCCCGCATCACAATAGGGAAAAAATGGCCGACCCAAAAAAAAAGTGGCCGACCAAAAAAAAATGGTGGACTGCGGTGCTTGGCGACCCCCGTGAAATGGTCGTTCGACCCCAAATGGGGTCGCGACCCACAGGTTGAGAACTGCTGGTATAGGGTTACCTGCCTAAGCAGGGGGTTGCACCTGATGACCTCCAAGGTCCCTTCCAACTTTATTATTATTATTATTATTATTATTATTATTATTATTATTATTATTATTAAACATATTTAGGGACAAAAAATCAGATCAGAAAATTGCTTTGCTGAAGTGGATAATCAACTGAAATAATTATTTAAGGAACCACCAAATCCATTTTGGAATTTCAGAATTACTTGATCTTGTCTTTATTAAAAAAAAAACTTCGGAATGCTGCATAGAAGGCTGTGCATGAGTATGACACTAAAGCTGATATAAGAAAGAAAGTATATATATAAGAAAGTATATATGGACATTACTAATACAGGGTGAACAGAAGCAGAAAATAATTATATGTACCTGTTCAATTTCATTAATTAATGAAAGGAAATCCTTAGAAAAAAGCAAAATTGAACATTTGGTGCAAAAAAAATGGAGGTAGAAACATCCACAAATCTTCTCTGCATATTCATGATGTTCTCCGCTAATATCTGAAGATATGAACAAGTCAGAGAGCCAGTTTGATCTAGTGGTTAAGGCACCAGGCTGGAAATCAGGAAAGTGCGACTTCTAGTCCTGCCTTAACCAAGAAAACTGGCTGGGTGACTGGAAGCAGTCACTTTCTCTTAGCCCAATCAACTTACAGGGTCGTTGTTATGGGAAAATAGTAGGAGGAAGGAGTATTATATATGTTCACTTTTTTGAGTTATTTATAAAAATAATAAAGGTGGGAGATAAGTAAATTCATAAAATTATGTAGTGAATGATACTTTACTGACTGGGCCACTAAAATAGCATATAAAAACCTAGAACTCCTGAATGGTTCATTTTTAGATAGACATTACTAAGATGTTGAAAAAAAAGTCTTCATCAGGGTCCAGTCCAAGCCGGGAATAAACAAAATGGAGACTGCTTTAGAAAGAAGGCTGTAGTTTATTGAAGAGCAGAGCCAGACAGAAAGATGGCTCTGGGAAAGCTGACCACATGTTGCTGGGAGTGGTGGGTTTTTATATCTTTTGGGGCTTTTGAAGTTGTTTCCTGTTCCTGTTTGAGGTTTTGTATTTCCTGTGTCATGTACTTTGACCTGAGTCTGAGTGTGCCCTTTTGGTATTGGTGGGTTAATCCTATTATGTTTCCTGTCCTTAGAGTTTGATGGGAGTATGTAGATTTTAGGGCTCTTTGTCTTCCTAATCTCATCAGCTTCTAGCTTCCTGGCTCCAACCTTTCTGAAAGGATTATCACATCTGCAAGCTGGCCTCTGCCTAGTTTCAGCTTGTGAGGGGGAGAGGGGCTGGGGCTTGTTTCTGGAGGCTGGTTTCTGTTGTTGTTTTTAAAAGATCTTTTCCATTACTCTTTTGGGGAAATATATTCTGCCTTTCTAATATTCCCCAAAATATTTCTTTCTTTGGATTCTTCCCACAACTTTATAGGATCCAATCACAGGAACAGAACTTTTGTGAAAATGTAACTACACATAATAGAAATTGTTCTTGGAGATTTGAACCAAGAAGCAAATTTTATTTTATATGCACATTTTTGTCATCTTCCTCAGTATTTCAGGGAAGGCAGGTTCTGGTTACATGTTGGGAAACTGTTCTAAAAGTAACTCAATAATGCAATCAATTATCCAGGAAAGCAGTGTTTTCACTAGATATCTTCAAGCAGAAGCTAAATAAATAGGTTGACAAAAAGTGTGATTCCTGCACTGGGCAGGAAAAATGGAGAGGAGCGGCATACAAATCCGAATAAAATAAATAAAAATAAATAAATGATATTTTCCATACTAATCGTTTTACCGATTTCTTCAATAATCCAAGCATGATGATGAGGATGATGTTAAAAATCACAATGAAAGTGATAAAAATGAGGAAAAATGCATTGCAAACTAACAATGAAAACCTTAGCCATTCTTGTTTGCATCCCAAGATAGAAAGTAAGTGTGAAAGTCCCAAGGCTTGCATTACTCTTATCACTACTGTGTTGCAAACATGGGTTTTTACTCGTGCTTCATCAAGTTTGCATGCTTTCGAATGGCTAGGTTGGCAGCAGCCAGGGCAAGGATGGGAACTCACCCCGTCGCATGATGCTCGGGTTTTGAACTTTGAAGTCCCGCATCTGAACCGCTGACCCATCTTGCCACCCATAAATAGGTATAACTTTGGTAGGAAGGTAACAGCACTCTGTGACATCATGCTGGCCACATGGCCATGGAAACATCTTTGAACAGCACTGGCTCAAATGAGTATTGGAGAGGCCCATAGTCAGTATCCAGGAAAGCTTAGATTTTGTAAGATACTCTTCTTTTGAATGAGAAAAATGGAAAATACATTAAATATGTTTAGGAAAGACAGCACTTGTGGGTAGGTGGGTGGGTGGGTGGAGGAATAGTTCAGCATTATAGATATTGTGAAAATTAAACAATTAAATTTTGCATCCACTTTAAATGGGGTATGCAGGGAACACTAGTGGTAGTTTCTAGATTAAGGCTTCACTCAGTTATACTAGCACTGATGCTACCAAGTAGGGCGTTTGCACATTTTATTATTAAACATGTTTGTACATTGGTTAATGTTTCTTTGCAGCAAAGCACCATTATACAATTAAACACCCGTCACATTAAGAGCATAATTTCATTCATTTCACCATTGGAATGACGATTTCAGGTATTTATTGTTTATTTAAAATGCTTATGGGCTAAGAGCAAACACCCCTCCCCAAATACATTTAGAGATAAACTCAACACTATGATATAGTATTTCGTGAAAATTCACAAAACAAGCACTGGGGATGGTGAAGACAACCAAAGTATCACTTCAAACTTCTTCTTTTGTTAGGATTTGGAGGAGGTATTGTCTGTTCAAAGGCAACAATTGTGATTATATAAGCAATGTTTATCAGCTTTCTCCCTTCAGAGTAATATCTAGTGCAGGGGTTCTCAACCTTGGCAACTTTAAGACTTGTGGACTTGTGCAAAGCTGGCTTAGGAATTCTGGAAGTTGAAGTCCACAAGTCTTAAAGTTGCCAAGGTTGAGAACCCCTGATGTGGCTGAGGAATTCTGGAAGTTGAAGTCCACAAGACTTAAAGTTGCCAAGGTTGAGAACCCCTGATGTGCTATAATCATGCAGGAATGGAAGAGAAGACAGCTCATCTCTTTTGGATGCGACAACAATGTTGAGCATATGTTCTTGGATTGTGTATACAGAATCAGCATTCTTAATAGCATTTCATTTATCTCAGCTTCAAGTATTTTTTAAAACTGAAAATTATAGAATAGCATCTTATATACATGAATTATTTGACTCCTCAGAAGCTCATCTGACACTTACAGTTCATTTCTAAGAGTAAATAATTTTTTTGGGAGAACTAGGCAGTTCCTGATGATGGCGGCGGGGGGGGGGTTGTGGCAGGATAAAAAAATTGGGGAAGAAATTGTGAGTCTGATTCAACACCACCATTTTTATATTCAGTTATTTACTCTGGACAAGGTTTGGGATGGAAATTTCAGAACAAAATATGGTTTCCAATTTATTTCAAATATTCAATGATTGGTTGCATACTACTTGGCCAGGTGCTGCCAAACACATAATCTTAAAATATTGATGAGAGAACTAGAATAATAAATCCCCAAGTATTGCTTTTATCTGATTTTTCATTCCAGACCAAAGACATTTTGCTAATGCCTGACTCTGAAAGTGGCATAAACACACTTATTCAGAAGTAAATCTTCATGATTTCAAATAGGTTTGCTTCTGAGCAAGATTCATTGCAAAGTTTTTAGCTCAAAGGAAAGGATTTCAGAGGAATGATGGATAAGTTTCCCAAGTATTGATTTCAGAAAGTGAGCTTTTCAGGAACGGAAAGCCAACAGTGAACTTGTTACACAATTTGGCAAGGCTGTAACCACTTGTATCCATTAGCTGGCTTTTGCTTCGCTCTTTTGCAATACCAAATTTCATTCACAGCCACCAAATCTCTATGAATCACACTCATTTCTGATGAATAGTTTTCTGGTTAAAATAGAGGATGAGTTCATAAAACGTCCTAACGTATTTTGTTTGATTTTAACTTAACGGAACCTGTGAATTTGGCCATTCTAATTTGTGAACCCTGGTTTAGCATGACAAATATATCCTGCCAATTTAATTTATTCCCCCAAATGTGGCTAAACAAACCATTGCTGAATGTGATATACGAACCCTACCAATGTATTCTTGGCTTCATTTCACACTAGTGGCAAAAGGCAAGGACAGAATGATTAAAGGATTGCTTGTGATGACAAAGGGAAGGTGGAGTTCAGTAAATTAGGATAGGATGTTAGGAATCCAGATGGCAGGATGAAGCCACTCCAGATTAAGGCAAAGCCTTTCAGTATCAATCATGTCCTTCTGTTATTTTCCCACTATCTTACAAGCAAATGAAATTTTGCATTGCCAAAGAGTGAAGAAAGAGCCAACTAATGGAGAGAGACAAGTGACAGGGGCTTGCCAAACTATGTAATGAGTTCACTGTTGGCTTCCCGACTCCTGAAAAGCTCATTTTCTGAAATCAGCCCTTGGGGACCTTCTCCATCATTCCTCTGAAATCCTTTCCTTTGGGCTTAAACCTTTGCCAGGAATCTTCCTCAGAAACTAGTTTACTTGAAATCAGAAAAATTTACTTTTGAGTAAGTCTGTTTATGCTAATTTTACAAAAATAAGAGCCAGGCATGAGGAACATGTCCTTTGTCAATTTTTATTTGGTATGAGAAACATTGTTGACAAACACAGTATTTGGGAATTTAAATGATCTTTCCACATTGTTCCTAAGGTGAACAATGAAACTTGGGAAAATAGTTTGAAAAGTGGGGTTTTGAAACATGCAGAAGCTAAAAATATTATTCTTGCTTTCTTCCCATTTATATACATCCACACAATCACTTCATTTTCCTGAGCAAAAGAGGGTTTGATTGTTTGCCATCAAGTTGTCATCTCTTATCAACCATACAGAGAAATTTTATCCATGGCAATCTGTCCCTAACCTGGTCTTCCAATAGTGCTTTCATAAAAGATGCAGCTGTTTTAATGATTCAATGGGAAGTTATTCATTTATATTTCAGTATACTACAAAGAGTCCTTTTCAAACCACGGTGGAAAGTCTGTTGTTTCTGAACCAAAATTAAGATCCATAATTGCAGATAATAATTGGGATACTATCAGTTATGTATCTTATTGGGTTCAGTGAAATTATACCTCATAGACTTTATAAAGCCTAACTTAAAATGCAGCATGCATTTTTAAACTGAATTAATTTGAATTCTTTAACCTGTTTCTATTTTTTTTAATTTTATTTTTTAAAAAGTACTTTAATATAAATATTAAATATTTTTTTCCAAAAAAGGAAAAACAAAAACAAACAGAAATTGAAATAAAAAAGAATAAAGATAAAAAGCTATCATTATTATAGAAAACAATTTAAGCATAGCATTAAGCTTTGTCTACACAAAGTTTTTAAATTCACTCCTGTACAATATCCTCATGGCATTAAGTACATTAATATATAACTTTGTCCTTTGTAGGACTAGTGTATCAATTTTTTTAAAAAATGTTTTTTAAAAAACTAACCTTCAGACCAGGGGCATCTGCTGGAGGAGGGAATGTCAGCATGGCAGCTGTGACCACGGGTTGAACTCTCGTGACTTTGCTATAAGTGTTGCCACAAGGTTCATGTAAAAAGGGGAGGTGGGGCTTCAATCACATAGTCCTGGCCACTATCCTGACTTTTATGACCTCTCTGAGGCACCTGTTTTAGACAAATGGAGTAGATATTAATTGGATATTCAAGCATTTTCCCAAGAGCAGCGTTGTTTGCACAGGACAGACTGGAACCCGCCCTAAATGAGCTAGGTTAGGAGCCATCATTTTGGTGTATTTTTTTTTAAATAGCAAATAAATTGAGATGATACCATTAGTTCAGTCATTTTCTTTGAACCATGGTTTGACTCATTCCAGTCCTGCAGATTATCCTGCAGTATCTCATCTAATCCTTTCAAAGATTAGATCAATGTGCTGCATAATTAATTACATACTGTTTTAAGAAATATAGCTCTCCATTAGTACACTTTGTACAGAAAATAAAAGCTTTGTTATCTTGGATTTTCTTTGGAGAGATTATTTCTTCCACTCACTGTTGTGTTTGTGTGTTACTTCTTTATTGAGATTTGGTGGTGTTCTTGATCTTACACAGCCCTCACGATAGACAGTTATAGCTTTGTAACATTCTTGTTCTTTTATTTGTTCACTTCATTTAGAAAAGCAGCCATTGCATCAGAAGTGTTTGTACGTCCACCCGCCTTACTTCTTACTTTATATATTTTGCCAGTCAAACTCCCCCCCCATATCTACTTTGTCTTCTTGTTAAAACAACAGTTGCTTGTCCTTAGTTGGTCTTAAATATTTCTCTAACAAAGCTGTCTCTGTTTTTCCAACATGCCCATTTGCAGCCCACGCTGTTCCTATGCAGCCTTTCACTGATACCTTAGACCTCAATATCACTCCAAGTGATCTCATGCAACATCTGTAGTTGGGCTGGATTAAAAGACATGGGAAACCTTGATTGAACCATGTTCTGTGGGTCAAAAGCTCTTGACTATCCAGCATTCTCTCTCTCTCTCTCTCTCTCTCTCTCTCTCTCTCTCTCTCTCTCTCTCTCTCTCTCTCTCTCTCTCTCTCTCTCTCTCTCTCTGTTTTTTCTCTCTCTCTCCTCCCTCTTTCTCTCTCTTTCTCTCTCCCCCCTCTCTTTTCCTGCACAAACAAAGGCACAGCAAAGTTCTGGAAGACCAGAAAGAAGCAGATGTTCAGGGAGTCTCTCTAATTCCACAGAAGGTCTGGCTGTTGTACAACCAGATATTTCACTCAGTAAGGCTCTTCAGGCACTTGGGAAAACACAGAGAAGTAATTTAAAGTAATGTATGCTGTTTTTATAGCTATTCAAGTAACAAACAAGTACATAAACTTAACTTGATCAGGATCTTTTTTTTATAGTTTCCTACATGTAAACTGGTTGTTTCATAAATATTTCTTCAACAATTTTTTTAAAAATTGTGTGCTATTTCAGAGGGCCTGAATCCTTAACATACTTTAGTTATATTACAATATTACAGCAAAGTCAGCTAACTGGCCGTGCCCAAGATGACCTTGATGGATTTCCAAAGACTAACCCGAATTGGACTGGGCTACTTCTTTGCAAGGAGATCTTCAAGAAAAACAACAGCTATGGAACAAACTGGAAAGATGGAAAAAAAAATATCAGAAGAAAGTAATAGTTTTGTTATCAAAGGTGAAACTTATATACATGAATGCACCAGGAGTTGAACAATACTCAGAAACTCTAGGTTTAGACTAAGACAAGGCAAAGAAGTATTTGGTTCATCTGTGATTCTAGGGATTTTTACAGATCTGGAAGAAAATAACCAATAGAGGCAGCTCCTCTGGAGATTGGGGCAGAGTGGAATCTAATTCCACCTTTTCTCTTCTCTGCAGATGATTTTTTTTCACACTTCTTTTGAAAGAAAAATCTGTTAGTCATTTGTGCCTGCTGAGGACTCCTCTGGAATTTTTATGGATGTACATTTTTATGGGAACAGAATAAACTCATATAATCACACAATAAATATGAATTGACTAAACATACTAAAAATCAAAGTGCTGCCAACCTTCAAAGTAAAACACAAGGACTCACCTTGGATATAAAAATTAATCCCTTCCTATCTGGAACTTAGTTATACTGTAATATTTTTCTTGCAGCCTTCTTGTTCCCTTTCCTGCTTCCACTGTTGTAACCCAAAGGAAAATTCTGTTCCATCTTTCTACAACTTTCAAATCTATTATATTAAACTAATAAGGATCAGAAAGAAGATAATAGTAATACAAAAAGTTGAAGAAGTAAAGAGTTTGGCTAAACATGCTAAGATTTGCCAAGAAGATATACTAAATAAGGTAATAAAGGAAAGTGTATTGAAAAGCAATCAAATCAAATTGCATTTAAAAACAAGCAGCTGATGATGTGAAACAAAACTGGGGTGGGGGAGCTTATTTGACAGCCAGTTCTTTATCAAGGTCTAAGGAAAGGTTAATAATGAAGAAAACATAGAAATGATTTTAAAAGAGACACATTAAAGAGAGGAACGAGAAGGCTTGTTTCAGTGACTTAAGAACAGTTAGTACAGTCAACAGTAATGAAAGCTAAATTTGAAAAAAAAACCCACCTAGTAGTAAATTTCAGCAATGTATAGAACAGAAGCAGATTGTTGAACACCTGGTATGCGGATGTAAGAGGATTGCACAGGCTGAGCATTTGGAAGACACAATAAAGTGGCCACCTTGATTCACGGGCATTTTAATAAAGAATTATAACTTACCAGCAACAAAGAATCGGAATCACAATATTGAAAAAGTGGACAAGAACAAAGACATTGCAATCCTCCAGGACTTCCAAATACAAAATAATAAACATGTGGTCCATAATAAGACAGATATGACTGTAATGTAGTTACAAAGAAATAAAAATGGGTAATTGGCATGAGGTGACTGAAAAGAGAAAAAAAAATAGGAAAATATAAAGATCTTTGAACAGAGATTGGGTGAATGTGGAGAAAGAAAATACAATGTGTCAGTAGTGGTTGGTGTGTTTGACACTATATAAAAAGATCTGGAAAAGCACTTTGACCCAATAGAAATGGTCAGAATCTCAGCTCACTAATTACAAAGATTTGTATTACTTGGAACAGCAGATATATAGTGGCAGTGTTGCTAATTATCTTAGTTCCTTGGAGGGATCTGATAGACAAAAGTATCAAGTCCAGTTATAAATAATAGAGTACATGTAAATAGCAATAATAATATTGCAGAACAAAATTGCCTCAACTCTAAACTTCTAAAGTATATTGTATACAAATGCTAATGTGATGTAAAAAAAATCTGAAACATTGGAAATTTCAATTGTTTGACAGCAGAAGTCTTTCACTCTTGCTCTTTAGCTTTCTTGCTCCTGTACTTTGATCTGTGTATTGATTTATATTAGACCCGTGTGTCTGCTGAAGGGTGGGGAGCCATGAATACAACAGACCAGTAAAAAAAAAAAATAGTTGTACTACTGTATATTGATGGCTAAGTTCCTTTCAAGTGAACGAAGTGGGAATAGTTCTTCCAGTGCATTATTTTTTCTAACTCACTATTCCCATTTCCTAAGCCTGCAGCCACACAACCTGAAGTGGGGAGCTTAAGGATACCATTGGAATCAAAGTGTTAGTGAGTGTCTGAAGCCTACAGGAAAAGTTCTTAATCTCAGCTTGCAAATACTGCTGCTTGCCAGTTTTCTAGACGATGGAGACACAATAGACTTGTAATAGAAATAGAACTGTGTGCATTGAGCAGTTATGTAAAGCACAGCACACTCAGCTCAGTGGGAAAAATGTGAGAAGAATTCACTGCCACGTGGTAAGCAACTAATTCTTTGAAATCCTAAACTAAATGAATGGTACTTTTCTTAACATTTAGATTTTTTTTTTTTAACGAAGAGAGAGAAAGCTGGGAGTGTTCAGGAGAAAGAAGCCACATAGCCAAATGCATCAGGCAGATGTGGCCAGACATCCTACCTGAAATGCCAGCTGGATGTGTACTAGCATTCTTGGAGCGCCTGAGGCCCAAACGACTGCTTTGAACTTACTGTAATATTTGTCACTTCCTGACTGTATGGCGTTCTTTAGAGGGCATTCACTATCCATTCCACAACACCATCTTGTAGGGAGCCTCTCCCTTAGCTTTTCTTTTTTTCTCGTTAATGTGGATATTTCATTCAATAAAACCAAAATAATAAATCATGTTCTTTAAATGTCTGGCTGTATTCACATAGTTCATAACCAAAACCAGACAGCAATTCATTGTAAAGAGTATAGGCAAATGGTTAACACATTTTAAGATACATTTTTGGCAAAGCTAGAAATTTGTGAAATAGTTTGAGTTTCTTTCCTTTTCTTTGGAGTCTTAACTCGGCTTAGGTTGGAAAAAGTGTATACAATAGTATATGACCACTAGCACCATCGCTACACTTATTCAAAAACTGAATTGACAGTAGGCAGTATTTGCAGTACCCACAAAGAAAAACAGTGAATCAACTTCTGATTACTTAAGGTTCCATATCATTTGTGCCATTAACAAAACAGTTCTGATTGCTGTAGCCAAATACAGGTAGTCCTTGACTTAAGACCACAACTGAACTCAAAATTTTTGTTGCTAAGTGAGACAGTTGTTAAGTGAATTTTGCCCCATTTTACAACCTTTCTTGCCTCAGTTGTGAAGTGAACCACTGCTGTTAAGTTAATAACACAGTCGTTAAGTGAGTCTAGCTTCCCCATTGACTTTGCTTGTCAGAAGGTCTCAAAAGCTGATCACATGACCCCAGGACACTGCAACCGACATAAATATGAGTCAGTTGCCAAGTGTCTGAATTTTGATCCTATGACCATGGGGATGTGCAATAGTTGTAAGTGTGAAAAACAGTCATAAGACACTTTGTTCAGTGCCATTGTAACCAACTGTTGTAAGTCACGGACTTCCTGTATGCGTTGCTGATAAGCAGAGAATCTAAAATGTCTTCATAGTTTTTTCATAGAATCAGGAACTGATTCTCCAGATGGTTCACTTACTGTATATCTGAGTAATTGAATTGCATTGCAAGGCAATTATCAAAGAGTACTGAAGAATCATAGCAGGGCAAGAGGGTGCCCTGCAGTTCTTTTTTTTTTTTTGCCTCTATTCTCATCCAGCTAATCCCTTTAATTCTAACATAGCAATTTTCTCTCTTAGAACATTGCAGATTTTTCAAGGAGCTGTATGTAGAACAGCAGAACAAGTGATCATTTGATTGATTGATTGGTAGATTAATTGATTTTTTTGAGTCAAATGCTGCTTAATTCCAATCAACTGTGGATGGCTCCCAGCATAGAAACCAACTGTACAATCCAAGATTAATAATGTGGCAATAAACAAATGGTATATCTATTTAATCTAACACAATATATCACATACTTGACAAAAGGCTCCAACCACTGTAGCCCAAGCCTGGGAGAATAGCCACATCTTTAAGGCCTTTCAGAATGACATCATGGTAGGTGCTGCCTGGATCTCAGAGAGAACTTTGTTGAAGATAGGCACCATGATAGAGAAAGTCCACTTTAAAGGTCCCAATAATTGGCATCATTCAATTGAAGGAATCAAGAGGATGCCAATCTTATCAGAATGAACTGGCAAGGCCAATATCACATAAAATAGGCAATAAATACTTCAAATATTTAGGTCCTGTGCCATTTAGTGCTCTATAGATCATAAAAAGTATATTGAATTGTATCTGGATGCAAATCCCCAATACATACCGGAGCATGCTCATCACTGTCGGAGCTACTACATTTTGGACCAGGTGAAGCTACCAGGGATCTTCAGTGAGGAGTAATAAAGCCATGAGGTGATTGGGGCATGGGTGACCTTCTAAAGGGCACAACTAGTGCACCAGATGAATTATGCTCTACTTCTTTAAGGAAAAAGTGTGATTTCATTATAATTTACACTTCCTAAATCAATTCACAATCCTGGATATGAAGATTTGAGAATTTTTTGCACTTAAATAAGGAAAACTGTTTGCACATTGAATAAAGTATGCCTATGCAAAGAAATCTGTTTACAAAGTTTGTGTACCAAGTTTTTAAAAAAAACACGTTTCAAATGGATTAGGAAATAAACCAACATTAATTTAAAACAGGAGACATGAAAGAAATAATTTAACTATCCCAACTCTTGCTGTCATTCAAAATCTGCATGTTAATGACACCTCCCAGCAGCCTTCACAGTGGCAGGCTGAAGCTGCTTAGAAATTGAAGGTAAGTTTTTGGAGGAATGTAGGTTACTTTTCCTTGAGTATATCGTGTCAGTATATGCAGAAAATCTTTGCTCTACAAATTCACTATGTTTAATGGTGATTTATGAAAGAAAGGTGATTGAAAGGTTCTTGTGTGGAAATTGAAGCCAAAAGCTGTTCCACTAATTTGTCCAAGGCCGTGTACTGGTCTTATTTCAGACATTACATAAGCAGTTGGACAGCATAAGGTGACACTTACATTTTCTGGTGACCAGTCAAAGAGATAGTTCACAAACTAATGTGAGAAAATGTCATGCAAGAAATATGGGCTTGAACATTTTGCACAAAACTGAACTGAACTGAACTGAAACGAGCCAAAATAGAATGTAACTTTGTAATGTGTCAAAGTTCCATCCTCTCCTTAACATCTCTTGAAATATTATGTTGCTTCATAATTAGCATTTCCAATATTGGCAGACCAGTATTCCCACCAAACAATTGCTAAAAACATTAATAAAGTGTACAAGGCTTTCAGAACTGTGGATGGCTGCAAAGCAGAGTTGTGCAATTAATTTGAATCCAATGGGTCTGATAGAACATACAGCAAGTTTACTTTTTAACAGTTTTCTACACAGAGAAATAATATATAAACAACAACAACAAATACAGCAGAATGGAAACACTGGCCAGAACATTGATTCTTATAAGTATCTTTGTAAAGCAGTGTATGACAAAGGTATCTTGCCTAGCCATTTGCATCTGATTGTTATTAAATTTATAGAAACCATCCCACTACAATTACTAACTACTTGTGTCTTTCAAGTTGTAATTCTATGGGAAGAAGTTGCAGTTCTGTGAAAAGATGGTTGCTGAATGCTTGGGCAAATGCAGAGCTCCAGGCTGTGATTGGTGGGCTAATTGTGGAGGTATGCTGGGAAGATGGTTAGAAAAGATTCCCCCAGAGGTGGTGATAGGTAGGGCAGTTTGGAAAGGGGAAGGGAAGTGATGAAGATCTGGATTGTTTATGGTCAGCGGGATGGGGTGAGAGACAACAGTAGCCCATTCCTAGGAGACTAGCACTGGGTACCTGAGACTCCCTCACCAATTCTGGCCACCTGTCCTTATTCCAGAAACCAGGTTAGATTCTTGGAGATCCTAGCCTCCTTCTCCTGCTAAATAGCATTATGCCTGTAATAAATATCTCCACATCCACGATTTGATTGCAGAGGAACCAGACTTACATTATCAAGAACTGGAGAACCAGATCTAAAATGTTCCCTTGTTGTTTCAAAGTTAGCCTCAGTCACAACTCCATAATAGGGGAAACTGGAAGGTTCTGGAGGTGACTAATGATACTGTTTCATATATAACCAAGTGTAAGAACTTGTTCTTGAAGTTGAGTACTAGGGACAAGTGGCAATTGCTGTACCATCCCCCTTCCCATAGTGGCATTCCCCTCCAAGTCACTGGATTTAATTGATGGGGTAAGGTGGTAGACCTATGGTGCTTGGTGTCTTCAACCTCCCTTCCCTGAGAAACATTCCTGATGAGCCCTAATCACCTCGGTTATGTCTTAGATATCTATCTCTGACACTTATCAGAGGTTGCAATTGTTTTGTTGCAATTGTTTTTATATATATGTTGTGAGCCGCTCCGAGTCTTCGGAGAGGAGCGGCATACAAATCCGAATAAATAAATAAAATAAATAAACTCCTGGGTTTATAAAGGTGCTCCAAAAGATTAAATTAAAGGGTTTTAAATGATGCTGGTGAAAGATAACCAGTGGATCTATAGGACAAAGGTAGTTTAGTCCTGCACTATGGAATAAGAGTAGTGAAATGAAAATATTTCTCAGCTATTATTGTTCGTGCAGATCACTATCATGCCTTTTTTTAAAAAATCGCCCATT
Source organism: Bothrops alternatus (assembly GCA_034064705.1). Taxonomy (NCBI): domain Eukaryota; kingdom Metazoa; phylum Chordata; class Lepidosauria; order Squamata; family Viperidae; genus Bothrops; species Bothrops alternatus. Next base: position 12,104,962 of record JARGCV010000018.1, on the reverse strand, counting down.
CTTTTTATAAAGTCACTGTGACAAGTTTGCAAAACACCTGGAAGAGAAAATCACCCAGATCTATTCAGAACTGGATGCCGGCTGGGCTGATCCTGTTTGTAGTTCAGGGTTGAAACCCTATTTACATGACTGACAGGTTATTCACTGATGAGGTTATTTGGCATGAATATGAAGTTGTTAGTCTTCCCAAAATGGATAGAATTTTCTGCACTTTTAGTCCTCCCACTTGTGATCTGGATCTTTGCCCTTCTTGCTTGGTGAAAGCCTCCAAAGAGGTAGCAAGAGGATCAGTCAGGGCAGTGATTAAATATATCCTTGAAAGAATGGGTGACAAAACCAGATCTGATAGAGGCAGTGGAACGCCTCCTACTCAAAAAGCCATCACTTGGTTCAGCACCTTTGGAGAACTTTTCTAGTCACCAGCCTTCTCTTAGAAGCAGAGTTGTTGCGATTATTCTTCTACATGCTGAGTTATTTCTTTGGTTTTGAATGTTCAGATTCCAGTTTTATATGTAATACATTATGTTTTATGGTTTTTATATTTGATTATGCTGATGATGCAGTATTTATTTTATTTCTCTGACATATGATCATCCAATCTTTGTTTGAAGAATTGAAGGAAAACTCCAATGTCTCATGTGGTAGCATGTTCACTTCTACCATCAGGAATTTCCTTCTGATGTGTAACCTGAGCCTATCCTTTTGTAGATTTAATCCACTGGTTGGTCCAGATTTCCAGGGCAATAAAAAATAAGTCAATTCCATCTTCTGTGTGACCATCTGATTTTGAAGACTGCTAGCATGTGTCCCATAGGCAACTGTGCTGTAAGCTAACTATTCCTCACACAGTTTGACTTCCAGATTCCTTATTGTCTTGGAAGTATGAAAAAAAAACTGTGAGAACAGAGCAAGTTGTAGAATATTGTTTCAGAAAGTTTCACCATAAAGAGAAAAAAAGGTCTTTTTTAAATAACCACACAGACTATGCAGCAAAATCCTGGAAAGATTTTACAAAGCATATCATTCCCACTCATTACATTTTTCCATGCAAATTAACAGCATCAGTACCCCCACATTTGCTATTCAAGATGAATTTCAAAAATGGTGTTATTCTGAAGTCCATCTGACAATCTGAATCACAAAATTTCCACTTTATTTCCATACAGTTTCTACAGTCTCCTCAGTATTCCCATGAATTGAATTGACCACATTAGTTTGAACATGCAGAGAAAACTTTATTTGTGAAATCAAAGAAAATTCCATTAATTTTCAGGGCATTTGGTTGAGGCCCACTAGTTGCCAAGCTCCAGCTGTTATTAAGTTTGTGAATGCAAAAATCTCAGTAGCAAATTAACAGCTGAACATGATTTGCAAATGTTATCTCTATTCTCAAGCCAATTCTCAGTGAACTTTTAATATAAATCTACAATGTGAAAAGGAACAAGTTTAACGATAAATCTGCAATTACTATAAATGACTGATGACATATTTCATACTGATAGGGCTTTGTGGAAGGAAAAGTATTTAAACACCTCTTATTTCAGACACATGTTCTTATTCGTATTATTGTTTAGAGAACCTAACAGTATTTATCATAACAGATTTCTGACCATTATTTATTATAATAGTATGGCATACAAGTGAAGATATATACTAAATCCTCAACAGGCACTCATCAAGCTCTTTGAAATACTTCTTTTTGAACATGGGAATTGTTGCAGAACACTCCAAAATAGTGAAGTGGAGAAGATTTAGCCCAGACATGCCAACTCAAAATGGTTGCCACTGTGGCAGAATTGAACGGAATTAAGGAGATTGTACTAAAAGAGTAAGGAGCTCAGAAGCATTTTTTGTTCTCTTTGTTGCTGTTCTCTGCAAGAATACGTATTACTTTATTTTATAAATACTGCCTTGCACATCAGGTTTCTCCCAGTGGCATACAGTAAGGTATTAGTATGTCTTTTAGATATGATGATATAAAGTGATATCTGTATGTATAAGTAATGAAAAGTTATTAAGTAAAACATTAAAAACAGTGATCATGTGGAGAACATGACATTTTAAATCCAAAGCAAGTGAATGTTTTCAGTATGCTAAAAGAACTCCTGCTGATTAGAAATGTAAGTGAAAATATTATATCCATACTGAAACCAAGGGAGAACATTATAATACCTTTTTTGTAAAGAAGTAATTAAAGCACCTAGTTGCTGCTGCGTGGAAGAAGGAACAAATATTATTAATGCATTAACCGAAACATTGCATAGTTCAGGAATTTTTTAAAAATCCAAAAAACTAATTTGTATACTTGTACACCACCTACATTTGAAATGTACCTCCCATTTGATAAAGTAGATTACAACCTACTACTTGACAAGATAGAAAAATGTGGGTTAGACAGCATCACCACCAGATAGATTCGTAGCTGGCTGACCAGCCATACTCAGCGAGTGGTCCTCAATGGAACCGCATCTACATGGAGGGAAGTGTGTAGTGGGGTGCCCCAGGGCTCTGTTCTGGGCCCAGTGCTCTTCAACATCTTCATCAACGATTTGGACGAGGGGATAGATGGGGAACTCATCAGATTTGCAGACAACACCAAGCTGGCAGGAATAGCCAACACTCCAGAAGAGAGGCTTAAGATACAGAAGAATCTGGACAGACTTGAACACTGGACACTATCTAACAAAATGAAATTCTACATTTAGGCAAGAAAAACCAAATGCACAGGTATAGTATAGGGGTACCTTGCTCAATAGTAGTAACTGTGAGAGGAACCTCGGAGTCCTAGAGGACAATCACCTAAATATGAGCCAGCAGTGTGCTGCAGCTGCCAAAAAGGCCAACACAGTGCTAGGCTGCATTAACAGAGGGATAGAATCAAGATCACGTGAAATGTTAATACCACTTTACAATGCCTTGGTAAGGCCACAGTTGGAATACTGCATCCAGTTTTGGTCACCGCGATGTAAAAAAGATGTTGAGACTCTAGATAGAGCACAAAGAAGAGCAACAAAGATGGTTAGGGGACTGGAGACTAAAACATATAAGGAATGGCTGCTGGAATTGGTATGTCTAGTTTAATGAAGAGAAGGACGAGGGGGGACATGATAGCAGTGTTCCAATATCTCAGGGGCTGCCACAAAGAAGAGGGAGCCAAGCTATTTTCCAAAGTGCCTGAAGGCAGGACAAGAAGCAATGGGTGGAAAGTAATCAAGGAGAGAAGCAACCTAGAACTAAGGAGAAACTTCCCGACAGTTAGAACAATTAACCAGTGGAACAACCTGCCTCCAGAAGGTGTGAATGCTCCAACTGGAAGTTTTAAAGAAGAGACTGGACAGCCATTTATCCGAAATGGTATAGGGTTTCCTGCCTGAGCAGGGGGTTGGACTAGATGACCTCCAAGGTCCATTGTAACTTTATTATTATTATTATTATTATTATTATTATTATTATTATTATTATTATTATTATTATTATTATTATTATTATTATTATTATACATACTGAGGAACAGGGGCACTTTAGAACAAGGTTTTAGCAGCATATTTTGGCCCATTGCTAATAATATTTCAAAAGATAACAAGTCATTGTAAATGAGGAACAAAGAAAAGTAAGCAAAGCATTATCAGTGAAATGGAATATACAGTCAGTTCTGTAAGAAGGTGAGACAAATATCTTTTCAGACATTCACCTTCTTTTCGGCCAAAGGACCTACATTTAATCCACCAATTTGCAAATTGATTAAACACTCTTTCCCACTGCACTAACCATTTTTCTTAGACAGGTATAGCCAACTCTTGAATCACAGGTCCTAAATTGACTCCCCCAGCAAGAAAAGTTCATATGGAGCTTCCTTCTGAACAGATGTTTTTACTCCATTGTTCATACATGTGCTGACCCTGTTTTGATGCATCATTCTTTCCCTCTCAGTCAAGATTCAAGTTTAGATAAAACTTAAGAATTTTTCTAAGACAGAGAGTAAATAAATGTCCTCTTGTCAAATCAACAAAAGCCTAGTTAGCTTCATCGTTTACAAAAGAGGGAAAAGAGAGACAAAATTCATTGCTTCATTATTTAGTTCCTTTGGTAAACATAAATTATTGTTACAGAATGATGTCTTTAGGGCTGTTCCAGATCTTGCAGCCTCCCATTTTGAATTCAGTGTAGCCTGAAAATGAAGAGCACATTTGTCCCACATAGTTAGGAAAATCATAAAATGGATTCCAGGCATATGTAGCTAGTTTCTATTTCATTCTTAGATTATAGCTAATCCCCCCCCCCAAAAAGATGGAATTTTAAAAGATTTTCAGTTTAGGCAGGTGGGGAGTCTAATCATTTTTTTTTTGCCAACACTGGAATTTAGCATTTACTCTTCAAACTTCAGAATCAAATTTGTATTTATATTTTAAATTTTATCATCATATATAGGTTATAAAACTGTAGTATATCTATTTGAAAAAAATGGAATTTGATTTCACTTGTTTTGAATAAATCATGAATTGTTTGATACAGTAGCACGAAGACTTGTTTCATATTTAAATTTGAATTTAATTTTTTTCCACTTACATTACTACATTTTTCACTGATGAATTCTCAGAAGAGAAACAAGGACAATTTAAACCACATTCGACAATGTAAACTTCTTGTCTTGAAATACAAACATTTTGCTTTGTCCACCGGTCATGTCAGCATTTGTTTGCATTCTTCTCAGATATTTCTCTGGCCACAGCTGACCTGTTATTTCTTTGTATTCAAAATTCAAGCTACTGTTTCAGACATCATACAAAGTCAACTTCTTATGCGTTCAGGGTGTCCTTTCCCGTCCATGGCAGCAGCCAAGCCAATTCTCTTCATAAGCTGCATTGACACTTTCTAGAGGCATTTAAAATGTGATATTTATGTGCCAGCCTCAGATTTTTGTTGAGTGAACTGTTGTGGGGAAAATGCCCACTTAAGTAAGGAACCAATGCATTTGGGGATAGAAGAAATTAAGTATATTTTATTGGCATGCTCAGCTATAGTGATCCCTGGATTCCTCAGTGATCCCAAAGTCCCCAAGTCTACAGGTTATATCCCTTCTGAAATGATACCTAGGAACTGCAAAAGAGTGCAAATTATAACTCTTCTTTAGAGAAGGAATGTGGAATCTGATAACAGCATGGTTCACCTTATTATGGGGTGACCCAGCACTACCACTACATTTTGGTTCTTCCAAGGAGGCTTCAAACCTGTCCTTTCTATTGATTCTAGTGCCTTCTAACATAAATAATTTACTTTATTGTCCCTATACATGGACTTCCTTCACACCAAGGAAAAGACAACAACCCGGTTTATATTATCTGTCTCTTTCCCCTCCATGGTCAATCAGCAATTTGGGCTGTGTACACTTTGAAAATGATTTGTAAGAGATTTGGAAAACGTGGGAATGTGACCCCAGGATTTCTTTAAAGTATCATCATGATGATGATCACAATGATTATCATAATTATCATCATCATCATAATAATCTTTTTAAAGCTTCTATTTAAGCCAGAAGATCAAAACACAGCTGTTTTAATGAATTGAGATTAAAGAATTGCTGTATTTTACTGTAATTGTATATGTCAGTTCCTTTATCCATCTATGTACCCATGATGTTGCCACCTGAATCTCTCTTTCTCTAATAAAAGTTTTCAGCTTTGAAAATCTTTTTTTTTTTTTTAGAAAAAACAAAACCAACATAGAATTATAAATGGGCACCCTAAAACACTTACACTGCATGATTTCATTGGGATCCAGACCAGATGACATGGGGGAGGGGGGAATAAGCCACCTTCTTCTGGCTTCTATTGGCAGGAGAGGTGGCCAATAAACATCTCATAATCAATCCTTGATGTCTCAAGTTAAAAATTCAGGTAGCAGATTGAAAAAAGGTCTTGGTAAAGAAATTATATATAGATTATATAATTATTCCCCCCCGTATATATTATATAACACTGTTCTGTTAAAAAACGTAATATAAATAATTATCTTTGAAATCAACATTAGAAGCCTCCTTTTAAATTCTTATTCTAATAGAACATTATTGGCATAGCTGTTGATTACTTTTGGTAATAAGCCACTGTAATTGAAAAAAATGTTTGGACATTTTTTTCATAGCAGCTAGGGAAACTTTTTTTTCAGCACAGAGCATGAAGATACAGTATTTTATTGTTTTTCAACTTCACTTCTCAGCGTCTTCGTTTATGTTTTCAGAACTCAGGACAGATTGCATTTAAGTGATTTCTCCACACTAATTCCAAAAGAGTGACCAGTGGATTCTTTCACTTTATCCAAACACTCTTTTCCCCCTTTCATTGCACACAGAGTGCCTCTGAAGACAAACAGCTGGAAACCATGCAGTGTGTATATATTATACTTCATATATTATTACTACCAGCTCCGTTAGCACACTGCATACTTTAAATAAATCTTCCTTCAACTGACACTTGTTAGAGTCTGGAATTCAGCTTGATCAATGTTATACTACCAATATCTGGGAACTGAATGTCAAAAGGTATGTTTGGAAGCAAAATGTTGATTACAATAGTTAAAGGTACTAATACATGTGCTTCATTTTATGAAGACAAAAACAAGTTGAGAGTGTGACATGACTACAATTATAATCCCAGCATTTGAAAATCATCAATCTTATGAGTAACTGCTTTAGTTTTTCATTAGCAATGGATAAATATGAAAATTAAGTGTAAAAGACTCACATAATATATGGAAACTGCTGCAAGTATCATGGAAATACCTTTATAAGGTAGGAAATTATGGATTATAGGAAAATAGTTTTAACAAAAAAAATGAAAATTAAGATGACAATTTTTCAAAGCTGCAACTCAACTTTTTAAAGCTGCAACTGGATATTATTTAAAGATTATTGTATTGCCTTACGAGCTTATAGTATTTGAGCATTCTGCTTTCAGTTTAGGTACGTTCAGCTGTGGTATCTTGAGAAATTATTTCTCTTTTGTCACAAAACGTACTTCCACATGTGAAAAGACAAAAAACAAGCCAACTTCCATTAAATACACCTAGGCACAATCTAAACCTGGGTCACTACTTTTTAAAAAAAAAACAAGTGAAAGGGTGATAAATGATTTTAGTAGAATTGTTTCTTTTTTCCACAATAAAATCTATCCCACCCGTGGCTGCCACTGACATTGTGAATTGCTACCATTTTACTAATTTCACAGTAGACACTTTTTTGTTGCAAATTTCCTTATTTTGGTTTATTTTCCTATTAGGCATTATGTTCTAGTTTCTTTTTTTATATATTTTATTTATTTATTTTATTCGGATTTGTATGCCGCTCCTCTCTGAAGACTCGGAGCGGCTCACAACATATATATAAAACAATTTCAATCTAAATCCGAACAAAAAAACATTAAAAATAAAACCCCACACATACTCATCAGTCACATCACAATCAACAATCATCCCCAGGCCTGCCGGCAGAGGTAGGTTTTTAAATTCTTTCGGAAGGCCGGGAGAGTCAGAGAAACGCGGACTTCAGGAGGCAGTTGGTTCCAGAGGGCAGGTGCCACAACAGAGAAAGCCCTCCTCCTAGGGCCCGCCAGACGACATTGTTTCGCTGATGGGACCCGGAGGAGGCCGACCCTGTGCGCTCTCACTGGTCGTAGAGAAGTATGTGGCAGAAGGCGGTCCCGTAAGTATCCTGGTCCCATGCCATGAAGGGCTTTATAGGTAATAACCAACACCTTGAATTGGGCTCGGAGACCAATAGGCAACCAATGCAGCATGCGGAGAGTTGATGAAATGTGGGCACAACGAGGAAGGCCCACAACTGCTCGCGCAGCTGCATTTTGCACTAATTGTAGTCTCCGAACACTCTTCAAGGGTAGCCCCATGTAGAGAGTGTTGCAGTAGTCGATCCTCAAGGTGACAGGGGCATGTGTGACTGTGAGGAGAGACTCCCGATCCAAGTAGGGACACAACTGGTGCACCAGGCGAACCTGGGCAAATGCCCCCCTCGCCACTGCCAACAAATGATGATCCAATGTCAGCTGTGGATCGAGGAGGACTCCCAAGTTGCGAACCTTCTCTGAGGGGTTTATAGATTCACCCCCCAGGGTAATCAAAGGACGGATAGAAGTGTCCTTGGGAGGCATCACCCACAGCCACTCTGTCTTATCGGGGTTGAGCCTTAATCTGTTAATACCCATCCAAACCCTCACATTTTCTTAATCTTTTTATCCATTTCTTTCCTAAATTCCACTACTGTTAAAAGCATGTAAACTCAGTGAACCAGTTCAAATACATTCTGCTGTTTTCCTTGTCTGAATTTTTTTCTCTTTTTTCTTTTTGCTATAGAAAAAAAAGATTCTTTTTTTCCTGTAAACCAGCCTCTACTCCTGATTAGACAATAACATAGACAATTTTGTAACTCCACATCTCATTGATGCAATGTGATCTAAATGTATATGATTTTGCAAATATTAACGGACTATCTGGAAAATTCAACTACATCAGAATGTTAAATTCATGAAACAGCTTAGCCAGATGCTATTTATACTTAAGGAATTTTAATAGTTGTGGGGTTTTTTTTCCACCATCAGTTGAAAGCAAAGCTGTTAACATAAAACTTAATTATCCATATTTCAAAAACTGGATCATTTCCTAATGTCTTATATGTATTCAGTTAAGGGATAATTCCTTATTTTCACAGAACAAGACTTTAGATCTCTTTGTGATGGCACTCTTACTCTTTGATGGCTCCAGTATATCTTGCCACTTCTTTTCTGACATTTGGGTGGTTGCTTAAGTATGTTCTATTTAATTGAGTTTTGAAGGAGAAAAAATGGGCCTGATGTTGAATTATATTCTGATACTGATTTTATATGCCATTTTTATACATTCTTTTGGTTATTTTCATAGAAACCTAAAATTGAGCTAAATAATAAGTAGAAGAAAACAAAAACTGCAAATGTCATGACTGATACATTTCAAAACTTACAAATGCCACATAATTCAGAACATATGAATTATTTTAACATTCTGAAAAATATAATACAGACAGGATAATTTGAAATTTGAACATTTTTTTAAATTCTCTGGTTTCAAGGAAAGGAAAGGAAAGGAAAGGAAAGGAAAGGAAAGGAAAGGAAAGGAAAGGAAAGGAAAGGAAAGGAAAGGAAAGGAAAGGAAAGGAAAGGAAAGGAAAGGAAAGGACTAACAGTACTGCCTGGAATTCCCATGTTATTATGTGATATTGCACAACAGATCCAGAGAAAAAGTGCTATTAAAGAAAGAAATCCCACTAAAGAGTGCTGTACTGCTATGGAAGTACAGAATGCTTTCTATATGAAAATAAAAAAAACCTGTAGCAATTCTGTGCTATTATAATTGTTCAGTTTTACAGACAGATTTTCACCTGGTTTACCTTTATACACAGCAGGACCTTTGTGACTTTGAGGTACTCAACAGCTGACAGCTTTCAGAAACATAATGGCAAAATTGCTTGGAACAATAACTATCCTATTAGACAAAACTTTAAGAGTGGAAATAATGGCAGTTATTTAATCAACACAATGATATAAAACTACACTAGAATAGAGTTACCTATGATCTTATACTGATGTTGCACATCACTGTATCAAATGTTTAGGATCAACATTCTAGTTGCATTTACCCACTGGCCTTTGTTGGTTGGCCAGTTTTTTTTAGAATCAATGAAATATAATGTCTACATTCAATACAAAAGTAAATAACTTATAAAATCACAGATTTTCCAATTATGTTGATGGTGCAACACGAGAATGTCTATCACCATGCATGGGTCTTACCTGGTAGAAAAGCATTCTTAATTCAAAATTTTTCAGCTTCTCTCCATGAGTTCAAGAAGTGCTGACATAATATCTCCAAGGTGTCCTGGGAAATAAAAACAGTGATGACAAGAGAGTGGAAACAACTGGTAAGACAGAAAGATAAAAGAATGAGAGGCTGCTTTATCAAAGTCACTTCCAAGACTTGGACATCTAATTAACACAAAATCATTTTCATCCAAAACCTTTGAAATTTTCTGTTTCTGAAAAGAAAATATACAGGTTTTTTTTGTTTTGTTTTCTGTTTTATAATCCTTTAAATTGAAAACATATGCAAGAAGTTTATGCAATATCATGTGGAAACTATTATGTGTGTCTTTAGTTTTCAGTTTGTGAAGCAAGTTTTTCACTCCTTTCATAAAATGTAAGGAAGAGATTTTAAAGAACAGAACCACCTCATAAAATAAAATAAGCTCTATATTTCTCAATTTGCTGTGGCAAAAAGTTTTAGGGCTATGGCTAAGTAGGAGCTAGTACAGTAAATCTTCAAACCTGAAGCTTCAGTCAGTCCTATTAATAGTCTGAATATTCCAAAATGTTCTTCTAGGTCATGGATCAAAGGTCCTCAGTTTTGTTTATTTTTTATTAAAACCTTTGGATACATTGACCAGAGTCTGGAAGAAAAGGGATACACTGATGATCTGTGTAAACATTCAAAAGAGATAGAAAAGAGTGCCATGTTTATTACTTTCTCTGCTAAATTCCATATGTTTAGCCAAAAGTATTCTTAAATATGAGTATAACTATCCATGCAATCTGGAACATTGCTTGATGAGGGTTCTGAATCTATCCTTGGATTCAAGCAAGCAATTTTCCTTCAGATGTTATTAGACCATGGATTCCAGTAGCCTCCCACATAGGAGGAGCCTATGGCTTACCATCTCCCATAGCAACACTTGTTGGTACTTAAAGAAATGAACTGAAAATCAGAACCACTCTTCTTCATTAGGCAAGAGTCTATTGCTTCTGAATTCCAAAGAAATTAAAAAAATGCCAGTGTTATAGTAAAAAGAGAGGCAAAAGCAATTGTAGTGGATAGCACGTCAGTTAAATGACTTGACTCTAACCTTAACCTTAGCTATTAAATGCCCCAGAGAGTTAAGCAAGTCCAGGCAGCAAGTAAATCGTTTTTGTAATTTAGAAATTAAAGCCAATATAAGCAGTTGTCAGTTTCTACAAAAGATGGTACAAAATATTTATCCAGCTTCAAATCCTTCAGACTCTTTTTAATGTGGCTCTTTGAATATCATTTGCCAAGATTCCCTGGAATCTCTCATAGAAAGCATGTATATTTATGTTCTCTGCATACAATTTAAAATTATCCCTTTGAATCTCTTTGAAGAACAGATGAAATCAGATGATTGGAGTACAGCAAATGTCAAAGTAGAACCATGGGGATTATGACTGATCAGTGCAATAGCGGTACCTATGTGTTGAACTAAAACTAGTTTGAAAACCTGATTGTTCATTAATAAACTCATTAAATTTCATTGAGTTATCAGGTTTGTTCCTGGGATCACGTCAGCATTTTAATTATTTTAGATAAAGGGGTGGGGGACATACAAAATTAGATTAAAATGATCTTGATGGATTAGAAAAATATGCTGAATATAACAGAATGAAATTGTTTAAGAGAAATGCAATGTTCTTTGTTTAGGAAAAAGAAATCAAATGTGAGGTTATAAGATGGCTATTAGTTGGCTTGGTGATAAGGCTCAAAAAGATCTTGGAATTGTAGTTCAGAACTAGAACTATGTTCATTTCTAGGCAATATTCAGATAAATTAAGAGTTCCAAAAAAGGACAATAAGGCTGATCAAGGAAAGTAAATCTTAGGAAGAGGCAGTGAGAGAATTGGGTACATTCAGCCTTTAAAAAAGACAACTGAGAGAAGATATATAATTCTTCAAGTAACTGAAGTTGTGTCACATAGAGTCTCATGATATAGAACCTAAGGCACAGAATAACAATCTTACATTATATGGAGACGATTGCACATTTTAAAAAAAGTTGTAAATCTAAGAATAATTTGACACTGTAACCGATTGCCAACAGAATTAGTGAATTAGTGAATCAATTCTATGATTCTATTTTCTAAGAACAAATAAAACCATTAACACAATGTTTTCTTCTGCAATGGAAAGAATGTGGCTGGGTGAAAGATTTCAGTTTCCAATATTGCTTGTATTTCATATCAAGCCATAGACTGGTTTGCAATCTCTAACATTTGTGCACAGCCAGGGCTTAAAGTGTACAGAATCCAGATGTTCAAATATGCAAGAATGTCCCACTGATAAAGGAATGAGCCATATAATTTCATGTTTAGGTTGGAGAGAATGGAGAACAATGCACAATGTACCATATATGCAACTAAAGAACATGATGTGATAGATTACATCACTGTTACCATGAGATCTTTCACATGTGCTTGCCAGTCTCTAGGCACTCGTAAGTCCAAATTCAAGCAGGGCAATACAGGTAACCCGAAGCTATATAACTTGCCCTTCTTACCTATCAAAAGGCCAAATAACATTTAATCATCCAAACAGATGATGATGAATTCCATCCAGGAAGTGAAGAAAAAACAGACATAGGAAAAGTATATAGGTGCTTAAGAGACTTTTGTCAGATACAAATTAAGGCAAAAATTCAGCCATTATTGCTGCAAAAGAATAAGGACACAAATTATTTTCAGAAATTGAAATAACAAACAAGAACCCAGAACTTATACCTAGAACTTTAATTTAAATAAAAGATGCCAAAGCATAGAAGAGAAGGGGAAAGATGAGCATAAAGAATCAATAGATTGGCTTGTAAAAGAGAAAAAAACCAGTTCCATTTATATCAAAATGTAGTAAATTTGCAGCAATAATATCTAATATAATAATATGGTGTGTATCTATGTATGGCATACTTCTGTGTTGTGGATGGTTTCTTCCCTTGTTTTCTTACATTTGGTACTTTTCTCATTCTGCACATATCATAAGGAGCAATCTGATAGCAATTCTCCATATTATTCACAAAGATTCAGCAAAGAAAGAAAGAACAATTTGATCAAAGAAAGAAGAATTTGATAGTGATTGACAACCAATCCAAGTGGGCTATTACTGGATTCAATCTGGATCAGTCACCAGGATCAGAAGTTTTGTCTTCTGAGCTTTCAGACTCATGCGGGAGCCCAACCTGAGGAAACTTCACAGAGAAGTCCTGGTCTCAATGACCAACCCAAATTGGATCCTGCAACATTATCCTGAGACACGTATAGTCGCCTTCATTTGTGGGCCATTCCTGTTGTGCATTTGACAACCTCTGATTTCTTAAACCTGAAATAGGGTTGATTTTAAGCTTCAAAGTGTTAGGATTGCCAATCTGTGAATTTATCATCAAAGCAGATAATTTTATTACAGTTATAATCTCAATTAAACTACAGTGATACCTGCAGGCCCAAAGTGAACATCGTCTATAGGATGGGAGAACAATAGGGGAAAGAAGGGACTCTACACATAATTAAATTCACTTGTGAATTGGCGGATTCTCATCAATTGGATCTACTATATGATATTTTGATTGAATCAGCACGTAAATGTTTTTTATATGTATGTCTGTTAATTGAATTAATAAATAGTGCTTATTTTGGATTCATGTGTATATGGGAAAATTGCTCCAAAAATGATGTATTGTTGCATATGTCTAGCACTCATATATAATCAGAATAAATTCATATCAGATGTCAAGAAGCACTCTTTCCAAATACATTTTAAGTCTTGATGAATAAATAATGACCACACAAATTAACTGTGTTTATAATATGCTGACTCTGCATACCACTTAGAGAGTGCCGTAAAATGTACGTCTAAGTGCTATTGCTAATGAATGTACTCAGTGAAATTAATTTTTTTACTTGTTTATGTTTAATCTTTTTGCTAGCTAAGTGAAGAAATCTGAATTTGTTTCTAAAAAAAATTAATGTTTATGTGAAATCCAGACCAAGAAAATGCAGCCTCACTATACCTCTAATTGTCCAAAATGGACAATTAAAATGCATGTGACTTAAGCCGCTATGGATATTTGTGGGTTCTTACTATTTTATATCCTTACAAGAAAGAATTGCCAGTAATCTTTCTGTCCCTTCTGTCCCTTAATTAGTTAGTGATCTATAAAAAATATCCCTTTCTTCATTCTCCAAAACTATGATTATATCTGCCATTTTTAGTCTTTTTTACAGAGGGTAATATTAGGAACAAATTATCATGTTTATTAGAAGAGCTTTATTTTTAAATACTCCTACAACCAGTGGGAGCTTCTATTTATTCTACCCCACTTCAAAGTTTATTTGGTTTAGATTAACAGAGAGAAAAATCCATTGCTTCTTTAGAGTTTAATAATTGAAATCTGTATTTCTGCCTTAAAAGAAATATATATATATATATAAATATACTTCATTAAAGCTTTAATTTTGGTGAAATTGCAAACAATAATATGTGTGTGAGAGAGGGAGGGAGAGAGAAGAAAGTGAGAAAGAAAAAAACCCCCAGAATTTTAGAATAAACTGTTAATTTTAAAAAAAAGAAATTAGAAGTGTGAGATCATCAGCAACCACCACAAAATATAACAATGACAAAATGACATGTGCATTGTGACATTTTCATGTAAATCCTGCCTCTCCATACTTTTATCCCAGCATCTGTCACAATACATACATTTCAATAATAAATGAAACTGATACACATGTTGTGGCACTTATCCTTCCTTCATCCTCTCACCACAGACTTCAATGACTGAAATGGAAGGTGAGCAATAGTATGTGAGCTTGACAGACTAGTAGTATGGAAAAACATTTAAAAATTCTGGGCAGGGAATGAAAGAACTGCAATGAGCTTCAGAGAAACAAATACCTTGAAGAATACCATCCTAGGCATAAACCACAACATAGGCAATGCAGTCCTATATAAATTTATTCTGAGGTAAAATCCACTGATTGAAATAAAAGTTATATACATAGGCAAGTATGTATGGAACTGAGGCTGGATACTATGTTTATCCTGAAGTAAATCCTTCTATTTGTTTCCAACTTTTTAAAGATTTGAGCTTCAGACAAAAATCACCCTAAAAATGTACCTGGGAAAACAAATCCCCAATGAAGATTGAAAACCAAATAGAAGGTTTATTTCTCTTAAAAAGACTCTGTTCAATATCTGATCTCTCTTCAGAAGTAACAAACCTAAAGAATGGCTTGGTCATTGCAAGATCCTGTTCTAAGGATTACCACTTGATTAAAATGATCCGGCTTGCTCCCTGACATCATCATTCTCCCCTCCCCCATAAATCTGCCTCTTGGATTCCCAGATTAGATTCCATAATTATTTTTGCATTTCATATTCCTCTGAAATAAAAAAAACTAGAGCTATTGACAAGAATCTGAACCACTCAGTATGCAATATTTTACCAAACTAGTAGTATACTTAGAGTTCAGCAAGGCATTTGATAAAGTAGACCACAACCTACTCCTTAGTAAGCTAGAAAAAGGTGTAATAGACAACATCACCACCAGATGGATCTGTAGCTGGCTGGCAAACTGTACTCAACGAGTAGTCCTCAATGGCACTACATCCACATGGAGAGAAGTAAGCAGTGGGGTACCACAAGGTTCCGTCTTAGGCCCAGTACTCTTGAATATCTTCATAAATGACTTAGATGAAGGAATTGAAGGGGAACTCATCAAATTTGCAGATGACACCAAGTTGACAGGAGTAGCCAACACCCCAGAAGATAAACTCAGGATCCAAAAAGATCTAGACAAACTTGACAATGGGCCCTATCCAACAAAATGAGTTTCAATGTGGAGAAAAGCAAAGTTTTACATTTAGGCAGGAAAAATCAAAGGTACAAGTACAGACTGGGCGAGACCTGGCTTAAAAACAGTAACTGTGAGAGGGACCTCGGAGTCCTAGTGGACGATCACTTGACTAGGAGCCAGCAGTGTGCAACAGCAACCAAAAAAGCTAATACAATCCTGGGTTGTATAAACAGACCCATAGAATCAAGATCACATGAAGTATTAGTACCACTTTATAAAACACTAGTAAGACCACACCTGGAATACTGCAGCCATTTTTGGTCACCATATCACAAAAAAGATGTTGAGAGTTTGGAAAAAATTCAGAGAACAGCAACTAAGATGATCAAAGGCCTGGATACTAAAACATACTAAGAATGGCTGCGGGACTTGTGTTTGGCTAGTCTAAAGAAAAGAAAAAATAGGGGAGACATGATAGCAGTATTCCAGTATCTGAGGGGCTGCCACCAGGAACAGGGGGTCATGTTCACCAGAGGGAAGGATGAGAAACAATGGTTGGAAACTGATCAAAGAGAGAAGCAACCTGGAATTAAGGAGAAACTTCCTGACAGTAAGGACAATCAACCAATGGAACAGCTTGCCTCCAGAAATCATGGGCACTCCATCACTGAAGATTTTAAAGAAGAGATTAGACCAGTGATGGTGAACCTTTTAGAGACCAAGTGCCCAAAACCCACTCCACCCCCACCTGCCCCCGAGCCCCCCGTTCCACCCCGTTCCGCACCTGCCCTGCCCACCCACAGGCCCACCCACTGCCTCCATGGCCTGCTGCAGTAGATCGCCCAGGCAGCCCTGCAGCGCCATGGCGTCCACACCCTCTGCCCACTCTGCGCAGTATCATCTGCACGCGTTGGGGTGTGAGGGTGCAGTCTTGTCCCCACTACCCAGCTGTCACTGTGCTGCTCCATGCGGGCCACGTCTGCATGCGACTCTCCTCTGGGGGTGCTGCTGGTGAGGAGGGGCTGCAGGGGGAGGTGGGGCTGGGGCGAGGGTATGCGTGCCCATCGAGAAGGTTCTAATTGCCGCCTCTGGCACGTGTGCCATAAGTTCGCCGCCACTGGACTAGACAATCACCTGTCTGAGATGGTATAGGTGCTCCTGCTTGAGCAGGGGGCTGGACTAGAAGACCTCGAAGATCCCTTCCTACTCCACTCCACTCCACTCCACTCCACTCCACTCCACTCCACTCCACTCCACTCCACTCCATTCCATTCCATTCCATTCCATTCCATTCCATTCCATTCTATTCTATTCTATTCTATTCTATTCTATTCTATTCTATTCTATTCTACTCTACTCTACTCTACTCTACTCTACTCTACTCTACTCTATTCTATTCTATTCTATTCTATTCTATTCTATTCTATTCTATTCTATTCTATTCTATTCTATTCTATTCTATTCTATTCTAAAGGTTTCATTAACCCTGGATGATATAGACAAAAAAAGAGAAAAAATTGATTTGGCCAATAATATATAGTTTCTATTAATGCTTTCCTTGTTACTTGGAAATGATGTTAAGCTTTCTATCTACATAATTTTCTTCATTAAAAAGTAGGTTCTTCTGATCCTTCTCCCCTTGAATTAATGTGGATTTTTTTATATTAGTCTTTTCAAAAACACAAGAAGAAAATTAAATGAGCAATGTTATAAATTATTTTTCTTATCTTTCAGGAATGCTTTTGCTGATGCATTTTGATTATGCAAGGACTGCTTTCCCCATATCAAGATATTCTTATCCATATGTACCCAGCAGCAGTAAGGCAGGTGCTCTTGATGAAATCTACTATACTATCCCTTGATTCTCCCAAATTTTAAACAAATCATGCCCCCAGCTTTCTAAAAGTTTAAATTTGAATGGTAATATCAGAAACATAAAAATTGGTCCCTTTCTTTTCCCAGCAAGGATGAGCAAGCTGGCCCTTCCCCTTCATCATTGTCCTTGTAACTAGCAATATGCTAATTATCCTTAGAATAATTAAATATCTTGTGATTGCCAGTTGGCCATTGGTCCATTCCAGGTTTTTCTAGATTTAATGTGTGTCATCTCTGACACAGATTATTCTCCAACTGAGGTTTTTAAAAAGTAAATTCCATGAAGTAAACCACCCTGACCATGACTATAACTTTAGGTTATAGATCTTTTTTTTTTTCAAACTCACATGCATTTCTATCCCACCACTCACATTCTTGTTTTAAAATAAGGGTAGACACAAACTTGAAGCAATATTATTTTTAGCAATCAGCATAGAAGTTGTCAATATTCATATTTCAAATGTGTCATATGCCTATAACCATGACAGTGTTCTCAAATGCAGAGATTTAAAAGTGAAATAAAATAAGGAACATAAACATTCCTTCCTTCCCTTCATAAAATCAGTTGCAAAACTACTAAAGATGATGCTTCAACCTGCACATGTGCAAAGGAGCTTGTGAACTTGCCTTGCTCCTTTCATAAAAATGTGACGTCTAATTGGAGAAAGTGTAAAAGATGAGACTTCAGCCAGCCCATGTATAAACAAACAAGGTTTAAGATTGCTTCTCATATTTTCTCAAAAAAATCAAGAACTCTCTGCTATGCCTACATAGAATTCAAATTTAGGATAATCTCTGCCAGGACTTTGAATCAGGCATAGAGATTAGGCCATTTTCTATTCTGCCATTTCCCAAAAGATCCAAGAAGTTAGATAAGCAGAAATAGGAAGTCATGCATACAAAATTTTTTTTCCAACAGTTATTCATAATATATATTCCCATTTACCTTGAGGTTAGTCCTATATGATCTGATAGATTAGACAGGACCCAGATAACAATTAAAACTGTCTACCATTCCATACCAATTTTAACAAAATGCAACAGTATTCTAATTATCTTTTGAATTTCTAGGAGGGTACATATTTGTTAGCTATAATATATATAAGGTAGACAAGATAACTATATACAACAGTTAAAACTGTATGTGTTCCTATGGCTTTTTGCTATCAGATGTGAATAAACCACAGCAATAACTCTAATGCATAATTGTTTCAAGAGCTATTGCAGCCAAAGAGTTCCTTTTCCTTGATTATTTTTTTAGAGTTTGAGCTCTGAAAAGTAATCAAGCAATAGTCAATTAAAGAAACACTTTAATGTGGTTGACATGGTTCCCGCTAGTCTGCCATCTAAGCCACTTTGACTCAAAATTACACATTAAAATTGTACAAAAGCTGTGAACTTTCTAAAAGCTTTCATAATTAAAAATAAGTGAAACAGCCTGGATTGTTTGTATTTGCTTAACACTACTACCGCCTGCTGGACAATTTGCTGAATAAGTAAAACAATCACCAGTGCTAGTTTCCAGGATGTAAAAACTTATTCTTGGAATTATTTGCTTGTTAAACTGTGCAATGTACCCTTCTTGAGTTACAATGGAGTACCAATAATGCAACAGATTATTCAGTGAACTGAAAAGTAAACAGAAATATTTCCCTAAAATGCTATGCTTATTTCACTAAGCTGTTTTCACTGCTTTCTAACAATCTGGCTATTTTATTTATTTGTATGTATTAGATTTACATCCTGTTTTTATTACTTTATAAATAGCTCAAGGTGGCAAGCATATATAAAACTCCTTCCTTCCCTCCTATTTTCCCCACAACAACAACCCTGTGAGGTTGGGCTGAGAGAGAGAGTTACTGACTGAACCAAATTTACCCAGCCGGCTTTCATATCTAAGGCAGGACTAGAACTCACCATCTGGAGATAGATGAGGCCATCTATATCAAAACTGAACAGCCCTCTTTCAACAGAGAGGGAGAGATATGACATCATCTATCTCCAGTCTACAACATCATCTATCCCCTTTCAACACTTCCAAGAAGGCTTCACATCCATTTGCACTACTCAAGTGACCCTGACGACACATATAAGTCTCCAGGGGCTTCAACAACTCGCTAAAAGAATGCAAATGACCAGCTGTCTGCAAGGAGCATAGATCCTGCCATTCCCTACCATACAGTCAGAGCTGAAGAAACTTCTTGGATGAGAAGCGAAACATCTTCAAAGAAAAACAAAAAAAGTCCAGTTGACTCCAGAAAAAAAACATCTTTGATTCAGCTTCCTAGGAAGTTTTTTTCCCTTTCTCTCCCCTGGACAGCAACACTCTAAGATGCATTTTCTCTATATTCTAGTGGAAAGGGCTACATTTTGCATATACCTTGATATGTCTTTGTGAATTCTATCTAGAACAAAACTTTACTTAGTATGGTTGTATCCCCTTCAGGGAGGTATTTTTTTTTTTTTGAAAATATATTTTATTAATTTTTTAAATTTTTACAGAAAGAAGAAACTACTCAAATCAAATCATAGTGTTAAAATAAACAATCATCCATAAACAAAACATAAATACATTTTTCAATACATTTAATACTAATAACTTAACTGAAAATAATCATACCACACAATTAACATTACTGCTCGGTACCCCCACCACCACATCCCCCCCAATCCTAACCTTCCCCCCTCACTTACCAACTAACTACCTACTTTCCTCCCTCCTTCTCTACTTCTCTATATTCCACCCTCCCTACTCATCCCCCCTCTTACCAACTTTCTTTCTACTTTCTTTCCTCTCTCCTTCCCTATCTCCGTACTCTTCCCCCTTCTTATCAACTTCCACTTACATCAGCCTTCACTCCTCCTTCCTCTTTCCAACAGATGTGGTGCCCAGAGGCCACCCGAGCAACCCCTTAATGACAGTAATTACATATTCTTACATCCACCCCAATTACAGTTGAGAAAACATCATATATAAAATTATAAACCCTCCCTAACCCTCCCCCCCGACTTCCCAGAGTGAGTACAGGGTAAAACAAAAGAAAACCCACTACATCAAACAAAATTATTATATAATCCTAACAAGAATTTTAAACTATATACTATATACAATCTCTAAATCATTTCAATCCATTAAACAAAACAAACAAATCATCTTGTTAAGAATAATAATTTTCATTTACATATCTAAACCATCAATCTAAGTCAAACCTTAAATCACTTCAATCCATTGAGAGGTTATATAAAATCGCCCAAACAATCAAGTTTTATATACATCTTCCAGTAATCAACCTCTTTCAAACCATTGAACATCAAATAAAAAAAAATTCATCTTTTTAGAAAAATAAACAAATAATATCATATCTTCCATTAAACATCCTCTCTTACATCTTACTTATAAAATTGGTCTTTAATTCAGCCCATAATCTTAGATTAGCCTTAAATCCTTACATTTAATTTTAAATTTCACTTCTTCAATCGACTTCAGGGCTTTCTCATCTGTCAAATAAACCTCCATAACAAATACAATCTATTTATTCCATTTCTAACTTACATTCCTTCAACCTTATCAAATCACATAATGCTTATCTATCCCATCAATCAATCAATCAATCTAATGTCAAACCTAGATCATTTCAGAACAAATACATTCTTCATCAATTTAATTATATCTTCCATTAATCATCTTCTCTTACATCTTACTCATAATCTTAGTCCTTAAATCAGTCCATAATTTTGAATTACCCATAATTCCTGCATACAGTTTTAAATTTCACTCCTTCAGTCGAATTCTAGGTTTTTTCTTTAACCAGGTAAACCTCCATAACGACGCCTCCCTTCCAAATAATAAGTCTCTCTTCTTTACTTGCAATATCATTTGAGTCCAAATAAACCATCTTAACCTTTGCATTAGTCCTCTGTTACTTTTAGCCATAAACTTTTGTTGAGATAACAATTCAATTCTCTGTCTTTGCTTTTCCCAATCCTCAGGCCCATAAGTAAATTGCTTCTTAAACTGAATCAATGTCTCTTTTTTCTCAATTAAATCCTCTTCTTGCTGCTTATCTAAAAGGAATAACAATCCCCTCCTTTCTTGAAACAAATCCTCTTCCTCCACTCCATCGATGAACTGTTTATCAAGCAAGATCCATTTCCCTTTATTCTCTTTATTCTCAATACTGTCTTCTTCTTGTTCTTGTTCTTCTTCTTGTTTAGGTTGCACTATAAAATATTCAGCAGTCGGTTGTAAATCAGTTTCATTTGGAAGAAGGAATCTGGTTAATATTTCTGTAATGGTCTCTTTCAGTATTGCTTTAATCTCTTTCACTATTACACGCCTTTCTTCTTGAGATTCATCAATACGATCCAAAATAAGTTTAACATTTGAATGTAAATTCCACTCCATTTTAAATTTAAAACAATCACTCTGGCTTCGCTTACGAGAACAAGGAGAGAGAAAAAAAATGGAGAATTCACTTTCACTTTCAAACACTTTCCTTTAACAGTGAAAGCAGTGAAAGCTATACGCCATTTTGAAAGCATTATGTTGATTGTAGAAGTTAGAAATGAATAGCCAGAAAAACAATAAAAAAATACTTGCAATCCAGTAAGAACTCCTGTATTCACTCAGTCTGCTTATAGTCTCTCTTGCGTTCTATTTTTATAAGCAGAAGCGGTCGCGGCGTCTTTCTCTGTCTGATGACAGAAGCGTCTCTGGGCAGGAGCGTTCTCAGGAGCTTAGGGAGCTATCACTCTTGATCCCTGAAAACTTTTTCAGGGATTTAAGAGGTGCTCAACCCTACTCCTGATGCTCTACACCTCTTCTTTGCCCGAAGAGGGGATTTTTCACCGCAAAAAAAACAGCTGATGTGCACTGTTTTTTGCGGCTTTACAAACCCAGGGAACGGAGCCTCACAGAGGAGACTCTAGCGGCGCCGGCGGAGCCACCGGAAGTTCCGTCAGGGAGGTATTTTAATGAAACAAAAAATATTTGTTTGATCTCTGCTCTTCTCATCTGTTTTGACTCTAGTGCAGGCGTGTCAAACTCAATTTCATTGAGGGCCACATCAGCATTGTGGTTGTCCTTGGGGGGGAGTAGGTATGGCCAGGGTGGGTGCGGCCTACTGGGTGGTTATGACTGGAGTGGATGTGGCCTACTGGGTGGGCGTAGCCAGCTCTACATCGTTCGCATCAAGGGTGCCTGTGGGGGCCTGGGCAGGAGTGGGACAGATCTGTGGGTCTCTGGCAGAAGGGGGTGGGACCAGGGCAAGCACCAAGGCATGGTCCACTGGAAGAGCTGCTGAAACCCAGAGCCCATCAAGTCAGATATGTGAAGTAGGCGTTGACCATTTGCTCGCCACTTCCAGGTGATGGTGCATTTCTTCATTCCTCACAAAGGGCGACACCTCCCCAGCGTGCGCCCAGGGGGGGCAATGTGGCAGGGGACGGTCCCTTGCTATTTCCAGATGGCCTTGTGGAGCTAAGACTGAATGGCCATAGATGATCACCACAAAATTGTACATTGGCTCCCAGGCAGCCTGGGCCGGGGCCAAGGCAGGGGGGGGGCTGTTCCCTCACTGTTTCCAGGATGGCTCCATGGGCCACATGAAACCACATCGTGGGCCGTATCCGGCCCCCAGGCCTTGTGTTTGACATGTCTGCTCTAGTGCATGAGATGTCCCTGACAGTTCATCAAAAATCTTTTAGTCAGACTATAATATATATGACCAAGAACCTTCCATATGGTTCAATTATTACATTAAAAAGTGACCTCCTGTTTTCCTGTTTAGCTACATTTGTAAACCACAAAGTCTTCTTAAAAGCTGCTTGCATATGGAAGCTGGAATATCTCCAGATCAATTTCAGTAAAAACTTTGCTCAAACCATTGCCTAGTTATGGAAGTGATCTGAGTGAAAAATATATTCAGTCTGTTATTATTTAAGGAGTCTCATGAATGCAAATGATACATTCCCAATATGCAAAAGAACAACAATAACAACATGCTCTGTTACGAAACTTTTAATATACTCTATACTGATAGCCATTGCCTGCTTGTGGAAGAAACCAGTTTAATTCTTTTTACCACAATGTTGGAAGAATATTATGATAAAAAAAGATTCTTCAGAAAATTCTACAGCTTTATGTAATGCTAGGTGACACTCTTGAGAAATTTAGAATTACAATTAATTGAATTTTCCAGAGTAAATATAAATTGAGCTTAATTCTAAATAAAAAAAGACATTTTGATGTGGTGGTTAAAGGGACGAAGTTATAAACATGAAGGCTATGATTTCAAGTCCTGCTTTACCCACAAAGCCACCTGGTGACCTTGACTAGTCTCTCTCTCTCCCTCTCTCTCTCTCTCTCTCTCTCTCTCTCTCTCTCTCTCTCTCTCTCTCTCTCTCTCTCTCTCTCTCTCTCTCTCTCTCTCTCTCTCTCTCTCTCTCTCTCTCCTTGCCTAGAAAACTGCAGTTCTACTGGATCAATGATACAGAATAAAATCTGTGTAATAGGCAGAATTCTTGCTAATAGAGTGCTAACTGGGATGAGGTGAGGGTACAAGAAGGAAAGGAGAAGACATTATGATTATGAAGATGCAGGTTACATGTGGTAATTTATTAAAAATCCATTGTTTGTTGAGATCTTCAGAGATAGTCTGAAACCTTTCGATATATGTGAAATCAGCAATATCTTCCCAATATTTCTTTTAAGTTTTCTTTTTCCAATATTGTTATTCTGAAATCTGTAATGGAGTGTAATAAAATATTGAAATACTGTTGTTGTTTTTTACAATCCTTATTTTCTGAATAGCTCAATAGCTTCAATCAACGAATGTATTATACTCATGATGGCAAAAAGATGCATAAAGTGTATGTATAAGTAACAATTGGGGTTCTAAAATAAATGCATTTATCGGGGTTGCTAAACAAATGGATTTGGTGCAAACTAGTTGGAGGATTTGCAGAAATAAGAAAATTATTTTGAATGTACGCATTTGTATCAGGAGAAAGAAGCAGGGGAAATAGGATTCTTAGGTGTTAATACCAGTTCTCCGGCACTGCCTTTTAGATACTACTTGATCGGATAATCCATTCACTACAAAGCAGCTTTCTTGAAGCCCAGTCCTTCCAGATGATCTGGTCTCTTGTGGTTTCAAAGCTCCCTAAGAGGTCCAGAATTCTTGTAGATGCATTTCTCACCCAATGCATCTTCCAGGTTAGTCACCTATCAACTCCAAGGCAGTTTTAGTATACTCTGGCCAAAAGTATAGTAGCTTTAAGGATCCAGATAATCAGTATCTTTGAAGTCATAGCCAGATAGCCATCTCAAATGCAACTCTCAGTTGTTGAGCTGGCAGAAAAAAATGCACTGGTGGAAAATTTGTTGTCCTAAGAACTGAGCCCTATTAGGTCTCATCAGTGGCCAATGGATGGTGCTGTTGTTACAGTTACTTACAGAGGGCATTAAGGAAAGGCATCATTGGATTTCTTTGGCTTCATTTCCTTCCACTTCATGAGAAAAACCATCAATCTCCTTAACATCTGGAGGGAACTGAGTTCATGTAGGCAAGTGCTTTGAATGGTGGACTTAACCACTTGTGGCCTAAGGGTGAAGAGGAAGGCATGAATTTAGAACTGTTGTGTTCTACACCAGTAATTTTAACAAGTATCTATACTTTCAGTACTACTACTTACATTGTACAACTCCTGGCTTCACTGACAAAGGATTCTAGGAAACCAAGCAACCAAGAATGTCCTCCTGCCTTTTCTCCGTCTACTTGGGAACAGAGGGATTCTAGCCTATCATTCCTAGGGGGGTCCTTGCTGTAACAGTAGAGGTGAATTCTCTGAATTTCAAAATAGCCTCCCTATAGCTGACCAGCATCTGGCCTGCTCTAATCTATGGGATAATCTGCACTGAGACCATCACTTCAAGCATGCTTAGGAAAACAGCTTGGCTTTCTTTATCTGAAAATTCCTCTCCCGCGAAGGCTGCAGATTGCAGTGGGCCCAATTTATTTCTGTATCAAGATCATGGGACTTTAGAATCTCCTTAGGTTTATTTTGACTTCTGGATTGCCAGAAGCTGCCATTTGCTTACCTGAATAAAAACACACTGAAATAACTTGAGTGTGGAATTGCATTGGCTCCCACTAACACTGTTCACCCAGAACAGATGCACTTGTTTATTAGCTAGTGCAAATCTCAAAATTCATCACTTATTTTTTTTCTCCCTCTGTGTTCCTTAACATTTAATTACTGCACCACGGAATAAACTTAGAAAGGTGATTTCATCCTAGGGCCCTCTCCTGCAGTTCAAACAAAGGAGTCATGGAGGAAAGTGCCCAGCAACCTAAGATGAGGTAACAGGCCCACAATATCCTGAAATTACCAATATGAACTGGGCAGACCCAGCTCCTGGCCAAAAATGCCATGACCTAACATAAAAATGGTTACTTGTGGCATGTTTGTGCTAGAGTTAGGGAAACATAAGGATGAGTCCTCATATACTGGAGGTTTTTAAGAAGAGACTGGACAGCCATTTGTCCGAAATGGTATAGGGTTTCCGGCCTGAGCAGGGGGTTGGACTAGATGACCTCCAAGGTCCCTTCCAACTGTGAGCTGCAAGGCTAACATCTTCTCCAGGAACTATATGAATCGAATCCATTCATTCCCAAAGTGTTTTACATTCCCTTTCCTCCTTTTTTTCTTTATGCACCTCTTAATACCATGCAAAAAAAAAAAAACAGAGCAACCTGCCTAATAAACGCAATAATCCAAATTATTCTTCCTCTCTCACACAAATATACAATTAGAAATGGGATGCCTTCAATCACAGGGTTTTTGGGGTTCTCAAGGGGGAACACAGGGCACAATTTTTTTAAATCACCGGGCTTAGAAACTCTGGGCAGATAGACTCTTCCAGCAGCACTGGGATAACACAAGAAAGCTGTTTTCTAGACAGGGAGGACCACGTTTCCACTTTATCACTATCTACTTGGTCTTAACAACCATCTTCTCAGTCTATCTCATGGAAGAAGTGGAATCCTAGTTGATACTTAAGAAACAACAAATCTATGTCTTATCTAGCCTAAGGAACACATCTCTGAAAAATGAGTCTTAATAAAAGGGATAGGTTTTATATGTAAATAGCACCTGTCTGCATACCCACATGGAACAATTACGGTAAGCACCAGGTAGTCATGAAATGCTTAATGGACATCTCTGTTGAAAAACCAGGAGTTTCATTTTATATAGTATCTTAATCCAGGGAATGGCATAGTGGATAACTGTAACCACTTGAAAGGAATTCTTCCTTGTGTTTCTTAATGATGAGCTATTCATGTTGCATGGCAAATCAATTCTGAAACTGAGAAACTACTTGCAGTTTTGTAGAACTTTCACATCAGAAGACATGGGAAAACATTCTGGATATCACCTGTGCATACTCAACAGTAAGTAAATTTGTTAAAATCCCAATAATTGAATTGAGGGAAGCAATCAAGTTTTTGATTGTACATCCATTTATCGTGGTCCAATATACTGGAATACATTTATAAGTTATGTACAACTGCTCGTTTATTCCTGACTGCTTGATAATATTTAGTTATGATTCTTCAAAGTATTTATCTGTTGTGTTCATTTTAAATTGTGACAGCTTTGTGTTTTCTTTAAAATAAAGTGTGCTTTAAATGCTACCTTTGGATCAGTGGACTGAATTTTTCAAGATAAAGGGAAATTTATTCATGAGACAAATTCTTCATAAGCAAAATCAAAGGTCAAACTTTGTATTATGTGCCTCTTTTTAGAGCCAACATTTGTAGTAGACTGTGGGACGCTAAGAGATGTT
This sequence comes from Bothrops alternatus, assembly GCA_034064705.1. NCBI lineage: Eukaryota > Metazoa > Chordata > Lepidosauria > Squamata > Viperidae > Bothrops > Bothrops alternatus. The sequence goes on along the minus strand of JARGCV010000018.1, from coordinate 12,077,572 downwards.
TCAGAAGTTTCCAACTATGAACTGTTTGTTGTTTAAAAATCTGTATTATGATTGTTTTCAATATTGCAAAATACATTTCATAGAAAGCCACATGCATATTTCATATAAATGTTAGCACACTTTGAATCATTTATAAGACAAATGAATTAGCTGTAACAAGAGCAGGGTTACTCAAATTTATTTCTAGGCTATAAAACAGTACATCAAAACACTCTGTTGAATCAGGCCTTTTTTAAAACAGTACTCAGCATCTGTATTTCAAAATGCAGCATAAAACTGATGCAGATTTTACTAAATCTTTAATTTACCAGAATTAATGCAGAAACCAGATGGAATTCATTAAATCTATACATTCAGGATTAAAAATAAATCTCTCAACACATCCAGAAAGAAGTTATTTCAATATTTGGAACTGAGAAGCTTTAGAATCTTTTTTTGAATACTTAAAAGTAAAATAAATTCTCCTACTTTAGTGTCATCAATCTCTCATATATTCCCGTTAATAAATTGACAGAACTGCTTGGGATTTTGAAGTGAACATTATACAATTTTCCAGTTAAAAACTTACAATAAATGATTTTGCAACAGCATTTAATAAAGCCCTGAATAATTAAGAATCACCCTAGCTATATCACAAAGTTATGCATTAATATTATTGCCTTCTCTAATGATTAAGCAACCATCTTCTCTAAAATATGTGTCCTGTTTTATTTAAAATATTGTGCCATTCATAGAATGTTAAAACATAATCAACACATTTATCTATGTCACTGCATTAATTATACAAAAAGTAAAACAATTCCACAGTACAGTTATTCAATCAAAAAGGTTTCACAAAAATACGTGGGTTGTTTCTGAGGAGTTGAATTACAATCAGTGGGTAAAATACTGACAAACATGTATCTCTACTTTAAACTTTGTTCTAAAAAGAAAATGATTCTACGGTACTCCAAGCCTCAAAGTGCTATAACTATAGAATATACCAGCACCATGAAAGCATAATATAACAAATTCTGCTAAGGCAAGCAAAATACATCAACTGATAGGCGAGTATGAGAGATTATACATCTGCACGTGAGAGAGTGTATTTATGTATTCGTAACTTCCATTTTCCTCTGTCAAATTATTTTAACAGTGTTTATACTTTAGAAAGAAGTCCTGATTCTGGAGCACTTGCTTTAATGAGGTTCTGGATTTCTTTGAATTTGGGATGATCTTTGTCAGCTATCAGCTGCAGCAATATAGCTTCACTAGTGGTAACAATAATCCCAGTGCGAGCAAGGCGCTGGAAAAACAAAACAGAAAACTAAAGCCGATTATCTGCTGAGAAACATTTGAATAATAAACCCACAGATTTTACATTTCTTCATAACAGTGCACTATAATTTATCTTAAAGAAGAAATCCAACTGTTTTGAAAATAATTTCAGGTCTTTGAAATCATATTTTATATTAATAATACAATAATAGATAACAATTATATGTAAACTAATAAATAAATAGCTTCCAGGCAAGGCTTTCATTATCCAATTGTCATTTTTTTCCTGTTCCTTCACAGAATTTTATGGGGGTCTGGATTGTAATATTTTCCAGTTACACCCATCCTGCATTGTCCCATTTCTTCGTCCATTTTGTTTTTCACAAAGAATATACTGAAAAAGTTAAATGTTGAACAGATGCAGTGATCTGCACATTAAGGCATCGCAAATTAGTCACATAGTTGATAACAGACAATTCCTTATGCCCTTGATGAAATAAATGAAGCTCGGGATCAAAAAGATACCTCTTATATTATATTCATCTTTGTGTCTGTATTCTGAGAAATCCGTACCCATCCGGATGTCATGTAGTCCATAAGAATCTTATGTGGACAGTACCGAGATGGGGTGTGGGAACACACACACTGGACTACATGACATCCGGATGGGTACTGCCCACGTGGGAGGAGGAGGGAGGAGGGTGAGTGTAGAGCTGAGGGAAACCATCGACCCACGACTGGGAGGGGTGGGGGGAACTGCCTGGAGCCCTAACGGCATATGTAACAATGTAAAAGAAAAACCAAACACCCCCCCAGGATCCGCAATAGAGGGAAAGGTAATACGCGAGTTGACACCGTTGGAGGGAGGGAAGATGCAAAGATCCTGACTAACTTAGGAACTAGCGTTAAAAGAATAGGTGAGAAGGTTTGAGGCAATGACAGAGAAGGAGAAACACCCAGAATACAAATTAACCGGCAAGGACCGGTGACGCGATCTAGGAGCCGAGCGCAGGCGTTAACTGATCCTATTTAAAGCATCTTTTCAACTGCCTTTTTAACTCTGACGATGTTGGAAGTTTCCAACGAAAGCTAGGTTATAATAAAATTAATTTCTTTTAAATCTCCTGGTGATCTTAAAACTTTTATTCCATATCATATATATATGTGTGTGTGTGTGTGTGTGTGTGTGTGTGTGTGTGAGAGAGAGAGATTTTAGCTGTTTCTTCCTTTTAACTGCCAGTGGGGGTTTGAACTGATTGGCTGGGAGCTCAGCTGTGTTCTGATTGGGTGGAGGTGTGTTCTGATTGGTTAGGGGCTTGGCTGTGCTCTGATTGGCTGGGGGAGTGTCCTGTTTGGGTGGGGGCTTTGTTGTGCTCAGGTTAGTCAGTGTTACAAGGGGATTAGAGATGGTGGACTGTATAGCTGTTTGGCTTTGCGTTCGTGGTTGTGCCTCATCTTCATGGTGGGTGTCAGTTTGCTTCGTGCATGGATTGGAGGGGTTTAAGGTGGCTAATGATGCAGCTGTGGTCTGGCTTCTGGTTTGTGGTCGTGCCTCCTCATCAGTGTGGGTTTGGGTTTGCTTTTTGCCTGGATGTGTGGTGGTGACATCCTGTGTGGTTTTGCCTCCAGAGTCATTTGGTAGAGAAATGAGCAGTATATCAACTTAATTATTCAATAAATAAAATATAGATGCAATTATCGACTTTGCACAAGCTAAAGACAGACAGTTCTTGCCAAAATTCAAAAATCAAAACCAAAAAAATTACTGCAACTAATTTACATCAGCTTGATAAATTCCCTTTTCACAAAACATAAATCTATGCATATATCCAAGGATAATGGTGCACCTTAAAATTTGTAACTACCATCATTAATTTCTCTAATTAACAACGATGAAAGAGAAATCATTTAATAGGGTTAAAATACTTTATTTTATTATTTTATTGGTATAAGAGGACACCACATTTGTCAAGAGTTCTGTGTCTCAAATACTAGGATTCCTCTGCTCATCATGTATTCCTGCATTGTATATAAAAATCAGAACTAGCATAGTGCATCATATCATTTTAGGAATAACTGAAAAAAGCACGTTACATAATGCAATCATCCTGTTATGGTAATTTTGTATATGCTAACTTTTTCTACAGATATTCATTAGTTCCTTTTGCAATATTTTAAGAATTAATTTCCTTAGAGATTTTGCTTCATTGTCAATGTGGTATTGCTATATTTTTTTTTTCAGCTGTCCCTGTATTAACTTTGGTGCCTTGAATCAATGGTATATAAAGTATACCATTTTTAGTTGTAAGTTTTAAGGATTGCTTTTCTATCCAAAGCAAGAATTTCACAATCTATTCCTTAATAAAATCATGTTCTATAAGCTGAACAGAACTGTATATTAGAACGTATCTGGAAAAGATGACTTGTTCTAAAGTGAAGTTATTAGAGTTGGATTCCTGAATTCATAGCATCAACTTGATCAGCAGGTGAAGGCCATGACAAAGGGAACCTTTGCTCAGCTTTAACTAATGTGCTTTTTGGACTGGGATGTACTCATAACAGTGACTTATGCCCTCAATGATTCTTAATTGCTTCAACTTGCTCAATGGGGCTTCCTTTGAAGATTTGGAAATTTCAGCTGGTGCACAAGGCAGCAATCCTTCATGAGTCATGTCAGCAACATTATATCTATATTTTAAGTGCAGCATTAATTGTTAGTATGTTCTGTAGTACATTTCATAATGCTGCTTTTCACTTAGACATTTAGATCCACATTACCAATGAAATAATCCTGTCCTGTATGGTCACATCAAAAAACTATGCTGTAGGCCTTCCTTTCATTAAGTTAAAAAAACAAGTTCTTGGAAAAGAACTTTTTCTATGGATACGTCCTACAATTTAAGAATTCAGGAAAGTGGAGAAAATGTTGCTATTTCTTGGGCTTCTGGGGCATGGAGATGCCTTGTTGCTTTTAATTAGACTTGTTTTTTTAATTATTAAAAATATTATATGTTTATGTAAGGCAGCGGTTCTCAACCTTTTCCGGGACTCGACCCCAGCCCGCACCGCGCATACACGGCGCGACAGGACGCATCGCGCATGCGTGGCATGACGGGGCGCATCGCAAAGGGGAAAAAATGGCCAACAAAAAAAAATGGCCAACCAAAATAAAAAAAAATGGCGGGCCCGCATCGTGCATGCGCGACGGCCCGCATCGCAAAGGGGAAAAAATGGCCGACCCAAAAAAAAAGGCCGACCCAAAAAAAAATTTAAAAATGGCGGGCCCGCATCGTGCATGCGCGACGGCCCGCATCGCAAAGGGGGAAAAAATGGCCGACCAAAAAAAAATGGCGGGCCCGCATCATGCATGCGCGACGGCCCGCATCGCAAAGGGAAAAAATGTCCGACCCAAAAATAAATAAATGGCGGACTGCGGTGTTTGGCGACCCCCGTGAAATGGTCGTTCGACCCCAAATGGGGTCGCGACCCACAGGTTGAGAACCGCTGATGTAAGGCATCTGAAGTTTGTAAGATTAAAAGAGAATACATATCTTTGCAACTGAATAGTGATGACAACCACCAAATCTATGTTAGAATAAAATGGGCTCAAAAACAAAATGAAGTACTTTACAGCAAAGTAATATTCATTATTATTCATCTGATAATACTCTAGATTCCATGCAAGTAGTCAGCTTGCTATTCCTGCCCACTTGAAAGAACAGCTCTACAAGCATGTTATTTATGTATAATGTAAGACTGGCAGCTGAAATATGAAATATTCAATACATCATGAAAATAGTTAATGAAATAGTGCATACTTGAAGTTGATAAAGAAAATGACAGAACCGTGGTAGCGCTCTAGGTTTCAAGAACACTTGCCTGTGGTACATATAACCTAATCTGTGGATAGATAACCTTTTGGACCACCTGAAAATCTATATTAAGAGTTTTTGATTATCATATATGTGAGGTACATTTAAAACTGATTTTGTTTATGTTTTGTAAGATTGACTTCTCTCCCAAAGGAGAAAGGATAGTTGAAACCCTTTATTTTAGTAAGCCAGTAGACTGTATTCTAGAAATTGTTTCATGTTTTCTATGCTACATCAGGTTTTCTTTGAATGCATTCTCTTTTCATCATATTTTTAATTTTCAGTTACTGTTGCCAAAGAAATCAGTAGAGACTGTGCGAATGCTAACAATGGTAGTCATATATACTGTTTTAAGAAATAGAAAAATATTTTTCCTTTTTTGTGCAATAGAAATATTTGAAACTACAGGAATATAATACTTATAATTGTTACAATCTAACAGTTACTGAAGCCAATCTCACATAACTATCTAATAAAATTACCTCCAGAGCAAACATTCTGTCCATCATACTTCTTGAAGAGGTTGCATCAGCCACAATATGAACTTCCAAGCCTCTGCCAACTAACTCCAGCGCTGTCTGCTGAATACATACATGAGTCTTGAAGAAGAATAAAAGTAAGCCACATCAGCAATTATTACATTTACAAATAACATTTTACCTTTATTTCAATAGTAATGCTGCTGTAGGAAAACTGCAAATATGAGGAAAATGAAATACTTACTTCTACTCCAAATAAAACAACACTGCGGATTCCAGGTATCTCTGCTAGAGCAGCCTCAACTTCAGGCAACACCATAGAAAACTTTGTTTTGGATAAAACAAGTTTAGCGCCAGTTAAGTCAATTTCTTGAACGGTGCTTCCAAGACCTTTAGGATACTGTTCAGTTACAATGACTGGGATTCCTAAAATCCGTGCACCTTGAAGCTGCAAAGATAAAAAACAGAAAAATGAAACTGTTTATTTAAACAATAAAATATCAATAATACTACAATTAAAATAGTGCCTGACATCCTGAGAGTTAGAACAATTAATCAGTAGAACAACCTGCCTCCAGAAGCTGTGAATGCTCCAACACTGGAAGTTTTTAAGAAGCGTCTGGACAGCTATTTGTCTGAAATGGTATATAGGGTTTTCTGCCTGAGCAGGGGGTTGGATTAGATGACCTCCAAGGCCCCTTCCAACTTTGTTATTATTATTATTGTTATTGTTGTTATTATTATTATTAGAAACAAATAAACATACCAATCGTTGGCTTACGCTGATAATATCTCCAAAATACTTGATAGCAGGTCTGAATCTTTCTTGCATATCACAACAGAAAAACACAGTGCTAGATGGTGTGAGATTGCCCAACGTAGTTAACTGAGATAAAGAAAGAAAGGAATAATAATAATTATGGTTGTCATACCATTTTCCTCAAAAACTGTCCCATTGTTCTCAATTAACTTACATTCAAGGAGATATATGCAGGATCCCTCTGCTTAAACAGAAATATTTTAAATGGGTGGAAACCATACTATTTTTGTTCAGTAGGATATTTAACCCTATCTTAGAATCACATATATCCATGTTAATATTTTCTAATTCATAAAATCTCTCTTTTAAAACCAAGCTGCCGTAGTAAGGAAGGCTATTGTTTGTGAAAGAGAAATCCAAACTTCCTTCAAATGTGTGAAGATAGTAATATAGTAATATAATTTTGGTAACTTTATCATTATCTTTGAAATGCATGAATCAGATGAATCCAACATTTTGGTATTTAAATCAATATTTTATTTATTGATCAGATTTTTTAAAAAAAAATCCACTGCAAGCAAGTAACTATGGGTACTAAATATAAGATACTGCATGAAAATTAAATAATAAAAAGATGCTTTCATATATTACAAGTGTGTTGCTAAGGCACTTTGAAAGCAAAGCTTACTTTTCTAAGTTTAGCAATTCACTGTTATTCAAATATGACTGTTGAAATGTATTTATCTTGTTTTTTCATCAATAATGTTTTCAAATGAAATGTTAAATCAAAAGCATTGTGATATAGAGTGACTGAGGTGCTGAACTGCAATGATTCAGGTACAAATCTTAAGTTAGAAAATAGAAATCTAACAAATGAATGTGCACAGAGGAGCATGTTTTCCTATCTCAAAGAAAGTTCAGGGATCCTCCAAAAAAGCATTGCACATAGCATGAAGAGCTGCTGCCAGAAAAAAAAAATCCACTCTCTTTCATATGTAACAGTGATTAGATGCATGTGAAAATTATTGATGCTCATTATCACTGTTTGCCTCAATACATTTTTCTTATTTCCTGATCATCATTTTTCACTTTGGAATAATTCACATTCTATTCTGACAAGCAATTATAAAAGTGACCTTTATGATAACTAAGTTCTGTGACAGCTGAACAGACTGAAAATATGTTCATATTAACTTGGAATATATTTTATGAATTTCAATGAAAGTATTTCTAAAAATGTGTAGGCTAATTAGAACATTTTGGTTGCAATTCTAAGCTAACATATTTCAGAGTATGCCTGATTCAATTCAGATGGACTTTTGTTTGAGTATACATTCACATGCTCAAAGTTTAACTTCTGAAGAAAGAACAAGCAGAATTCAAGTATTGAAGTTTCACATGCATAAATACATAAAGTAAACTGTACTGTTTTATGTCTGGTTTGTTTTTCTATTTTAGGTTCTGGCCAACATCAAAACTGATTTCATTATATATAAGCAGTCACTAGAACTTGAAGATGGTCTATGAATTCAGAGAACCAGACACTGACTATTCTAACATGTCTTGGGTATTTTTCCCTAGTTAAATTCTTAAGAAACTGGAAATAATATGATTATAATAATTTAAATTTATTTTAAATTTAATTTGTGTTATTAATTAAATCATTATTTCACAAACCGTACTTAAATACATAGTGTATCTGCAACAAGCCAATGAGCAAAATCAAAGGGAAACATATGTCATACATATATTGTATATCTGTCTTCCAAGTTACTGCAAATGAAGACATTCATTTTAAAACAATACCAAGTACTTCTTTATGAAACCCTGAATGTAGCTATTACAAAAAGCAGATATCTAAAGGCAGACATCTATTACAAAATCTAAAAATGCTATATAGTGTAATTTAGTCCATGGAAGAATAAAAAAAAAAGGATTGAAAAAGAACAGATTTTCCCTGTTTAACACATATAATCTACAATATTCCCAGAATTCCTCTCAAAACTGCTGGAATAGAAGATATAACTTTATTAACATCATTACTTCATTTATTAACTGCAATGTAGTAACAGTATTCAAAACAATTAAATCAAGATTAAATTTTGTTCCAGACCTGGCTATTTGTAGTCCAGTCTCTAGTAAAGCCAAGTAGAGTCCTCAGCTTTAATATTATGCACCCTCTTTTAAATAGAGAAAGGGGCTCTTTAAAATAAAATTTAATTTTAGTCCTTCATTTGATTCTCTCGCCTTCTGTTCCAAAGCTGCTTCTTGTTTGCTCTTTTTTGTGTAAACATTCAAAAGCTAAATCTAGCCCTTGACCCAAAAAAGTTTGCATATCCCTGAGTTTTTTTAAAAAAAATTCCAGCCAAATGAAACTTCTTTGAGGGGTATTAAATATTCAAAGTGTAGCACTTTCCCACCAAATGCAAGAATACACAAAAGTGTCTTGCTTAAGACTGCAATCTTAAAATGATAAATTCTTGAATCTTTTTTGAAATATAGACTCATTTTTTTAAAATGTAAAACAAATGCTATATATATAAAAAACACCAAAACAAAATAGAATGATTTTTTTATGACTGATACATTTATAAAATGTAGATATTGAAAATGCATCTATATCAAGTACCAATGCCACTGTCTAGTATCAATACCACTGTCACATTTTAGCAGAAGTCAAGGTTCAAGTGAAAAAATTAATGCTTTAACAATAAATCCCAAGGGCTACAAATTGGCTTAAAAGAGAAAGTGACCAGTTTTTTGCACATCAGATCTCAAGAGTCAATCCCCAGGACACTCTTGTCACAGATTTCTATTGGAAACCCCCATGTTTTATAGCCTCACTTAAACATCATGATGGCAATGTCAAGCCTATCTGATATGACTTTGACTTTATTCAAATTTCTATGCCGCCCTTCTCCTAGGACCCAGGGCGGCTTACAACAATAATACAATAAAAAAATTAAATTACAATAAAAATCAACCATCCTATCCAAACACATTCATTCAATCCAAAACACATTCATACAGCATACAACCACAATCGGTACACAATCACTGATGGAGGCACCTTCCTAGGCCCAGGGGCAGAGTATAGTTCATATGCCCCAAGCCTGTCGGCATAAATGAGTCTTCAATAATTGGCACAACAGTGATGACTGAATACTGCTGATAGGGCAGAACAATGATGGCTGTTGAATAATGCTGACTGATGTTACTAATAAGGAAATACTAACAGTGGCTTTCAGGTTCTTAAATATAACATAAAATGTCCTTGCTCATGCTCTATACACCATGAGGAAAGTTTTACTCAGCCTGAAGATTTCTAACTGCAGTTCAATGCCATCTCTTTTCTCCTTTATTCTGTTTTATAAAGATTTCCTAGAATGGCATAGAATATGAGATGAACATTTCAACTAGGGTAACTTCACAGTTTTCCATATCCGCTATCCTCTGTTGATCTTATTTCAATAATCAGCAGCACTGGAGCTCTAAAGAATAACACATGTTATCACATAGAGATGCTTACTTGCTGTAAAATTTAAATTTATTTATTTATTTTTTAACTACCCATTTCCATTGGAGAGGGTCTCTGGACAGTGTACAATTACCAACAATAAAATCAAACATTAAAATCAGAATAATTTAGGATTAAAAATTTTAAAATTATAAAAATATTATAAAATTTTCAGAAGGTAAGGAATTCCAAGGCGCAAGATTAACAGTTGTTAATACAAGCGGCAAGGGGAGCGGGTTGTCTCATATGGTCATGTGGGCCTCTGTGTCCCCCATACAAAGCTACACAGCCAAGTTTTGACCCCTTTGCGGAAGTCCAAAAAACTGGGGGCTTTCCTCACCTCCAAGGGCAAGATGTTCCACAATGCAGGGCAGCAGTTGAGAAGGCCCTCTTCCTGATTTAAAATGGAACCTAGTAACAGTATAACATTGTAAAGGTTATAAAGATATTTGGGTGTTTCAAAGTTAGTGTTTAATCACTGATAAAGAGATAGATGTGCTATGTAACAGTAATTTATTTTCATGCTCTGAATAACCGAAGCTACCTGTATTTATTTTTTAGAACTTCTAAAATACTCAATTACAAACATTTCGTTTGGTTCATATATTTTGTGCCACATGTAGTCCTCGACCTATGAATATCCCTTTGGCGATCGTTCCAAGTTACAATGGTGCTATGCAAATGGTTGTTATGATTTATCCTACGAGTTCCAGCCATCCCAGTACCCCCAAAGTCAGGTGATCACAATCTGGGCACTTGGCAACCTATTCATACTTATGACTGGTTGTCAAGCACCCTTTAATCACATGATTGTCATCTGCAAACTTCCCTGCCAGCTTCCCCCAAAAGTCAATGGGGAAGCTAGCAGGGAAGGCTGCAAGTTGCGCAGATAAGTCTCCCCACTCCGTGCATCACCCCAGCCCTTCTGCGCTTGTGCCATATCAGCCACTTGCACACCACTGTGCACCCTCAGCAACCTATACTGCTGACCCATGTGATACCTCTCGTCCACCCTCCCTACCTCCCACAGTGCCTCTTTTGAACCTCATTGCACCTTGCCTTGCACACTCGCACACCCTCATGCCACACCTCTCACATACCCTTCCCCCCACACACTTGCTCCTTGCCCCACCCAGCAGCAGCCACCTACCTGCCTGAGGGCCTGGGACTTGCAACTTCCTGTCAACTTCCCCTCTGATTTTGGTTGTGAGAAGCTGGCAGGAAGTTGCCTTGCCGAATAACTTTGGGGACTCAGTTAATGACAGCAACCAGCAACAAAGATTGCTAGATTACGACTACCATGCAGAAGTGCTTTAGGCTATCAGGACGGACAATTTCTTTAAAGGCTTAACGGCATTCCAGTAGCCTGGAATTCCACCAGCCTCAGCTGGTGGGATCAGATGAGATCAATAGCAGAACTACGAAACAAGCCCAATAAAATCAATGGGACCAATTCATGCGGTTTAATCTGAATGTTCAGAGCTAGGAAATGCCATTCACAAGGCACTTCAGCCAAGATCACCTTCTATGGCAAACTTTCATTCCCTCCATCATTTATAATTGTCATTAAAGTGTGATCTGGGTATACTCAAGCTTTATCCAATACTCAAGCTTCATCCATTGGTACTTTCCTGCTACCATTAAATCAGTTTTATTCAGATTATTAAACTCGACATTCCTCTTGCTGAATATTCTGAACAAGGAGACAGTAGAGATGCCATCCTTACATAGAAATGATTAGGTTTCCTAAGCAGAGAATGGAATTCTTCTCTGCTGCCTGCTTCATTCCCCTCCTGGATCAAGCACAGATCTTATCCTCTGCCTACTCTTCTCTCTTTACCTCCACACTGGCTAGATAGCACAGTACTGCCTAATCAAGTACAGTTCCTTCCAAGGGCTAGCCACAGTTGCTGTTATTGGAGATAGTGGTGGAGTTCTCCTTAAAGCACAGAGGGCAAGGGTTAAGGGAAGATTCAACTAAGGAAAGAGGAGCAGGAAAAATGAATGATCTTCGTGCCAAGAGAGAAAGAAGCAAAATGAGATGAAAAATGAGGTCACAAAGCAATAGAGGCTGATATCACTGTAGCAGGAGTTAATGCTGCGCCACGCAGAGTGGGAACAGCAAGCTTGCAGAACTGAACATCCCCTTGAACTGGCTGTAAGGCAAGTTTCTGATCATCCCCACAGCCAACCAAGAAATAGCCACGATAGCTCAGAAAACCATTGCTGGGTGGGAGAAGATTGTCCTGTAGCAGATCACTGACCTCCTGGTTCCTCCTCACACAGCACAGAATAGTTATTCAGCATAGAAAACATCACTTTCTTGCTGGATCAGCTTGACCAGGCTTTAGTCTGCCTCAGCAATAAACTAGCAATGAAGTGGAGCCTCTGTAAAAGTTAGGGGGTAGGATTAGAAGACCTCCAAAGTCCCTTCCAACTGTTCTTCTGTTAACATAATAGGTCCTACACCCCTCCCCACCCCCTCAAAAAAAGCAGAAATGAGCTCTTTAAATCATTATAAACATTTCTTATTATTTAGTGGAATTGGGTTTAACCAATGTATTGAATAACACCTTGTTGAATAACACACTGAATAACCAATGTCTTATGGACTAACATAAACCAGTGTACAAGCTGGAAAGATTTTATTTTTAAAATGCCCAAGACCAAAACTATGTTTTACTTTGTGTCACTTGTATTCACACAACATGCATATTAATGATTGTTCCAATTCTCAGGATTCACAACTGATGGAAATATAACCAATGAAGGCTAATATTTGTAACTCAGGGTTGAAATGAAGGGTCCTTGGTGCTCGCTGAGCTTGCTTGTTTTCTTGCAGACGTTTCATTACCTAACTAGGTAACATCATCAGTGCTAGTTACTAGCACTGATGATGTTACCTAGTTATGGTAATGAAACATCTGCAAGAATGCAAGCTCAGAGAGCACCAAGGACCCCCTCATGGAAATATGAGCCAAGATGGATTGATTCAACACACTAGGACAAACTGTGATTGGCTATTTAATGGTTCAAGGGTTGGAAAGCACCTGTGGTGCAAACCAACATATGCAGCCATTTTGTTAAGGGAACCAAAACTTGACTTGCAGAAGGTGCACAGGCCGTTCTCCAAAGGATTTCGTCTTCTTCTTTCCCAGCGCAACGTGGGTGTGGAAGCCTCCCACTGGGCGCCAGATGGCAAGAGGGCCTTCGCTTCAATGATCGAGCCACTTTCCCAAGGTGGCGCTATTCTTGCATTCACTCGGAGACACACAAACACACACACACACACACACACACACACCCGTGCACGGCAGGGCGGGCGCGCGCCCTTGCTCTTTTTCGCTGTCACCCACCTGAATCTGCAGGGGCACGAGGCGCAATTTGCACCGCTCGTTCACCAGGAAGCCCTTGGGCAGGTCGATGTATTGGCTCCACTCCTCCGAGAAGAGCTGCACCACGAACTTGCGGTGCATGTCGAGCTGGTCGCCGTAGAGGTTTAAGAACTTCTGAATTAGCATCTCGTAGCCGGAGCCATGAGGTACCGTCGAAGGCCTGGCGAAGACCGAGAAGCAAAAGAGCACCGGCACAGAGCCGGAGCCGCCGCTCCCGCCGCCGCCGCTGCTGAGCGGGAGAGGAGCGACGGCAGCTGAGGCTTCCGAAAGCTGCTGCTGCCCCGCCGCCGCCATGTTCACGGCCAGCCGCTCCAGTTCCGTTCCGCCGCCGCAGCTCCTCCTCCTGTCGCCGCCGCCGCCGCCTGGCCAGACGGGAGGCGCCGGCGGCCCCCAATCGCGGCTTCTGCTCCTCCTTCTCACCATAGGAACCTGACCTGGGACGGGCAAGGCACCACCAGGTGGGGACGCGGAAGGGAAAAGGTCGCTTGAACTGAGAAGCAACCCGTAGACAGGCGGACACCTACCTGCAAAGGCAGCGGACCGGGACGGCAATGAGACGCTGTCGCTGAGAGCCGCGGCGCTTCTGAAAAGGTTTAGATGAGGGGGCGGTCTCTTAGGGAGGCCAGGCTGCCACGCCTGCCCGCTCCCCCTGCTCAAAAGGGGCCACGCCAGCTGTGCCCGGCAGCTGTGGATTACGGTACCTCCAGCGCATGTAGCGAACCGAGAAAAAGGAATGGTGTACTGTAGATAGTGATGCGAGGCAGAGAACCATACGGGCCCCCCCTTTTTTTAAAAGGCAGCTTACAAAATAAACTTCAAGCACAATTATTAAAATAGAACCCCGTGACAAATTACTATATAGATCCACTCGTTCCACATCACTTGGTTGCACTTGGAGATGATAAAATTGCCCACTACTGAAAATTAAGTAGAAGAATTCCAAATTAACATCTTTCATGAATGGTATTTGTCAGTTGGATGGCTGTAAGTTTGACAGAACTGATGATGCGAACCTAAGCTCAGTATATCCTGGGCCTTTCTACACATAACTAAGACACAGGTTAATCTAATGGTGCAAGCAAAGTGAAAATATTTCCTGCATTGACACTGAAATGCAATGGAGCAACTTCCCCTTGGCGCTTGTGTGCGCTGCTGGAGCCAAACATACAAGTACATTGCCACTCTTTTACCAAATTGTTTAAATAGATTGGTTATCTCCTATCCTTTCCCCCAATTAAAGTTAACACATGGGCATTTCACCACTGTGCTTGCCAATCTTTTTTACTCTGTGAAAAATAAGTTTGGTAGGGAGAATCCACTGCTGGAGGCTGGGGTTTGTTCTTCCCACAAGCCAGGCCGTAATGAGCATTAGGAGGATGGTAATGGTGAGGGCTTCAGGAAGTGCAGCTGGGTAGAAACACCCATCAACAATGCTACTGTCTTAATGAAAATAGATGAGCTTGAAGAAAGCAGAGTCGATAGAGCAGGATGTATGTTACTGTATTCACTACATTTTTTAATTTATATCTTGCCTTTATTATTCTTCTAAATAACTCCAGACAACAAACATGTCCAAAACACCTTCCTATTTTCCTCACAACAACATTGTGAGGTGGGTTGGACTAAGAGAAAGTGACTGGCCCAGCGACTCCCAACTGGCTTTCATGGCTAAGACGGGACTTAAACTCAGGATTTTTTGCTTTCTAGCTTGATACTTTGACTACTAGACCAAACTAGCTCTGTATTTCCTACCGTATTTCAGACTTCAACCATGCTTCTGTTATTAGTATACTTTTATATTTGTTCCAGATCTGGTGCAAAAAAACCTCTTTGTTTGGTAACTGGGAATAATTTTTTCTAGGTTTTTGTTTATCCTGCTTTTATTATTTTTTATAAATTACTCAAAGTGATGAACATACCTAATACTTCTTCCTCCACCTGTTTACTTTTTTTAAAAAACATCAGCAAAAAATAGGGATATGATATAACTCAGTAGTAATCAAAGTAACACATAGAAGCAAATTTAGATGTGGATACAAAGTATGGGCTGTCTTTCTGGCTTCAACTCATGGAAGGGAAGGACAGAAACTAAATGTAATACTTAATTTCCTCTTTAATTTTGATTTGGCAGCAACTTTTGGAGTATAGGAATTTAAACAAGGCTTTGGAATATCACATGGAGCTCTGGGATTGTAGGTTATGCACCACTGAGATAGAAATAAACATGGATATAAATCACTTGTTCATTTTCTGTAAGAGGCTAAGAGAAAGATAGATGGAGTTTCTGGAAAAATCAATGTGGTTTTTGTGGCTCTAAATTTTGTTTTATCAAGTCTGAGCCACCATATAAGGATGCATGGCTCTAGGAAAACTTTAGCAATTAAGAAGTAATTTTAGTTATTAGAACAGGAAGAAGATGAGGATAGGTTTTGTGTGAACTATGGAACTATAGATAGAAGCTATTTTTTATATATGTTGTGGGGTCATAAACTGATACTGTATTGAATTAGCCAATTTTTGTAGATTAATAAAAATTTAAGCAAACTGGAAATATTATTTTACTTATATGATACTATGCACCTACTTGATTACATTTTCTCAGACAGATGGGACTTTTATCAGAATTTATCATATTACCGGTAATTTCCATGGCATAAAATAGCTTTCACTGAATTTTTACTAATTTATCTGAGGTGAGTTCAGTGGTTCTTTATGATAATTTAAAAACCATAAAATTGTAAGTAAGGAAACTTTTACTTGGTTTCCTACATTGCTTTTAATCCATTCAAGAATTTTGCCCTATCTTCAAATAAAATGTTAAAAATATTTCAAATTCTTTCTCCCTACTAAAAAATGAATGTGACCTAATTTCAAACATAGGCATATTTCTAGTCGCTTGTATTCTAAAGTCTGTGATTGTCATAAAATGCAATATTTGATGAATCTAAAACCATAAATATGCCCTAATTCCTAATTTACATGTACATGTTCTCCTGTTTTAGAAATATTCCTGACATTTAAATCTTAAATAATATATAATAATCCTTTAATTTTTGTCAACCCTGAAGCTGTTTAATTTTATCTTCCTGATTAAAAAAAAATCTCTAAGGGATTTAATAGTGTCTTAAGCTGCAAGGCTTTGATCCTTAAAATGCCTCAGTTTCTTCCAAATGAAAAAAAAAAGCCAAGTGCTTGGATCCCATTTTGTAATAATAAAAAGACCAATAAGGGCACATATGCAGCTATACTTTTTGCATTCATATATTAAAAAGATTCATGGCATATATAATTAATGTGGAAAATGCTATCACAGGCTATTGAGAATATTGAGTAGAGAAGAGATTTTGCTTTACATTTAGTATGTAGGTGTCCCAGAAACATCTTACATCAGTTGTTGAAAACAAGTTCTTGAGCTAAGCTGAGCTTTTATCTGGTCTAGCAACATATATATTCTTACATGTTATCTATATATAGCTGTATTAGCAGTAAATTAGAATATTCAATATTCATTAAAAATAGTCAAGTAGTCTCCAAAAATTTGGAAATAGCATGTCATATGCTATGTCATACAGCAGTAATGATTTATGAAGAGAAGTGGCACTTCATGTACCAAGATAGCAGTGGTGATATGGAAGTATTAGAGATGTATGTCAGTATGTCTAGTTTAATGAAGAGAAGGACATAATAGCAGTGTTCCAATATCTCGGGCTGCCACAAAGAAGAGGGAGTCAAGCTATTTTCCAAAGCGCCTGAAGGCAGGACAAGAAGCAACGGGTGGAAACTGATCAAGGAGAGAAGCAACCTAGAACTAAGGAGAAACTTCCTGACAGTTAGAACAATTAATCAGTGGAACAACCTGCCTCCAGAAGCGGTGAATGCTCCAACACTGGAAGTTTTTAAGAAGAAACTAGACAGCCATTTGTCCGAAATGGTATAGGGTTACCTGTCTGAACAGGGGGTTGGACTTGATGACCTCCAAGGTCCCTTCCAACTTCTTCTTCTTCTTCTTCTTCTTCTTATTATTATTATTATTATTATTATTATTATTATTATTATTATTATTACTACTTGGGAATAAATTAGAAGGGATTATAGCTATTATAATATTAATTCAATTACATGAACATCTGTAACCCAAATAAAGTATGCTAAATGATATCAGGAATTCCACACAAATGTGTCTGAATTCTGGATTGTCTTACCCATCATTTATGTAATTTCATATTTCTTGAACATGAAATCATACAGTTTTTGCAATAATCTTATATTAGCTATAGAATAGTAGAATAACAGAACTGGGAGGAATCATTTAGGCCATGGAATCCATCCCCTCTGTTAAATACAGGAATCCAAATTAAGGTATTCCCAACAGATGGCTGTCTAGCCTCCACTTGAATGGATCCAGTGAAGGGGCCTCCATTTTTGTTTGAATAGTTATTTATTTTTATTATTTGTTTATAATCTACCTATCTACCAGAAGGAACAAACAATAAATAAACAAAATGTAATTAGAACAAAATTATATTTGAAACAGATAAACAGAAAAACACTGTGAGGTCCCAATAAAATTTGTATCCACTAAGCAACCATACCATGCCAGTCCTATCAAAATCCAGTATCTGATAGCACAGTTATGAGATCTGGCCAGGTGATGCTATTTCACCAAGGTCACTCACAATATATCCATCTTGCCAGAGCTAGTAGGACTGATAGAAACCATCAGGATGGGCATTTCTCCAAGTAACCTAGTTTATGCTTGTAGGGCTTTGAAAGTGTCAAGCAGCACCTGCTGCATTATAACCTAGCTTACAAATACTCTTCAAAGGAAAGCCTACCTAGAATGGCATTGCAATAGTTCCATTGGGAGGTGGCTAAAGAATGAGTGACAATGTGCAGTGCCTCCTGATTTAGGACAGGGTGCCAGTGACACACAAGGTATATTTGTTCAAAGGGTCTCCTGGTTGTGGTTGCCATCTCTTTTTGAGCAGGAGCTGTGAAGCCAGGAGTCACCTGGGTTGCACACTGGTACTATAATCGATTTTTCAGTACTTTGAAGCACTGAATTTGAACCAGCAGCTTGATCTTGCTTACACTACAAAAAATTACAGTACAGCTTGATCTTGCTTACACTACAAAAAATTACAGTATCTGCAAAGCCTAAAACCACAAAATATATTAATTAACAAAGCAAAAAAATATTGAATAAAAAATAGACCAAAACTGAGACAAAAGTTCAGGAAAGTGGGTCACAACCACTTACATTGTTCCAGAAATAGACTGGAAGCCATATAGCTCAAATCAGAGAGAGAGCATGCGCAAGATGGACGCTTCCCTGTGAGAGCAGCCGGGCCTCCGATGGGGAATGGCTAGAGACCTCCCCCCAGGGGCCGAGAAACATCTGGGACCCCTGGGATTTTGGCAGCGGAACATCTTAGTCTCCCTGAGATATGTCTGTCAGCTCCCTTCTTGCCGGGAATGGACGAAGCTGAGTGGTGGTAACAGCGTACTTCCCCCTGCGGCCTGCGGTGAGGTGAGAAGCCAGCTGGGAGTCGGGAGGCCACCGCGAAAGAGAAGAGCTCGGCGGCGGCTCCCCCCTCCCCCACCATGTGAACGAGTGACTCTTGAAAAGACTGCTGAGAGGCTCCTGGCTTTGAGAGGCCGCTGTGAGGGGGAACAGCTTGGCAGCTGGCCTCCCCCTCCCTCCTTCTACCATCATTATGCTCAGGTAGGCAGTCGAGAGGCGTTGGTGCTGGGAGGCTGCCGCAAAAGGGAAGATCAGCGGCGCCCCCCCCTACCATCATGTGAGCTAGTGGCTGGGGAGACAGCTGAGAATTGCAGGGGATAGAGGGGGCAGCATGGACCTGGCAGTGAGGGAAACAACGTGGTCATGCTTCCCCCCCCCTATGAACTGGTGAACGAGCGTCCAACGGTGAGGCCAAATGGGAGAACTGCAGTGGCCTCCCCCACCCCATGAGCTTGAACTGAGCACTATCAGGAGGGGCAGTAAGACAGCCCTGAAGAAAGAATCCCGGATTATGACTCTGGTGCTGCCC
This sequence comes from Bothrops alternatus, assembly GCA_034064705.1. Lineage (NCBI taxonomy): Eukaryota > Metazoa > Chordata > Lepidosauria > Squamata > Viperidae > Bothrops > Bothrops alternatus. The sequence continues at coordinate 12,058,239 of JARGCV010000018.1, read as the reverse complement.
TTATGGACCCCTTTTCAGAGACCTGGTCCTTGCCCCTGGCAGCACATATACGAATCTGTGGATCGTGGATTAAACGAAGCAGGATGGAACAACATAGGGGCTTTTCCTGCTCGGACCACTCAAAATCTACCTTCTTCATTGTTATTATTATTATTATTATTTTTACCATCACCCTGATAGAAACTTGGTACTTGGACCTTAATTCAGACTTGACTGCCTGGTTTCTTGCCGGACCCTATCGATTCACCTTACTTGACTGGCTGCTTACTCGAAGTGGACGCTTCTTGCATTGCGAGACTCCCCCCTCTCGCAATTATGGCCCTCTGTTCTATCAAGGGCCCATCTCGAGGATGGACTTTGGAGTCCTGAGAGATGGCATGCATCAAAAAAGGGGCTTTGGGGTTTTTTAAATAGGTACTTAGTTAAAGTTTTAAGGGTGGGGAGGGGTGGGGAAGGAGTGTTTAGGGCAGGGGAAGAAATTGTCAGAAGGGAACAAGAAGACAGGCCAGGCGACGGAAGGGGACGGAGTCCCGAGGGTGCGGACGGGGGGCTGATTAAGACTAACTCAGTTCCAATAAGTACCGTTAGCGGGAGGGGCAGGTATGGTGGGAGCAGGGGGCCGTATCATAATAAGGGAGCGCGCACCCGCTGCTTACGAGCGGTTGTGCGCTCCGACCCCCAAGGCTCAACCTGTTCTCGGGGTTGTTCAGAACCACAGGGCCCTGGCTGTAGGCTGATGCTGTGCAATGCCAGGTCTGTGGTAAATAAGGCCCCCCTCATTCAAGATTTAATCTCAGAGGGGGGAGCAGACCTGGCGGGTATAACGGAGACCTGGTTGGGACCAGAGGGCGGTGTCCCTCTGGTGGAAATGTGCCCACCGGGTTTCCTTGCATTCCACCAGCCGAGAGCTCAAGGCAGGGGTGGGGGAGTGGCGGTCGTGATCAGGGAAAGTTTCAGGCCGAGGGAGGTCACTGTTCCTCAGACGGCAGGCTGTGAATCCCTTCTGGTGAAGTGGGACCTAGGGGGTCCGAGGGCGGTGTTGATTACGTACCTGGCGCCCTGCCACGTATCAACCTCCCTGCCCGAGCTCCTGAGCGTTGTCGCCGCGGTGGTGGTTGAAGTCCCCAGGCTAATAGTCATGGGTGACTTCAACCTGCCGTCCGGGGGCGGGGCGTCCGGGGAGGCTCGGGAGTTCATGGCTTCCATGACAGCCATGGACCTGACCCAGGTAATTCAAGGCCCCACACACACAGGGGGGAACACGCTTGACCTGGTTTTTGTCTCTGGACAGTGGCTGAGTGGTCAGAGTGTAGGGGATATAGTCATTGAACCCCTGTCATGGTCTGATCACTCTCTCCTATGCTTGGACTTTCGGACCGTTGCACCCCACCGCAGGGTGGCGGAACCGGTGAGATGGTACCGCCCCAGGCGGCTGATGGAACCCGAGCGGTTCCAGGCAGAGCTTGGGCCAATTCCTGAGGTTCTGACACACGACTCGGTTGGAGAGGTGGTGGCGGCCTGGGACAGGGCGGCTGCCGGTGCCCTGGATCGAGTTGTGCCTTTGCGGCCTCTGATTCGGCGTGGGTCTCGACCGGCCCCGTGGTATAACGAGGGGTTGAGAGAGATGAAACGCCGGAAAAGACGCCTAGAGAGCAGTTGGAGATCGAGCCGTGCCGAATCTGACCGAACATTGGTAAGAGACCATATTAGGTCCTACCTAATGGCGATAAGAGCAGAGAAGTGTTCCTACCTCACTGCTCTTATTGCGTCATCAGATAACCGCCCAGCCTCCTTGTTTAGGGTGACCCGCTCCCTCCTTCATCAGGAGGTGAGGGGAGACCCCTTAGAGGGTAGAGCTGAGGATTTCGGAAAATATCTGTATGATAAAATCGCTCAGATACGGGAAGGCTTCGACTTCAACTGGGTATGTCCAATGGGAGAGGCGGAGGCTGGTCTTGAGACTGTTACCTGGGTTGAGTTTGACCCCGTGACCCCCGAGGACGTGGACAGGTTGCTGGGGGGACTTAGGGCGACCACATGTTTACTGGACCCGTGCCCCTCCTGGTTGGTGCTGGCCTCCCGGGAGGTGGTACGAGGCTGGTTCCGAGCAATTATCAACGCTTCCTTGAGTGAGGGTGTCTTTCCCGCTGCCTTGAAAGAGGCAGTGGTGAGACCCCTCCTCAAGAAGCCTGCCCTGGATCCAGCCGTTTTATCAAACTACCGTCCCGTCTCCAACCTTCGCTTTCTTGCGAAGGTTGTTGAGAGTGTGGTTGCCCGACAGTTCCCGCAGCACCTGGAGGAATCGTCATATCTCGATCCGTTCCAGTCGGGCTTCAGGCCTGGCTACAGCACGGAAACAGCATTGGTCGCGTTGGTGGATGATCTCTGGCGGGCCCAAGACAGGGGTTGCTCCTCTGTTCTGGTGCTATTGGACCTCTCGGCGGCTTTTGATACCATCGATCATGGTATCATGCTGCAACGGTTGGAGGGGCTGGGCATAGGAGGCACTGTCTTGCAGTGGTTCTCCTCCTTCCTCTCTGGCCGGATGCAGTCTGTGTTGACAGGGGGCCAGAGGTCGACCCCGAGACCCCTCGTATGTGGGGTACCTCAGGGGTCGGTCCTCTCGCCTCTACTGTTCAACATTTATGTAAAGCCGCTGGGTGAGATCATCCGTGGTTTTGGCGTGGAGTACCACCAGTACGCTGATGATACCCAGCTGTACATTTCCACGCCAAACCACCCCAACGATGCCCTTGCCGTGCTGACCCAGTGCCTGGAGGCCGTGCGGGTATGGATGGGGAGAAACGGACTCAAGCTCAACCCCTCCAAGACCGAGTGGCTGTGGTTACCGTCATCCCGGTACAGCCAGCTGATTCCATCGCTGTGTATTGGGGGCGAAACAGTGGCTCCCACAGGAAGGGTTCGCAACTTGGGAATCCTCCTGGACTCACGGCTGTCCTTAGAGGACCATCTGACGGCCGTGGCCGGGAGGATGTTCCACCAGGTTCGCCTGGTGCGCCAGTTGCGTCCCTTCCTAGACCGGGACTCGCTACGCACAGTCACTCATGCCCTCGTGACCTCCAGGCTGGACTACTGTAATGCTCTCTACATGGGGCTCCCCTTGAGGTGCATCCGGAAGCTCCAACTTGCCCAGAATGCAGCCGCGCGGGTAGTGATGGGAGCGTCGTGGCGCTCCCACGTAACACCGCTCCTGCGTGAGTTGCACTGGTTGCCGGTGGTCTTTCGGGTGCGGTTCAAGGTGTTAGTGACCACTTTTAAAGCGCTCCATGGCATCGGACCCGGATACTTACAGGACCGTCTACTGCCAGCAAATACCTCCCGCCGTCCGGTACGCTCCCACAGAGAGGGCCTCCTCAGGGAGCCGTCGGCCAGACAGTGCCGGCTGGCGACCCCCAGGGGGAGAGCCTTCTCTGTGGGAGCTCCCACGTTATGGAACGAGCTCCCCCCCGAACTCCGTATAATAACAGATTTACGCACCTTCCGTCGGGAACTAAAAACATTCCTTTTCCGACAGGCCGGCCTGGCATAGAAGCTTCTGAGTATTTTTTTTAAGATTTTAAATTTTGTATGTTTTGGGTTTTAGGATTTTGGCCAAATGATTTAATTTATTTTTAATTATTTTAAATTTTGTACATTTATATGTTTTTTAAAGCTTGGGCTGTACACCGCCCCGAGTCCTTCGGGAGAGGGGCGGTATAGAAATTTAATAAAATAAATAAAAATAAATAAATAAATAAATAAATTTCTATAATGGTCTTAATGTGGCTTCTTATGTCTGTGCATGGGGAAATATACACGTCCTCCTATGATCACATTTTTCCCTATGTGGAAGGAACATCCATGGAGATCAAGCCGTGCCGAATCTGACCGAACACTAGTAAGAGACCATATTAGGTCCTACCTAGCGGCGATAAAAGCAGAGAAGTGTTCTTACCTCACTGCTCTTATCGTGTCATCAGACAACTGCCCAGCCTCCTTGTTTAGGGTGACCCGCTCCCTCCTTCATCAGGACGTGAGAGGAGACCCCTTAGAGGGTAGAGCTGAGGATTTTTGGAAAATATCTGCATGATAAAATCGCTCAGATACGGGAAGGCTTTGATTTCAACTGGGTATGTCCAGTGGGAGAGACGGAGTCTGGTCTTGAGACTGCTATCTGGGCTGAGTTTGACTCCGTGACTCCCGAGGACGTGGACAGGTTGCTCGGGGGACTTAGGGCAACCACTTGTTCATTGGACCCGTGCCCCTCCTGGCTGGTGTTGGCATCCCGGGAGGTGGTACGAGGCTGGTTCCAGGCAATTATTAATGCTTCTTTGAGTGAGGGTGTCTTCCCTGCCGCCTTGAAAGAGGCGGTAGTGAGGCCCCTCCTTAAGAAGCCTACCCTGGATCCAGCTGTTTTATCAAATTATCGTCCTGTCTCCAACCTTTGCTTTCTTGCGAAGGTTGTTGAGAGTGTGGTTGCCTGACAGTTCCCGCAACACCTGGAGGAATCATTATACCTGGATCCACACCAGTCGGGCTTCAGGCCTGGTTACAGCACGGAAACAGCATTGGTCGCGTTGGTGGATGACCTCTGGCGGGCCTGGGACAGAGGTTGTTCCTCTGCTCTGGTGCTATTGGACCTCTCGGCGGCTTTTGATACCATCGATCATGGTATCATGCTGCAATGGTTGGAGGGGTTAGGTATAGGGGGCACTGTTCTGCGGTGGTTCCCCTCCTTCCTCTCCGGCTGGATGCAGTCTGTTGACAGGGGGCCAGAGGTTGACCCCAAGACCCCTCGTATGTGGGGTACCTCAGGGATCGGTCCTCTCGCCCCTACTGTTCAACATTTATGTAAAACCGCTGGGTGAGATCATCCGTGGTTTTGGTGTGGAGTACCATCTGTACGCTGATGATACTCAGCTGTACATTTCCATGCTGAACCACCCCAACGATGCTCTTGCCGTGCTGACCCAGTGCCTGGAGGCCATGCGGGTTTGGATGGGGAAGAATGGACTCAAGCTCAACCCTTCCAAGACCGAGTGGCTGTGGCTACCGTCGTCCCGGTTTAGTCAATTGATTCCTTCGTTGTCCGTTGGGGGCGAAACAGTGGCCCCCGCAGAAAGGGTTTGCAATTTGGGAGTCCTCCTGGATTCACGGCTGTCTTTAGAGGACCATTTGACAGCTGTGGCCGGGAGGATGTTCTGTCAGGTTCGCCTGGTACGCCAGTTGCGTCCCTTCCTAGACCGGGGCTCGCTATGCACAGTTACTCATGCCTTCGTCACTTCCAGGCTGGACTACTGTAATGCTCTCTACATAGGGCTCCCCTTGAGGTGCACCCGGAGGCTTCAGCTGGCCCAGAATGCAGCCGCGCGGGTAGTGACCGGAGCGTCATGGCGCTCCCATGTAACATCGCTCCTGCGCGAGCTGCACTGGCTGCCGGTGGCCTTCTGGGTGCGTTTCAAGGTGTTAGTGACCATCTTTAAAATGCTCCATGGCATCGGACCCGGATATTTACAGGACCGCCTTCTGCCAGCAAATACCTCCCGCCGTCCGGTACGCTCCCACAGAGTGTGTCTCCTCAGGGTGCCGTCGGCCAGACAATGTCGGCTGGCGACCCCCAGGGGGAGGGCCTTCTCTGTGGGAGCTCCAACGCTTTGGAACGAGCTCCCCCCCCCGAACTCCGTACGATGACGGAATTGCGTTCCTTCCGCCGAGAATTAAAAACATATTTATTCCTTCAAGCCGGCCTGGGATAGTAGCTCCAGTTCCAACAATGGCCATAATTGTTTTTAGGGGATTGAGTTTTTAGATTATGTATTGGGTTTTTAAATGATTGGGCCAAATTATTTAATTTATTTTTAATAATTTTAATTTTGTATGTTGTCGTTTTTAATTGGGCTGTACACCGCCCCGAGTCCTTCGGGAGGGGGGCGGTATAAAAATCGTAAAAAAAAAAAAGAAAACAGTCATTTAAGATGCACTCTTTACAACAAAGTTCTTTGCATTTGTTCAAGAAAAGTCTGAGCAGTCTTGCTGAGAGACATTCATTCGCTATTGTGACAACCTTGGATTTTTCTTCCAAGCTCAAGGTTCTTTATTATTATATGCTCATCTGCAGTGAACCACAGTAACCTTTAGTTTTCCCTACATCATTTGTTATCCAGTATGGCCTGAATTATCTTCCTGATTTTGACTGCACTTTCTGGTGAACTGCCAAATTTTCTTGGCTGAACCACATAGTTTCTTCAGTATCCTTAATTTAGGCGTTACAGGTATGACTTCTAGAATTACTTTGTATTTGTCCTGCTAGTACATTAAACCTTCAAATCATGCATGCGTGTGCATTTTACTCACTTTTTGTGCCTTTTTTAAGTGATTGGTATTTCTCTTTGCTTGACCATATTATTCTATGCCAAAATTAATATTGTCAGTATTTATTTTGAAGCTATAGCAGTATTATTCTTTCTACCTAGTGATACATTAGATGTCCTTATCTAAAGCAATGTTTATATAACTTCTCCCCTTTAACATTTTTAAATCTAAGTTACTAAAGTTTCTGCCACAAAATAGGTTGTTGGGCAGCAGCCTTTCAATCTGATTTTGTAAAAAGAATATTCCTATTAATTTAACATATATTCCTGTGTGATTCCAAACTAACAAGATATTTAGATAAAGTGATAGCACAAAGTTCTATCTATTTCCATTCCCATGCATAATTCTTTGTTAGTTTTAACTAAAACCAGAAAAGAAACAATAATTATTGCTGAAATAATAATGTGCCCTTATCTCAGATTTTTTACATTAATTCTTGAAATATTTTGAATAAGATAGAAAAACAGCACACATCTATATTTTACACTAAATCAGATATGTCAAACACAAGGCCTGCAGGCCAGATCCAGTCCACCGTGTGGTTCCGTCTGGCCCAGGGACTTGCTCTGGAAACAGCAAAGGATTGGCCTGCAGCACCTCGGACCGGCCCAGGCTGACCGGGCACTGATCTATAACCTGGTTGCGTCCATCAAAGCCAGAATGTGCTCAGTCTTAGATCCACAGGGCAGCCCTGGAACCAGTGATGGGCGCCGCTACCCCGCCCCCTGGGTCCACGCGCAAGCAGAGTCCGGCGTCCCTGCTGGCTGTCTTGCCCCACAAGCTGACTTCACCCAGGATGCTGGCACTGGTTGTCTCCTGTGTGCACACCCAAGAGGTGGGGGCAGAGCTGGCAGGGCGGCCCCTCACTCATTCCAGGGCTGCTCCATGCATCTAAGGCTGAGCACATTCTGGCTTTGATAGATGCAACCAGGTTGTAGATCAGTGCTGCCATCCCTCCCACCAGCACCTCCATGCCCCCCTCGCTGCTTCCCTTTCACCGCCTGCATGGGATAGCGACGGGCCGGTGGCAGTCTCTCCCCCTCTCATCACCCCTTCCTTAGCATGGAGGAAGGAAAAAGATGGGAGGAGGGAGGAAAGAAGGAAGGAAGGTAGGAAGGAAGGAGAGGCAACTTGGTTGGAGATGCCCCAGTTCATGTAGTTCTGCTTCAGTCCTGGATCCATTGAGACTTGGGCTCAAAGGAGAAAGCAATTTTGTGTTCTTTTTTTTTTATCACAACAGGACTTTATTGACAATCCAAGTTAACATTGGTATTCTTGAATTGTGAACTCTTAGGAAAGTATCCCCTCCTTGTGTGTTGCAAACAGCCATTTCTAGTGGGGAAAACAGGACAAAGCAGAAAGGGGAAAAATATTTTCCTTTGCTATATTTCCAATCTGAATTAGACCATGATAGGGTCCCTACAGAAGAGTTCTTTTAAGGATTAAAAGAGCAACTAACTTACCTCTGTTCCTAAATACTAAAGCTGTTGCATATAAAAAACAGAAGCTCTGATCAACTATCACAGCCACTATTTTGACAGTTTTGCTGTACTGCTGTCTGTGGATGCCCCCACTAAATGCAAGCATGGGATAAACTGAGCCTGGTTTGTTTTCGGTCTTTCAAGTGGCCACAGACTACTAGCAAAAGTGGCATTTGATCACAAGGCAAGGAGGCATCGAGAAATGTTTCCCCTTTTGCATTTGAGCATCCAAGAAGGGACAGGAAAGGAGAAAGGGAAAGAGGAAAAACAAACAAAAGAAGGAAAGAGGTGAAGGAAGAAGAAGAAAAGAGGAAGGAAGGAAAGAAGATTATAATGAGAGGGAAGAAGAGTCTAAGGGAAGTCCTGCCTTAGCACTTGGCCTCGAGCAGCCCTACTGCCCTTTCACCATCCCCTTGTCCCCTCCTCCTGACCTCTCCTGGTGGTCTCCCATCCTATCGCCAAGGATGCTTTGGTTACAAAGTGGGGTCTCCTCACAGGGAGAGGCAGTGGGCCTCCCTCTGACCCACACATTTTGCCCTCCCACTCACACCATAAGCAACTTGGCCAAGGAGAGCAAACCAATCAACAGCAGACTTGAGGTAAGTGCAGCCAGGTGCCCCCTTGGGAAAGGCTGGACTGGGTGCTTGCCCTCCACTGCCCAGGGCTCTGGGCAACCTGCATCACTGGGGGTCCTTTGCATGGCCTGAGAGGGACAGCAAGGCTCTTCTGGTGGACAAGGGTATAGTGCTCGCCCTGGTCTCACCTTCCTCAGCTGGAGACAATGGATCCTCCCAGCCCCACTCAGGCCACCACAGGCACCCCCTGACATGAGCAATGTTGAGGTTGCCATGCCCACCCCCACTATGCCCAGCCAGCCTCACCACCCCGGCCCTCCAAGGTCAACCACAACACTGATGCGGCCCTCAATGAAATCAAGTTTGACACCCCTGCACTAGTTGTGTTGTCTTCTGGATTACATACTGTGCAGTAATATAATTGTATAAGGATATTATGTAGGAAACCAAAATACTGACATTTATCAATTTCTAAATTTGAATTATTTTTTTTAATACACACTACTGCTTGAGAGATAAATTAGCCTATTTTTGTATGTACCTCCATAAGCATTACACTGAATTGTTTCTTCAATATTTTCATTTCACCTTTGTATTTTATTATATGCAATTTACTCAGTAGTTGTGTAACTATAATAATGAAAAAGAGTAGAATATTAGGAAAATGCACATTTTCTTTTAAAAATCCTACTCTTTAGATTCTTCTAACAGTTTAAAATCAAAATAAGAAGCCCATTTATCTGAGCCCATGCTTATTTTTACCAATCATGGTTATCTTAGATCAGTGGTGGCGAACCTATGGCACGGGTGCCAGAGGCGGCACGCAGAGCTCTCTCTGTGGGCACGTGCACTGTCACCCCAGTCCTAGGCCTTCAGCTGGGTTTTATAAAACATTTTCGCTTTAGGCCTTCACTGTTGTGTGCAAAAAAAAAAAAAAGTTCAATCAATCAGTCAATTTCAACTTCTCATGGGGAAAAAAAAAGATCTTGCAAAGTTGGAATTGATTGATTGAACTTTTTAGTCCCACCCAGTTTGCCATTACCACCGCAGCCATGCCCACCCAATGGGCCATACCCAGCCAATAGGCCACACCCACCTGGCACCCGGCGATGCATAAGTGGGTTTTGGGTTGCAGTTTGGGCACTCGGTCTCTAAAAGGTTCACCATCACTGTCTTAGATACTTCTTCCTGACCTTCCAAGCCACCAAAATGAAACTTGAAGACAAACTTAAGTAAATTAAAACTGAAATCAAATATAAGTGGAGAGGATGATGATAAATGCATTTTATGTCTGATATATGTCTACAATATGTTCGTAGAGGAAGTGAAAATCAATAAAATTCTTGCTCTTGCAAACATAATGAAATAAAGGGGAAAAATCATTAAATATGGTCATTTTGCAGTTGGATTTGTTGCAGGTAGAAAGCTGGATGGATTGCCAGTGTTTAAGTAAGTCAATATGATCCATCCAAATAAAACATTTAAGTGTCTTATCTGAACTGATGAATTAAGCTTATGGTTAAAGTCTGGTAGTAAATTTTATTTAATTCAGTAGAACTTATTTCGGAGTAACCATGCAAAGAATGGCACAGGAAGAGATGGATAATAATTACCATTCAAAACCAGAAGTATAAAGTAATCCTTCTCTCCACTATATTTTAAATATAGTATCTCTTCAGCATTTGACTTTTTTAGAAAGACTATATTAGAACAGCTTATAAAACTTGGCTATTTTCTATATTGTGCATTAGAATGCTCAAATCTGTACTACAGAAAATAATGAAGTCTTATATGTCCAAGTTAAAACTTACGCAGTTTGTAACACTGGGAAGAAAAAATTATGGTCCAATAGGTTACACTTGATTGCACTTGCTACTTATGACTGGGTTGCCTAGAAATGTAGACTTTGATTAGATAAGTATAATGAAACATGGCACTTGTTTATATAAAATGATTACAAAAAAACTATAAATGATCATTTGTTCTGCCAAAGATGTGTCAGCATTGAAAAAATCAGTTCTCAACATGTATCTTTTAAATAAATTCCACAGCAAACCTCACCTTTCAGTATTCTTTTCACCCACTGCATTATCTTTATTATGAACCAGGCCTCCTGAAATGCAAGTAATAATTAGGCAAAGGAATATCTGTGAGGATAGAAGAGGACATAGCTTCAGGGTGCCAGGTTGTGGATGAGGCTCCAACATAAATTCCAATATGTTGCCCATTCCAGATACAGCGTTTCTATATTCCAGCTTTACAAATTAGGTAGTCTTTGAGTTATGGCTGTGATTGGAACCAGGATTTCTGTGGTTAGGTGATGCAATCATAAAGCTTAATGTCACAGGACTATGTTACTTAGTGATGGCAATCCAGGCAGTCTCGATTGTCATCATAACCCAACATGTGTGGGTCATTAAGTGGGAAGCAGAGGGAGTCCCAGATAACTAGTGTGGGGATGCCGGAGGGCAGTAGGGGAAGCCCAGGACAGACCACACACAAGCTGGGAGTGCTTGGTGTGGCATGAACTCAGGCCAGAGAATGATGATATGGGGTGCATGCAATCCAAGGAAAGAGGGCAGGGGTAAATGATATTGCAGGGAGGATGGGTCCATTATTGGGTGTGAGCAGAGGGAGGTTATAGAAAGAGGGTGCAGGGATTGTGCAAATGGGGAGGAGGGAATGTCGTGTGTGAGGAAAGAAGGAGACCTTTACCCACGTGACTTGTGAACTTCCATGCCAGCTTCCTCATTGACTTACAGCAAGCTGGTAGGAAAAGTCATAAATGGCGATCATTGAATTTGGGTAGCAGCAACTGGCTGTAACTGCAAGCTGATTGTCGGGCTCCTGAACATGGTTCATGATTTCAGGGGCGCTGCAACAGCTGGAACTTTGAGTATCAATTACCAAGTTCCTTCATTCAGCACTATCATAACTTCAAAAAGTTGCTGAACAAATGGTCGTAACTCGAAGACTACTTGTACTACTGTGAATTTTATTTTGCTATTCTAACTCTTATTTTTTTTAATCTCTCTAATCTGTTTACAATTTTTTACAAGGGATAAACTTCTCTTTCAATTTAGTGTAAGCCCTGTTTTTCATTAGTGTGTTGCATAATTCCATCTTGTTAATGGAAATGGTAAGCAAAGCTAAAAGCATCACTGATCCCTGAAATACGCTGTAAAGTGCTTTTGATGTCAGAATATGAGGCTTAATATGTTATTGAACAATTTTTTTTCTTACATTGAAGAGTCTGACCTTCACTACAGGTCAGGTCAAGCTTCAATGGGAGAAAGTATGTTTGTGTCTCATTTGCTGGCAGCCCCTTAAAGAAATCCAGCCATTTCTTGGGTTTACACGGCAGATTTGGTTTAAGGAGATGTTAATACCTGTATACGGAAAATGTGTGCATTCTTAGTTCCCCTTTCCCCTTCAGATCTGGGTAATTGCACAGCCCTAATCTGCACTATACTGTACATATTACCTGGAGTTTTAAAACAGTGGACAGAAAGCTTGGACAGATAATATTATCACATGTTAATAAAGTTTTAAGATGACTGACACCATCTGTTTTTCCACCCATAATCTAGGAAATATATGTGTCTGATGAACTGAGTTGAAGCTTAGGAAAGCTTATGCGTTTTAATAAAATGTGTTAGTCAAAAAAGATTCTGTCAGGTACTTCCTAATTTTTTGCTGCTGTACAGTAACATGGCTCTCCTCCTCCATTAACCTAGACAAAAATTATTGAAATATTGTTATATCCACTATAACATTTATAATATGTTTGGTCATTCTAATATTTTAAATGAGGTCACTACATTGTTTTGTTTTGGACTAGTAAAAGTTGCCTTGAAAAGAGTAGAGTCTTTTGGATGTTAAATACTAAAGTCATGTATTTATTAATCCAGCAGAATGTATTTCACTGCTTTCCAGTAACCCCTTTGAAAGTAAAATACTCAATTACACCTTTAATCTTTTATTTCAGGAAGAAGCATGGGATGCTAAATCTAAATCTGTCTTGAGCTATACTTTATTTCCAAGCAAATAGCCTTCTTTATCCATTTTAGCTTCTTTTTTTAATCTTAAAAAAATCTTTTAAAAAATGAACAAGAAAGTAAAAGACAGGGAACTGTGAAAGTAGTCTTTGAGGTTAAGGTGATGGCATGTTGACTATGCAGCATTAATTAATTTAATTTAATAATAGAATATCAGTAAAAAGTAACCATCTTTTAAAGGTATGAATATAACATTATTTATATGTTTTTCAGTTGGCTATTTGCAGGTGCAATAAGGACTAAGAAGTTATTACATTTCACTATCCTTAAAACCACAAAGTATATCCTAGTATAGGCTGTTACCTGTCCTCACTTCACCTCACTCTTTGTCTTCCTCCGGTGGTGCTCTAAATGTCTTCTGTTTTGCTTCATCTCTCTGAGTTGCACGGAAAACCATGGGGCTCTATGAGATCTATGTATACAAAGAGTCTGCACAGGTGTAGTTCAGTCCTTGGCACACATCACTTGCTCATTCCAAGGTATGACAAGAGCCTTTGCCAAAGCATATAACAGAGTTTCAAGAAAAAAACCAAGCTCTCTATGAAACCACAAAGGTGCCTGGGGTGGCCAATCAAATAGGGTCTATCTTTCTTTGGTGTAAGGCAGCTATATAGAACATTAGGGCCAAGAGAGAGTGGTATGTCCATGCAAGAATTGATGTTAATGCCCCCCAAATCCAAATAATTACACAAACATCAGATCTAATGTGTGACTCCCTGCGTGAGTAGGGCCATGAATGAGTTTGGCCAAGTTGGTGGCTGCCATAGCTGCCAGGAACTCCTGCACTACCTCCAGCCCCAGGCTTAGAGATGGTAGACTGAAATTTCCCAGAAACATAAGCCTGGGAAACTGCATTGCCAGCCTAGAGAGGGATGTCACTACATTGCAGGAACGAAGGTAAGTGAGAGCAGTCCTCACTGATCCTTGTGGCCCAACCTCACAAAAAGGGTTTCACATCCAGTGTTGTCTGATGTTGAGACCCTAGTAGCCAGAAAATAACAATTACAAAAACAGGACCCCCACCTCTGCCCTGGCGTTGCAGTTGGTGCCACACTCAAAATCCCAGAAGGTACATTTTAGAAGGGGGAACCCTCCCCTTCCACGCCCAAAAGGTTTCAGTGATACAAGCCATGTCAAGCATTGTCATCCATGATTAAGTGGAAGAAAGAAGCTTTATTACAAACTGACCTTATACTTCTATTATATTGTAATATTTTCAGGCTTACATTTTGTTTAGAAATACAGTATGTATGGATACTTCTTTTGTTATTATTATTATTATTATTATTATTATTATTATTATTATTATTATTATTATTATTATTGAGTTATAAATATAGACGATGAAGTTCATATTGAGGCTAGAAAGCCTATTATGTGCATTTCTCTCTATATATCTCAAAACAGCTCTTGTCTGACTAAGAAAGAACAGCTTAATTGGCTCTTCTTTTTCAATGCTGCCCCTGAGGAGTATTTCTTCCACTCATGTCTGCTATTTGGTGTCTGCATCCCATCGAAGAGGATAACAAGCAGGCTGGTAATAGGACCAGAGGGAGCAAAAATAGCATCTTAAAGGCTTAACTGTTTCTTAGTATCTCTTCCTCTGTCGCTGAGCAGCTGACAGTCTGGGTCAGGAAAGCAGCATTAGAATGTATACATACACAAACCCCTGGGAAATTGGTGTGAATTAATCTAATATCTAAGGGGATACAGAGATATAAAAAGATTGTGCCTCCTGTCTTTCTCTGCTCCTTCTGTAGTCCCACAAGCTTCCTTTCATGCATGGCTATGATGTCTCTTGTGCGAGCCTTCCTCCAACTAACAGTCCACTGTCTCTATGCCTTTCCAGCAAGAAAACTCATATGCACCACTAGGATACACAGTTTTCTATATTATGGATGCTAATAGAGCTCCCTTACCTGTAAACCCAGTGACACCTGAGGCTGACACCTGAGGCTTCATCTTCTGGTACAGGAATGGGACAACTTGCCACGGCCAACTCTCCTGGCTAATTTGTCGCAGAACAACTCGCCACAGCCAACTTGCCATGGGACAATTCTCTGCAGAACAATTTAACAATCATATTTAATTATTTAAAATAAATAAAAAATATTTTAATTTTTGTCAATCACATTTCATTCTGTCCCTCCTTTTGCATCCTTTCTTTAATGATTTTATTCCACCACTTCTTTGTTATTAGTGTAATTTTTGTCCAGCAATGAGTTGTCCTGTGCCGAGTTGGCCGTGGTGAGTTGTCTCTGGTGAGTTGGCCATGGCGAGTTGGCCACAGTGAGTTGGCCACCGTGAATTGTCATAGACCCTCTGGTACAGCCAGCCCAGTTTGAGAAATTACATATGTTGATAACATTGTATAAAAAAATAGATAGTAGTAATTACATTTGTTGTCTTTTAATTGTATGAAGGAGCAATCATCCTTCAGCCTTCTGGTTTTGTTTTAACAAATCATTTTCAGTGCTTTTATCTATCTACAGAGAAGAAGTTTAGATAAATTGTATTAAAGTATTAATCATTTATGTTGCCATTTTTCTTCTCAGATATGCATATATACAGTGGATTAATTTTCTGGTAGTGTTGAATTTACACATTATGTAATTGTGCTTGTAACTCAGAAGGAAGTCTATGATTTGGCCCTCATTCTTATGTAAATCTTATGATTTGGTTTCTATGATTTGGGCCTCATTCTTATATTACAATCTTAAAAGTTTAAAGCATATGCTTGTGGATATATACCCATATACACTGATGTAAAAATGAGTTGTAAAACCCAGTAACCCAAATTAGAATGCTAAATAGAACATCAATTAATGGCTATTTTGGGCAATCAGATTGCCTCTCATTTTATGCTACCCTCTCCCCCATTCTTGAATATGTCTTGAAATTCTTTTGCAGTAATCTTTGGAGGAAGCTACATCAGAAGAAAGAAATGTCTCAGAATGATTCTTCTGCTACTAGCAGGTATTTTGCTACTGAGCAGTGAAGAGCAACCAAGCATTCTAGATCAATAGTAGATTGCTTTGTCAGCTTGTTGTCTACATAAGTCATTAATCATGCCAGCCATTGATGGCTGTCCTGGATAACACTGACACTTGCTACAATTGCTCATGCCTGCAAACCATGGTATTATCTGATGCCCCTGACAATAAAACAGCAGGGAGGAGAACCAGAAAATAAGAAAAGGTTTGAACATTAATAAACCCAAGGTTAATGATTGAATCTTGTATCTGCAGTATCTGGCCAATCTTGACAGCGCTTGGAAGCTAAGCATAATTGAGCCTGAAGGTGAGTTGGGTTCCATCCCCGCATGTTGAGGTACATGCTAGGTTGAAAATTCAGAAAATGTTCCCCAAGGGCAAATCACTTCCATACTGTTGCCTTAAAAAAACTGACTAAATGTGCCATATAATAACCTGCATTTGAACATAGAAGGTTTCTTTATCTCAGAGCCATATAAGGGTCTATTTTATGGTATTTCTGGCATTGTATTTGTATCAACATTCTATGATATCCTTTTAAATGATGATAAATAGTGCAGATTCAGTATCTGAAGTTGAAAAGTATGTGGACAAAAATACTAAAAAGCATATAAAATCTGGATTAAATTTAATTTTATGAGAGATAAAAATAGGTTACGTACCACATATAATTGGACCAAAAGTATTTACTTTTAAGTATATTTGTCTAGTTGTAAACATAAGCTATGATCCAATGAGACTTAACTTTATGGACAAAATAGCCATCTTCTGCCATTCTAATTTTGATGGAGAATAGCAGTTTTCATCTCAACTCCCTTTTCAAAGTTGACAAAAGTTATTTTCCATTAGCAGGAAGTTCTTAGAAGTGATAACTCTTTCCTTACTTCTGCATGGAAAGGGATATGCTGGGAGGGAAGGATAACATTTTAAAAAAAGGATTTCCATAGGCAGGATCAGGGGTGGGATTCAAATAATTTAATAACCGGTTCTCTGCCCGAAGGGCAACTTAAGAACACGTAAAGGCACAGGCTTCTCTGAACACTAAAAGTAGAGGGGGGTGGAGTAAGCCGCCTGAGGAAGAGGCAGAGCTGGAAAACTGCTGCAAAGTGGTCAGTTTTCACCCACCACTATCCAGGAACAAAGATTCTCATGTGGCCCTGAGGAGCCTCTGTTGCCAGGGTATCACCTGCTTGCATAAAGCAGCAGCCCGTATGAGTTGCCTCCTTCCCAGCCGGGAAAGGGAGAAAGGCAGCTTACGGTAACTTTCTTCACCTCCCTGGGTGTCCTTAAGTCTTCTTTCCTTCTTTCTTTCCTTCTTTCCTTCCTCTATGCAGCGATCGTTGGTCTGCACTTTCTTGCCGTCCTGCATTGGCTCGCATGTCCCTTCTCCATTCTAGAAATGGCAGCCATGTTTTCTGCCGCTTTCCTCCCAGTAGAAGGGAGGAAAGGAATTACGCTTCATATGGAAGGACGCTACGGTAAGCTCCAGGAAAACTACACCAGTGGAGCTAGGCGAACAAGGCCAGGCTCCCCATCCCTGGTGGTTCTGCAGAGTTCCTTGATCTTTGTCAGAGTTGTTCAGTTCATCATACACCCCAGTAACCTTGAAGACCTGAATTTCAGTCACTCTACTGATATTGCAACATTCATGTGACAACCCGTTGCAAAGTTATTAAAAACAAATTCCCAAGTGTTTCTTTTTAAATATTATGTATGCTTTAAAGCAGGCTTGTACAATTTATGGCCTGCCAAACAGCCTTGTGGGCCCACTGCCATTTTTTAAAAAACAAAAATCACAGTCACTGCAACTAGGAAGGTTGTGCCATCATGACAGCCTCCTATCTCTTCTGCCCCAGAAAACCCACTGCCAAATGCCTCCAGGCCTCAAGGATATGGCAGCTCCATTGCTGCCATTGCTATCATTAGCTACCAAACATGATCAATATAGAAGCTATCCCTTTATAGATTGCAATTATTGTTAGGATATTAATGTGGCTCTTCCCCCTCCAAAAAAGTTGTTTATGCTGCTTAACAGTGTGTTGTTGGATCTATTCATATAAATGTATAATGATTGAGAGAAATGCAAAATTAAAACTATATTGATGAATACATTCTCAAACAAAATACAAAATAAAGCAGTGATGAAATCATTACTTTCCTGAACTCTATTATGCCACCCATTTTTAATTTTGGGTTGGTTCCTCTTTCTTAAAATTATAACTAAGGAAAAAAGGAGAAAGAGCTTAAAAGAGAAGGAAAATGGTTTTATTGCATTTATACGATGACATCTGCTGGCAGGACTTAGTAATGCTCAATAAACAAAGATTTGGTTAAACTCATTTTCCCATTAAAAGTAATGTCTTATAAATGAATATAAATAAATACAAAAATAATATTTTAATTATAAAGTGTATATGGAAAATACTTTTTAGCCATTGTATGTAAATATGCAGTATGAACCACTTATAGGAAATAAGGGCCACATAATAAGTAGAAGATTGCAGTCCATTAGAATTTGGGCAGTAGTAGAGGCAGCTAGTGAGATCTGCTAGAATGTGAACATTTATTTTCCTTCAGATCCTTGTGCTGCTTTTCGTTCTTCCAGCCAGATGTTTACTTTTAATCAGCATTGCTTAAACAAGTGTTTTATTCATAATATTTTAACAATGACCCCATTCGTTTGAATACCTTAAGCTCATAGATATATTTGTCACTCAGAATTCTAAGATGCTTTACAGAGTAAGAAAGATTTCAAATTGACTGCCTTCCAATAAGACTTCCAGATCCGGACTGGAAAAAAAAAATCTGGATGACAATTAAAAGACAGAAAAGAATTAATGTTTTCAATATCTCTTTGCTACCATCTAATGATTGTCCAGATTTTTGCAGGCAGTGCAAACAGTCTTCCTTCATTTTGTCTGCCTTTTCACAGATATGATTTTGGCAAGGATTTAATATCAATGCAAAACAACCTTGGATTTAAAAAAAATAAGTACAGAATAGTAGAATCAGAAACATTTTATCTGGCTTGCCAAATGTAAAGCTTTTCACAATTGATTGTTTTCTTAATTTTAAGTGCCTCTGAATAATATTGTGAAATCTCTGGTAATCCGTATTTCCTTTTTAAAAAGCTTTTAAAATTATTGTTGTTGATGCAGAAACAAAGAGAAACATTACTCAGATAAATAAGAAACAAAATAGACCCTCCCAAAGAATAGAAAATAAATTAAGTAAATGCATATTAAATAAAAAGCCCAGCTCTTAAATAGCAAATTACACTTTCATCCCATTGAACAATATTGACTGAATTTTCTAAAATGTTGATGGAAAGCTAGTTCATGCTCCCTTTACAATAACTGTTTTCTCCAAGAAATACAGCTTGTGGCTGTCTTCTTCATTCCCACCTCCATCCCAGAAGAAATGTTCTTGCTAAGTCAATTGGAGTTGGGATAGAGAGTGCATCTGAAGATCAAACAATTAAAATTATTTTAACTTTGGATGCCAGAACATCAACTAGTAAAAAAGAATTGAAACCATCCAAAGGAGAAAGAGGATAGAGCTGATTTTTCTATAGATGTTTAGGAAGCTAGGAATAACATCTTTCTCTTCCACTGTTCTCCTCCCAAAAGGTGCTCAAATTAGCTTACAAAAATACAAGGATTAAAAATAGTAAAAATGCATAGCAAACTAAAAACAGCAGCAAAGAAAAGTAAAGTCAAGCAATGTAATTTAAACAACAAAATAGTTCTTGGTGGAACACACACACACACACAGAGAGAAGATATCCTAGGAAAAAAAGTCAACTGGAGTGTTGCCACAGAGGAGGACCTCCTTCACATTGTCACAAATGATACCACTGAGGAAAAATTGCATGTCTAAGAGGGGCGCAATAGCTGACTTTGTAGAATTTTAAAGGTTATAATTAGCATATTGATTTGCCCTAGAAAACGTGCTATCCACTGCAAATTACCCAACATATAGCAACAGAAATTATTACATTGCTAGAGTAACATGCTGATTTACTTGAAATTCCTGCCACCCATATCTTTCTATCTGGCTGTTAAAATATAGGTTCCTCCCTCTTCCTGACTTTCCTCTCTTATCCGCTATCCTGTCCTATCCTACATGACTGCAAAATGTATAACCCCCTCTTACCTTCTTTAATAGTTCTTTTCTCTGACTTTCCCTTCAATTTCTGTATGGTTTCATCATTCCACATTCTTTTTACTCTATCCAGTTCTCCTTTCCACTAACGCCTAAATCTAACTTTCCCATACTTTTGATTATATTGGAATTTTTGGGGAAAAAAGTGCTGTGAAATAATTATTTGACAGAAATTGAATTGATGAATGTAAAAGGGCCAATAACTTGTGAAAAGTTTGGAATCAGGTAAATGAATTGTTCCTTAGTTTCTCTTCCCATCAGGTTGTCTGAAAAATATACTACTGTATAAATATATAGAAACTATCAAGCATACTTTACAAACACATTTATTAAACATTTCACAAAAGCACACAAACTAGAGACATAGGATGTACGTTTATATAGATAAGTGTCCTATTCATCTTCTATATGCAGATGTTGTTGTGCTGCTCTTTCAGATACCGAATGGCCTGAAATGGACATTTTATACACTTACTGACCTATCTCAAGAAGAACTACTAGAAATTAGCTATTCAAAAGCCAAGGTCATGGTGTTTGCCAAACACCCTAGAATAGTGATGGCGAACCTTTTAGAGACCGAGTGCCCAAACTGCAACCCAAAACCTACTTAGACATCGTCAGGTGCCGGATGGGTGTGGCCCATCGGGTGGGCGTGGCTGCGGTGGTAACAGCAGACTGGGTGGGACTAAAAAGTTCAGTCAATCAATTCCAACTTTGCAAGATCTTTTTTTTCCCCGCGAGAAGTTGAAATTGACTGATTGATTGAACCTTTTTTTTTTGTACATGGCAGCAGAGGCCTAAAGCAAAAAGGTTTTATAAAACCCAGCTGAAGGCCTAGGACTGGGGCGACGGCGTGCGTGCCCACCGAGAGGGCTCTGAGTGCTGCCTCTGGCACCCGTGCCGTAGGTTCGCCACCACTGCCCTAGGACACATGTCTGGCAGCTAAACAACCATCTAACAGAACAGGTTAAGACCTTCAAATACCTAGGGTTTGTTTTCCATGTTATGGGCAATATGCCTGCTATATCAGCTTATATATGCAGAAAAGAGCTTCAGCTGCACAATCTTTCTACTCCTCTAAAGGAGCCCAACACATACTTGCAGTGATCAAAGTCTTTCCAGCCAAGGCCTGAACTCAGTTCCTCCTTGGAATCCAGGTGGTATTAAAGTAGTTTCTTCCCTTTGGAAAAGTTCAATCTAAGTTTTTGAAAAATATCTTCCAGATACCCTGCTGCATTTCCAATGTGATGCTTCTCTATGAAGCCAGCCTACTCAAAATAGAAACTTCTGCCTAGATTTACATCCTTTTATACTGGCTATTTTTTTTTCAGGGCTTGGTTCCTTTAATTGTGACTGACAACTTCCAGTCTCTCTGGCGTTAGACAATACATGAAAAATTAAAATCCTATGGCTTTTAACAGGCAGCCATCATCTTAATAGGCTATGTATGTACACTAGCACATTAAACCATGTACCAGAGCTGCAATTGGGTTTGTCAGTCTTGTTCAGAAATCTCCTTTTGAGCCACTCTAAACATTTACTACACATAGTCAGATACTTCAGTTGCATGACAACTCCTAAATTTAGAAGGGCTTTGTCCTTGTCTGGATTTTTCCAGCAAGCCTGGGGATTCTCTAGTAACAGGGAATCTATGCATTGGTTGTATCATATTTAATGTTCTCCCTCTTGTTATTTTGCTTTTATCTATGTTTATTGCTTTAATTGTTTTGTAGTAGATTTTAATAGTAGATTTTATTGTGTACTGCCCAGAGTCATTTTGAGTGAATTGGGCAGCCATATACATTTGACAGACAAACAAATAAATAAACGAACTGAGTTCTTTAGCCTAAAAAAGAGAAGACTAAGTGGAGATATGACAACAATCCTCAAAGACTTGAAGGGCTACCACAGGTAAGGTGAGGAAGGTTGTTGTTTCATCACCAGTGTCAAAGTCTGATAGCTTCTGCAGGTGGAATGGAATATTTTTCAACTTGTCTTTTATTTTAGGTAAACAAAAGAGCATGAGAGGATCTAATACACTCATTTTGATTGATTTTTTCCTTGGCCTTGAGTTAGTGAGCAAACTCATTAAAACGTGACTGGTTTTAAGCATATATACATGTTCTGCTTAATGTGGTAGAAATTATAACATCATCTATTGATTTTCTGACAATTGAGAAACAAAGTGGAGATCTTAAATTTTAAATCTTAAGCCTTGGACTGTTTAGGTCCATATATATTCACAAAGGAAACTTCTGGAATAAAAATATATAAATCTACTAGTAGTTCTGACAGTTTATTCAGAATACACCGGCCATCTCAAATTTAATTTTGATTTACACAACAGTGACCAAACTCTGTAATTATTTTTACCATTTAGACTTCACAGTCTGTTACTTACAACACAATACAGCATCCTTTAACTGGGAACAGAAAGCTAAAAAAGTAATTATTTTCAAAAGACTTCTAATACTGCAGGAACCCAAACCTGACACCATGTTAAGTAAGATACTGATAATATCAGTAACTTCTTTTTGTTTCTTCGAGGGAGAGGAGCAAAGCAGTAAATAACCTCCTATTGTGCAAAACAAGTGTCTAAAATGATTTATTGTAAAAAAATTCTGAAAATTTAGAACTTTGGATTTGTCTTCAAAACAAGGTGGTTTCTTGAAGGACACTGCAATCAATGTAAAAGATAAATGAAAACCTGGATTTTTAACATTTTAAATCTCATATAGGAGTATTTCATTGTTAAAAAATTATGTAATTTATATGCATTTTCATATGCACGTGATTGTATACTTTGTTACATATAATAAGTGGTAGGATTCAAATATGTGAACAACTGGTTCTCTGTGTGGATGCCGCTTCTGGAAATCTGGCCCAGAACTCAACAAAAAATTAGCTACCAGTTAACTGGTGCAAATCAGCTGAATCCCACCATTGCATATACTCCACTGTACGCATATACAGGTAAGTTACAACCACAACTGAGCCGCAGATTTTCATTGCTAAGACAGTTGTTAAGTGAGTTTTGCTGCATTTTACAACCACTGCAGTTGTTAAGTTAGTAACACAATGGTTAAGTGAATCTGTCTTCCCCATTAACTTTGCTTGTCAGAAAGGCGCAAAAGGTGATCACATGACCCCAGGACACTGTAACTGTCAATAAATGCCAGTTGACATGCGGCTGAATTTTGATCACGTGATCATGGAGATGCTGCAGTGGTTGTGTGAAAAACGGTTATGTCACTTTTTTCAATGTCGTTGTGACTTTGAATGGTCATTAAACAAATGGTATAAGTGAAGGACTATCCGTACTTTTTGCAAGTGAAGTACAATCTATACTTCTATGTATTATTTTCTAGGATGTAGAGACCTCAGGCAATATGAGCTGACTCCTTGCTCTACATTGGCATGGGTTGCTAATCTATCTCAGCCAGTCAATCTGTCTAGTGCCTTTCTCCTCATACAGTATATTTTGGATGTAGAAACATTATTGTTACCAACCCAATATAAAGTAATAATGATGATTCAAAATAGGATACTACTTTATGGAAATGTAAAAGAGCCACTTAATTCAATCAATAAAATGAAATACTTTTTGAAGATCTGCTGTGTCCTATTAAGTTTTTCTGCAGACTATACATATTTTCATTCAATTTTCTCTATTAATTTTTGAATCTTTTAAAAATGGAAAAGTATAAATTCAGACAAAAACAAAATGCAAAACCTGTTGCACTTTTAATTAAAATGCCGGCCACACAATTTTCTCTAATATCGCTAATTGTACCCAAAGTTCTTTAATCCAGTGGAAGGATCCATGACTATGTTTATGTGGATTCCAATTTCCTTTTATAGTTTTCTAGGCAAAAATGTGCTTCAGATATTCCAGCTACTCTCAAATACATTATTAATACTGCACTTGAGATCTCTAAAATGTAAATTATAATCATTTTACCAAGATCAAATACTACTTCTCTCTATGAAGGAGAGTGCCACTCCTTAGCTTACATATTAGTTACAGATCTGTTTGAATTCTTCATTTTAAGTTTTGTCTTACCAGAAGTTGAACTGGAATTTTGGGGAACATTCACATTATTTAATTGCATTGGATACTGACTGATTTTTCTATGTATGACTAATGTTGGGTATCATAGTCACATATTCTACTTGGTGAATGATTACAGAGTTGCTAGTACTTTACTTTTATCATTTTCCCAAATATAATCAAGTATAATCCATGAACTTGTTTTTATTGAGATAGTAAGGCATATCAAGTTCACATTTTTAAATTGTTTTCATCTGTTTTAATCCAACTATTCAGTGTTTTGCAGAATTGACTCATGTAATCATGGCTTTAATTTATCGATATGTCTGCAAATATACATATATGGCAATTGGGACCAGAATTTTTGTTTAAACAATGTGTTCATAAAACATGACCACATCACTAAACAATCCCTGCAGTCATAGTTGCTGTTCTTAACCAAATCCCATGGATATTTGGCAAGGAAGCTTCCTGCCAGCTTCCCACAATCAAAGTCTGTGGGGAAGCCAACAGGAAGTTGCAAGTCTCAAGCATATACGCAGGAAAGTGGCTCTGCTGGGTGGGGGAGGCAGGAAGGGGATGCACAGGGATGCAGGGGAGGTTCAGAGAGGGCTTGGAAAGGCACATGAATAGCAATGTGAGTGCAGGGGTGAGGTGGAGGAGAGGGTGCAGGTGGGGAGGGGGAAGACCTCTCATAATAACTTGCAATGTTCCCTGCTGTCTTCCCCATTGACTTTCTAGAAAAGCTGGCAGGAAAGTTGCAGTTGCAGGACGTTGCAATTGGTCATAAATGTGAACCTGTTGCAATGTGCACAAATCACAAATACACGACTATGGGAGTGCTAGGATGGCCAGCCCTCCAAGGACCGGTTGTAACCATCACTCATTCAGCACCATTGTAACGTCAAACAGTTGCTGAATGAATTGTTGTAAGTCAAGGACTACCTATATTCTTTTTGTTTTCCTCATTGTTTTATATTCAAGTACTTTACAAAAGAGGAAAATATTTTTGCTGCAATTCAGAACTAAATTTCACTCCTTTCAATTAAATTATTCTGGAACATTGAAAAGACAGTTACAGTTTCAAACTATAAACCTGTTAATTAAATTGCAGCATTATAATCAAGTTAGCTTTTAAATTTTTACCTTTTTTAACCTGCCTTTATTATTTTTATAAAGAAGATAAAGGTAGCAAACATATTGAACACTCCTTCCTCCTCCTATTTTCCCTATAACAACTCATAGTCTTCGGGTTTTTAGCTTGTGCCTTAACCAGTCTGAAATTTAGGAATATGTTAATGCTTTATGATGCTGAGATTTTATATTCTTGTATTTTATTTAATCTTCATTTTTGGGCTTTCCAAGATGTGGATGTTGGGTAGTGTAAAACTAATAAGTAATCAGGCACTCTTTCACAGAATATATTGTACATATTATATAAACAATCATCTTCAGAAGAACTTAATACCCACAGATCTAATTTTCCCTGTGCAATTGATGAAAGTAATGTTTCTTTCATCTGCTGCATATAATTTACATATCTTGATGTCACCAAATTGATATAAAAATTATTTCCAGACATCTGTTTCTAAACCATTCCCAACTGTGAGGCAAATTCTGATTCTTTCATCCTCTTTCTACAAAACACTTTAAAATAACAGACACTTAAAATGAACCTGTCACTTCTGAATGTATGATGGGTTTCACTGACTGCTACAATGACTGCTACCAAGGGTCCATTTCCACCCACCCACCCACCTGCACCAGATGGAGCAGTGAATTCACCCTGTAAATCAGGGCTCTTCAAATGTGGCAAATTTTAAGACAAGTAGACTTCAACTCCCATAATTCCCCAGCCAGCCATCACTGTTGCTCCCCTCTGGGAGGAGGTTTCAAAGTATTTTTCATGACTTCGCAACTAACAGCAACAACAACCTGATTCTGTAATAGCTTTGTTTCTTATGCAAGCCTTCTGGTAAACTCGCAAGATTTTATATACATATATACGTAACTTGTATATATACATAACTTGAACTAGACTGTTGTTTCTCTGTGTCATATAATATATGTGGGTATATGCAGTGCTTTTTTCGTAAGAAAAAAGGTGCTGGAACTCAGCCCCCCCCCCGGCCAGGCCATTCCTTGATCAGCAACCTTTCACTCCCCTCCCAAACCAGACTGCCATGCTAAGGTGGATGGGATGGGCGGGGTAGGCCCGGTCCCCCTCTGCAGTTTCAGAGCCAGGGGGGAGTGATGGTGAACAGCTCCGCTGCCACTATGCGCCGCTGGAGGGGCTTTCTTTAAGCTTTGCCCTGCAGATCACCTGCCCGGGCGCAGTCGCTGCCTCCTTGTCCTCCGCCAACTTTCCCGTGGCTTGCGCCATGACCAGGTGGCACAAGCCTCCCTTGCTGCCTCCCTCAACCAGTCCTTTGTCACCTGTCTACACAGGGATGCAGAGCAGAGAACAGCACTTGTTTGCTGCCCTGCATTGCCCCACATCTCCCTTCTTCCTTCTGGAAATGGCAGCCCTGTTTCCTGTCGCTTCTCCTCCCGGCGCAACTCCTCCCTCTTTCCAAAGCATTTCTTTGTTAACCTGCTTTCCAGCTCAGACGTGTTTCTCTTCTGCTGCAGGGAAACTGAGTTTGTGGGAGTAAAAAAAGTTCAGTCAGACCTTCCAACTCCTTGTGAGATCTTTTTTTTTTTTTTGCAAGAAGTTGGAAGGTCTGTCTGAACATTTTTTAGTTCCACAAATTCCTTTGAAAAAAGGTGCCGGAACGCCGTTCCATGCATTCTATGACAAAAAAAGCCCTGGGTATATGCATAATTCTGTATTTATTTTTGTCGTATTTATGTAGTGTATATCGGAGGTGATGTCCCTTTGAGAGCTGAATGCAATGAAATTAGTGTACATTCAAAGTAACAATAAAGTTATTATTCTATTCTATTCTACTTTGACAGACCCACAATCTGGAATTTTTTAATACTTCCATACTCCCTTCCCACTTTCCTTTATATCAGAGGTGTCCAAACTTGGCAACTTTAAGACTTGTGGACTTCAACTCCCAGAATTCCCTAGCCACCTATGCTGGCGTAGGAATTCTGGAAGCTGAAGTCCACATCTTTAAATTACCAAGTTTGTACACACCTGCTGTAAATGAATGCACATGTGGAATCTTGTCCACATTTCAAGTGTAGAAATCATGGAAATATCTTTATTCCAAATTTCACCTGGAAGAAGATACCACAATACAAATATATAAAAAAAGGAGGAAGACTTCACTTTACAACCAATTTCAAACTTTCAAACTTGACAATTTTAAGATTTGTGCAATTCATTTTTCATTTTAAAAAAACACTGGAATCAATCTGGCTGGCTGGGTGGACAGCAACAAGCTTGTTCTTTGAAGGAGTATTAAAAATAAATCAAGAGGATAGAGAAGAAATCATAGTAAATTTCCAACAGCTTTTATTAAAATTAATTACTTTAAGCTATGGGAGAAGATGGAAGTTGCCTCAATTGATCACAGACTCCTCCATCTGTTATGTGCTTTACATACCAAAACATCCCTCAAGGTGAGGTGTAATATGCAAGGGTCTCTCTCAAGGTCAGTTGAAATTCAAAAGGGGATTAAACAGGTACATTTTGGCCCCCTTGCTTTTCAATTTTTACATAAATGATATGGTAAAATGGTTAAATAATGCAAATTACCACCCCCAAAAAATAGGTGACTGAAGCATTGCTCTGCTGCTCTATGCAGATAATGCTGTGATCCTCTTCAGGACTCCAGTTGGCCTTAAAAGAGTCTCTTGTGAGCCCTTGTCCAGTATTGCAGATATAATAAACTGGACATAAATTATGAGAAAACAAAGGTCACGGCTTTTGCAAAAAGGCCAAAATGGTACTCATGGTATTTAAATAGCCACAAAATAGAGCATGTAATCATCTTTAAGTACCTAAGGGTGATCATCCATGCCACTGGCTCACATGGAGAATATGCGGCTGCCTCTGGCCAATGATCAGCGAATGCCATTCTTAAATTTTTCCACACAAAGGGAGGACACTATGTTCCAGCTGCAATTAAGCTCTTTCTGGCCAAGTTGCTAGCATAGTTTCTCTAAGGGACCTTGCTCGGACCCTCAGCTTTGTGTTTTATACCACTGGAAAGAGTTCAATCCAAATTTATCAGAACAATTCTCTAGATGCTATGCTGTGTCCCAAATGCACTTCTGCACCTGGAGACAGGATTGATAAAAGTCTAAGCAAGAATCTGTATAGCTTCCTTAAATATCTGGCTAAGGCTTAATTGCTTTCTGCAAGGCCTTGCTCCATTAATTCTTCAAGATAAATTCTCCTCTTCATGGATCAAGGCAGTCAAGTCCAACCTTGTCAAACTAGGCTTCTTGTCAGCCTCAATTCTTAAATTGGACTAAGACCAAGCAAAACAAACCTTGTATCAAAGGGTAGAGGACATCGAGAGGCAAGCGGACTTAGGTATAGCTCCGCTGTTTCTGGCTCCACCTTATTAGATATGTGGTTACACCTGCCAGGTATCTTGGTCAGTTGGAGTCAGTAAACTACTGGAAAGCATTATCGCTTGCACGTTCCCATGCGTTTCCATCAACCGTCTTGTAAGGCAAGTATAAAAAGACACCATTGCCTGAAAGACCCTGCTCCTGTGGCTCAGGAGAGGTGGAGACCATTGGACACATACTCCTTCGATGTTCCTTCTACAGAGCTATTTGGGGAAAACATATCCTCCCCATAATTGATAGGTATCCTAGTCGTTCGGAAAGTATTTATCGCCAGTGGCTGCTTAAGGATGAGCAGGCAACGATCACAGGGCAGGTGGTTAGATTCTGCGCAGCAGCATTGGGGATTCGCCAGAAACATAAATAAACATTTTAGATCTTTTTAATAATCTTTTATAAGTAATTTTATTATGTGTTTTTATTCAGCATTAGACTATACTCAATGTATTTTTATTCTCAGGTCAGTATGATTCAGTTTTTCTGAAGGTAGCTAGGTTTTGTTATACTGTCTGTAAAACTAGGCATCAATAGTCACCCATTGATTACATCATTAATTGTAATATATTGCTATGTCTTTTTGTGTTGGTTCTGTTTAGTTTTATTTTATCTGAATGTTTAATTTATGTGTTGGCCTTTGACTGTAATAATAAATTGATTGATTGAATTACTTTAATAAGAGTGGGGAAAATATATTTCTGAGGTTATAGATGTTTTGTTTAAAATAGATATATTTTCATAAATAAGGCTATACCATAGTTTTTTTGTACCAAGTTTTTTAGGAGTAACAGGGAACGTGACCATAGTTCCCAGATGTAATTCCTTAAGACAGTGTTTTTCAAACTTGGCAACTTCAAGATGTATAGGCCTAACTCCCAGAATTCCCCAGCCACATTCTGGGAATTGAAGGCCACACAACTTAAAGGTGCCAAGTTTCAAAATACTGCCTTAAAGCAACCAATGTTTCTTTCACAGCTGCATACAATCACAGAAAAAGTTTGGTTTAAGGAAATGTAGATATGTGTTGTATTTCTACATAAACATTCCAGTGTGTTACAAAGTGCTGCACTGTATTAAAACACATACCAATGGTCTTACTATGTGACTCGGTTTTGTTATAGTCAAGCAGTAAAGATGTAAGCATTCTGTAATTTTGTAAAAAAATAGAATCATAACAATCAAAAGGGAGATATTTGGGCTTTCTAATCCAATTCCTGCTAATCCAAATTATATCATTCCTGGCAGATGTTTTTTTAGCAGCTTAGACACATACAGTAATGGGGATCCTACCATTGGTCTGAGTAATTGTTTAAAAAGTGTGTTTGCTTGTTTGATTTCTACTTTATCTTTAGCATATTTTTAGCTCCTGTGGGAAGTCAGCCCCCCCTCCAGAGAAAGAAATATTTTTGGGAATATTAAAAGGCAGAATATTATATTTCCCCAAAGGATCTTAAAGGCAGAATACCCCCCCCTCAAAATCTCTCTGCCCCAAACAGAAACCAGGTCTGCAAAAATGCAGATGTGATAATCTTGTCAGAAAGATTGGAACCAGGAAGCTGGGATTAGAAAGACAAAGATCTCTAGAATCAACAATCCCTCACACACAAAAAAAATCCATCACTCATCAACCACAGCCCCAGGAAAGCAGGATATAACCTTTGGGACATAATAGGGTTAACCCATCACCATCAGAATACCAGAAAGGCACACTTAGATTCAGGTCAAAGTTCATGCCATAGGAACAACTCCAAACAAAAGCCCAAGAAGGTATAAAATCCCACTTCCTAGTACATGTGGTCAATTTTTCCCAGAGCCATCTTTCTATCTGGCTCTGCAACTTTCTTCCTAAAGCAGTCTCCGTTTTGTTTATTCCTGGCTTGGACTGGACCCTTATGAAGATTTTTCTTTCCACACTCCTGACTTCTGTATTCCTCACAACAACCCTGTGAGGTGAGATGGACTGAGAAAGAGTAATTGGCCCAAAGCCATCCAGCCAGCTTGTTCTAACATTCAGAGAGAATCTGTTTTCTACAACTTAAATCCATTGTTCTGTTGATGAAATTTTCATCACTGTGATTAGAGAACAAATCTTGGCCTTTTAAATGCCTTGTTTTCATTACCAAATACCACTGCCTCTGAAACATTACATTTACTACTTGACTAAGTTTACTGAATTCTTCATTATTGGTATGTAAATCCTGCTGACACTTATCTAATTTTTTTAAAACAGGATTTTTATTGCACCCTTTTGTTCAGCAGCATGATCAAAGAAAATAGCCCAACTCAGACTGAATGGTTCATTTGTGGCTTTCAGGAAGTTAAACTCTCTAATAGCCAATTTAATATCTAGGTAAACTCTGTTTTCATTTATCCCTTTCATTAACAAAAGGAAATATTGTTGATTGTAGACATTCCATTAGAACCCAGATAAATTCAAACTGTTTCTGTAGCACTCTTTCCAGACTTCATTATATAAGTTCACAGAAGCTGTTGAAAGCCAGAACAAAGCAATCTTAAGCAGTTCAAACATATCCTAAGGCACAAAATACTTTGAACCAGGTCCAAAGCCACTGAGGAAAAGAGGCATATATAGTACAGAACTGCAGGAATGTATGACTTATGGGGTCAGGCAAAACATGGGGAGAAGGGTATGTATTACCCAGATCCAGAACTCTGGTAGGCCCAAACCAATTCATTACAGTGAAGAAAAAAAATATGATAAGGTGCATGATCGAGGCAATATATAGGAATGTGTGTATGTGTCCAGGCATAGTGTCTGGATCTTCTGGGATTTGTTCACAAAAAGCAGAAGCATTCTGAATTATATTGCTGGCTGACACCATTGTCTAAAATGGCAAAGTATTGCTTTATTTAAACAATAACAGTAAAAGAAATAAAAACATATGTTCTTTCCAATGTGACTCCCTCTCCCTTTCTCAGGAATTATCAGATTTGTTGTGCATAGCTTGGCAGGAGAAATAGCTTGTATGAAGGAGAAAGCATCCAAAATATTAGGTCAGAGTAGGACGACCACATTCATTTCTTGAAATAAATACAATAAACTTTTTTGAAGAGTAGCACATTCATTTTGGTACGGATGTTTATGCACCAAAGAAAGAGACTACTTCTATGTATCACACTGAGGCATATTTTTTTCGATTGTAGTTTAGATTTGACTAAGTTTATGGCACCATGAGCCATAAACTGTAGTACTGTATCTAATGTCTGAGTTTAACATTCCACACTAATGCAAATGTGAAGTGAACTCAGCCAATATGTTAAATTCAGTTGGCAGTGATATTATGAAATTCATGGACTTCTACTCCATCTGGTGAATGGATGGCCATTTTATTGAAAGCAAATACTGATAATATGACTATAACCAGGACTTTTTTTCTCATAGAACACCCAGAACGGAGTTCCGGCACCTTTTTGGGATGGAACCTTGTAGGGTAGGCAAGGCGGGTTGTTAGACATGTGTGAGTTCCGGCACCTTTTTTTTTTTTTTACAACAAAAGCACTGACTGTAACACATATGTTTACATGTGCAAGAATGCAATCCTCCCACAGAAAATAAACCATGACTAGCATTACTAAGCAGAGTAAGAGAGAGACACTGGAAATTCCCCACTGGGGTCCTCAACTGCTACCATCCTATTAAACCCACATCCTTCAAATGAAGTCTATGGTTTTAAAGCCTACCCTGAATTAATCTCTATTATATGTTGCATATCACCAAATTCAAGTAAGAATGAACTGTCAGTCTCAGTTTTGCCCATAAAATAAGTAGTAATATCTTTCCAACATTAATAACTTGGCCATGAAAATTATTAATGCATGATATAAAAGTCTTAGAGTGGGAAATGGCATGATTTCAGAAATGTGGAAATTATAATTTCAGAATTTCGTGGGATTATGTTATGTATATAGTATAGTATTATATAGTATGTCTCTGGAAGACAGTCCAAATGATACCTGGAGGTTGGAGACATCTTGATAATTTCAATACAAATGTTAAAGTTAATAAAGAGCAACAAAAAGAAGAGTGGCAATCAGGTCATTCATTAATTTGGTAGATGCCCCAATTAGGAAGGTTCTTGGAATCTTCTCTCCAGTCTAGGAAAGTCTGTCAGACCCACAATCTGGAACTTTTTTATGTTTCCTCACTCTCTCCCCACTTTCCTTTATATCAGGTGTGTCCAATCTTGGCAACTTTAAGACCTATGGACTTCAATTCCCAGAATTCCCCAGCCAGCATTGAGGGATAAAGTTGCCAAGGTTGGACACTCCTACAGTACTTTATATCAAAAGTATTTTGCAAGGTAATATTCGAACTACATTATTTATATATTTTTTAAAAATAAGAGTGTTTGTCTCTATATTGAGCAATACAGTTTTTCTGTTACTATGCCTTTCAAGGCAGACAAGTTTATCCAATTGTAGAACTGTATTTAATAATTCCAGTGAACTTCCTAAGAGAAAGCATGTTATCATAATAACATGTGTTAAAGTGTCATCATAGTAAAAGTAAGAAAGAGTTACCCAGCTTTCAAAGGGCACTATTTATATTATGTCATAAGATTTAACAGATTAAAATCTATTCATAGACTGCAGCTAGCAAAACTGAAGTGATATTATGGTTCTTACACTTTCAAGTGTCATAGGACTTTGTTCTTCTCACATTGGCAGTTGCCCACAGCTGAAGTCAGTCCTTAATATGGAGGAAACTAAACTGTTTAATATCACTTCTTCCTGGTAAGCACATCAAAAGAAGACCCTGCAGTTATTCAGAATGTCTGTGGGACAAATTTAAAGTAAAGCTAGAAACAAGCTACACACTAATATCTAGCTAGTCTAAATCTTCCACACACAAAAAGGTAATTGGATAATTGTAAATCATGTATCAATCCTATTGTTGTTGTTTTGTTCATTTATTTATGCTTATTCAGAATATTTTAGCATGAAATTTGACTATTTAAGTATATTTTATCTGCATTATTATAATGCATTCTATGAGAGGTATCCACAGGGTCTGATATTTTCATCAAAATGATGAGAGCACTGTCATACTTCAAGCTCCACCTTTTTCATATATGTATATGATATCATGATGTATGTACAAAAGGATAAACTACTGCTTTACAAATTACATTGGTTCATAGTGAGCTTTCGGTTGCAATTCAAGGTGCTTGTTGCCATCTAGAAACCCCTTCAAGCCACAGGCCAAGTTGCTTGTAGAGTATAGTAATGTTTTCCATATTCAAATAGATATCCTCTGTTTCAAGGTAAGCACAAGGTCTAATATGCAACTCCTGGTGTAAACTGGGACTGAGATAATGTAGGACAAATCCATGATTGCAACAGGGACCATGAAATCCAAAGCAGCATCCAAATCCATCTTGAGGGCATGGAACCTTGTATTCTTCCAACAATATCAGCCTACATACTTCACTAGCAACACAGCAATGTGATTGAGGAGCTCTGGAAGATTGATGCAGGGCAACATGGTGGGTGATATACCACCAACAGCCCCAGATTGTCCTTACAGCAGAAATTTTTTCAAAAGCATTTAAAGTTATGTACCATCACAGAGCAACAGTTCATAATCTAGATCAGCGGTTCTCAACCTTTTCCGGGGCTCGACCCCGCCCCGCATCACGCATGTGCGGCGCGGTGGGCACATCGCGCAGGCGTGGCGCAGCGGCCCGCATTGCAAAGGGGAAAAAAATGGCGGACCCAAAAAAATGGCGGGCCAAATTTTTTTTTAAAAAAATGGCCGACCCCCCCAAAAAATGGTGGGCCCACATCGTGCATGCACGGTGCGACGGCCCGCATCGCAAAGGGGAAAAAATGGACCAAATTTTTTTTTTTTAAAAATGGCCAACCCCCCCCCAAATGGCCGACCAAAAAAAAATGGCGGGGCCGCATCGCACATGCACAGCACGACGGCCCACATCGCAAAGGGGGAAAAATGGACCCAAAATTTTTTTTTAAAAAAATGGCCGACCAAAAAAAAAATGGCCGACCAAAAAAAAATGGCCGACCAAAAAGAAAAATGGCGGGCCCGCATCGTGCATGTGTGGCCTGACAGCCCGCATTGCAAAGGGGAAAAAATGGCGCCCCCCAAAAAAATGGCCAACCTAAAAAAAAGGGCGGGCCCGCATCGCACATGCACGGCGCGACGGCCCGCATCGCAAAGGGGAAAAAATGGACCAAAAAATGGCCGACCCAAAAAAAAATGGCCGACCAAAAAAAATGGCGGACTGCGGTGTTTGGCAACCCCTGTGAAATGGTCACTCGACCCCAAATGGGGTCGCGACCCACAGGTTGAGAACTGCTGATCTAGATGCTATGTACAATCAATCCATCCCCAGCACTGGGGCCTTGAATGCTGGAACACTAAAATACAGGGAAGCAAATATGTAAAAAAAAAGGGGCATATTCTTATCCCTTCCCAACTAGGTTTCAATAATATATGCCAGGTTCCCCCATTCAGCCACTACCCACTATCATGGTATCAGAAGTCTTCTTTTGAATAGACCTTACAATTACCAAGAGTATCTTGTTTTCAGAAATAGCAGTTCATTTTATATCACTGCTAATTCTATCGTCATCAATGCTATACAATGAAACTGAAGCAACAGTGTTCAATTGTACTACCAGGGAAGTAATAAAATAAACAATAGACATGCTACTAAGATGTAATGGTATAATACAACAGACATACTATCACAGTCAATAAAGGCACAATACTGAACGTGTTCATATAAAGTCCTGGTATGAAGCCAGCCAGTAACTTCTAACTAGGCATGCCTCTAGTGCATATATTGCTTTACTGCTCAAAATATATTGCTACTATAGGTGCTACAACGAGCTGCTTCTACTACCGGTAGTACCTAGCAATTCTATTAGATAAAGCTACCAAACTAAGGTTGCAAAATGCATCAACTAGTTAGAAGAAATAAGATATAGGAAGTGCTATTTAGGGGTTATTTGAATTTTTACAATCCCTCAGCATACTCATATGTTTTCTCTTTTTTGGTACAGCTACTGATTTTTATTACAATACACAAAATGTAGGAAAGCACACTATACACATCAAGGGGTTTGCAAGAGCCCTCACACCAAAAGATCAAGACAAACTGGGAGAAAAGTTTTTTTCCTTCTCTTCCCTCCTCCTCCTCCTCTTCCTTTTGCAATCAACCATGTGAAAGAGACCAATAGTGAAATCATACTAACAGGATGAGAGATGGGACCATATAAAAATATTAAGATATGACCAGCTGCTAGAGTTCATAACCCCTAAACATGGATACACAGTAGGTGGTTGTAGTTGAATGAGAGAGAAGAGAGTGATGTCATTTCAGTTCTTTACCAATGAGTATACTTTTCAGTTTCCTGTCCATCAGAAGGTAAAAGCAACATACTTCCTTCTTATACTGTAGATAGGAGGGGAATCTACCGTATGTAGAGTTAGAGCCTGTGTTCTTGTATGGGTTCAATAAAATGTTTGGCCAGGGATGGCAGTGTTGGAAGCAGAATGCTTAGCCTTTGCCAAGAGAAAGTTTAGCTACCGGTATGTAGGAGTGCAGAGTGGATGGGGAGACAAGTTTAGGCAAGACAGTGCACTCACATATAGCAAAGGGGATATGAAGAGATGATCATTAGAGAAATGTAGCATTGCATAAGCATGTTTATCCTTCTAAACTTCTGGGATTATAGTCTTAAAGAGCAAACAAAAAAAATTGCATCACTTCTAAAGCATTTTTAGGGCGGGTTGAAAGATGAGTAGTTCTATATTTTGTTTTGTTTTTTGATATCCCCAACAGAACGGAGCTACATATTCTATGCCAGTTGATCATAATTGTACCTAGATGCTGAGACAGAGATGGATCCTGTGAACTCATAGCCTCTCTTCTGGCATGCCTTGTGGCAAACCTCCTTTTGCCCAAATCTGATGTTTGATGGAGTAAAATAATGACAGAAGAATCAAAAATAGTTGGGAGAGAATTGCAAGATCCTCTTGATTTCCAAGGGTGAATTATTTTTTGCTGAACCAAAGGCTAGTCCAAAGGCTTATTCAGACTGATTGTTGGCCTGGCACAGAATTCTAACTTTCATTGTGTAAAAATGTGTGAAGAATTAAACCAAAAATTTCCATTTCTCTGTAAAAATGCAAGAACTCTCCTTAAGGACTAAATTGCAAAATAGTAACTAAGCCCTTTTTGCTAGAAGTATAAAAACAGATAATTGCTTGAGAACAGAACAGTAGTTGACTTCTAAATCAATACCACTTAACAGTCACCAACAACTTTTTTCCATCTGACCGCTTATGAACTTTTTTGTCTTTTAGTTAAACAAAGCATCCTTTGGTAATCCTTTATTACAAAATTAAAAACTACATCGGGTGATGTTTTAAGATCTCAAAAGGAAGGAAAATGTTACTGTAATAAGAACTGTAATGTGCTAACCTATCCAGACAAAATTAATTGTCTGTTTAGGCCATGACTTTCTTGGGGGATGTTTGAACACTTTGAGTGTGTTATTTAAATATTTATCAGAATGAATTATCACTCAGAACGTTTAAGATTGGTAAAACTCACTACCACACAATTCTATCACTTCAGCATATATTATGTAAAGGACAATTGCTTCAGTAACAATTGCTTCAGTCCTTTACACCATAATAAAGTCTTGTTTGCATGATTGCTTCCTCACTTGTTTTATAAACAGAGACTTCAGAACTTATCATCTAAGCTACTTATTTAAAAAAATATAAATTTATTTTTTTAGTTTTACATTTTGTCACTTTGGGGAAGATGAAAATTTTATCTTCTAGTGCCTTTTTAATTCTGATTTCATCACAGTGGAAAATGATGGTAATATAAACAATGGGGTGTGTGATTTATGAGGGATTAGCTATTCATTATGTTGAAGAGGTTTTCTTGCCAAATAATTTCATTTGGATTTGTATAATAACTATTTATGTTGTTGATGAATTATGATGATCTGCAGTGGTTTTTATGCCAAGAGTCACTGGATGTATTGCTGTTAAGGAAAAGTTCCATAGCACAATAGCCAAGATTTTAAAAACAGGCAAAGACCTTACTGGAAGCACTTACAACTACATTTATAATACAGTTAAACACTGTGTAAATATTTTTATGGTCCAAAATATTGTTCATATCTTGGAACTGTTATTTCATTCTCACTTTTAATAATTCAGTATACCTATAACATATTGTTAACAGCAGTACATTTGTTTTATCATATTTGGTGGGGATTTTTTGGCAGATTGTGTTCATCAGTCTGAAAAGCGGACACTGCAACTGTAGAAATGCTAAGAAAATTATGAGGATGAGGATAAGTATATTTGAGATTTTTTTTCCCCTTGTTTAGATATTCCATCTCACATCAGTCATCAAATTTAACTCTTCTATTGATCTGAAAATATGGTTATATGGTTATTCTGAATTTAAAAATAATTATCAGGAACATGAATCTATTTGATAACTTGTTCACTATAAGAATAACCTTAAAACAAATAACATTCAATGTGATTTCATTAATTAACATTCAACCACACTTTGATTAATTTGACTGCAAAATATCTAGCTGATTTTCCTTCTCATTTCTGATAAATAGCATATTGTCCCCTCCCTCCAACTAGGATGAGGAAGACAAAAGGTCTATGCTCTTTTTCAAAATGGCTGTTACCTTTTGGAAAACCGTCCCCAGAGCTAACTATCTATATTACTGAACAGAAAAAAGGCAATCTACTTATGCATTCAATTTTGGCCATTCTCCATCCCCCACCTGCCACATTTATGTTCTGTTCCCATAAAAGCTGACAGTTCTGAGGTCACATTCTGCAAGCACTCCTGAGCCCTGCAGCTGTTGAGCACCTAGGTTGGCTGTCTGTAGCTTGGGAGGTTCTTCCACAGGCACTTCATCCACAATGCCTAATTCTCAGTAACTCCTCAAAGTGAAATATTGGCCATGAATCCTAGGCAGGCCAAAACCTGGCAGGAATTGGGCAAGAGAATCTAGTCTATAAAGTCCTGTCTAGTCTACCTGTTGAAGATGCTGATTTAAGAAAGATGTTTTATTAAAACTCAGCTTACATCAACAGAACTTGTCAGGTATTTTTTTACAATTCTCAATGTTTACATCACATTTAGACCTTTAGTGAAGATATTCTAAAATATATCTATTATTTTTAATATTCTTCATTCTGAAGGGTCCTTGGTGCTCTCTGCGCTTGGTTGTTTTCTTGCAGACATTTCATTACCCAAACTAGGTAACATCGTTAGTGCTAGCACTGATGATGTTATCTAGTTTGGGTAATGAAACATACAAGAAAACAACCAAGCTCAGAGAGCATCAAGGATCCCTCATTTTACTACTACTACTACTACTACTACTACTACTACTACTACTACTACTACTACTAATAATAATAATAATAATAATAATAATAATAATAATAATAATAATAATAAATATTATTGTTATTATTATTAAGTTGGAAGGGAACTTGGAGGTCATCGAATCCAACCCCCTGCTCAGGCAGGAAACCCTATACCATTTCGGACAAATGACTGTCCAGTCTCTTCTTAAAAACTTCCAATGTTGGAGCATTCACCGCCTCTGGAGACAGGTTGTTCCACTCGTTAACTGTTCTAACTGTCAGGAAGTTTCTTCTAGGTTGCTTCTGTCCTTGATTAGTTTCTATCCGTTGCTTCTTGGCCTGCCTTCAGGCGCCTTGGAAAATAGCTTGTCTCCCTCTTCTTTGTGGCAGCCCCTGAGATATTGGAACACTGCTATCATGTCCCCCCTCGTCTTTCTCTTCGTTAAACTAGACATACCCAATTCCAGCAACCGTTCCTTATATGTTTTGGCCTCCAGTCCCCTAATCATCTTTGTTGCTCTTCTCTGTATTCTTTCTAGAGTTTCAGCATCTTTTTTACATTGTGGTGACCAAAACTGGATGCAGCATTCCAGGTGTGGCCTTACCAAGGCATTGTAAAGTGATATTAATACTTCACGTGATCTTGATTTTAACTGTGAACTATCAATTTTCTCCTTATTAATACTGTTCCCTTTCTTGTTTAGTATTATTTTTTTCCTTTTATTGAACAAACATTTTCTGAAATTAAAACATGTGGTCTCTTATCAATAGCAGGTGTCAGCACTAACCTAAATTACAGTTAGGATTTCAGTTTGTCAGAAGAAGAAAGAGAAACTCAGGCATGAAAGATGAGGTCCATACATGAATCTCCAATTAAACTGATTTATTGCTAAACAATCTGTGTACAGGAGTCTTCTCAACACCTGCTTGGAGTTAGATAAGGTCCACAGAATTCAGGGGGTATTAGACTTAGTCTACTTATGCCTATGTAGAGATTCTAGGGCAGGGGCGTCACACTCAATTTCATTGAGGGCCGCATCAGCATTGCGGTTGCACTCAGGGGGTCGGGTGGGTGTGACCAGAGTGGGTGCAGCCTACTAGGTGGGCGTGGCCAGCTCTACATCGTTCGCATCAAGGGTGCCTGTGGGGGCTTGGGCAGGAGTGGGATAGATCTGAGGGTCTCTGGCAGAAGGGGGTGGGACCAGGAACAGCCTCACTGTTCCTCTCAGGCCATGCGGGGGGGGGGCTTATGGAGCTAAGACTGAATATGTTTCAGCATAGATGGCCACCACAAAATTGTACATTGGCTCCCGGCTGGCTGGGCTAGGGCCAAGGCAGAGAGGGGGCATTCCCTTCACTGTTTCCAGGATGGCTTCGCAGGCCACATGAAACCACTTCGCGGGCCTCATCCGGCCCCCGGGCTTTGTGTTTGACTTGTCTGTTCTAGGGTGATCCCTCTTTTTATTCCATCTCCAGATTCTGCTACTCCTTCGCCTACATTCTTTAAATTGCAAAATAAAAACAATGTTAGATTTTTTTCTGGATCAGACTAAAAATTTACCTACACCATCATTAGTATAATGCAGTGACAAACCAGATGCATTTTATCAAAATGTTCCTCATCCTGAACAATTAACTGGGTTAACATTGTTAAGACACTGTGGAATGTCATGTTCGGGTAGATGCTGTAACTGTTCTGGGATCATTTTACTGCATTTGCCACCATTATATCTTTACTGAGATGCAGAAAACTTATTCATATTCCAAGCAGTTTTAAAACAGTGCCACACTGTGGAAGTTACAAGAAATCAGGATTCTGAGCTCACTTTCCAACTAACACATTTCCTTAAAAAAAAATAACTTTTTGTAAGCCCACTTCAACAGATATAACTCATGAAAACAAGTATTCCTTTTGTTTGTTGCTTCCATGGACGAACATGACCAGCTTCCCACAGTGCCTGATGAGGTGGCTAGTAAACATATAACAATTTTCAGTTTAAAAGATGATATAGTACATTAGATTAATGCTTAACAAACAATTTCCAGCAGAAATTATTCTAGATTCATCACATTAACAGCTTTGTTTTTTCACTCCTGGAGAGAGTTACTGTTATAGATATCCTAAACATAATAGAGGTAGTCCTCAACTTACAGGCATTCATTTAGTGACTGTTCAAAGTTACAAGGACACTGAAAAAGTAACTTGTGACCATTTTTCAAACTTATAACTGTGGGAGCATCTCCATAGTTGCATGACCAACATTTGAACACTTGGCAACTGGCAGGTATTTATAATGGTTGCTGTGCCCCAGGATCACGGGATCACTTGTTGTGTCCTTCTGACAAGCAGAGTCAATGGGGAAGCCAGATTCACTTAACAACAATGTTACTAAATTAATCACTGCCATGATTCACTTAACAACTGTAAAATAGAACAAAATTCATTTAACAACTGTCTTGCTTAGCAACAGAAATTTTGGGCTCCATTGTGATGGTAAGTCGAGGACCACCTGTAAAAACCATGGTGGAGCTTTTATAAATACAGTTGGATCTTTGACTTACAACAGTTTATTTAGTGACCATTCAAAGTTACAACGGCACTAAAAAAAAAGAACGATGTCCATTTTTCACACTTATGACCATTACAGCATCCTCATGGTCATGTGATTTACATTCGGATGCTTGACAACTGACTCACCTTTATGATGGTTGCAGTGTCCTGGAGTCATGTCATCCCCTTTGGCGACCTTCTAACCAGCAAAGCCAATGGGGAAATCAAAGTCACTTAACAATGGTGTTATTAATTTAACAACTGCAGTGATTCCCTTAACAAATGTGGCAAAAAAGTCATAAAATGAGGCAAAACTCGCTTAACTAATTTTTCACTTAGCAACATAAATTTTGGGCTCAATTGTGGTCATATGTTGAGTGCTATCTGTATATCTAATTTGCATCAAACCATGGCAACTTTCTTTTTATAGCTATTCAAGGATGCTAATTCATAAGTTTATGTTTTATCATTGTCTAAATTGTTTCATTTTTATACAATGTATTATGCTCGTAGGAATTTAATCTCTTTGTCTAAAAAGTCTGCAATGAACTCCGAAAACTTTGAAAGCAATATACCTTAGCTTAGGCATATGTATAAATGCTTGAATTTTGAAGCTAAACTGTGGGTTGTATTGTTTGAGAATACTCACTGTATGTGTATCAAACTATGAAGACAGTATGAGAGGAAATCACTTGGAATACTGCATCCAGTTTTGGTCACCACAATGTAAAAAAGATGCTGAGACTCTAGAAAGAGTACAAAGAAGAACAACAAAGATGATCAGGGGACTGGAGGCTAAAACATATAAGGAATGGTTGATGGAATTGGGTATGTCTAGTTTAATGAAGAGAAGGAAGAGGGAGGACATAATAACAGGGTTCCAATATCTCAGGGGCTGCCAAAAAGAAGAGGGAGTCAAGCTATTATCCAAAGCGCCTGAAGGCAGGACAAGAAGCAACGTATGGAAACTAATCAAGGAGAGAAGCGACCTAGAACTAAGGAGAAACTTCCTGACAGTCAGAACAATTAATCAGTGGAACTACCTGCCTGCAGAAGCGGTGAATGCTCCAACACTGGAAGTTTTTAAGAAGAGACTGGACAGCCATTTGTCCGAAATGGTGT
Source organism: Bothrops alternatus (assembly GCA_034064705.1). NCBI lineage: Eukaryota > Metazoa > Chordata > Lepidosauria > Squamata > Viperidae > Bothrops > Bothrops alternatus. Next base: position 12,015,934 of record JARGCV010000018.1, on the reverse strand, counting down.
AGGGTTTCCTGCCTGAGCAGGGGGTTGGACTTGATGACCTCCAAGGACCCTTCCTTTATTATTATTATTATTATTATTATTATTATTATTATTATTATTATTATAGATGTATATTAAGGAGAGGACTAGCAATACCTGTATTTTTCCAACAGCAATGATATCTGTATTAGAGATTATACTAATGTAAATTGTCTTATATAAATAGCTACATAAATCTACCATATGTTAAAGGCAAATTCCCTTTTTCATTTCTCCAACTGCTATGCTGAGTCTGCCAAAATATTTGCCAATTAGTCTGCTTGCATTGGCAAACTGGTGAGATAAGAGCCTTGCTGAGAAAGACCACCCAGGCATTTCACTGGTGGCTGAACATCTGCCAGTGGATAATAACCTTCCCTCACTTCAATGCCAATATTTGCTACTTAAAGCTGAAAATCAAAGAAGAAACGGCCATTAAATATGCTACTGAAAATGTTCATGTTCTATTCTCCTTTTGTTTTGCACAAAACCTCTGATCTTTTGCATTTTATCTTCAGAAAATGTGGATGTAGTTTTTTTTATGAAGCCAGACAGATGCATAGCCATTTTTCAAATGCTATTGTACCAAAAATCTGGTGAACTGTAATTGAAAGTTGACAATTTCATCTTTGATAATACATCAGGCAAAAGGGGATACAGTACAGAACAGATATGCAATAGATCCTGATACATAGACTGAATGAATGCCACATATGGTCTTTGTGCAAGAGAGGAAAAATGTTGAATGCAAAATTCAAATATTACTACTGACAACTGTGAATCTTCGGCATTATCCATGTACACTGTATTTGTTATCATTCAAGCCATTAGAGGGCACCCTTGTGTTAAAATCAAGAGTTAGGAAGGAAGGAAGGAAGGAAGGAAGGAAGGAAGGAAGGAAGGAAGGAAGGAAGGAAGGAAGGAAGGAAGGAAGGAAGGAAGGATTGATTCACCCTGTTTTATTAGGGAATTATGGCTGATTGGAATTCAAAACAACAAATGTTATCGTAGCAAATATCGTTGCTGTGAATTGTGTGAGAATTTAAATAACAAAAACCCTGGAAGTTAATGTAAAGACTATCTGGCTTTCATTCTGATTTTTCCCTAGAGCTCATGTTTTCAAATATAATCTCAATTTTCAAGAAACTTCATATATTTCATGACAACTTTATGGAACAGTAACAAATAATTTCACTGGCAAGCATGAATTCATATATCACTTAGTACAACCTCTTCTTATTTTATTGTCTCTTTTGTAAACTAACAAATCCCCAAATACATGGCCTTTTGGAAATTTTCCCACCTTATACTTGTTTTACAAGTTGCATGTATTCTGTTAATATTTCTTGCACCTGTGCACAGGCAGTTGTTGCTTATAAGAAGTCACTAAATTACTTCAAAATTACTGCTGAGAATTGATGCTTTCATTACACCATTCTGCTTTTTTTTTTTTTTTTTTTGCAGTTTTACAGAGATTCTAGGTCAGGGGTGTCAAACTGCTGGCCCATGGGCCGGTTGCATCATATGGAGACCTCGCCCACCCCAGCTCCAACAATGCAAAAAATGTCTCAATACGTCGCGACACATCACGTGACATGGCAAGTTTGTCACCTATGCTCTAGATGTTATTGCCTATGCCAGGGGTAGGCAACCTTGGCTCTTTTATGACTCGGGGACTTCAACTCCCAGAACAGCTGGCTCAGGAATTCTGGGAGTTGAAGTCCATAAGTCATAAAAGAGCCAAAGTTGCTTGCCCCTGGCCTATGCTTTTGCCAATGCACTTTTTTTCTTATTAAAGACAATTAACTAAGTAGAGAGAAAAACAATTGCTAACAAATAGGTTTTAGTTGAATACTCTGTGCACCTTACAACTGTAAGGTTCCTTAAAGAAGCTTGCTGTACCCTAGGAAGAAAGCTAATAGGGTCATGATGAGAAATGTATACATTCCAAATATGATGGAAACATTTCCAATCATAGACAATAGGCTAATTTTGACACAGATCACCTTCCTTCTTCTCAAGACTATACTGCTTCTTAGTTATGTCATATCAGAATAAGAATAGGTCTTCAAGTGTTTTGCTGGAATTTCCATCACTTCTGATCAGTGGACTATGCCGGCTAATTGGCTGGCAGATGCCAAATCTATAAGCATCTGGAAGGTCCCAGATTTGTCATCTCTGACTTATGGCTTTGCAGATACTTTTTAGGTTAAATGATACTAGCATCAGTAGATTAGGGTCATCTCTGTGTTTCAAGTTTCCCCAGCATTATAGGCTACCAAGGTCTTCACAATAATGTGTCCAAATATGGTAATTTGAGCCTGGTAATTTGTGCCTCAAATGAAAAGTCTGAATTGATTCCCCCCCTCCCATGAAGAAGTAATTATTAATATTATAGATTTTAAATACTACAGAAAGGATTGCTTTCAATTAAACTTAAAATTTATTAAATAGTCTTCATCTGAGCAATCCAAAAGTGGTATGATATAAATATGACAAATAAATAAATAAATAAATAAATAAATAAATAAATAAATAAATAAATAAATAAATAAAAATATTTTAAGGAATAACAAAGAACTGTAATCCTATGACACTCTGGGTAATGCTGTTCATGTAATTAAGTCTTCAATCAATCTGGATATTATATGGACCAATGCAGAATGTTTTACTGGGATGAAATAAGGAGGAAGTGTCAGCTGACTAGCAGATAATGCCTTGTTAGGGCAAAAGATAAGACACTAAACAGAAAGCATGATATTGGAGGAGGAATAAGATAATTCAATGTTATAAAATGAGGCTGCAAGGTAGCTTGAAAACAGAGCATAGCAGGAATTATTTAATGACAATGTATTCATTTATTTATTTAATAGGTTTAAATTATCAGAATCATGTATATATTCTCTTACATTTTTAAACATAAAACAGTATATGGTATCTATATTATTTTGATGTCTGGATTACAATATGGAAACATTTTTATTTGGATTCCTTTTCGATCATGCTGTAATTATGTTTTAAAGTCTCTATAACCATGCCAATTACTTCATTTAGTTTGTTTTAATTGAAAACAGATATTTCTCTTTTACAAAAGAATCACTTTAGAATTTAAGACTTTTAGAAGTCTCCCTGATTATGAGTCCTGAGAATTGTCCATCTTGCCCATTTGTTTGGACTCTCTGTCAAAAAGTGAGCCTTTCTGTCTGGGTTGTCTTCTGACTGAGGTTTTGTTATAAAAGCAAATAAATCAAGGTTTGAACCATCCACCTTCTCTCCCTTAATTCCTATGTACTTTTTGTATAAAAAGAAGAAACACCCCTGGTTGCATAAAGCAGTTTTTTGGCACTATAATTACCTATTGGAATCTGTGATGAAAATATTTATTAATTATATACACTAGCAGTAAGACACATGACCAATGTGGTTGGGTGACCATTTCTATAATAGAAAGAGGAAATAAAGATGAAAAACATGACTGAGGCTTAGGACACATCAAGCATAAGACAAAAACCATCACCGTTGCCCATGATTTGCAACAATTAATTAATTTGCCATTTACTCCTCGAACAGTCTTTGAACATTCATTATATATACATTGTACCCCATCTTTCTTCTATTATGAAATGTAATTCATAATTTTAGGAAAGTCCTAATATGTTCACCTACCCAAGCATGTTTAGCCATGACAATTATTTGATACTAGCACTCCCTGGTCAGAATCCTCAAACTGACTGCTGTGAAGACCTTCTCCCAAGATCCATCTGTTTACTAGTGAATAAATACAAATGTTACAAAAAGTCATAACAACTCCTGATCACGTTGAAAGGAAGTGAGCTTTGGATAAAGATTTGTGGCCTTCATTTTGCAACCCTCTGCCCTTCCAAAGAAGCATGAATAGGCATGAATAATAGATTCTGACAGCACAAAATGTTGTAAATAATATTGATATACTTGGTAAGAAGTGAATTTCATTTCTACACAAATAGTTGCTGCAGAGGTGATCTGTAGAGATCTAGTGATCTCTACTTATTGTAATTAAGAGAGATCATTGAGAGAAGTCTTTTTACCTAACTGTGCAATAGTAAAAATGACAGCATGAGGGTAGGACAGGGATTGCCAAACCCGGTCCATGGACCAGTACTGGGCCGTGTCATGTCAGCAACTGGTCTGCACAAACAACCAAATCCCCATCCATGGGATGCAGACAGCATACAAAACCACATACTCTCTGGTTCATGGAAAAACTTTTCTCCATGGAACTGTTTCCTGGTGACCAAAAGGTTGGGGACCTCTGGGATAGGAGACATACAAGTGCAAGAGATCATCACTGTAGCATTTCTCAGTTTTATTTTAAGAGTACATATGCATGGCTAATAATAGAGGCTAGCAGATCAACATTTATTCATAATAGAAAATAAAGTATTTACAGAAGTAGAATTGAAAGAACTGCAAAGGTCTACCCAGGGCAAATAAATCAAAACCATCGAAACTATTAAACCATTTTCATTCATAAAAAGACGACCTCTCGTCTGCCTTCTGTTCAGAAAGGACAAGGTTCTCTAACTAAAGATAATTGAAACAAAGAATAACTCAGCATTTTGAATAACACAAAAACAATAGAAAATATTCTTTGCATTGAACTTTGTTCCAAAGAAACAGCTAGCACAAGTATTAAAAGATTCCAATACTGTAGTATCAAATATAAGCACCATCTCACTGCAAGAAACAAACAACTAATGTACAGCATGTCTGCAACTGAATACCCTGGACGCAAAGAAATGCAACATGGAGGAAAGAGATGGATAAGAATAAAAAAACCTGAAATGAGAGAAATCATAATAGTAGCATAAATGGTGGAGAAAAGGACAAGGAAAATCAAGAATTGGTCAGCACCAGGTGAAGATGAACTGCATAGTGTTTGGTTGAAAGATCTGACTAATTTATACCCACTCATTGCCAAATAATTTAACAAGAGGTTTATAAGTGAATACATCATGAGAATGAAGAAGATCTTAAAGTCCAAATTTAGTGGAAGAAATACTATAAAGGCAATTAACTTCTGGGCAACTCTAGCCATTAGATATATACAACTTGAATGGTGGATTGGACTCAAGAAGAACTGAAAATAATGACAATGAATGATGCTCTTTATCCATGCAGTGACATTGACAGACTCTACTTACCAAAGAGCGTAGATGTATGTGGAATGTTGCAAGTACACCGAACAGTTGAAGAAGAAAAAAGGGCATTGAAAATATCTGAAGGACAGTGAAGAAGATGGTTTACTGAGAATTGGAAAGTCTAAACTGACCTATAACAAAGACTAAATGAAGAATAGAATAGAGATGTGACAGGGCAAAATACTACATGGCCAATACATTAAAATGAATAGTAGGCAAAGCAGATACCAAGATCTGGAAATGGCTCAGACCAGGAAACTTAAAAAATAGATGGAATAGCTAATTCTGGCTGCACACGAGCAAGTTTTAAGAACAAATATATAAAAAGGCCAAAATTGAGAAGGTGGTAACAGAAAGCAAATGCCACCTCTATGAAGATCTGCCTATCCCAGATCCTTGGGAAAGACTTAATAGGCAGATAAAAGTGCCAAATCCAATCCACACACCTGCCTGACTTTGTCCAACAACAACAGTAATAATTTCTACAAGCTATATTTACTTCTGCAGCAAAGAGTAGGGCTATCCAATATAGATTTCAAAAATTCATAGCACCATTAAATGCAGATAAGTCTAATTCCTTGTTACTACCAATGATTGTCTAGTTTTTTGCAGCACAGATTTGGTATCACTAGTCAAGAGGCATCTCATAATTCATGGGAGAATTCCTCCTTGTTTTATTTCATTCCTTTTATTCTCCCCATTTTCTTTCTTAACAGAATGCACTGTTTGTGATATATTCCAGTGTAAACAAAATTCCAGATGCTTTAGCATATTCGTCCGAAGCACATACTTTCTATTCTTTATTTACATATTCTAGCAAATATTTTACCAAGGAAATTGGTGAATGTTTACTAGTTGGAACAAGATCCTATGCTACCATGTTAATTTCTTTGTAAAGTTTTTTTAAAATTGAAATGTATATTGCTTTCTGACCACAATGGCAAAATCATTTTAAAAAGAGAGTAACTCTTCTTATTCAGTCAGTTCTTGATATTATTCCACCTGGGGGGGGGGCGGGGAAAGAAAAATGTAGTCATCTGGCATAGAGCTTCAAATTCATTTCAATGCCTAAGTTTGAATGGATAAAATAAGAGCAGAAATGTCCTCCAGTGATGTTAGCAGGCTAATAGCATCTGCCTTGGATCCCCTTGTTCCCACAGAGTACTGTGCCATAAACATCAGTTCAGATAATAAGTCAAGCTTGGCATATGCTAAGCATGTGTGAAGACTGTCACTGTCTGTAGGCTTCAGTTCCGTACTGAACTCTGAGTGCTCCCACATTTGCTTGTATTCCCCTCATTTCCTCTGTTTTGATTGCCTGATCTTTCACTTGAACCATGAGAAATTTGGCTTTTCTTCATGAGAAATTACTAGCAGGAAAAAAAGTCATGCCTTCGGTAATAGAAGTGGGATCTGCAATCAAATGCCAGGATTGCATCGTGTCATCCTCTTCTGACTCAGCAACAACCAGCTTTCTGTGGTATCTTAGCATGGATTGCCTTTTCCTTTTTGTCCATAATACCCATAATACCATATATATGCAGAAGATCACTACTGAGGAACACTGAAATCAAGCCATATCTATAGGACTTGCTCCAGGCTTGCAAATCTAGATCTTTTCCTCTCACCCTTTTGAGTCAACATAAAGTTTGGACATTTTCTTCCTGGCCTTAAAACTGGGAAACATCTGCTTAACGTTTACATAACTGTTTTGTCTATCCTAAGATCCGCTGTTTCTTACCTCACCAGAACAAAAAATAAAGGTTTACCTTCTCATAGCTTTGTCAGGACTAAGGCTGAATAATACTAGAGAATTATGGTGATAGGAAGCAGAACACAGGAAGAAGCTGCTGGCTATATACAAATTGGGTAAGAAAATCCCCTTGATGTTTTATGTAAGAAATATTAGATATTTTTTTCCAAATTGTAAAATGCTAAATTTAGGGAATATTGTAAATTTGCTAGCATGTCTGTCAAATCCATTTATAGCAGTATACCATAGGCCCAGGCACTATTCCTCAGTGCAAAGACTGGGGAAGTAATAATAAAAAAAGATTATTATGGATTTTATTTTGTCTTCAACAGAAATAATTATTCAAAATATATTTAAAGTTGAAAGTTATCCAACAATAAATAATCAAGATTCCTTTTTCCTTCTGGAGTCATAATGGTCAGGTCTCAAGTCAGCTAATAATTCTGAGACTGAGAGATAATCCCCAGGTAAAAATTTTGGAGTTGAGGAGTTCCTATTGTCAGAGGTTCATCCCTAGCACACCATTAGCAATCCAATAAACACTCAAGAGCTAACAATGGAAGCATCAAGGACAAAGCTCAGATAATAAGTTGCTTTTATTGCAGACACGATGAATCATAATAATGGAGATCAGCTACTGCAGAATCTATCCTGCTGTATTTAAAAGCTCGAACTGACTGCCAAGGTGGATTCAGAGGAGGAAGCGTCACACTGCTAACATCCAATGAATACTAGAAAATACAAGACAGTTGTTGCAAAAATACATTTAATGTTGCAGATCATGATATATAAATTTTATTGCATAGGCCAAACAAATTGTGAATCACCCATCTCTTGAAGTATTTGTATGGTAACCAGAAGCAAGAGCCAGAACTGGTTTATTGTTTATTAGTATTACATTTATATGCTGTCCAATTCCAAAAGACTCTAGGAATTTCCCGAGTAAAAACATTAAAAAATAGAAAAAAATTAGACAAACATCAAGAATAGAAAATAACAAAAATGAGAACAAAACAGAAACCAACGCACATGATTCGAAGTGGGTTTCACTCACCAGGCCTCACCAAAAACCTGGGTGAAGAAAATGAAATATGAAGCAAGTAAATGGTTCTAGGTTGGGAAGGAGTGTGAAAAAATTACATATGGTTATTTTATTTATTTGATATGCAAAGTATTTCATTTAAAATTCTAGACTGGAAGAAATATAAATTTGAATTTTATAAGTACACAATCACATATATGCTAATAATATCATTATAATTGCTGAAAGTGAGGAATTTCTTGTTGAAATTGAAAGAAGACAAAAAAAAATCCATTCTGCATTTTTTTTCTTTATTAAATTTATAGGCCACCCGAATGTATCAAAACTCTGAGTGGCATTTTTTTCTTTATTAAATTTATAGGCCACCCGAATGTATCAAAACTCTGAGGGGTCCTTGGTTCTCTCTGAGCTTGGTTGCTTTCTTGAAGACATTTTATTACCCAAACTAGGTGACATCATCAGTGCTAGTAAGGAGTGGAGCTTGCTCTCAGTTTATATTCTAGTGCAGAGTCCCCAACCTTTCCAGCTATGCAGGCTGGCAGTGGCAGCAGTGGTAGTGGTGGGGGGAGAGGAAATGGTTCTACACAAGCGGCAGGTTTGCACATAGTGTGTCCACCCATCACTTGTGCAAATGGAGCTTTGAGTGTGAGTGTGTGTGCCTGCCCCTTGCACAGGGCTTGCCCATCCTGGTTCTCAACGGGCCGTAGCAAAAACAGATCATGCCAGACAAATCTTGTTGGATTCTTTGACCAAGTGACAAAATTAGTGGACCAGAGGAGTGCTGTGGATATAATTTACTTGGACTTCAGTAAGGCATTTGATAAAGTAGATCACAACCTACTACTTGATAAGATAGAAAAATGTGGGTTAGACAGCATCACCACCAAATGGATTCGTAGCTGGCTGACCGATCATACTCAGTATGTGGACCTCAATTGAACTGCACCTACATGGAGGGAAGTGTGTAGTGGGGTGCCCCAGGGCTCTGTTCTGGGCCCAGTGCTCTTCAACATCTTCATCAATGATTTGGATGGGGGGGGGGATAGATGGGGAACTCATCAAATTTGCAGATGACACCAAGCTGGCAAAAATAGCCAACACTCCAGAAGATAGGCTTAAGATACAGAAGGATCTTGACAGACTTGAACATTGGGTGCTATCTAACAAAATGAAATTCAATGGTGAAAAAAGTAAGGTTCTACATTTAGGTAAGAAAAACCAAATGCAGTAACTATGAGAGGGATCTCAGAGTCCTAGTGGACAATCACTTAAATATGAGCCAACAGTGTGCTGCAACTGCCAAAAAAGCCAACACAGTGCTGGGCTGCATTAAGAGAGGGATAGAATCAAGATCACATGAAGTGTTAATATCACTTTATAACACTTTGGTAAGGCCACACTTGGAACACTGCATCCAGTTTTGGTCACCACAATGTAAAAAAGATGTTGAGACTTTAGAAGGAGTACAGAGAAGAGCAACAAAGATGATCAGGGGACTGGAGGCTAAAACATATAAGGAATGGTTGCTGGAATTGGGTATGTCTAGTTTAATGAAGAGAAGGACTAGGGGTGACATGATAGCAGTGTTCCAATATCTCAGGGGTTGCCACAAAAAGAGGAAATCAAGCAATTCTCTAAAGCATCTGAGGGCAGGATAAGAAGTAATGGATGGAAAGTAATCAAGGAGAGAAACAACCTAGAACTAAGGAGAAATTTCCTGACAGTTAGAACAATTAACCAGTGGGACAACCTGCCTCCAGAAGTTGTGAATGCTCCAACACAGGAAGTTTTTAAGAAGAGACTGGACAGCCATTTGTCTGAAATGGTGTAGGGTTTCCTGCCTGAGCAGGGGGTTGAAGTAGATGACTTCCAAGGTCCCTTCCAACATTATTCTTATTCTTATTAGACTGTAGGATTTCCATCTTATGTTTTCCTCATAAGAACCAGCTGTCTGCAATCTGTTGGGCAACATTCACTGCCAAAGTGTCATCTTCACTCCTTTTGAGACATCTAGTTTGCCATAGAACTTTATCCAGAAGCCTAGCCTCGTGTTCTTAAGGCAAACCAATAGCTTGTCAATATCCACCCACTATCCTGGGTAAAGAAGCAGGAAGTAGAAGAAGCCGGTTTACCATGTTAAATTTGTTCATTAATCTAGATAACTAAGGTAGTTATGACTAAAATCTGTATATAAAATTGATGCAATTGGATTTAAGTAGTACCTTTCCTACTTAACAACTATATGTTTGAGGAGAAGATAACAATTCCTGAATGTCATTATATCATGAACCCTTATTTTGGAATGACCTTTTTCATTGTGGTCTATTGAAGCAATGATCTGTGGCTTGAAAAAGTACAGTCAGGCATGCAGGGCATAGACTGTCATGTGTCACTAGTGTTCAAAGCAATTATATCAGAGAGAACAGTAGCCATAGACAATATTTAGAAGAGAAAATGGCAGATTTATATATCAATTATTTCAAAGCAGCAGGTTTTTACATCATTGGATATATATGGATATGGAACCTGGCTTCTCAAATCCAGATGTGCTATTTTACTTTGTGTTAACATGGAGAATATTTTGGAAATATATCAGGAAACTTGTCTGAATTTTTACTTTTCTTTGGAATAATGTGATTATCCATTTGGTTCCTCGTAAGAGAAATTGGCCAAACATTTTGTGGCTTTACTCAGTAAGTGAGGCCAGTAAAAGCTACATTAGAATTGGTTTCTTTTATGGTTTTTAAAGAACACTGAATGCACACCTCCTCTTTTAACCACAAAAAAACTCCTTGCAGATGACCTGAAGCAAAAGTATTTCTAGTGATTTGCTCGTAGAAAGCTTACAAAAAGAAATGGAAAATATCCATTTGGTTTAAGGTAAATGGGAGGATCGTGACATCCTGAGGTTGGGGACAGCTAAGCTATACTAATCTTCATACTAGACCCTCCTGGCAAAACTGCCAAGGCATCTGGAGTAGCCAGTGGTGGAAAAAGCCAGAAGCAGAGTGTGGAAAGAAGACTGAACATCAAAACTAGGTTAAAAATTATATTTTCTGTATTGGCATCCATAACTTGATGCATGCCAAGCACATCTAAAAATGGCCACACATAACTGATAACTATGCCAGAGCATACCAAGGAACAAAACGAAAATAGGAATATGTAGTAGATACTGCTAGTAGCAAAAAAGAAGTATAAGGAAAGTATAGTTCTGGAAATAATGTAGAAAGGGGCCTTTGATTTTCTATTTTCTCTTTACTTCCTTCAGCAGGAGAATTTTTTATATTTGTTTGTTTGTTTGTTATTTTCACTTAATGAGAAGGGGCAGTTGTTGTTAGTTTGGAAGTCCTTGATTTACGACCATTATTGAGCCCCAAATTTCTATTGTTAAGTGAGACAATTTGTCCCATTTTAACAACCTTTCTTGCCACAGTTGTTAAATGAATCACTGCTTGTTGAAAGGTTGCAAAAGGTATCACATGACCTTGGGACACAGTAATGGTCATAAGTATGAACCAGTTGTCAAGCATCAGAATTTTGATCACATGATCATGGGGATGCTACAAAAGTTGTAACTGTGAAAAATGGTGATAAGTCGCTTTTTTCAGTGCCATTGTAACTTTGAACAGCCACTAAATTAACTGTTGTAAGTTGAGACTACTTGTATAATTGGCAGTGGCTCTGCCAATGATAAGACGCAAGCGCAATCACAAGATCTCAATCACAAGATCGATTATTTCCAATTTTTAGATTAAGACAGTGCCTATTGGGAATCCAATCATTTTTGTTGAAAAGTAAAAAAAACCAAAACACCATAGCAGTTTACTATTATAATAAATAGTGTAAATTTTCCAAATACTAGTTTTCAACTAGAAGGTCTGCATGTGTGTATTTCTATACAAGCATAGCTATATGTAGCAATTTCAGTTTAAGTTTGTATTACTAATCATTCCTCAGAACTTCAGTGGAATTGTTTTATTATATTGTCTGAGTTGAATTTGAATCACAAGAGCCTGCAAAGGGAAGGAGATGTATCTAGTTCATATTGTGTCTTCATTATCTTTAGCCAAGGTTTTTCCTATCATTTCAATACTTTAACTCAGTGTAGCCAGACTTGTGTTCTTCCATCAGCCCCAGTTAGCATGACTAATACCAATGAATTATGGGAACTTTAACCATAGCTTGGAGGGAACTATGTTGCCTACCTCTGTTTTAAGCATGCATATAAGTCTAATATTTATTTATTTAGGTACTGGCTGACTTCAAATGAATTCTGGGTAGGTCACAAACAATATTGAATAATGATTTATCCTTATATTTGTACTGTACCTTTTACAGACTTTCCTTCCTCCCAGCCAAGAGCAATGGGCTTTACAGAATAAGAGTTGAAAGGGATTTTGTAGGTCTTCTAGTCCAATCCCTTGCTCAAGCAGGAAACCATATATCACTTCAAACAAATGGTAGTCCAATCTCTTCTTTAAAACCTCCAGTGTTGGAGCACCCACAACTTCTGGAGGCTAGTCATTCCACCAATGAATTGTTCTAATTGTCAGGAAATTTCTATTTACAGTTGTAGGTTGGTTCTGTCCTTGATTAGTTTCCATCCATTGCTGCTTCTTCTGCCCTCAGGTGCTATGGAGAATAGGTTGTCCCCCTCTTCTTTGTGGTTTGAAAAATTAGAGCAGGGGTTCTCAACCTTGGCAACTTTAAGACTTGTGGACTTCAACTCCCAGAATTCCTCATCCAGCTTTGCTGGCTGAGGAATTCTGGGAATTGAAGTCCACAAGTCTTAAAGTTGCCAAGGTTGAGAACCCCTGAATTAGAGTATTCAATAACTTTGGATTTAGTTTAAGGTAAGAAAATCTTTGTTAGAAAAGACCAAAAATATGAAATTGTGTTTCTCACACTAGTCTCATCCAGGATTAAAATACTGTAATTGTCTGTGAAAATCCCAAAAGTGCTTTTTTTTCCCCTTCCAAAATGCAACTGGACTTTCTTGTTTTTATTTTCCATTTGAAAACATTTCACTTCTCATCCAAGAAACTTCTTCATTCTAACTAACTGGTAGAGAATGGAAGGATTTAAATTCTTTGCAGTCTAACAACTGGATGCCTGCAAAGAGTATAAATCAAGAAGTCTAGTTGCTTTTTGAAAAAAAGCATGTTTGGGGCAATCATCATCTGGAGGATTAAGAATCTCCACAGACATATATTTGAATGACCTTAAGAGTGCAAGCAAATACATACTGCTTATGGAAGGATTAGAAAAGAGGGAGCATAGCCCACAACTGTATAATGGGCAGAGGAAGAGGCTTAGGAGGGACCTTCCCTAAGTTATTGGGCTGTAAAGATGATTGTGGGAGAATTCAGATTAGTGAGATTTTCTGTTCTGTAGCTTTACAATAAAGTAGAATTAACTTATCTGGCTTTGTGTTCCTGTCTGGTCTACCTCGTCAACTGACAGGTAAAAAGTAGTATTTTTTCTTTGACTAATGCTCTCCAGCAATCAGGATTAAGTCACATAGTGTTCCCTAGAGATGAGTTGATATGTTAACCAACATAATTTCAAACAGTGGTGAGCAGTCCCTTTTTTCCCCCAACCCATGCCAACAGGGTAACTGAAAAACCAGTATCTGTTACAAGATTGTTTGAAGCAGGAAACATAGTGGATTCATGGCTTTTCTAATGGGGGATGATTCCTGCTCACATGGAAACCATCATTTATATGCAAAATCCCCCCCCCATAGTTACAATGCAGTCTGAAGCCTGGATCTTCACTGTTTACTCTAGCAATTTTGCCTCTAGTGTAACTTATAACTAGAAAGAATTTCTCATCTTAGTTCCCATGTCCCATCAAAGTCATAATAAAGCACCAGCAAATTAACTAATTTTAGATCTCTTTGGACCTCTCTAATCTGATGGCCATTGTCATTAGCCATGTACTGTGTAAAGAATTGCATCTGTCAGCTGGTTTCTCACATAATTTGTCTGCAATTTGTCTGCAGTTTCCCTTTGCTGCAATTTAGACGTGTGTTCTGAGTTTGTTCTTTTCATTGGCACATACAAAATGTTGTAACTGGGAAAGTTTAACAAAGAATGCAAAGTGTCAGAATGGATAGATACAAACATATTGGATTATGTCCCATGCCTGTCATATCATCCCAAAGCCCTCTGCCAATGTAAGAACCCTGTAGTATCCTTTTTGTAATGTCTAACAAGCAGGGCAGTAAGGTCCTCCTTGCTATGACAGAAATTTTCAGAATGCACTTTTGCTTAAATTCCAGAAATAATTCATAATCCAATAATTAGTCCATATTTGAGATTTCTTCAATTCGTTCTTAATAGTATCAGTCAAATTGTTTGAATAGCACTAGAGGTAGTCCTCCGTTAATGACCAGTCATTCAGCAACTATTCAAAGTTACAACAGTGCTGAACAAGTGTTGATTATGATCAGTGCTCAATGTTTTGGCCATCCCAGCACCCCTGCAGTCATGTGCTTGAGAAGTGGGAACTTGGCACCTGGCTCACACTTACAACAGTTGCAGTGTCTCACTTCATGTGATCATATTTTGTGACCTTTCCTGCCAGCTACTCATAAACAAATCAGTGTTGACAGGGAAGGTCACAACTTGTTCAGGTAAGTCTCTCCCACATGAATAAGCAAATTCAGGGGAAACAAAATCTACACTATATGTTGAAGTATATTACCATTTCCATCCAATACTTTCATGTATAATTTTATGCCAAAATATCCCTCAACTTTTTCTTAAAGCTACGGAAATGTATGTCATTCAATATATGAAATGATTTACAATAAACTTAGATTCCTGGAATAACCACACTGTTAATTTGAGTCCAATGTCCTAGAAAACATTTGTCTTCATTTACAAACTCATAAGAAGACTGGTGGACTAAAATGAACTTTTGTTCTGGCAGTAGATGGGTGATGTCACAATCATGCGACTTTCAACATTGGCATCCCCCTCTTTCATTACAATACTGACAAAGACGAACAGCACCAAGAATGTAATCCCATTAAGTTCCCAAAAACAATTGATGAAAAGTCCTTGTCACAAACTGTTTTAGCAGCCATAGCTTTTCTGCTGAAGCATATTAAAATAAAAAATATGATATAAATAGTTTATATTTATTACTGTAACAACAACAAAATATCTTACAAAGCAGAAATGCCATTTAAATACTCCATATCTAAATTACAAGCATGGGATAATGGATCACTTCCTGTGTCCCACCATCCATGCAAAAAAAAAAAAAAGGTGACCCTAAATGTAAACTCCAAAATAGCAATAAAAGAGTTGGCCCCAATCTGAAAAATAATTGGAAATGATGTGCTCTATAACTTCAGCCAACACAATTCTAAGTGGAATGGCATGCTAAGCATTGTTATTTACTAGTCTCAAATGGGTACATATTATTAGTTGTTCAAGTAGACCTATTATTACGTTTTAGGCGGCTTTATTATTCTTGATTTCATATATTTAGTTTCATCGTGAATGATATTTCTCGTACTACATGCAAAATTCTAAACTTATCTCTTTTCCATATTATTTATAGAGAAATTTAGGCAATGTTAGGCCAACAGTGTAACTTAAGTTGATAAACAAATGTTAACCATGATGAAAATTCATATTTGGGATGTATGTTTGTGTGTGTATGTGCAAGTGCGTGCGTATGTATTTCAAAATCTTAGAGCCAATTTCTGTTCCAATACAATTATTTTGTTTTTGTTGCCAAACTTTACTGCTAATTATTTTTAGTGGCCAGCTGGGGAATTCCATCTACTGGTTTTGTTGTTGTGGTGGTTGTTGTTTATCTAATACTACAATGAAAATAAAGAATCTGAGATTATCTGAATTATCTGATTTTTTTACCAGTAAAACTCAACTCATTTATTTAAAACAGATGCATTTAAAATTAAAATATCTGATTAAGTTTCTGAATGTTTTTCTTTGTTTTTGGGCTGTAATTATAAAATACAGATCCCCTTGATAGCAACTGATATGGATTACTAATTGATTATTGATTGTAATGTACAATTGTGTGGCATGATACTTCTAGGGAATATACTTATTTTTCAGAAAAACTGAGAAATAAAAAATAAAATTTATCAAAACTTTCACAATCCCAGAAACAAATTATAAATAAATTATAAATTCTATACTAGTCCCATATCTAGTATAGAAATATGAGAAGCTATAGGAAAGATTAAAACAGGAAGAGCACTAGGACTGGATGGACATCATAGTTCTTATTATAAATATTTTGAAGACCAACTTTTACAAACATTTCAGAAAATAAAGAATTCTATGTTACAAGGAGTTGTTATGGCCTGAATCTTGGAAAGAGGTTAATATTGTGTTGTTACAAAAGGAAGTACAAGATTTAACTTCTACTAAAACTATAGACCAATTTCTTTATTGAATAATAATTATAAAGTATTCTCATTAATTTTGACTGGCTAAAAAAGGCTTTTGTAAAGGTTTATCTATGAAGATCAATTTGCATTTTTACCTAAAGGACAATTAAAAAATAACGAGAGAACTATATTGGATATAATAGAATACTTACAATAACATAATGAAGAACAAGCCACTTTAATTTTTATTACCTATCAAGAAAGCCTTTGACAAGTTGAACTAGTTCTTCTTAGTTAGGACATGGATTTCAGTGAGAAATTTCTTCATGGAATCAAGTCAGTATACACATCCTCAAAGGCTCAAATTATAGCTAATGATGATTTGACCAGCCATGTGATAATGAATAGGAAACAAGACAAGGTTATCCTCTGTCCCCTTTGTTGTTTATTTTGGTTCTTGAAGTTTGAATAGAAACATTAAGCAAGATAAAAAGATAATGCACCTTAAATTTAAAATGGAATGGAAGAACATGATTTAAGATTTGGATGGCACAGCTATTTGTAGTATAAGGAGCCACAGTAGCACAATGCAGTATTGCAGGCTATCTCTGCTCATTGCCAGGAATTTGATCCTGACTGGCTTAAAGTTGACTCAGCCTTCTATCCTTCTGAGGTCAGTAAAATGATGATCCAGATTGTTTGGGACAGTAAACTGCTCCAAGAGTACAACCGTATACTACAAAATTAGAATCTAAATGAAGAATGAATAAATTCTTCAGTGTGTGCTATTAATTTCCACTTATACATTTTATATGGAAAAACATGATGTGACAAAGAAAATGGGATTCATTGAAATTTTAAAATATAAATATAAATTTATTGTAGTTTAAATCTATGCCTTCAAATTAATACAGAGAAACAAAGAGAGAGATAAAAGAAGCTACTTGTCCAATATGATGTACAACTATAGAACTATTTTAATTCATGCTATTTGTCTGCTTTTGGGCCTACAAATACTATCACTCACTCTTGATTTCATGTTCATCAGACATAGCTGGAAGAACTTAATGCTGTGTGATTTTACTTTTAGTTTTTAGAGTTTATTTACTTTACAACAATATGGAATGGATTCAATTGTACCATCTAGGAACCTGAAAGAATGGTTTCCTGACTAAGTGTGCACATTCTTGGGCAAGTACATGGGGTTGAGACATTTGTCACCATTCAAATGTTACTGAAATGCAGTCTCTAGCATTCTTAATGTTTGTTAATTCAGATTGGTCCTTGTTGTGGATATTTTGGATTGGGCGCCTCTTTATTGCACTTTTTTTGGTTCCTTAATTCTTTGAGATACTGTTGGTGTTATCCTATTTGTCTTAGGGAATACTGGTTGTAATTCAGTCAAATTAACTTTGCACATGACATTGGTTCCATCCTGATGGGGTGTATAGTTGTCCGCTGCACAGATTTTTTTTGCAGTGTTTTTGGGGGGTTGTGGGCCACTGTGATGCCTAGTGGTTGGAACAGCCTACACAAAACTTCAGTAAAGAACCAAGATTGTAAATATGTTAACAGCCACCTACGCTGTTAAACCTAACTACATATTTCACTGGGATTATACTGAAAACAGCAAAAAAAAGCCAGAGCATTCGTAGAAGCTTGGCAGTCAAATAAATGGAACATTAACAGATCCAGTGAACTGGATACCATCTACCATCCAGTGAAGTGCCTGATCCAAAACACCCACTAGATTAAGATGGGGAGGACCAACCAAAATGAAGAAAACAATATTCCCATCAACCAATTGATTGCCACCTCACAGAAAACCTCTAATTACCAACTAATGCCCCAGGATGCAAAGCACAAATACCACAAGGCAGTCTTGCTCCTCTTCATACTCCTTCACTGAAGAACCCTGATGGAGACTCAGGGTGAAACATCTGCAGAAACTTCATTAGTGCCTCAGAGCATGGAGAACTTGAATACAAGGTATGTACATCAAACCTGGCCTCCCTCTCTTCCAAGAAATTCATTTTCCAAATGATTTTTTAGAAACCTTTCTGAGACTGGAGGGCAATGGTTTAGGTCCATTGCTGTCATTTGGAATGTGGTAAATGCACTTTCCGGGATTACAGTATTTTGAATTTTTTTTAAAAAAGAAAATGCCCTTACAAATCTGGACACCTAGGAACAACAGGACATGTACTCTTCTAGATACTCAACCTGCAAAGACATGTGCATTAGCTCATCCTATCATTCTAGTCCATACTGCATAAATATCCAGGGTGCACAGAATAATGTTTTTGGATAGTAACCCTGCCACAAGATATGGCATTGCCAAATTCTGTGTAATTGTGCTCAAAATCCATCAGATGATGTCTTTTGGCTTGTGCGTGAGACTCAACATTACAAATTAAGTTCAGTGTGCATCTAGCTTTCTATATTAGGATGTTTTGTAATGTAATAGATAGAGTTTGTCACATACTACATATGTGGGACATTTTATTCTCCTTATACCTTTCTCATGCTCCTAAGCCTCCTTTTACATTCTCACTCTTTACATTAACTTTCATACTTTTTACGTATATATATATACATACATCTTTATATATAGCTTTTCATGATTTATATCTATTATATTTTCATAGGTTTGCCCCCCACAATGACTCTATCCCATCCTTTAAGCTGGTGTATAAGCAGAGTAAAGATCTGATTTAATAGCCAGCTACTGCAGAAATGCAGAGATGTTTCCTTCGGGTATTCGCTGCCTAGAAATCTCAGGCTGTTCTCCACTGCTTGGTTGTGCCAGGTGCCAGAAAGTGCCTTATCTGCGGTTTGCACAAATCTTCAACAAGTAGAAAATGGCTACTTTCAAGGAACAGGAAACTGTCTCTTTACGGGGAAAGATAATAATGCTTGTGGTAAAAGGAATGAAGGCTTGCAGACAGTGATCCAGAAGGCTGCAGCTGCTTTTGTCTATTCGGAGCAGAGAGAAGACAGCTGTGGGTTGGAACTAAACATTTTTTACTATTTGGCCTAATTATCTTTATAATGTGATATAGAAGGTATGCACGAATGGGAAGACTGATTTTATATTGAGGATGGAAGGAAAATGGTTAGGCAAAGCTATCAGAAATGTATAGTGGATTATTTCCATTTGATTTTGAATGTGCTTTTGTCTTTATAGTCGTACAGAGTCAGACGCTCGGTTTCCTCCTGGAGTGACTGTGGAGAAAGTGGCTATGTTGGGATAGGTTATTTCAACAAATAAACATTGTTGTAGACTCTCTCTCTTCCTGCTCAGTGCCAAACCTTGGGTTGCCCATCTTATAAGCTGTGTCAAGGCTGTGCAATTGAAACATGCACATTCTTTTGGCACTGTTCACTGTCCCTCATTTGGCAGCCAGAGAGTTTAAGAATGCTTTGCAGCTGCAACAATAAAAAACCCAGGCAGGAGACTGGCTCTTTTTTTTTTTAAAAGAAAGTTTAATTTGTACTATTCTTTGCAGATCTTCAAGTTACCTTTTCTTTGGTACCTCCAGGCTGTGGAAGAATAATGCTTTCACTCTGGGACTTAACTTCTATTTTTCTCTCTTTCTGGATTTTGCAAGGCCAGATATTAGCACTTCTTAAATCTGCAATAGGCCACAGGTCTGGACCTTAGAATACTTGAAAAAAAAATGAGTTATGATTTGAGATCATGATTCTTTTTAATAGACACAGAAGGTTAAGGTTCCTTAGTAAACTGGTGAGAGGGATTGCATTAAAGTTAGTTTCAAATGAAATTGCAAGTAGATAAAATGTAAAACATTTAAATACTCACAGAATACTTGTTACAAACCTTTTGCATTTGTAATGTTTAAACAACTGCAAGAGGGAACCATCCCTACTTATTTAGCGTTAAGTCGCTTTCCACTGCCTCAAATGACTAAGTGGCCCTCCTTCTTCATATCACTTTCAATGGAGGATTCTGAAACAGAAAAAGGAAATTAAAAATTCTATTGGGCTCAGAAAAAAAGTGGACAAATATTAGAACTTGCTAATTATTTAGTAACCTTTTAAACTGAGGGAAAAAATTCTCCTTAACTTGAATCTGGAGTTCATGGCAGAATCTTATGCACATGAAAATAGGAGAAAGACCTTTTAGTTTAAAAAAGCTGGTACTTCTACTGTAGAAGAACCAGCTTTTTCATGTAGAATGTTCTACATATTTGTTCAAGATTGTCCCACTTTGTGCATATCTCTAAGTAGGGATGAAAGACTATAATAAAATATAAATGGATATTAAATAAGAAAGTACTCAAATTAAGATTATAGATAGATCAGATTTTTTTTATTATTCTATATGGTTAAGGAAAAATTCCTGGATGGAATCTGATGAGATAACCAGATGCTATTTTCATTCCCACTCCTTAAGTATTTATTATGTTTACAAACTACTCTTTGTTCTAAAAGGGATGAACATAGTTTTCATTTGTCTGAACTGGTATAGGGTTTCCTGCTTGAACAGTGTTTGGACTAGAACAGGGGTCCCCAATCCCCGGTCCGTGGACAGGTACCGGGCCGCAGCATGACAGCAACTGGGCCACACAAGCAAAGCCCCATCCGCAGGATGCAGGCAGCACACAAAACCACAGCCCCTCCAATCCACAGAAAAACCTCTCTCCATGTAACCGGTCCTGGTGCCTAAAAGGTTGGGACCTCTGGACTAGAAGACCTCTGAGGTCCTTTCTAATTCTGTTATTCTGACAGTTTTTCATTTTCATAGTATAGATATTACTACAAAATATTGTTTCTTTTGAAGGCCTGAACAGGATCCTTTAAGAAAATATAATTATTTTTGAAAATTAGCTACCTGCTGTCTTCTGAAACTGAATTAATGTTGGTTTATGATTCATATCATACATTTAGGATATGTCAGGCTGGCAATTTTAACACAGAGAAGTACTAATGTTCATGTACATCCCAAATAGTATTATAACAGCATTAGTCTTTTTAAAATCTAAATTACAGTAAATGTACTAAAAGCAAACTTCTTTAAGATAAGTTGATTTAGTGTTACTGAATATTAAATTACTTTTTGGCACACATGATAGTGTGTCTTGTTATATTCAAGGACACACTGACCTAGATAAGATTTAAGAATTAATATCCTATCCAAAGTATATTTTTATCATCTTCCCAGACTATGAACTTTGCTTAATGGGGATGTGATTAGAGAAACAGAGTTAAGTAAAAGAATGTTTAGCCTAGTTTATATTTAGATTTTAACAGAAACTCTACATTTTATGGAGTCTAATGGCTGTGAACATCCAGTTTCTGTTTCCATTTTATTTTAAAACATTTATTTTTCCTGGAAACAATAAAACACAATAGTGCATTCTGTACAATAAATAATTTTATTTGGTGTGTCCCCTCCTCAAGAAGCTATCACTGAACCCCACCATTCTGAATAATTTTTGTCCAGTCTCTCATCTTCCTTTTTTAGGGAAGGTAGTTAAGAAGGTGGTGGCATTGCAACTCCATTGGATCCTGGATAAAATGGATTATCTGGACTCTTTTCAGTCAGGTTTGGGCCCCAGGTATGGAACAGAAACAGCACTGATTGCACTTTTAGATGATCTCTGGCAAGAGCAGGATGGAAGTCTGCATCCAACTCTTTGCTCTTCTTTCAATAGCTTTCAATACCATCAACCATGGTATCCTTTTGAGCCAATTAAGGGAGCTAGTTGTGGATTGTACAGTGTTGTACCGCCTGATCTCCTTCCTCGGATGCTGGTCCCAATAGGTGTTGATAAGGAGTGAGAGGTCCAGTTCATGGCCCTTGCTTCGTGGGGTGTCACAGGACTTGGTGCTCTCTCTGCTCCTTTTTAATGTTACACCATGGGTGAGATCATCCACCAGCAAGAGATGAGGTATCATCGGTATGCTGATCATAACCAGTTATATATCTGTAAGTCAGTGATGCTGAGGATGTTCTCCCATGGTGCTTGAATCCTGTGGGGATCTGGATGGGGATCAACAGACTTCAGATGAACCTTAATAAGAACAGAGTGGCTATCCTTCTGCATCTGGGAGTTTATCATTTTTGGTCCTGGATGGTGTTGGACTAATCCAGACAGACACAATATGGGAGTGTTCCTGGACTGAGGACTCCTGCTTGAAAAACAGATGGCAGTTTGTGGCTAAGAAGGCTTCACTCCATGTTGTTTGCCGGCTACGACCTTTCCTGAATATGGAAATTCTTCACTCAGTCACTCACACCCTGGTCATCTCCTGTCAGGACTACTGTGATTCACTCTACTTTACTGATACATAATGTGGCTACATGAGCATTCTTGGGTTCCCCAAGAACAGTGCATATAATTATTTTGCTGTGTGAGCTGCACTGGTTTGCTTCTGGGTCCAATTCAAGGTGTTGGTTATAATCTTAAAGCCCCAAATGGCATGAGGACAAGTTACCTGCACAACTGTTTTCACCCCATTACATCGACCCATCTAATCCAGTGAGGCAGGGAAGATATGTTGCAGATCCCCATCAGTTAAAGAATTTCAGCTGGCAGTGTCTATAACAAGAGTTTTCTCTGCTCTTTGGAACATTCCCCCCACAGTGGTGAGGCAGGGCCCCGCTCCCCTGGCCTCTTGGAAATATCTGAAGACCTGTCTCTGCTGATTTGCTTGAGCCTGACAGAGGAACATGCAGCTTTGGGGTTGGTTAGCACATCGAAGGCCTCCCCCACATTTTTAATTTTAATAATTGCAATTATTCTGTTTTGTTTTACTTTCTTCCTAATATAATGTTTATATGTTTTATGTTTTAATTATACACAATCCCCAGTCATTCTGTGAGTGTGATAGTTTTAAATTTTATTATATAAATAAATAAATAATAAACAAAGAAAGAAAAAAGAAAAAAGAAAAAAGAAAGAAAGAAAGAAAGAAAGAAAGAAAGAAAGAAAGAAAGAAAGAAAGAAAGAAAGAAAGAAAGAAAGAAAGAAAGAAAAATTTCTTTTCCTGTATTTGTCTTCACTATAAAGGATTCTGAGATCACACCAAAATTCTATGAAATTTTTTTCAGGGAAACTGCTTAGTTTTTTAATAATAATAATAATAATAATAATAATAATAATAATAATAATAATAATAATAATAATAATAATAGTTGGAAGGACCTTGGAGGTCAACTAGTCCAACCCCCTGCTCAGGCAGGAAACCCTATACATTTCAGACAAATGGCTGTCCAGTTTCTTCTTAAAAACTTCCAGTGTACTCCACTGCTTCTGGAGGCAGGTTGTTCCACTGGTTAATTGTTCTAACTGTCAGGAAGTTTCTCCTTAGTTCTTTCTAGGTTGCTTCTCTCCTTGATTAGTTTCCATCCGTTGCTTCTTGTCCTGCCTTCAGGTGCCTTGGAAAATAGCTTGACTCCCTCTTTGTGGCAACCCCTGAGTTATTGGAATACTGCTATCATGTCTCCCCTTGTCCTTCTCTTCATTAAACTAGACATACCCAATTCCAGCAGCCTTTCCTTATATGCTTTAGCCTCCAGTCCCCTAATCATCTTTGTTGCTCTTCTCTGTACTCTTTCTAGAGTCTCAACATCTTTTTTACATTGTGGTGACCAAAACTGGATGCAGTATTCCAAGTGTGGCCTTACCAAGGCATTGTAAAGTGGTATTAATACTTCACGTGATCTTGATTCTATTAATGCAGCCAGCACTGTGTTGGCCTTTTTGGCAGCTGCAGCACACTACTGGCTCATATTTAAATGATTGTCCACTAGGACTCCGAGGTCCCTCTCACAGTTACTACTATTGAGCAAGGTACCCCCTATACTATACCTGTACATTTGGTTTTTCTTGCCTAAATGTAGAACCTTACTTTTTTCACCATTGAATTTCATTTTGTTAGATAGCGCCCAGTGTTCAAGTCTGTCCAGATCCTCCTGTATCCTAAGCCTGTCTTCTGGAGTGTTGGCTATTTTTGCCAGCTTGGTGTCATCTGCAAATTTGATGAGTTCCCCATCTATCCCCCCCATCCAAATCATTGATGAAGATGTTGAAGAGCACTGGGCCCAGAACAGAGCCCTGGGGCACCCCACTACACACTTCCCTCCATGTAGATGCGGTTCCATTGAGGACCACATGCTGAGTACGGCCGAACAGCCAACTACGGATCCATTTGGTGGTGATGCTGTCTAACCCTGATCCACTAATTTTGTCACTTGGTCAAAGAATGCAATAAGATTTGTCTGGCATTGATCTATTTTTGTCAAACCCATGTTGGCTTTTAATAATAACTTTGTTTGCCTCTAGGTTTTGGCTGATTCGTTGTTTGATCTTCCCAGGTATCGAGATCAGGCTGATAGGTCTGTAATTTCCTGGGTCCATTTTTTCCTCTTTTTTGTAGATGGGAACTACATCAGCTCTTTTCCAGTCCTCTGGTAGTTCCCCTGTGCTCCAGGATCTTTGAAAAATATAGTTCAGTGGTTCTGAGATCACATCTGCCAGTTCCTTGAGAACCTTGGGGTGTAATCCATCTGGTCCTGGTGATTTGAACTCGTCTAGGCTGGACAGGTGCTCACTTACCATTTTCTTGCCTATCTTAACTTGTGTTTCTATTCTGTTTTTTATGGCACTATTTTTGATAGGTTGGTCTGTTTTTTCCCTTTGTGTAAAGACAAATGCAAAAAACGAGTTAAATAGTTCTGCTTTCTCCCTGTTGCTTGTCACTTTCTTGCCACTTTCACCCACTAATGGACCAATCATTTCCTTCACTTTTTTCTTGTTTTTTACATGTTGAAAGAAGCTTCTTTTTTGTTATTTTTGACTTTGGTTGCAAGCCTTAGTTCATTTTGAGCCTTAGCTTTCCTTTTAATTAAAAGTTCCAAATCCCACAGCCTTTTATTACTAATTTTATTTTATAACATATTTCATTAAGGTATAAACATGTTTTTAAAAAAGTCAAGCATAATCCTATAAATATTTGCTTGGAATTAAGTGTAACCTATAGATAAATAGTGGTAGCTCCTGCTTAACATTTGTTTTATGGCTGTTTGCAGTTGCAATGGTGGTGAACTAATGGTACTTATGCCCAGTCTTTTAAGTTATGGTCATTGCAGCAGCCCATGGTCATTACTGCAAAGTGGACTTTAACTTTCCCCCACCCACCTATTTCTCCCATTTCTGCCCTTTTGGTGGCCCTGCATTCTGGCATCCCTGCTGGCCCCATTGTCTTGCCCTCTGCCACCCCTGCTGCCCTTAGCTAACCTTCACCTACCTGACCTTTGCCTGGCCCTTTGTGAGGCAGCTGCTGACCACATGAGGTTTTCCTGCTGACCTTCCTGAGGCCTTCCAAAACTTTGACTTGGGAACAAGGTTTCACATGGCTAGCAGCTGCCTCATGAAGGGCCAGGCTGGGCTCACCTCATCAGCAGTTGGAGGAAGAAATGGGTGTGGCAGGGATCATGGAGCACAGAGCAGCTTGCATGCTCTTCTGCCACTGACAGCATCCACCTGGCTTTTCTGCACTTCTATGGCACAATGGCAGCCACTTGTGCACCCGCTCAAGCCAAGCAGCAGTCACCCCCCAACCTAGTTGCTCTTGACCCAGATTGCAGCAGCCACTTATCCACCCACTGGCCTGTCTGCAAATAACTGGGACTTGCAACTTCCTGCCAGCTTCTCCATTGACTTTGCTTGTTAAAAGCCAGCAGGAAGTCTCAAGGAGATCCTTGTTTAACAATCCTCACTTAATGACAGCAACAGAGGCTGCCAGGGTCGCCATTGCTAAATGAGGCAGTCACATGATGTCATGCTTTAAACATGCTTAGCAATGGGAATTCCAGCTCCAATTACTGTTTTAACCAAGAACCAGCTGTATGGATAGTAGCCATGTCTGAGGCTTACAAAGCTGCATGGGGTAGAGGGAAAACAGGTATTTTAAAAATCTCATAATATTAGTACATGGAAGTCTTCTAATAAGATCAGTAGAAATTAGGTACAGGGTAGAACAAGGGAAAATATTTCTTCACAAAACACATAATTAGCACCACCGCAGCTTATCATGATGGCCATTATCAGTGCCTGCCCAAGACACTTTTCTGCCTGAATTCCAGATGAGAATTCCTGCCTCTTAGGGGTCTGCTTATGTTGCAATCTTACCACTTCATTAAGACCACACTTCCTGCATTCCTTTGTTCTACCCCATTACAGAGCAATGATCACGTTAAAATTCCACTCTATCTAAAGAGTTGGGCTTTTAAAATTCACCAACAATTACCGCATGAGAAAAACGTCTACACAAAAACAGAGCCTTAACATTGTATAATTCTATGTGGGTTTCATTATTGATGCCACTATAATTTCTAGTGTGGCCCTTTTCCCCCAATACAGACAATAACTTACATGTGTCCCAGAACCAGGAGGTTTATTTGAATGTTGAATCCAATAAAGACAGTCCTCGACTTACGACAACAGCTGAACCCAAAATTTATGTTTGTTAAGACATTTGTTAAGTGAGTTTTGCCCCATTTTACAACCTTTCTTGCCACAGTTAAGTGAATCATTGCAGTTTTTAAGTTAATAACAGGATTGTTTAAGGGAATCTGGCTTCCCCTTTGACTTTGTTCATGAGGAGGTCACCAAAGTTGATCACATGTCCCCGGGACATTGCAACCATCTGAATGTTGATCATATGATCATGGGCATGCTGCAATGGTCGTAAGTGTGAAAAATGGTCATAAGTCACTTTTTTCAGTGCCATTGTAACTTTGAACAGTCACTAAATGAAATGTTATAAGTCAAGGACTACCTGTATATTAATCACTGCTTCACATTTATTTATATTGATTTTCTTCCCTTTTCTTCCAGTATGCTGACTGATCTGAGACTATACAAGTCGTATAGAACTGATACGTTAATGATTCCTATTTTAGGTATTTTTTTTAATGTAGCAACTCATATGAATGAATGTGTTCCATATAAAAGAGCATGCTTAAGTATAACAGCATCCAGAGTGAGGTATAAAAAAAAAGTCAAGATGGTTGCCTCATGATCAAAGTCTTTTGTTACATTTTGAGCCTCTCCTAGGGATGTCCCTG
This sequence comes from Bothrops alternatus, assembly GCA_034064705.1. Taxonomy (NCBI): domain Eukaryota; kingdom Metazoa; phylum Chordata; class Lepidosauria; order Squamata; family Viperidae; genus Bothrops; species Bothrops alternatus. Next base: position 11,988,463 of record JARGCV010000018.1, on the reverse strand, counting down.
CTTATAAGATAAATACTTCAGTTGAAAAAAAAAATGCATTTGCAAGATTTGAACTTATTGGAGAGAATTTACTTCATCCATTAATATTTTGGAGCATATGACATTAAATTGTAGATTCTTGTCTGATTTAGCTATTGATCAGATGAGATATTCATGGTAATTTTGAAATATTGTTACATTAAACACTGGTAGTTTTGAATGTACTTTTCATCAGGCCAGTATGCTTTTTTCTTTATATATTATGCTTAATAGATGTTTTGGTTTAGCTTAGCAGGTAGCTTAGCAGAATTTGCCTCTTGTGATGCTTTAGATTTAACCACTATATTTCATAATTTTTAGAATCAGCCTTTGAATAGATATCTTCTTTTATGGTTCAAAGGTCTTTTTAACGTATTATTTTATTTAATGTTAGTGAAATCTGTCTTAAAGATGTTTTAGTTTTGATTTTACACTTCTGAAATCTTTCACATTTCTCCTACATTTATATAAGCATTGCATTTATTGATTGTAATGTTAAGCTATCATTTAAAGCAGAAAGAGGTAACTCCCTAGCCCAGTGATGGTGAACCTTTTAGAGACCGAGTGCCCAAAAACCACCCCCCACCCCTGTCCCCACTCCGCCATGCCCGCTGGACCACCCACCTCCTCCACAGCCCGCCACAGATTACCCAGGCAGCCCAGCAGCGCCATGGTGACCACGCCCTCCACCCATGCCCTGCAGCATCATCTGCATGTGATGGGGTGCAAGAGCAGAGTCTTGTCCACGCTGCCTGGCTACCATGTCCTTGGCTGCGCAGCATTGTGTGGGCCATGCCTGGGGGTGACTCTCCTCAGGAAGGCTGCTGATGAGGGGGCCTTGGGAGGAAGCGGGGCTGGGGTGACGGTGCGTGTGCGTGTGCTCACAGAGAAGGCTCCAAGTGCCGCCTCTGGCATGCGCGCCATAGGTTCGCCACCACTGCCCTAGCCTGAGAAGTTTTTCTTTTCAAAGAAAAGTCTATGATTCTTTAAGTTTTTGAAGGACGAGTGATTGGCCTTTGAAAAGTTCAAAAGAAGTGTGTCAGCCTGGGCAATCTTAATGCATGTATTACTCCCCTGCTTTGTAGAAGCTATATGTACTGCTTTGTATCTTTTGAACACATGTAATATATAATATAATTATATATAATAAAACCACAAATATTTAAGAAAACACGAAATTTGGCCACTGCACTTTACTGGGGATACTTTAGGAAATGTAAATTTGAAAGAGGCTTCATGTGGTCTGCAGGTAATGGATTGCTTTACCTTGATTTACAGTTTTAAATATGAATCTCAGCTACATTATTTTGTTCCTCTCCTTGTGTAATGTGTTGGTCACAACTGTTTTAAATCACTTGCTTAATGTCTGACCTACATTGCTGCATTGTTTAACAGTTGCTGTTACTGAAAGCCACACTGGCTGTCTCCAAAGCTGATAATGAGGTTTGGGGCGGTAAACTGTTACTTTAAACCTATTGGTTGCCACCTAGACGCTAACTGTATAAATAGCTGTGCAGCAGCCTTTAGGGCTCCTTCTGTTCTGAGTTAATAAACTTGTTTGCTGTTTCAACACTCTGCCTTGTTCAATGCCTAAAGAACTGAAGAGATAACACCTTGCATATCTATAGCACAAAATTGGAAGAATCTGTTTTATTTCAGGATTTTCATATCAACCAAATCTGAAATGGGACTGATGTTAACTAGGGTTGGTGAAAACAAATTAGCTTTATCACTGACCTGATCTGAAATGGACTTGTTTCCACTAATTATTATTAAAATTAGCCATAATTTGCTTGGGTTTCAGTGTAGAAACCATGGACCTCTAAGACCGAAATCAAAGCTTCTGAACTCTTGCTCAAAGCCAGGCTGACAGAGGGATGGAAGACACATGTGAACTTGGCAAGAGGTTAGGTTCATTATAAAGACTATATTATAGTTTAGCATTATGTTTGAGCCAAGCAGTTGTTGCCTCTGAAGATGATTATTATTCAATATAAAGATCTGTTCCATCTGTTCTTCATAATAGCATATTTCTCATTCTTTCAGCATCAAGTATAGATGTATCGATTTAATGTAGTCAAAATCCAGAGTATGTTATATAAACATAAATGACTTTTCCCAAGTAATACCCCACATTACTTGCCTCTTTGTTTAGTTAAGGTCTTCAGTGACAAGCATGATTACTCTGTAGACTTTAGAAAATTCCAGTGTAAATAAAAATGGATAAAAATTTTGAAAATTATACTTATATTAAAAGTTCACCAACTGGCCAATCAACCTCTTGGAATTTTTAACCATCTTAAAAACCAAATTTCTCTCCCTCTCCCTGTCCCTCTCCTCCCCTCTCTCTCCCTGTCCCTCTCCCTTTTATTGTATTATACATTTGTATGTCTCCATGTATATAATATGTATATATGTATATTCTTTTTAATATTTGTGATCTGTTAAATCCTCCAACATTAACATTTTTAAATATGTGCACATTTTATGGAGTGCCATTCTTTTTGCCAACAAAAATAGCAAAAAAGCATAGTTAGATCTCCTATACTTTAAAAAAAAATAATACATTTAGATTTCTTTCCTTCACCTTTTATTTCTTTAATTTACACTACAATGTGGTTCCATTCAAAAGCTTTTCCTTTTAACTATAAAGCTAATGGGCTTTTAAAAGCAAAGTTGATTTTATTTTTAATTATATTATGTAACTACAGGATAAGGAGCTATTATAGAAAATACTGTAAGCAGTGCAGGTAAGAATATATTTCTAATGGATTAAAAAGAGATTAGCTAAGGAGAATATCCTTTTAACATTATATTGGATAACATTTCTTCAAACACTCAGTTTTGTTGTCCTAGAGCACCTATATATTATTTACATATATACACAAATTTGTGTGTGGGTGGGTGGGTGTGATTGTGTGCCTGTGTCATAAGAAGTAATATCTTCATCCTTAATTATGTTTAAGGGTATATTTGCACCTGATAACCAGAATACCTTGCTGTTATCTGGGTGTTCTGTAAGGTACTACAATGAAGTAAATGCATTCAAAACACATTAAAAGGTCCATGTAGAAATTACTTGGGCTTGAATTTTGTATCTGATTAGATTATTGGCTCTTACAAAGCACATAACCTCTGATGTAGCTTTTCCTTAAGTAACAACTATGGTACATAATGGATTGCACATGTTTTGTAATGAATAAATGAATGAGAATCTGTCCAAAGGGACAATAGCTATATTTATCCAACAATGCTAGAAAAGATATGAAGTGAATTTTAATATTTTCCAGATTAAAGTGCTAGTACTCTTCAGTAAATTTAACCAGTTACCATAGACTAAGATAAATAATTCTGTATCTTTTTCTTATTATGCAGGTGACTCATACTGGGATCAATCAGGCAAAGTCTTGCCAATCTGCTGAACCAATCTGCACATGGGGAGAGGCTCTAATGGTTGATGGTCCCCCCTTTTTCTGAGGTTCATGTGATGTAAACTAAGCTTTCTTGCTTGAGCCACTCCACCTCTTTGGAACACCATCTCTTTTGAGTTCATGATGATCTCAGTCCTGCCTACTTTCTGTAAAGAAGTGAAACCATTTTGTTTGAACATGCTTTTGGTCCATTGCTGTTCTTATTGGGGGATGGGTTGGGCTGAATGTTCTATGTTACTCATCTACAGCATAACAGAATTAGGACAGAAGGTAGAACAGGGATAGAGATCAGTATAATTTTTGATGCAAAATAGTGAGAACAATTAACTAATGGAACAGCTTGCCTTCAGAGGTTGTGGATGCTCCATCACTGGAGGCTTTTAAGAAGAGACTGAACAGCCATTTGTCTGAAATGGTATAGGTTCTCCTGCTTGAGCCGAGGGTTGAATTAGATAGACGACCTCCAAGTCCCTTCCAACAATTGGAAGGCAAGCTGTTCCATTGGTTAATTGTTCTCACTGTTTTGCATCAAAAATTATACTGATCTCTATCCCTGATTGAAAAGTATTAAGTGTGATTAGAATAATCAAAAGATTGTGTGTAACTAACACTAATTCCAGATTCAGATACTGAAATGTCTTATTTTGTATTGAATGAGAAAAAAAAATCTTATTTTATTTGGTTCAAATAGATTTGTGTTACTTTCCTTTTCTGTTCCATCTTATTTCCCAGTCCCTTTGGATTTTACCCATAAACAATTGCCATGAAGTATTATTTAGTTTTAAAATGGGCATATTCCTGACCAACTGAATCTAATAAACAGTGTATATAGAGTTTTCTATGAGTAACAGAATTTCATAGTTACTAAGTATCAGGAATAAAATACCAGACCCTGTATTACGACCCTGTAGTCCCTATTTGGGGTAGAGTTGGGGCAACTGGATGGAGCTGAGCGTTTATTGGTCAGATGCCCTTCCTGATGCCTACGCAGAGTTCGTAGCAGATAGTTGAATGAAATTTAGGTTGCTTCAGTGGTTGCTTCAGTGTCTGTTTCAATGATTATTTCAGTGGTTGCTTCAGTGCTACTGGCTATGCTATGCTCACTTACTCCCACATTCATCCTTGATCCATTCTAACTCCCCTGTGCACCCCCCAATCCACACAGCACTTCTGTCACATCCCTGGGCACTCTTCCTTACCTACATCAGCCACCCATGTACCTTCCCTGACTTCATGAAGCATCTTTGGTGCACACTGATATACCCTTTCCAACTCAAGTGGCATCTACTGTATACCCCTTCATACCATTCCTGATTCACACAACACCTCTTGTGGACCCCCACATATTATCTCTGACCCACACCCCCTCAATCCCTTCTCCACCTGGCAGCAGCCACGTATGTGCCTGTTGGCTTTGGACTTGCAACTTCCTGTTGGCTTCTTCACTGACTTTCTCCAGCAAACTTCCCACAAGCAAAGAAAATGGGGAAGCCAGCAGGGATTCTAGGGAGGGAGGGAGGGAGGGAGGGAGGGAGGGAGGAAGGAAGGAAGGAAGGAAGGAAGGAAGGAAGGAAGGAAGGAAGGAAGGAAGGAAGGAAGGAAGGAAGAAAGAAAGATTTCTGATGCTCCCACAAGGAAGCCAGCAGGAAGTTAGATGTTGCTTCTGTTCCTACTGCTGTTTTGCCCCACTCTGTTTCTCTATTTAGGTAAGGAAACATCTCTGAAATGATAACCCAATGGGACATGAGTTGTCTAGTGTAAAATTGTAAGCGTCTGCCTTCATCTACAGGACTATCAGCCTTACAAGTCTTTTTAAATACAGCTTGTTTCCCCTTAGTCTGCTAATTAGGAAGCTGGATTAGGAGTTAAAATTACTATCACTCCTCTGATATTTCCACTATTTTTTATACTGTATTGGGGTCAACCTAATTTTTGCTTGGAATTACTGGTGGGCTCTGCTTCTCACTGGCTTTCATATGGATTGCTTCCCATTAGTTTTCTTTGTGGGCATTAGGAGGACTACAAAAGCACCCATTGCAAGCTACTTAGCCATTCTGTGTTGTGTTGCATGTTGGTGATATTCATAGATGAGTGTATTGACTGGGGAAAGAATAGCTGAATCATTCAATTTCTATAATACCTAGCAGTTCTTAACCTAGATTTTTGATGGTCTATAAATTATGGTTAAGCCATTTTTCACATATATTGCAGGTAATCCTCAAATTACAACTGCTCACTTAGCCTCAGGGATTCTTGTGACCAAGATTTGAAGTTCCACCCACCACATTCACATGATCACATTTTGGATCCTTGGCATCCAGTCTGGATTTAGGGCAATTTGCAGTATCTCGCAGTCTTGTGACAGTGATTTTTGACATTTTTTCCCTGGAAACTGGGTTTACTTCTTTTTTTTTTCTATGGAAAAAAATGTCCTTTATGGGCAATGAATTCACTTAAGAACAGCAACATTTGCTTAACAGCAACAGCAAAAAATCGAATATGGTGATGTGGTGACCTGCTTAATGACTTATGACATAATTCCAGCCTCAATTATAGTCATAAGTGGAGTACTCCCTGTACTGTATAATATTTTAGCATGATTGGTGTCCTTTGTCATACAATCTATATCTTTGTATTTTTTATGCATTTAAATATGTTTTCTGAGAAGAGCTCTGTAAGTTTCACCAGATCCTTAAAGAAACTCATGGAACAAAAATGTAAAGAACCCTACACTAGAATATTATTTTACATAATCAAATAGTCTTGATGTTTGTGGTTACGGGTGATAATTTCTGCCTTTCTATCAATTGATTTATGATATTAGTTGTATTGAAAAAAGTGCTGTGGATACTAAATGGGTGACTTCATTATGGGACCTGCTGAATGATGCTATCATATATGGCTTATGTGGGAATGTTATTGGTTGAGATGTCATTAGTGAATGGCAACAGTGTTGCTGCAGAACTCATGAAAGTATATTTTGTTGCCGTCTCTTCTGTTGAAACTGTTTTCCTTTTGATGTTGCTGGGGTAGACTGTTTCCTGTTACACTACCACAAGCTTAAATGCTGCAGTTCATATCTCATCTCAGCATTGCTCTGCCCTTTGGAAATGTCTGTAATCTAATTCTGTAATCTACTTCTGCTCAAAGAAGTGAAGCATATATTTTTTTTGAAGAAATGCCAAAGAAGTTAAAACAGGCATTTGTTGAGTGTGACTGTCTGAAAAAGAACTGTATGTAATGTAATGCCAAAGATAATTTGAGGCAGATTTAAGGATAGATGGACAGAATACAGTACTGAATTTTAGTTATATTTTTAAACACACATACACACATGTGTATATTGTCACTGGGAGAAAAACAAAATTTCAACTCAATCTCTTACTTACTTTTTTTAGTTTTTGCTAAATGCATTAACTGTCAGGTTAGGCAATTAATAATTTGTCCAGACATGGAGGACTGAAAAAGAGGTTTAAATAATGTAGCCATATTACTTCCATATGTTAAATTAACTATTCTGACACATTTTTACAAGGTCAAGAACTCAATGTACTCAATGCTAGGTGATTTAGCCATCTATTCGGCTGGAAAAATATATGTGTTGAGTTGATGTTGGTAGCCTGCCACAAAATCAGATCTAGCAACTCAGTCATGGTACAGTACAGACACAACAGGAAATAAGATTATTTTGGAACCTTAGGTCCAATCAAATGTTTGTAAAATGTAAATTATTTATATTTTGCAATGTTTCTAGTTCCAGAGTTGACTATAACAAAAAGTCATTTGGTCTTTAATATAATAAAAGAAAGTTTGCAAAGGGAGAAAGAAAGTCCTTTTAGAGGAATAACTGCAATATCTTTTCACTCTTAGAAATAATGAAACTTTCTCCTCTTAAACCACCAGACTTAAAATAGTCATGCTGACTCATGTTTCATCATTTATCTGTAATATTCGTTTCACTTTTCATTTTCAGAATGATCCCAAAGCAAAAACTGCAGAATAAAACCATAAATGTCAACACATTTTTAAAGAACATAAAAAAAGTTTAAGCAGTGCAGATTCAAACAACAGTGTGAAGACACAAATATATCTTCAGCTGGCAATGAAGTTTGTAACAACAGAGCAAAATAGAAAAATCCTAGTGCATTTAAAAGTCCTAGCCTCTTATTTTTTCTTCAGGGGTTTCCTGGAATCATCAGGCAAGTTGGACTAATCATATGATAGTTGCAGGAAATTCTAGGGGAGAAAGAAACTCTTTACTGCTGATTTAAGTAGATTGGTCTCTTTTAGCATAAGAGGAGCAGGAGTAGCCCTGGATTAACCAGTAAGGGAAATAAGCATGTGCTTAAGGAACTATGGGAAACAGGGCACCACTGAGATTTTCCCCTAGCTACCATGCAATAACTCTTTCACTGATATACCCAGCTTTAATTTTCAGCACTTACTGAATCTTAATGGCTTATCACTTACATAACAGAAGGACTGAGAGGCACCATTGTTGGGCTGCATTTAGGGCATCAGTTGACTTTAATCCCTGCCATAAGGGGAAGAAATCTCTCTGTCAACACATTTATTGGCTAAAATAAATTACGTACCCAGTTTGTTTGATTTTTGAGTCAAAAAGGGTATAGTCTGATCTCACCCAAAATCAGATGAATACATCCAGTTTTGCTTCCATCAAAACTCTGAATAAATTTTGTTTTCATCTGAGATGCAACAGAACACCATCTATTTAGACTTCTGGTTTTGTGTCGCAGTGAGACAGATGCAGGAAGGCAGGGCTCTGCCTTCCATGCCCGATTTCACCCTGCTGGGGCCCTAAAAAGGGCTTAAAGTTGCCCAAAGAGGTGATGAAGAAGAAGAGATGTCTCATTGATCACAGAAAGATGGCAGTCTTTCTGTTCGATCTGAGAAAATCCCTCCAAACTGGCAGGGGAAAGACTGGCTACATTTCTATGGCCAGCCATTAGCTGCTGACAACCAAAGAAGAAAAGCACCAATTAACACATTGAAAACAGCATGTTTGGAACTGGGTGATTATTGATTCTTTCTTTACTATTTTACAACTGAATTTCCTGGCAAAGGCTCCTAAGAAGCTAAAAAGCTCCGAATGTGAATAGAAGCAGTGTTTTAATTTATATGGGGGACAGAAATACACAATATTGAAGTGGAAGTAACATAAAGCTATAGTTTTGAAATTTGAGAACTGAGATAATTGTTAAGATTTTCTCTTTGGGAAAAAAACATTGAGGTGAAATATAAGAAATCAATTTTTTGTCTTAAGAATGGAAAATAGATCTTGAATGACATCTAGTGGTGAATTTGAGTACAGCACTATAACTAGCTTCCTGGCTGCTTGGTGACTCCTAGCTTAAGGGAGAACAGCTGGCAATAAAGGAAAATATTTTGGCATACTTATCATCCTGACCTTTTTGGATTATAAACGCCTATTGAGCTTGGATTTTTAAGAAAAATGAGAAAGAAAAATTTGACCTTTGATTACATCTGGTGGGGAGAGACTTTTGAGCTGTTTTCAGGGAGGTTGAACACTTTGAACATTGTGGATTATAACCTTGCCTGTCTGACAATTTTTGGATGCCTGAGAAAAAGGATCACTATAAAATATTGCTTTTGGGACTGGACCTGCATCCTGGAATCTATTGGATTATAAAGGCTATATATAAAGACCAGAAAACTAGAGGAAACTTTGTCCTACTCTTACTGAGACTGGTGATATTACAGGATCTTCACGAATGATGCCTCAAGAAAAAACAAATACCTTTCAGAAGGAAATATAATCTACACTACAACTAATTCACAAAACAATTGTTGCATACAAAGAGGACAGAAAAAGAAACCATGAGACTAAAAATAATTTAGATAATATAAATGAGCAAATCTCTAAATTAAATCTACAACTAGAAAGTTCCCAGACAACGGCTACAAAGTATGAACAAATAAACCAGAGATCGGAAGATGAAGCAGAGGAAATGGACCTAGAGACAAAAGAGATGAAAGAAGGGAAATATAAACAAGTAAAATATTGCAAGACCTAGACACAACAATGAAAACGCAAAAGACCCTTTACTCTTTAAGTTTGTAAGATGCACCTGATGACAAGGAAGAAGATTTTGGGGAATGGAGCATAGAGCTGTCAGGGGAAATGTTACAATTTGGGAGACAAAAAAAAGAGGGGAGAAATTGAGGGAGGTGGGAATTGCTTAAGGAACATAAATAGGTGGAATTCCCCCCCCCCCAAATACCTTACCTAAATTATCTTCCTCATGCCAAGCAATTTTCACAAAAATAGAATGAAAATTCCTGGGCAATTTAATTGCCCTGGCTTGGAAAGCTACTTGGCAAAGAAAACAAGAGTTAGATTTAAAAAACAGATTTGACCTTTTAGAGGGAGCATTATATGTTTAAATGCTTGTTTGAATAAGATTAAAAAAATGGATGACCCTTAGATATAATTAGACTTTTATAATGAAAGATATGATTTAGAACTAAAATAGCATTTTTTCCTTCTTTTGATATGGGAAATATGAAAATAAGAGAAGGATTGGTATGAATAAAATTTTAGCTATATAAATGTAATTAATATTGAGAAAATCGTAACTGATAAAGATACTTTAAATATTGATGGGAAATCAAACTTTAACAAGAGCACGAAAAACAGGATATTGATTTATGGATTGATATTATTGTTATTTGTATAATATAGTAAAATATGATGAAGATGTTTATACCTAACTTTATATACATCAATAGTACCAAGAATTGTAATTGTGTAATGAGGAGAAAATGGAAAAAATATGGGGAAGAAAGGAAGATCAGGAAAAAAATACTGGATTATGCAGCACTGAATAGATTTTTATTGAAGAAGTTAATGTTAAATATGTGAACCCAGACATGTTGTTTACTAAACACTAAAGATTGCAATTCTTAAAAATTAATAAAACTTTTAATAAACAAAAGAACACCTTCTATTTGTCTAACTCCCAAACTTCAGAATCACCTATCAACAGTGTTTCTTGGCTCTGGATTTAGCTTCATCTTATTTGTCCAGATTACAACTGTTCAGCCTCCATACAGTCTCTCTTGATCCAGATGGAGTGGGAACATAGCCAAATATTATCACCATATAATTATCCTAGATGATTTCAGCAATCATTTGTATGGTCTACACCAGTGGTTCTCAACCTTTTTAATGCCGCGACCCCCAACCGGTTGTAAGTCGAGGACTACCCAACCGGTCGTAAGTCAAGGACTACCCAACCGGTCGTAAGTTGAGGACCCCCAACTGGTCGTAAGTCGAGGACTATTTGCCTGCCCGGGAGCACCGCACATGCGTGGTGCTGCCCCCTGCGCCGGCTGAGGCGTAGCTGGCAAGGGGCAGTGACGGTGCAGGGCCACCACCGGCTGAGCCACCAGCTGGCCCAGCCCAAGGGAGGTAAGGCACCCACCAGGCCCCACGCATGCCAGCAACCCTCCCTGCGCCCGCCGGCCTCCCACCTCCCACCCCTGGCCCTCTTTTACTAACATTTTTAGTAGTTGCTCAGCAGGGAGGGGTGGAAACTTCCAGACAGCTTGCCTTCGCTGCAGACAACTTGCAGCACCATTCGCAGACTGGGACTTTTGGCGGGCTCAGCAGGGCAGAGACAACCTGGAGAATTCCTATTGGCTTTTGAAAGCCAATAGAATTAGACTTTATTCAAGAGAGTCTGTTCTATTGGCTTTCAAAAGCCAATTAAATAAGAGGGAGTAGCACAGCTAAGGAAAAGGGTGGGAAAAAATGGCGGACTGCGTTGCTTGGCGACCCCCGTGAAATGGTCGTTCGACCCCAAATGGGGTTGCGACCCACAGGTTGAGAACCACTGGTCTACACAGATACAACCTTTCCCACTCTACTAAAAAAGCAGAAGCTTCCTATTACATTGAAAGGCTTAATTAGTTTATTTTGCCCTTTAAAAAAAGGTCAAAACTTTTTTGACTGTAGAATAATGGGGTCACTTTTATGGAGAGTCATATGTAATAACAGGTTAAACAACTGAAGTCAGAAGACCTGCAGTCTTCCAAAATCTTGGCTTCACCCCCAGGATTCCACTCAATGTTGCATCTGAGTTCCAATTTTTCTGTGATATAAGAAAAAGTTATTAAATATCTTGGAAGTAATCATGTATATAACATATCATGTTAACTTTAATTGATTAACATGAAAAATTAAATCACATTTGTTTATTTTCCTATTCCCTAGCTTCTCCCTGATTTGAAGTAAGCTTGGCATTTGTAGACCAAAATTGGACTCTTGACTGTTCTAGAACGCTGCCTTACATAAACGACACATGAACACATAATATATCCATATCCATATCCATATCTCTTTACAGACATTGGTGTTAAGTTCATTTGACTGTTATCAGTCATCGTTATATGCATGGTAAGAGCCATGTGTGCTATCAAGTGAAAATGTCTCGTGATAGCATCAATTTAAGGGGATTTAGATGCTAGACTATGTTTCAGAGTCCGGTTACCAATTGACCTTAGCAATCTCTATTTTCTTCTAAATAGTGTATTAAATGAAGAGACCTTAAAAGTTATGAAGCTAGAAATGAAATGAAGTTCTTGTTTATCTATCCAGAACAAGAGAATATTTCTAGCCTAAAGTATTTAGTATATTTTGGATTAAACTAAACTAATCCAATTATATGTCAGTGGAAATGTGATTCAAGCTACGCTAGGCTCCTGTAAATTCTGTAAATTTTTAGTTGAGTCTTTGCCAGCCCTGGCTTATTATCTGGAGCAAGGTAAAGGTTGATCCAATATAGCCAGCCATAAATATTTTTAGATGGCAACCTGCCAATATATTATACAGCTCTTTCCCGCCATTTTTTGGTCAAATCCTTGTTGTTCTTACAGAAATTTATAATAAGGAAAGTTTATGTTCAATCCAGTGATGGTACAAATGTCACTGCAGTTTCTTTTATTTGGCAAATGTTAACCTTTGAACGAATCAAAATATTCTTGGGAATCCCATTTTACCCCTATGGATGGTATGTATTTTCCTCAGTCTCAGGTCCTCTACCAGAGGCCTGAGAGTTTGATGGTTGTATGTAGTATCTTAGCTGTTCCCAGCATTTCACTCTTCTTGACAGAGAGCTCTGGTGTTGTTCCTGGGACCTGTTGGAGTCACTTCCCCAGCTTAGGTGTCACAGCCCCAACTACTCCTACCACCCAGAAACTACTTAAGCCTTTCCTTTCCATTACACTCTGGTTTCTCCTTTAGACCCTGGTATTTCTCCAGCTTCTCATACTCCTTTGACTGATGTTGCTGTCACTTGACACTGCTATATCTATCACCACTGTCTTCTACTCTTGTCATTACCCCAGTATCTGGTTAATTGGCCAGTATTGTCTGGTCGTCTAGATTGGGATGTCCCATAAAAATCTCTTCCTCTGATTGATCTTTCTCTCATATCTGCTGTTGCCTCAGGCATTGTTTCAACAGCTCATTTTTGGGTATCAGGTGCTCTCCAGCTCTTCATATTCTTGATCCACTGTTGGATGTCTGCTACTGTGATGGTGACTGGGAGATTGCTTTGGTCTCTTCTCAGGTCCTGCAACCATTTTGTGTTGACGTTATGTGTCTTCTCTTTCTCTCATATCTTCTTCCACTACTGTTCAATTTATGGTGTAGGTTGCTCTACTGTTATTGTGTTTTGCACTGCAATTGATAGTATACCTTGGAGAGGTCTTTGGAAAACAGGGCAATTATTTTGTTGGCCCATAGTGTATCTTTTTAGCTTTAGTAACCAGTGCCATGAGCAGATTTTAGATCTTCAGATGGTCAAGCTCTTATATTTTTTTCAGTAACCAAGTCTTATCCTTAATCTTCACTTCTATAATCTTGACTTCCATAAACTGTCTAACCTCTTTCCAAGTTGCCTTAATCTTAGCCTGTGTATGTGTTTGTGTGTGTATCTGTGCTATGTACTTCTGTTCTTTGTGATCATGTAGCCAAGAACCTCCAGGTTTACAATGGTTATAGCATATACCAGTTTATTGGTTTGAATTATGGTGGTAGTAGAGATTGTTAAGGTTATATTGGCATTTTCTATCATACCAGCTATACATCTCCACTGAGATTTAGAAATCAATCTCAAGGGTTGACCGTAGCTAGTTTATCTATGATTTTAATAAAACATTTTATTAGTAATAATTAAGTAACACCTTAGTCTGGTAAAGGTAGATTACATATATTCCAACTTCAAGATATCATCTACAGCTTGATCAGAAATGACTTTCCTGACAATCAGTTATAAAACCTTGAACACAGCATTGCAGAAAAATATAAAAGCTTTACCGGTAATTAAAAAGGATATAACATACCTAAAGGAATATAAGTAAATATGATAGCAAAAACAGATGGCCAATGGTTAAGAAAGAACCTTATATAGGTTCCATAATGGAAAACAGCCTCCAACCTCCCACATCAATCCCATAAACTAATTACAGGAAATCCTTGCTTAACAACCATTTGTTCAGCATCCATTCAAAGTTATGATGGTACTGAACAAATGATAATTGAAACTGGTTCTCAGAATTACAGCTGTTGCAGTGCCCCTGCCAAAACATAATCAAAATTTGGGCACTTGGTAGCCCTCCCACATTTACAACTGTAGCATGCACCTCAAATTCCCCATCTTCCTATCTCCTTTGCATGGCCTTCACAAGCCGTTGCTGAAGCTGGGTGGAGGCCTTGTGCGGTACTGTGAAGGCCTTTCAAATGAACAGCAGCTGCCTCAGCCAGGTTCTGAGTTACAAGGCCTCACAAAGAGCCAACAGCTGCCTCAGTGAGATATGGGGACATGGGATGACCTTACATGCTGTCATGGGGATCTCACAAGGCCTTAGAGAGGCTTGGCATGGTGTCACAGAGGCCTCCTACGGCCTCACAAAGGGCCACAGATGCTTCAACTAGGCTCTGCTTTGCAAAGACTTTATAAAGGGCCCGCACCTGCCTCAGTGAGACATTGTCACAGGGAGGCCTTGCAAGCTGTTGTGGAGACCTCAGAAGGCCCTAGGGAGGCTTGGCATGGATCCAAGCGACCTCCCATAGCCTCAAGGGCCAGCAGATGCCTCAGCCAGACTTGCCTCGCAAATACTTTATAAAGGGCCAGGAGCTGCCTCAGTGAGATACTGTCACAGGGAGACCTTGCACACTGTCATGGAGATCTCACAGGGCCTTAGGGAGGCCTGGCATGGTGTCATAGAGGTCTTGCACCACCTCACAAAGGGCCACAGATGCTTCAACCAGGCTCTGCCTTGCAAAACTTTATAAAGGGCCAGGAACTGACTCAGTGAGCCACTCCCACAGGGAGGCCTTAGGGAGACCTGGCATGGTGTCACAGAAGCCTTCACGGCCTCACAAAAGGCTAGCAGATGCCTCAGCCAGGTTCTGCCTCACAAAGGCTTGCAAATACTTTATAAAGGGCCAGGAACTGCCTCAGTGAGACATTGCCTTAGGCTGGCTTTGCACATTGTCATGGAAACCTCACAAAGTCTTAGGGAGGCCTGGCATAATGTCACACAGGCCCCTTTGGCTTCACAAAGGGCAGCAGTCTTATCAGCAATGGGATGAAGAAGACAGCAAAGGTGAGTGGGTGACATTTGGGGTAAGCTGCAGTGCTGGAGTGCAGGACAACCAAAAGGGCAGAGATGAGGAAAGATAGATGAGTTGGCAAAGTTGAAACACAGATTACCACAGTAAGGCAGGAGAAGCATGTGATCCTCATGTAATCATGGTACAGTGTTTCATTTTATTTCATTTTTACATATGTTTGCCTTGTTTAACTGAGTCAGCCATTAACTCAGCTTCCAATTATTTTCATATTTTATTATTTATTTGTATCCTGCCCTTATTATTTTTGCAAACAACTCAACACACCTTCCTTCTCCTATTTTCCCCACAGCAACAGCCCTGTGAAGTGAGGGACTAAGAGAGTGATTGGCCCAAGGTCACCCAGCTGGCTTGTATGCCTAAGGCAAGACTTGAACTCACAGTCTTGGAAGGTTGCATATTGTAACTGACTGAGAAGGCTGGGTCACAAGTGCTTTGTTAATGTTAAAACTGCTCCTCAGTTGTCACAGTATGGAGTTCGTCAGTTTAAACAACAAACTCCTACCTATGGTGATTTGGTCATGTATATTGTGTGAACCAGGCCACTGCAATTGATCAATGTTCACTAATTACTTATAAAGAGGTGGATCCTGTCTATATGTTTGTTTTTCAGTAAGTCATCTCTATAGCTAGCTAGATAGACAAACAGATAAAGCTATTTTGGTTTTTAAAATGGTCTAAAAACTTTTTTTTATTAAGATGAGACCAATTTGTGCCCTACAAATTTTAACATTATTAAGGTGACCAACTGTCCTCCTTTAGGGAGGACAGTCTTCCTTTTTTAAGTTCTGTCCTCCCTCGAAAAGTGTCCTCCTACATGTCCTCCTTTTCGATATTTGAAGACTAATCTGCAGGGCTTTTTTTTCTCATAGAATGCTCAGAATGGCGTTCCGGCACCTTTTTTATGGTTTTTTTCCCCAACTTTTGCATGAGCTGTGCTACTCCCCCCATTGGCTTTCGAAAACCAATAGGAATTGCTGCTGAGTGTGCCAAATTGCTGCTGAGCACGGCTGGCAAACTTTGCACATGCAAGTTGTCTACAGCGAAGGCGAATTTACAGGAACTTTGCACCCTTCCCTGCTACCCAACTACACCATCTCCTAGTTAGTCCCGAAGATACCTGGAGGAGACTGGAGTGGCAACGCCACGGTAAGTTTCTCTTGATCTTCGGCCCTGCTAGGGCAATAATGGCTGTGGGCGCAAGAGACAGAGGTGGCGGGGCTGCTGTGTGAAGGGCAGTGGCAGCCGGCTGCCCCCGTGCTTTGGGAGCCACGGGGCCCACTCTGCATTTATCATATTATAGTGTATTCTGTATTATTGTTGCAATGAATAAAATGTTTCTTTTATGTATGATTTTTTTTCTTAAATTTATTTGTGTCCTCCTTTTCATTGTAAAAAAGTTGGTCACCTTAACATTAAGAATTAATTTTACTAATTAAAATTATATTTTTTCAAAAAACACTATTTGGGTGCTAATCTATTCTCCTAGCAGGAGACTTAACTTCTAAGAATGAAACCTTTTGATGCCAAATTGCCAATCCCAATTGTGGCCGCTAATAAAAGCTTACCTATATTCAAGCCGAAATAGGAAGATGATGAGATTATTTTTAAGGAGTAAAGTGCCCATATAAGTAAATTTTCTGATGGGTGAGAGGTGGGCTGTTTGTTTCTATTCTGAAAAAATTGTTCCATTCTGGCTATGGAGCAATCAAGCAAGTATAGATAACTGCAGGTAAGACCTAAATCTAAGCAACCTGAGCAAAATTTAACTCGAATCTAACTACTGGGACTTGACAACCAATATAAATAGATCTTTGCTATATTATGAGGGTGGAAATAAAGCAAGATTTATGCAGAGATTTTTAAAATACTTTAGGCCATGGCTCCTAGAACAAAGTATTCCTTCAAAAAGCCTATACAGAGAATTAATTGTCCCTGGTACCCAAGGAGCAGTAGTACATAGCACTAAAACTTTAATAAAAAGTTATAGATTTTTGCTGCGGTAAAATAATTCCATATGAAATACTTGATAGAGGAAAATATTATTTAATGAGAAATAATTCCTCAGATATTGTAGTGTCGTTAATGTCAGGTATGCAATAGAACAGCAAGCTGAAAGGTCTTATAGATAGGAATTGATAAGGGGCATTAAGGACAAGGTCATATCCAGATCATATGCTATATGACTGAGGCTTTTGAAATTATAGTATCAAATGAAAAGGGTGAAAAAGAACCTGAAGATTCAGTAATTAAGTATAAAGCTTAAGTATAAAGAAGGTACATCTTTCTCCATTATAATTCAGGTGATAAACTATCATCCCACATTCTCTTTTAACAATTTTTGCTATACCAAAACACAATTAAATAAAGAATTCTCTCTTTCTCTGTTTTTTTGAAAATTGTAAGTTTTTGAAAACTTTTAACTTTCATCAAAAAAATAAAATATAAGAAAACAAAAATAAAAAGAAAATAAAAAACTCGGAAAAGAAACAAGTTAGGAACAAAAAAGGAAAAGGTAGAAAAAGAAAGACTTTTTTGGTGCAGATACAAATATAAAATATAGTAACCATTTACTCTCAGATTAACAATAATACACAATATTTATATAATCACAAATACCAAATGCCAAAATTAAAGTTTTATTTCTTTTGATTTGAAGCAAAAAATTAGGGTAATGGTTTCCAAATAGAAAACACAACTTGATAAAGTCTTTTCTTTAATCAAAACAGTCAATTTTGCCATCTTCGCCAACTCCATTAGCTTCATCATCTATTCTTCCCTTGTGGGAATCTATAAATCCTTCCATCTGTGTGCATACAAAAATTTTGCTGCTGTTATCATATATAAAAACAAAGCTCTATTTTTTTTCAAAACTGTATGTCCTAGCTTCAAATGTACATTTGCTCCAATAATTGTCTGAATTAAAGTACATATCTGATCTCAACATTTTTTAGTTTTCTTACATGTCCACCAAAGTTGATTAAACAGTATCTTCAGATTGATTACATTTCCAGCATATAATTGACACATCTTTCTACATATGTGACAACTTATCAGGTGTTAAATACCAATGATGTATCATTTTATAAAAACTATCTTTCAAGTTATCATTCAATGTAAATTTCAATCCTTTACTCCCCATATTCTTCCACTGATCGTTACAGTCTAGTCATTATATTCAGATACAATATTCAGATATTTTAGCCATAAATTGCATTTATTTCCAATATATTGAATAACGTCAGCAATAGTCCCTCTGCTCCTAAACGCATTTAATTGGATTTAAGTTAAAATGGGTTTTCCCAGGGCAATGTAGTGGTTAAGTTGCTGGACTAGTAATCTTGAGAGCCAGATTCTAGTTTAGGCATGGAAACTAGCAGGATAACCATGGATGAATCACTCCCTTTCAGTCCTTATCAAGCTGTGGGACAAGCTGACAGAAAAATTAATCCCCTTACATTATGCACTGATGAGCTTTGCTGAAGAACTAGGGTGAGCATGTGCAAAACTAAGCAGGACAAGAGATAAGAAGAACAACCGCAACTTGCCTGAAAGCTAACGTGTTTGGGGTTCTGTTTAAAATGCTTTGAAGATGGCAAGTGCAATAAGAATTCTGGTTATTGTCTGCTCTCTCCCAGAGGTTAATTTGAGTCAGAAAGACCTAAGGCTTAACTCCAGAACCTGTTTTAAATACCATGGGCATGCAAAGTAGAAATAGAATGCATATGTGCATATGAACAATGGCATTCTTTGCCACTAAATAACCACAACATCTCCCAGACATCTGGATTTACAGCCATCAAAGAGTGCAGCTTCTTGGCAAACCCATTCTTGAAGCCCAGCCCCTCTCATTTTCGAATTCAAGCATGACTCTATGCGGTCTTCTCAGCACCAAATATAACTTTCCATTATCTTCTACCCTATTTTTTTCGATCCTTGTATAAACTATTTGCATTGCATATCTGTCCATTATTTGCCTCCTCCCTTTTAATGAACTGGTACATCAATGTGCTTTTATTTCCAAGATATTTATTTATTTCCAAGTGAAAAGATTATTGTGCGACTCAGCAAAACAAAACAAAAAAATTCCAAAACCTACACAGAATAAAATAAAAAGGCTCTGTTCTTGATCTAAGGCAGATTTCCCCAACCTAATATACTGTGCTTCTACAAAAATAAGCCCCGGTCCTGTGTGTACGCACGCGCGCGCGCGCGCGCGCACACACACACACACACACACAAAAGACCGGGGCTTATATATATATATGCTTCAAAAGATGCATTAGGGCTTATTTTGGGGAAAACACAGTATCAGGGTAATCAGCCTAGCCGGGCAACACCCCCCCTCCGGTGTGCGCACAAGAGGTGGCGAGCGTGCGGGGCTGATGATGTCTGGCAGCAGCTGCATCCCACCGGCCCTTTTGCCGGTGCACTCTGGAGCTGCACAAATCGTGCAACGCAGGTGAGTTGATTACCTGTCCAAGCAGCAGTTTCATTCCAGGTTAAAACCTGTGTAGATGTTAAGTATCAATAACCTTGGGAAACAAAAGGGAGTGCCATGATCTAGACCACGGTCTTATAAATGAAATTTATATCTGTAGGATGAGGAGTGGCAGAAGCGTGTCGCAAGGGACCCTCCCTAGTTTTCAAGAGAGCAAACATGAGGGACAGAAAGGTGTCTTTCAGTTTTTCAAGATTCTGTTACTATAACCTTATAATAAAGATAGAGCTAGTACTTCAGAACTCACTTTTCTGGTATTTCAGTACAACAAGCAAGCTAGTCTTGCAAGGAATGAAATACAGGTATAGTGAAAATGGTGTAACTGAGAGTAAATTTGGATAGCAGTTGATGGAATGGATACACAAGACTAACCTAAATTATTCCTAGGTTTAATTCTGGAAAGGCTTGATGGAAATTCAAAGTTGACCTGCTGCTGCTGCTACTGAATGTCTGGAGACTGCAAGTAGTCCAGAATGCGGCCGCGCGAGCCGTCTTGGGTCTCCCAAGACATGCTCATATCACTCCAGCTCTCCGTGAGCTGCACTGGCTACCAATTGGTCTCCGAACACAATTCAAAGTGTTGGTTATGACCTATAAAGCCCTTTATGGCAATGGACCAGGATACTTGCGGGACCGTCTTCTGCCTCATGAATCCCAGCGACCAGTCAGGGCACATAGGGTTGGCCTCCTACGAGTTCCGTCTGTTAAGCAATGTCATCTGGCGGGGCCTAGGGCAAGGGCCTTCTCCATTGCTGCCCGAGCCCTCTGGAACCAACTTCCCACAGAGGTTCATACTGCTTCCTCCCTCCTAGCCTTCCAGAAAATGTTGAAGACGCATTTATGCAGACAGGCTTGGGGCGTGTGAGCTGCACTCTGCCCCTGGGCCTTTGACTGTGATTGTGTGCTGTATGAGTGTAATAAATTTATCTAGTTTTTATATAGCATTGTAATTAGTAATTTTAATTGATTCTATGTTTATGTTTTTACTTGTATTGTTATTGTGAGCCATCCTGGGTCCTAGGAGAAGGGCGGCATATAAGTTTAAATAAATAAATAAATATTCTTGTAATTCAGCTACGTGGTTAGGACAAGAAATTACATGAGACTGTGTGGGTCTGCAAGTCCATGAAATCAAACACTGCATTATGGCAATGATGCAAATTACACAAAGTACATCATTCTGCAAAATAAATCATACAAATCATTCCATTTGTATAACCAATGTTATTTGCATAAAAACACATGTCAATGACCCTTAGATATAATTAGACTTTTATAACGAAAGATATGATTTAGAACTAAAATAGCATTTTTTCTTTCTTTTTTTATATGGGAAATATGAAAATAAGCGGAGGATTGGTATGAATAAAACTTTTAGTTATATAAAGTCATCAACATTGAGAAAATCATAACTGACAAAGATATTTCAGATACTGATGGGGAATTAAATCTTATCAAGAGCATGAAAAACAGGATATTGATTTATGAATTGATGTTATTATTATTTGTATAATATTAGTAAAATACAATGAAGATGCTTATATCTAACTTTGTATACATCAATAGTACCAAAAACTGTAACTGTGTAATGAGGGGAAAATGGAAAAAACATGGGGAAAAAAGGAAGATCAGGGGGAAAATACTGGAGTTTGTAGTACTGAACAGATTTATATTGAAGAAGTTAATGTCAGATATGTGAACCTAGACAACACATTGTTTACTAAGCACTAAAGATTGTAATTCTTAAAAATCAATAAAACATTTATATATATACAAAAAACACATGTCAATGAGACAACTTCAGGATAATACATGTGAAATCCCTTGCACTGAGTTGAGGAAAACTGGGCACTGGATCCCATTCTTTGTTGTTGTTGTTGTTGTTGTTGTTATTGTTCATAATAAACGTATCTTATTGTTTAATTCACAAAAGCATTTTAATGCTTTTTTGTACCTTATATGATTTTACTAGTATTGTTTCTGAATGGCAATATGGATATTATAGAGATTTGATACAAATGCTTGGGAGCAAAGAGGTTAGTTTGCTTAGTACTGAAAAAGGTTTTCTGCTTTATTATTTTTTGGCAAATTTTAATTTCTTTTAAGTGACCAAAATTGCATTTTATGTTCTTTGTTTTCACAACAATGGGAAACACATGAATTCATTGTGTCACGTAGCTCTTAGCACACATTAGATATTTTGCAACAGAAAATATGGTAATAAAAAACATAAGCAATTAAGCAAACTGTATTTCCAACTAGTGTGACTAAGAAGAGAATGTGGAGGCCCACTGTTGCAGATGAAATATGAGCAAGACTACCATCTACTAAGTTTTCAATTCAGACTACAAACAAGACTAACTGGAAGATATGGATTTATGCCATAATCAGTGGGACTAATCAGCTGAAGTTGAGTAGATAATTTAGACTTCATTGTCTTGGAGATTCACTTTTTTATTACTAAGATTTTGGAATCTCTTTTTACAGATTGATAGGGGAAATTGTTCCTTGACAACTTTTAATTTTCCCTTGGAATATTTTTTTTAAAATTACTATGAAATATGAAAAACAACATAGTAGAATCGTGCAGCATAAGCAGAACAGTATAGAAGGATAGCATCAATGCAAGTTATCTTATGATCATGTTTATTTATTTATATCCTGCCTTTATTATTTTTACAAATAACTCAAGGTAATAATAATAATAACAACAACAATAACAACAACAATAATAGAGTTGGAAGGGACTAGTCCAACTTCTAGTCCAACCCCCTGCTCAGGCAGGAAACTCTATATCAGGGATGTCAAACTGCCGGCCCACAGGCCGGACACGTCCCAAGGAAACCACGCTCACCCCATTGCCGGCAATGTGGACGATGTTCCGATATGTCACACGATGTCACGTGACGTTGCGAGTTTGACATGTCTGCTCTATGCCATAGACTAGAGTTTTTCTTCTTAAAAACTTCCAGTGTTGGAGCATTCACAGGTTCTGGAGGCAGGTTGTTCCACTGGTTAATTGTTCTGACTGTCAGGAAACTTCTCCTTAGTTCTAGGTTGCTTCTCTCTATGATTAGTTTCCATCCATTGCTTCCTGTCCTGCCTTCAGGTGCTTTGGAGAATAGGTTGAGCTCCTCTTCTTTGTGGCTATCCCTGAGAGCTGGCAAACATGTTACCCTTTCTTGTTACATTTATTTTGAATAACAATTTAAACATAAATTTTGGCATGTTAGCTTAATGGAATTATCCAATATTGTCAATGTCTGATTTAGAAAGTATAATTTTATCTGAACAAGCTAAACTATTTCCTTACATTTCTGAGTTGCCAACATACTATAATTGCAGACTTGGCGTCGTCATCTAACTTTTTCAAAATGCCAGATGAACTGAATGCTTTTATAAAACTCAAGAGTTTTACTACTAGAATTTCACCCTATGGAATGTGTTGCCTTTCATAATGTAGATCATTTATCCTATACTGTAGTTTGTTATTTGATCCTATTAGACCAGAACAGTAATGCAAAGTACTGATACAGATCACACAAAATATAACTTGCATCAGAGTTGTACAGAAAATACAAACAATGTGTGAAGAACAAACATTATTCTGCTAAAGAAGAGCTTTAGATATTATTTAAATGATTTTTGGTAACAATTACTTTGCTATGTTGAGAGATGCCTCTATGAAAAATTATCTACAAGCTAATTTTTTATAGAAAATCTTTTTTTTACATCTACAAAAGTACCTTTTAAAATGACTTTTGGATAATATTTAGTAACTTTTCATCCTTTTGATATAAAATGCCAAAATATTAAAAGATCAAAATCTTCTTAACTTCACATATGTCCTACCACACATTTCTCACACCTGTACTTGCATTAATAATTTATAGTACATGAATCAATTACATCCAACTCACTTGTGAATAATGAAGCCATGTATGGTAAACATTTCCAAAGAAGTGCCAACAAAATCTTACTGCTATGCCTAACTCAATTTCTCTTTTAAAGGCTATGATTAAACTGTAAAATTGTGTAGAAATTCATGAGAATACTAAAGGGCTTGTTTTTTAATCTTGCATTTCATACTCATGAATCCTTCCCAATCTTTGGAAAAATCTACCTTCATTAGTGCTAATGTGCTTTATCAGAAAGTTTAATGGCAACATTTTTAACAATATGGGGAAACCTTGTTTTTTTTACTAATTGGTGGCAGAAGTACTTATTATTTAGAAAGTCCATTATATCATCATAGCAATTGGTACCAGGATGATGTTACTTATGTGAATTGCTTCATAATATGTAATTCATGCCATTGGTAAACAAATAATATAAAGAACAGAGGAAATTTGGTTCACTGTATATGAAGTCTGTTTATTGATGTTTGGCAGTACATGTTTTTAAAATTACCAAAATTAGAAAGATATTATTAAGTACAAACCAGAGATATTAAGGCGTGTGGAACATGAGAACAGATTCTTACTTAACCAATGTAAGCAAATATTTGAAAATATTGTACACAAAGTTTTGTATATTATGAGTGGTTTAAGAAGCGTACAATATACCCAGCTATGAAAGCGTACATAGAAAGAAAGTTATGTACAAAACTTATAGTGGGTAAGAATGCATGCTGCGTTTTCAGTAGTTAAAATGCATATGTGTGTGTGTGTGTGTGTGTGTGTGTGTGTGTGTTTTCTGAGGTTTTCGCGGGTGTTTGTATGTAGGTCTTTGGTTCTTCGGGTTTTCTCCCACGTAGAATTTGAAGTGTCTTGGCGACGTTTCAACGAAGTCCCATTCGTCATCTTCAGGCTGGTGCTTTTGCCTTCGTGCTTCTAGGAGCAATGTGTGATTGTAGCTGTTTCTTCCTTTTAACTGCCAGTGGGGGTTTGAACTGATTGGCTGGGAGCTCGGCTGTGTTCTGATTGGGTGGAGGTGTGTTCTGATTGGTTAGGGGCTTGGCTGTGCTCTGATTGGATGGGGGGTTGGCTGTGCTCTGATTGGCTGGGGGAGTGTTCTGTTTGGGTGGGGGCTTTGTTGTGCTCAGGTTAGTCTGAGTTACAGGGGAATTAGGGATGGTGAGCTGCATAGCTGTTTGGCTTCGCGTTCGTGGTCGTGCCTCATCTTCATGGTGGGTGTCAGTTTGCTTCATGTATGGATTGGAGGGGTTTAAGGTGGCTAATGATGCAGCTATGGTCTGGCTTCTGGTTTGTGGTCGTGCGTCATCATCGGTGTGGGTTTGGGTTTGCTTTTTGCCTGGATGTGTTGTGGTGACATCCTGTGTGGTTTTTGTGAGTGTAGGTCTGGTGTCATTCTTTGTGTTAGGGATTCGCCTGTCAATAAGGGCGGGTTTCCAAATGGCTGGTAGGCGGGAGGTATCATCTCGTTTGTTCATGCTGTGAGGGCGTTTTTCTATCTCGATGGCTTCTCTGATTATTCTGTTATTAAAGTGTTCAGTTTTGGCAATAGTTCTGGTCTTTTTGAAATCAATTTCATGTCCTGTGGCTTTAAGGTGTTGGACCAGGGAAGAAGTTGGTTCCTCTTTTTTGACTGAGTTTTTGTGTTCTTCAATGCGTGCACTTATTCTTCTGTTGGTTTGTCCAATGTATGTAGTGGGGCAAGCAGTACATGGGATTTCATATACTCCTTGATTTTCTAACTCAATTTTGTCTTTAGGGTTTCTTAGGATGGTGGATATTTTTCTGTTTGTGCAGAATGCTGTCCTGATGTTATGTTTGTGAAGTATTTTGCTGATCTTGTCTGTGGTGCCTTTTATGTATGGGAGGGGGGCTTTGCTGTTTTCTTGTTCTCTGTCTTGGATTTTAGTGGGAGTTTCTTTTTGGATTAAGTTGGAAATCTTATTTCTTGGGAATCCGTTGGATGTTAGTACATTAGTGAGAGTGTGTAGTTCGGTTTTTAGGTGTTGTTCGTCAGCTAGGCATTTGGTTCTGGAGATGAGTGTCTTGGCTACGGAGTTGATCTGTACTGGGTGGTGGTGTGAGAGTGCGTGCAGATAGCAGTTTGTGTGTGTTTTCTTCTGGTAGATGGTGTGCCCTAGGCACCCATTGGATTTTTGGTTCTGGATGCCACCACCACACATCCACGCAAAAAGCAAACCCAAACCCACACCGATGATGAGGCATGACCACAGACCAGGATCCAGACCACAGCTGCATCATTGGCCACTTTGAACCTCTCCAGCACAACATTATATGCAGAGTTGAAACCAGCTTGACCAAAATCAACCCCGACGACGCTAACAGAATCAGACTCGAAATCACCAACATACTCTCCACCAGCAAGCCACCCAAAAGCAACTTACCCAAAGAGGAGCAGACAGCACTACTTAACCTGAAACAAGACACCAGCATAGTAATCCTACCAGCAGACAAGGGCAACGCCACGGTGGTCATGAATACATCTGACTACCAAACCAAATTAACCAACCTACTCCAAGACTCCACATACAAACCCCTAAACACAGATCCCACCAGCTACCTGGAAAAAACCACAAGATCCAAAATAAAAGCCTTCCCCATTAGCGAAGAGATCCAGCAAAGAATCATTCCCAGAGAGAAATTATCCAGATGCCCTAAGCTCTATGGTCTCCCCAAGATACACAAAGAAGGAACCCCACTTAGACCCATAGTCAACTCCATAGGCTCACCTCTACAAAATCTAGCCAAATTTCTCGCCAAACAACTACAGCCCTATGCAGAATCCATCACCTCACATGTAACAAACTCATTCCAGTTCATAGAGATCATAAAGAAACAAAATTTACAGCCCAGCAACCTACTCGTTAGCTTCGATGTCATATCCCTCTTCACCCAAGTGCCAATCAAAGAAGCCTTAACAGCTATCCAAAACAAATATAACCCCCCAAACACATCCTAGATCTGACCAACCACTGTCTATCCAACACATACTTCATCTATAACGGACAAAAATACAAACAAATAGAAGGAGCACCCATGGGATCACCTCTCTCACCTGTCATTGCAAACCTCTACATGGAACACTTTGAAACCCAAGCTCTAGAAAAATCTGATCACAAACCCAAACTCTGGCTCAGATACGTAGATGACACCTTCGTAATCTGGCCACATGGGAAAGAAAAACTGGACAACTTCCTTACACACCTCAATAGCCTACACCCCAAAATACAGTTCACCATGGAAACAGAAGCTAATAACCAACTTCCCTTCCTTGATGTCTTAGTCTACAAGAAATCCAATGGGTGCCTAGGACACACCATCTACCAGAAGAAAACACACACAAACTGCTATCTGCACGCACTCTCACACCACCACCCAGTACAGATCAACTCCGTAGCCAAGACACTCATCTCCAGAACCAAATGCCTAGCTGACGAACAACACCTAAAAACCGAACTACACACTCTCACTAATGTACTAACATCCAACGGATTCCCAAGAAATAAGATTTCCAACTTAATCCAAAAAGAAACTCCCACTAAAATCCAAGACAGAGAACAAGAAAACAGCAAAGCCCCCCTCCCATACATAAAAGGCACCACAGACAAGATCAGCAAAATACTTCACAAACATAACATCAGGACAGCATTCTGCACAAACAGAAAAATATCCACCATCCTAAGAAACCCTAAAGACAAAATTGAGTTAGAAAATCAAGGAGTATATGAAATCCCATGTACTGCTTGCCCCACTACATACATTGGACAAACCAACAGAAGAATAAGTGCACGCATTGAAGAACACAAAAACTCAGTCAAAAAAGAGGAACCAACTTCTTCCCTGGTCCAACACCTTAAAGCCACAGGACATGAAATTGATTTCAAAAAGACCAGAACTATTGCCAAAACTGAACACTTTAATAACAGAATAATCAGAGAAGCCATCGAGATAGAAAAATGCCCTCACAGCATGAACAAACGAGATGATACCTCCCGCCTACCAGCCATTTGGAAACCCGCCCTTATTGACAGCCGAATCCCTAACACAAAGAATGACACCAGAACCACACAGGATGTCACCACCACACATCCCCGCAAAAAGCAAACCCAAACCCACACCGATGATGAGGCACGACCACAGACCAGGAGCCAGACCACAGCTGCATCATTGGCCACTTTGAACCTCTCCAGCACAACAAAGCCCCCACCCAAACAGAACACTCCTCCCAGCCAATCAGAACACAGCCAACCCCCCAACCAATCAGAGCACAGCCAAGCCCCTAACCACCGATGAGGAGGCACGACCACAAACCAGAAGCCAGACCACAGCTGCATCATTAGCCACCTTAAACCCCTCCAATCCATACACGAAGCAAACTGACACCCACCATGAAGATGAGGCACGACCACGAACGCAAAGCCAAACAGCTATACAGTTTACCACCTCTAATCCCCTTGTAACACTGACTAACCTGAGCACAACAAAGCCCCCACCCAAACAGAACACTCCCCCAGCCAATCAGAGCACAGCCAACCCCCCATCCAATCAGAGCACAGCCAAGCCCCTAACCAATCAGAACACACCTCCACCCAATCAGAACACAGCTGAGTTCCCAGCCAATCAGTTCAAACCCCCACTGGCAGTTAAAAGGAAGAAACAGCTAAAATCTCACATTGCTCCTAGAACCAGAAGCTGAAAGCACCAGCCTGAAGATGACGAATGAGACTTCGTCGAAACGTCGCCAAGACACTTCAAATTCTACGTGGGAGAAAACCCGAAGAACCAAAGACCTACATATATATATATATATATATATATATATATATATATATATATATATATATATATATGTATGTATGTATGTATGTATGTATGTATGTATGTATGTATGTATGTATGTATGTATGTATGTATGTATGTATGTATGTATGTATGTATGTATGCATGCATGTATGTATGTATGTATGTATGTATGTATGTATGTATGTCTTCCAACATATATATATATCTTCCAACATAGAATTTGGACTCATCCATCTGTTCTTCCACTTTATAATTATCTAGTATTGCTTATATTGTGAAATCATTTGCTATCTTAAATATAAAGCTACTTTTATAATAACTTGGTATGCAGTGGAGGGCTAGCTCTTTGTACAACTTCTTTTTTTATGAAAATAATAAATCAATTTATATGCCTTTATAGGGAACAACTCAGTGGTGGGATTCAAATATGTGAACAACTGGTTTTCTGAAGTCCATTCTGGGCCTGGGCAACAAAAAATTAGTTACTGGTTCTGCCAAATTGGTGCGAACCAGCTGAATCCCACCAATGGAGCAGCTGCTGGACACATACATACACACACACACAAAACATTTTTTCAGGTTTAGTAACAGTCCCCAGGCATATGAAAGCTTACTGTGATCACAATGAGTGGAAAATATATCCTTTCACTTTCATTCTGTACCTTAATTCCAGAATTCTACAAGTATTTTGAGCCAGGTTGCAAACTGGGAGCCCGTATGTTCTAGTCCTGCCTTGACACAAAGCCAGCTGAATGAACTTTGGCCAGACATACCTCCTAGCTCTATCAAGAAGGAAATGGCAAATCACTTTGTTTCCAGGTAATTGTCAGGGCTTATGAACAGACTCAAAAGCAACAATAACAAAAAAATGGAACATTTTGCTGCAGTAAATGTTGCATTTTTTTATAAAGAATATGATAGAATAGTATGCAAGGGTGCATCTTTGTTTTTTTGCCTTCCTAGTGGGTATCACTTTAGACAAGTGCCCTACTGGGATGCATTTTAATCTCAAGCTGGTTCTGATGTACGTATATTTAATAAATAACAGAGCACTGCTGATGATGCCATTAACTTCTGCTATAGATTTACACTAGAAATGAAATCAAAGCTTCAAACACTCATTTAAATATTGCAATATATTTTCCACCAGCAAGATAGTTTCAGACCCTGGATCATTATATACAGTAGCAACAAGCCTTCCTGTTTGGGTCTGTGTTCAACCAGTCTAACAACTTCCAGTACAAATCCCTGGCATAGATTTTTTTCCCCCCCACCAATAGTGCTTAAGAGACTGGATGTAATCTACTGGCTCATTTTTTTCTACCTTTATTAAAAAAATAGGAATCTCTTTATAGATAAAAGTGCTATATGTGTAAAACATTTGAATATATGCTTCAGAAATATTTTATCTATACAAAAATTTAGAAATATTTACTTGGTAGAGGAATTGCTGAAATTGTTAGCTACAATGAACAATTGAACTATAATCAAGAAGAGACAATGACTGAGAGGAACTGGAAGTAGAAAATGATAGATATAGGAGAGTAAGACTGGATAATTAAGATAAATGGAGATAGAGATTAACTATATGAGGAATGCTGAGCTTAAATGCATAACTGCGAACTATGTGAAATAATGCTGATGTTTAATTAAAAATACTTATTTTATCATTTTCTTTCTCTCTAATGCTAAACAATTAATTCTTGCTTGCTTGCTTCTTTTTCGTAAAGAAAAGTTTGACTGGACCATCTGCTGACCTAAAACAGTATTACAATGGCTTACTGTATGCTTACAAAGTTCCTATTAGACAGCACTTGGCAATATTACATTAACATATTAAAATAATTAAATGTTATTTTGTTATTTTTCCACCCTAGTAATTTATGGATGGCATTTTGCTATTTTGAAATTGATTTTTTTTTCAAACAATCACACTGGAAATCATTGTTGCTTGTATTATCGTATACACACATTTTAAATGTCTATTACGTGCTGCACATTTTTAAAAATAAGCAAAATATCTCCACTATAGACCATTTCAGCATCTGTATTCAATAGCTGGCACCAGTGGAAGAGCTGTGCAACATTAAACATTATGGCTTCCTAAGCATTTCAGGTGCTATTCCATTGTATCAAGCTTTCCATTATTTTTGGCAGGACACTTTAGGAATGTCTGTTTAGTTCAACTGTAGCTTGAATGCCAAGATCATGCTGGGGCAAAAAAGGGCTTACAGTAGAAAGCAAAGCAAAGCAAAGCAAAGCAGAGCAGAGCAGAGCAGAGCAAAGCAAATCCACTATTTTCAGAACCAAGAATTAAAATATCAGATTGTGATCAGTCTGGCAACTAAGAAGATTGAACCTGTTTGCCAGACTGAATGGCTTCTTAAGGTAGCTGTTTTATTTAGTTGGATGAACTAAAGTTTAAATAATAAATAAATAAATAAAATAAACACTCAGAAAACTGTCAATTTATGGAGATAAAAACCAGACTTAACTTATTCCAGTGTTGGTATGAGGAAAGGAGGCAGACTAAGTATAAATTTAAGAAATTGTTTGTCAATAAAACTCTTGCTTAGAGCACTTCTAACTCTTGCTTAGAGCTGCTTAATAAACTTAATAACTTACTAAAGGTTACTAAAAATTATAACTAAAACTTATTTTTAAAGAACAGTTAAAATATTGTTGAGAGGAAAGCCTGAACCCTATCTCCAGACTTACATTTATAACTGGTACCCTTCGTTTGATATGATGCAAGAATGTTATTTAATTATACTTGTAATGTGAAGTTTTGCTTAAATGCCCCTGACATGTAGATTTTGTTTAACCTTTGTTTTAACACAGAGGATATGTTTTCTGATGGTAGTTACACTAGTCTGTGGTAGCTTAATTATTTTCTGAGTTAAGTAAAATGTTAGATTGTGAGTTTTATTTCATGTTTTCAAAAGAGAGACTACAAATAACCAACCAGTTTTGTATGTCTAAAGAAAACCAATTTGGTCTAGTAATTAAGGCACCAGTATAACAACCAGGAGACAGTGAGTTCTAGTCTTATTCTAGGGACTTAGTGTAGTCTTAGGAAGGAGCTGGGTGACTTTGGGCCAATCAGCCTATCTCAATCCACAGCATCAGGCTCGGGCAACAAGCCAGTTGGTCAATTCCTTTGCAATCAATGGACCAACACTTGGTTGGCCTGGGAAAAAAAGAGGTCCTGCACTTATGGGAAAATGCTAGGAAAAAAATTGAATGAAGTCTAATTGTAGAAATTATTAGGTTGGATTCAAATTGTATTTATTTTTTGAGTATCTGTTTTAAAAGATTAGTTTCATGTCATTTCAACTGAAAGAAGCTTCTTTCACTCTGAAAAGGGAAACCTTTCAGACCATAGTGGCAACTGAAGACTATAATTTCACCAATAAAAGGAGAACAGAGAAAGTTGTAAGCTTACCCAATTAGCATTTTGTATGCCTTCAGTTGAGGAAGAGAGGCATAGCATTTCCCATATGTATACATTCAAAACTGGAATGGAAAAATTGAATAAAATACCTATCAGAAATCTCACCAAACAAATATTATCAAAATGAATCCAATTCTATGGCATCTGTCTGCATGACATGGCCCTGCCCTTTTTCCATCATGGCTGTTGCAAATCTTCAATATCAAAAATCCTAAGTGCAGTCTGAGTTACAAAGATATTATTTGTCCTGATTATATGCGAACTGCCCTATGCTCACAAAGCTTCTCCCTATTTTTCATTTTATTTGCCAGTAACAGAACATTTTTTGTGTCGTCCAATAATTTATTGTGGAAAGAAATTACAGAGTTCCAGAGTACTTTTTTTCACATACATCCCAAAAGTTTTCAAGTTCCTTTAGGTATGTAATAGAACTTCCAAGCATGTCGGTGACTCCTTCTGGTTTACTGAAAGTTGTTGGGTTTTTTTTTTTAATGATTCTTTTGATTTGCATGGGAATACATTTCTGCAACTCAATTGTTCAATTGTGTTTGAGATCAGAACTTCAAGCTAATCTTTTATCTCTAAAGTGGTCCCAGTGGTAGTAGGAGCACTTGTGGCTGTAACTTCTATGCTGGGAAAGTGGCTCCAACATATTCCAAGAAGAACATCAGTTTTCTGCCCAGAAGAGTAGGATGCTAGGAACTGTTTAGATACTATGCAAATCCCCCCAAACTTCCAGGCCTCTGGTAGAGGTCCTGAGATTAAAGAAGACACTTACCACTCATAGGGGTGAATATGTTTTTTAAATAATAATAATAATAATAATAATAATAATAATAATAATACATATTTATATATATTGCCCTTATCTTTTATATTCTGGGATCTTTTTATAACTAGAAATGCTGAGTTACATTTGTACAGCTGCACTTTTGCCTGTCATCTAATCGGCGCTGTATATTGCAAGCCTAGGTGTAATGTAGATCACAGATGGTTAGGTCTCAAGTCTATCTTTTTTTTAACTAGAAGCCCAATGTCCTGTAGGCAATTACTAGAGTTGAAGAACAAACACTGGAAGTTTTTAAGAAGAGACTGGACAGCCATTTGTCCGAAATGGTATAGGGTTTCCTGCCTGAGCAGGGGGTTGGACTAGATGACCTCCAAGATCCCTTCCAACTTTACTACTACTACTACTACTACTACTATTATTATTATTATTATTACTACTATTATTATTATTATTATAAGCTAACTGAACATATTCTGATTCTGTTTGCTTTACCAAACAGATTTTTTTAACTCTCATTTTTACTCAGAAATATTCCTGTCTGTCTTACCTCAAGCTTTCTTCATTTTGACAGCCTAATTTAGATATAAGCAAGATACTGTATATAAGTGCATGCTTCAGTTAAACATGTGAAAGTCAGAAATCAACCATACTCACCCAGAAATTGCCCCCAAGTCCACTTTTTGTCATTATAGTGCATGGCAGATTTTCAGAGAACATGTCTGCTCCACTTGTTGTTTTGGTCAGACAAAATATTAAGTGAAATTTAATTGTGAATGAGCAACATTACCTTTGCAAGCGGGAGCAGTAAATCCTATTCAGACAGAACAGAACAAAACAGAACAGCAGAGTTGGAAGGGACCTTGGAGGTCTTCTAGTCCAGGGCTTTTCAGCCAGTGGTACGGGTACCACCTGTGGTACTTTGGCACCTGGCAGGTGGTACGCGACCATCCTAGAAAAGTGGTAGCAGGGGAGGGGAATGAGCTGAACTGGTGGCAGCACCGCACAAGCCTGAGTAAGAGATGGCTGGAGCTGCAGGGCTGTCAGGGCTCAGTGGAAGCGCCAGGATCAGTGCTGCTTTCCAGCTGATCGGCGCTTCTTCAGGACTGTCAGGACTCAGGGGAAGTGCCAGGATCAGCGGCAGGCTCCAGCTGCAGCTCGGTGCTGATCCTGGTGCTTCTGCTGAGCCCAGAAGAAGCACCGATCAGCTGGAATGTTGCAGCATCTCCAGGGTCTTGTGATTTACATTCGATGCTTGGTGACTGATTCATATTTATGACGGTCACAGTGTCCCAGGGTCATGTGAAGTGACCAAAACCTGCTGCAACCACCCAGCAGATGGGGGAAATAAAAACCAAATACCCTCCACCTCCACTGCCAATCCCCAACAGAAATGCTCACAACAATGAAAACCTCGGACAGGAGGAAGAGTGCCGTTGGGTGGGCAGGCAGGTGTCTTGCTCAGCTGTGGCTTGGAGGGCACTTTTTTCAGTGCCATTGTAACTTCGAACAGTCACTAAGCGAACTGTTGTAAATCAAGGACTACCTGTACTTTATCACTTTTTTCCTTTTTTTGTCATCAGATTTTTGACACCTTGCTAGGCGACTGGTGATACTCAGATATTGCCATATCCTAAAAGTGGTACAATGGGTGAAAAGGTTGAAAAGCCCTGTTCTAGTCCAACACCCTACTCAAGTATGTGATTTGTTATGTTATCTTTATGTGCAAATGGGAGCTCTGGATTATTTTCTCTTGAACAAATCAGAATTAAAAAAATATGTGTTAGTGATGGCAGTCCTGCTAATCCCATCTGCTAGTGCAGTTGTTAGTTGAGTTGTTAGTTGCCATCAGTGCTTTTTTTCTAAAAAAAAAAAAAAAAGGTGTCGGACCTTACACACGTCATACAACCCGCCTTGCCTACCCTACAAGGTTCCATCCAAAAAAGGTGCCGGAACTCCATTCTGGGCGTTCTATGAGAAAAAAAGCCCTGGTTGCATTCATTAGTCAAGGAGCTGATGCTTCTCCTGCCCTGACACTTCCATTTCAATTCTCTCCACCCACCTATCTCCCCTCTATCTTTTAGTTGCCCTTCGCTTCTCTGCAACCTACCCCTACCACTCTCATGGCACCAGCTGCCATCACTGTCTTCTTTATGTTAAAGATGAGGTGTCCTGAGCAAGGCAGTTGTTGGCTCTTCAGGAGGCCACCTTGAGGCCATGCAAGCCTCAGGAAGGGCCAGCAGCTTCCTTGGTCAGGTGAACCTTGACAGTGGGAGGAAGAATTGATAAGAATCAGCTAGGGCTGACAAGAGGCAGCAGATGCAGGTGGTGGCAGAGTACAGGGCAGCCAAATCGATAGAGATGGGAACAAGATGGGCGAGGCAGTTGAAGCTCATGTTATGGTCATAAATACGGCTGGACTGCCAAGTGCCAGATTTTGTTCACATGACCACAGAGGCACAGCAATAGCCATAACTTCAAGAATGGCTATAATTACTATTTGTTCTGTGCCATAATAATTTCAAATAGGAAAGCAAGGAGACTGTATACCTTTAATAAATAATAAACAATATTTTGTTTGAAAAATAAATATTTGCCAGCTGTAAAATTGTGTTGTTAATATTGGCAGAAAACTTATTTTTAATGTGTAAACAACAATTCAATCTGTCATAGTAAAACTCCATTATGTTGAAAAAAATGTATGAAATCATAAATACTTCTGCTGTCATATCAGATACTTATGTTCAAGTCTTGAAATAGACAAGGCTGATAAAGGAAAAAAGGAGTAAGGAGTAACTGTACATCTCAGCTCTTTTCACTCTATATGTTATAGTAGTTACGATTTTTTATTACAAATATAATTTGCTTTTCCTCTAAATTTGTTAGTGTATATAAATTAATCCAACTTAATCTGCACATTTGGTGTTCAGTAATTACTTATCTCAAGCCACTCTGCATACTTTTATATCTCAAATGTTAGTTTTGGGGGTGCCAAACACTTCTTGATTTGTCTATCTTTTGATTCAGGAGTACTCTGTAGATATAAGAACATATACTAATTAATTAATTTGTACTAAAATTCATCTCTTTATTTTTCTTAATCTTATGCTTGTAACATTTATTTTTCTCTGTTAGAATGAGGGATGATTAAGATGCTATAGAGCAGAGACTAATGAATTCCATATACTTGGGAGAGTCTCTAGATTTTTTTTTTCCTTTTTTGTCATTGGAAGAAAAGTGTTTTTTGTGGTATAAATAGTTGTTTACAAACTTGCACCAAATTGTATCAGATACAACCCTTCTTGGATAGACATAGCCATGCTTCAATCATCCATGTCACAACAACTTCTTGTTTAAATTACTACAATGTGTTACAGTGAGGTTGCAAAATTCTTATTAATGTAAAATATGAGATCTAGAATCTGAATGGAACTGGATATTATGTTACACATGCCATCTCCATTGTCTTCTAGTTTATTTGCATTTTCTTTCTTATAAAGCTCTTTATTGCAGAAACTCTCATATAAGTAGCAAAAAGCGTGGCATTTTGAGAAGCCACTTGAGAAACCACGTGACGCCTTTGTTATGATTGCCTTTCTGCTTGGCAGTATCTTATTAGTCTTTCCTTAAGCATGAATGCTGGCTACATGACTGGATCATTCCATCTCTCCCTCTCCCTCTCTCCCTCTCTCCCTCTCCCTCTCCCTCCCTGTCTCTTCTCCCCCCCCCCCCCCGCAGATCTTTGTAACTATTTTTAGTATATAATTAGTATCTATTGTTGGTAGCATATTTGTATTTATCCTAACTGAAATTTTACAGCTTTCGGCCAAAGTAATGTTAATAGCACCAAACATTTAAAGTCATGACAGATTGTACAGGGATTTGAAGCTCTGTTTCTCAAGATAGCCAAATACCTATGTATAGATTAGTTTTACTGAAAAATTATTTTACCTTTTCTGGACCTTAGGCTGAAAAGCTAATTTATATTAAATAAGTAGAAATGCTGTAGGTGAGAGTTTTGTCTTTTTCCCCACATTAAAATTCAAGACTACTATAATTCATTCTGAATTTAAGAGAATGCCATCACAAATAGTTGAGAGATTTGCAATGGGGTTGGTGCCTTTAGATCTGGACCACCATTAACTCTGCTCACTAGTCACTATGGTAATTATGTAAGTATCTATATTAATCTCTTGGTATTTGCCAAGTGATTTTATGTGAGTGGCTTTAAAATCACTGGGTTCAAGATGAGGGGAAGTGCATATAGAAGATGAAGTCACAGTGCTTTGTGCTTGATCTTCTTCCAAGCACAAATTATCATTGTTGTTTGCGTGTACTGAAGCAATCCACTCTTTAGCAAACTGGTTTTACGTAGAAAAATAATCAGACATAAATCTTGCCATGGCATGTAGGCAACAATTGGTATTGATTCTGAGTCTATACAACTATAGACTATGCATGCAAATGATTTTTATTGGTCATTATCATTACCAGTTCTTTAAAGCTTGTGAGTTAATTCCTTGTGAAAGGAAGACAGAAGCTTTTCACATTCCTTATCTTAAAATAATTAAAGACTAGTGACATCAAGGGTGAGGGGTCAACAGTGTCAAAATATTTGGTGCAATCGGACAATTGAAGTTCTGCCTCTTTTTACATGCATGGAATGCAGATGACTCATTTTAAAAAGACCCATTTTAACTTCAATTGCCTGTTTGCAGCTGTCATTTTGATGCCTTTGCCCCCCCACCACCACAAACACACAGATGCCCATATTCAATATGAGAATGGAAGAATGGATTAAGTGATTCAAACCCAACCAAGCTGTGAAATCCACCTAGGTTTTTAAACCAAAGGTTGTATAAGAAAAAGAGCATTAAATGGCAAAATATACATAGTACTGATGGAAATTTTCCTGGAAAAATAGATCATTATAGAAGATTTTGGAAACCAACAGAAGAAATGAAAATGATACACAGAAAAATGTAATAATTGGAAATGAAACAAAAGAACTCAGCAACATAATGTCATAATCAAAACTAGCATCTGGATAAAAGCACCTGCTGGAAGAATCCTTCAGCCTTCTTGTTTGTTTAATTTATTGTCAATTTTACTAAAGTACTTCACACTAGATTGATCATTCTCCACATCTACTCCAATCTGTAAAGAGGAATGCTGTTATTTCACCAAGAAAATGGCAATGGCAAACCACTCCCAAAAATACTTGCCAAGAAAACTGTAGGTACTTCTCCAGACATCACAAGTGCAGGAAAAAAAAGAAACACATTATCATGAATTTGATTTTTTTAACAAGACATATATATAAGATAATAGAATTTTGCATTAAAAAGTGGTTATCTGGCTTAGTTTATTTAGATTTGGAAATATTTTTATTTGCTTTTGAATATATATTGAGAGGTGACTCATCTGCATGGACCCTATTTGTAACAGCAGTTTACTGTGTAAGTAAAAGAATTCCGGGTATTTATTTTTGTTTGAATTATGATCAGCTTCAAACACAGATGTAGAATTTAAAGAATTTTAATATAAAAAGTATGGGAACAAAACTCAGTATGCTGCAAAAATCAAGCATATTATTATGAAAAACTGGGACATGAACTAAAAGTTTAGTTCTGCCAAGTTTTGTTTTATCTGGAAAAATTAATAATGGGCACATAATCAAATGCCTAAGATATAACCATTATAATGATTTATAAATAATGAGGAAGATGAAAGAATACATAATGCTCTTTATGCCTGTTACATGTAAGCTAATAGCTGGCATTGTAAGGATACATAAAGTTCTTTTTTTCTGTACAAAATAGTATTGTAATACATAAATCTTAGTGCAATAAAGCTAAACAAATAATAATCTTATCATCATCTGATTCTAAACCTCTTTTCATTTTTTATCTCAGCCCTCCCGCTGTTATAGTCCAAGTCTTCTTTCACAGTCATTTTCAAGAATATATGTTGCTGCAACTGCTTTAAATTTGAAGTTAATTCTCACTTGATATCTGGGATATTTGCAGGGGAGGTCAAAAAAGTCAAGATTGCAACCAAACAAAAAATACAAACAAATAGAAGGAGCACCCATGGGATCACCTCTCTCACCTGTCATTGCAAACCTCTACATGGAACACTTTGAAACCCAAGCTCTAGAAAAATCTGATCACAAACCCAAACTCTGGCTCAGATACGTAGATGACACCTTCGTAATCTGGCCACATGGGAAAGGAAAACTGGACAACTTCCTTACACACCTCAACAGCCTACACCCCAAAATACAGTTCACCATGGAAACAGAAGCTAATAACCAACTTCCCTTCCTGGATGTCTTAGTCTACAAGAAATCCAATGGCTCCCTAGGACACACCATCTACCAGAAGAAAACACACACAAACCGCTATCTGCACGCACGCTCACACCACCACCCAGCACAGATCAACTCCGTAGCCAAAACACTCATCTCCAGAACCAAATGCCTAGCTGACGAACAACACCTAAAAACCGAACTACACACTCTCACTAATGTACTAACATCCAACGGATTCCCAAGAAATAAGATTTCCAACTTAATCCAAAAAGAAACTCCCACTAAAATCCATGACAGAGAACAAGAAAACGGCAAAGCCCTCCTCCCATACATAAAAGGCACCACAGACAAGATCAGCAAAGTCCTGCACAAATATAACATCAAAACAGCATTCTGCACAAACAGAAAAATATCCACAATCCTAAGAAACCCTAAAGACAAAATTGAGTTAGAAAATCAAGGAGTATATGAAATCCCATGTACTGCTTGCCCCACTACATACATTGGACAAACCAACAGAAGAATAAGTGCACGCATTGAAGAACACAAAAACTCAGTCAGAAGAGAGGAACCAACTTCTTCCCTGGTCCAACACCTTAAAGCCACAGGACATGAAATTGATTTCAAAAAGACCAGAACAATTGCCAAAACTGAACATTTTAATAACAGAATAATCAGAGAAGCCATCGAGATAGAAAACGCCCCCACAGCATGAACAAACAAGATGATACCTCCCGCCTACCAGCCATTTGGAAACCCGCCCTTATTGACAAACGTATTCCTAACTCAAAGATTGACACCAGAAACACACAGGATGCCACCTCCACACATCCACGCAAAAAGCAAACCCAAACCCACACCAATGATGAGGCAAGACCACAGACCAGGAGCCAGACCAGAGCTGCAACATTGGCCACTTTGAACCTCTCCAGCACAACAAAGCCCCCACCCAAACAGAACACTCCCCCAGCCAATCAGAACACAGTCAAGCCCCTAACCAATCAGAACATAGCCAAGCTCCCAGCCAATCAGTTCAAACCCCCACTGGCAGTTAAAAGGAAAAAACAGCTTAGACCACACATTGCTCCTCTAATATTTAGGTAACTTAGATAACCGAGGATTTTATATATATATATATATATATATATATATATATATATATATATATATATATATATATATATATATATATATATATATATATATATATATATATATATATATATATATATATATATATATATATATATATATATATATATATATATATATATATATATATATATATATATATATATATATATATATATATATTTGTTTTCTGAGGTTTTCGCGGGTGTCTGTATGCAGGTCTTTGGTTCTTCGGGTTTTCTCCCACGTAGAATTTGAAGTGTCTTGGCAACGTTTCGATGAAATCTCATTCATCATCGTCAGGCTGGTGCTTTTGGCTTCTGCTACCAGGAGCAATGTGTGGTCTAAGCTGTTTTTTCCTTTTAACTGCCAGTGGGGGTTTGAACTGATTGGCTGGGAGCTTGGCTATGTTCTGATTGGTTAGGGGCTTGGCTGTGCTCTGATTGGCTGGGGGGTTGGCTGTGTTCTGATTGGCTGGGGGGGTGTTCTGTTTGTCCACCCTGCACTTTGGGACAAATCCAAACAACTTGCAGTCTGGAGAGCCAAAACACAGACCACCCTCAAGACAGACACACTCACCAACAAACTCCGAAGACTACAAGAACACCAGAAACAAACCCCTCCTCCCTCACAGCCACACATGAAACAAACTGTGCACAACATCTCAGATAGGATCCTCACCAAAGCTGAAACCAATGTCCTTTCCAAAGGATTCAACTTTGCAGTCGCTCCCAAACATATCCCCACTGAAACCATTATATGCGGAGTTGAAACCAGCCTGACCAAAATCAACCCCGATGACGCTAATAGAATCAGACTTGAAATCACCAACATACTTTGCACCAGCAAGCCACCCAAAAGCAACTTACCCAAAGAGGAGCAGACAGCACTACTTAACCTGAAACAAGACACCAGCATAATAATCCTACCAGCAGACAAGGGCAACGCCACGGTGGTCATGAACACATCTGACTACCAAACCAAATTAACCAACCTACTCCAAGACTCCACATACAAACCCCTAAACACAGATCCCACCACCTACCTGGAGAAAACCACTAGATCCAAAATAAAAGCCTCTCCCATCAGCGAAGAGATCCAACAAAGAATCATTCCAAGAGAGAAATCATCCAGATGCCCTAAGCTCTATGGTCTCCCCAAGATACACAAAGAAGGAACCCCACTGAGACCCATAGTCAGCTCCATAGGCTCACCTCTACAAAATCTAGCCAAATTTCTCGCCAAACAACTACAGCCCTATGCAGAATCCATCACCTCACAAGTAACAAACTCATTCCAGTTCATAGAGATCATAAAGAAACAAAACTTACAGCCCAGCGACCTACTCGTGAGCTTCGATGTCATATCCCTCTTCACCCAAGTGCCAATCAAAGAAGCCTTAACAGCTATCCAAAACAAATATAACCCCCCCAAACACATCCTAGATCTGACCAACCACTGTCTATCCAACACATACTTCATCTATAACGGACAAAAATACAAACAAATAGAAGGAGCACCCATGGGATCACCTCTCTCACCTGTCATTGCAAACCTCTACATGGAACACTTCGAAACCCAAGCTCTAGAAAAATCTGATCACAAACCCAAACTCTGGCTCAGATACGTAGATGACACCTTCGTAATCTGGCCACATGGCAAAGGAAAACTGGACAACTTCCTTACACACCTCAACAGCCTACACCCCAAAATACAGTTCACCATGGAAACAGAAGCTAACAACCAACTTCCCTTCCTGGATGTCTTAGTCTACAAGAAATCCAATGGCTCCCTAGGACACACCATCTACCAGAAGAAAACACACACAAACCGCTATCTGCACGCACGCTCACACCACCACCCAGCACAGATCAACTCCGTAGCCAAGACACTCATCTCCAGAACCAAATGCCTAGCTGACGAACAACACCTAAAAACCGAACTACACACTCTCACTAATGTACTAACATCCAATGGATTCCCAAGAAATAAGATTTCCAACTTAATCCAAAAAGAAACTCCCACCAAAATCCATGACAGAGAACAAGAAAACGGCAAAGCCCTCCTCCCATACATAAAAGGCACCACAGACAAAATCAGCAAAGTCCTGCACAAATATAATATCAAAACAGCATTCTGCACAAACAGAAAAATATCCACCATCCTAAGAAACCCTAAAGACAAAATTGAGTTAGAAAATCAAGGAGTATATGAAATCCCATGTACTGCTTGCCCCACTACATACATTGGACAAACCAACAGGAGGATAAATGCACGCATTGAAGAACACAAAAACTCAATCAAAAGAGAGGAACCAACTTCTTCCCTGGTCCAACACCTTAAAGCCACAGGACATGAAATTGATTTCAAAAAGACCAGAACAATTGCCAAAACTGAACATTTTAATAACAGAATAATCAGAGAAGCCATCGAGATAGAAAAACGCCCCCACAGCATGAACAAACGAGATGATACCTCCCGCCTACCAGCCAT
The DNA here is from genome assembly GCA_034064705.1 of Bothrops alternatus. Lineage (NCBI taxonomy): Eukaryota > Metazoa > Chordata > Lepidosauria > Squamata > Viperidae > Bothrops > Bothrops alternatus. The sequence continues at coordinate 11,945,917 of JARGCV010000018.1, read as the reverse complement.
TTGGAAACCCGCCCTTATTGAAAAACGTATTCCTAACTCTAAGATTGACACCAGAAACACACAGGATGCCACCTCCACACAGCCACGCAAAAAGCAAACCCAAACCCACACCAATGATGAGGCAAGACCACAGACCAGGAGCCAGACCAGAGCTGCAACATTAGCCACTTTGAACCTCTCCAGCACAACAAAGCCCCCACCCAAACAGAACACCCCCCCAGCCAATCAGAACACAGCCAACCCCCCAGCCAATCAGAGCACAGCCAAGCCCCTAACCAATCAGAACATAGCCAAGCTCCCAGCCAATCAGTTCAAACCCCCACTGGCAGTTAAAAGGAAAAAACAGCTTAGACCACACATTGCTCCTGGTAGCAGAAGCCAAAAGCACCAGCCTGACGATGATGAATGAGATTTCATCGAAACGTTGCCAAGACACTTCAAATTCTACGTGGGAGAAAACCCGAAGAACCAAAGACCTGCATATATATATATATATATATATAAAAATCCTCGGTTATCTAAGTTACCTAAATATTAGAGTGTTAATCTGTAATCAACACTGCACAAATACCACTATATCAAAACAATATAATGTATTAAGTTTTGCAACAATATAATAAAAAATATTACTATTTACAAAATGTTCTGCAGTGATAAATCTCTTAACTAGAAAGATCTCCATTGTAAGCTCAGAATAAAAAAAGACTGTTTCAAGTGATAAGGCAATTGGTTGATGAGCCATTTTTAACAGTTTTCCTAATTAAACTTGAAACAAAATCTTGCTGATTTGTTTTGGAGTGATCTTGTTGGGGAGCACTTGTTAACTCTCTTGAAATGAAATTGTTGATGAAATAGGTTTGTTGTGAAAGTAGCCTGCTTTCACAGTATTCCAGAGTGTGCTGGGTAAACTGCAGACATTTTGAATCCACCATTTGTTTGAGTTTGAATGTAAATAAGTCCGAGGGACAGCTTTGTTTGTTTATTTATTAGATTACCATCCTATCTTTCATCCAAGAACTCAGAGCTACATACATTGCACTTCATCTTAACCTTTTCCAAGAGAAGCTCTGTGAAATAGGTTGAGCTGAGAAGGATAGATTGACCCAAAATCATCCAATTAGCTTCTGTGGATAAGTGTGAACTAGAAATTGGTCTCCCTAGTCAAAACAGAAACAACTGTATGAGGACTCTGGGTAGCTTAGAAGATTATAATGTTCAGACCTTTTTTGTCTTATTGACAATTGTTAAGTCTGAATGTTACATGGCAGATGCCTGTCTGTTTGAATTCTGAAGTCCCAGAGCAATTTAGGTCCTTCATTTTCTATTACTTTATTTTCTAATCCCACTGCTCTTGCTTACAGGCAAATGGTATTCCTGCAGATCTTCCAATGAACCATTGCTACTTTGTCCTGTTATTGTTTGTAGTCAGTCTGTGAGAATGTCTTACAACAGTTAATAGATGGTCCATTGTTTCTTCAGCTACAACACAGAGTTGGCATTTGATATCTGTTGCTGTCTTCTCATTTCTGGCTTTATATGCATTTGTTCTTAAGATCTGGTCCTGTGCAGACAAAATTAGCCCCTCTCTTTCTTCAATTTTCCTGCTCTTAGCCATTGCCAGGTCTTGTTATTTTGCTATTTTTTATGTAGCTGTGTAATACTCTGTATTGCCATGTCTCTTTTTGTTCTTCATTTGTTCTTTCTTGTAGTACTGGTCTCTCCATTACTCCAGTAAGCCTTTTCCTGGATCTTTCATTATCAGATACGTTTTGCCAGATATTAACCAATTTTCAATTTCACCTTTTTGCAGTATATTTTAAATTGATTAGCAATGGAGTGGGTATAGGCCAGTTAAATGTTTCAATCAAAAACCATGCAGTTCATCTTCACCTTGTACTAATTCTTGATCTTCCTTGCCCTTTTCGCCATCATTACTGCTGTTATTATTAGTATATGTTATTATTATATGTTACTATATTGGTATAATTGACAGATTCACAGTCTAAGACTGATAGAAACTTAATAATTCAAGTCTTAACCAACAACCTAAAATGATTACGTAGTGTCTAACAATATAGAAAGCTCCAAAATAGGGTAGGTGTTTTGTAAAATTATGGATTTGGGTATTCAGGAATTCTGATAAATTCAATATTTCCAGATTTTGAAGAAATCCTTTAGGTATCACTCCAAGTGCTTCAGTTGTGATTAATATAATAGATTTCTTTTTCCATAAGTCCTCAACTTCGATCTGCAAGTCCCAGTATTTTTTTTCTCTAATTGTTTTCCTCAATCCTAGCATCAAACAGAATAGCAACATCAACGAATCAGACTTTCTTCTTTCTGAGCAACAATAACATTTTATTGGAATCTTATGGAAAGAATCTTAAAGCAGCTAACATAAACAAACCCACTACACTTGTGTTAAAAAATGCTTAAAATATTATGCTGTCATCCCTGGAGTGTGATATGTATACAGGAATGTAATCAAAACCATAGAGTGGAAGGGACCTTATAAGTCATTTAGTTGAAATTTGTCCAGGGAGGGATATGCTAAAGCATTTCACCAAATGGCTATTCAGTCTCAGAAATCTTATTTCACTTATTGACATTGTTTACTATAGTAGAGAGCAATTCCTCCTAATATGTAACCTGAATCTGATTCTCCACAGTTTTAGCATGTTGGTTCTGAACTGCCCTGCAGACAACCAATTATATCTTTACTTTCTCTCTATATGGCTGCTCCTTCATTATTTGAAGGTTGATATCGTAAGGTGATCAGACTCTTCTATTTCAGCTGTTTTTCATTTTTAGATTGCAGAGTGGACCCAAGACTCAAACTTGTCTTGGCTAAGACAAAACAGATTGGGACATCACTTCTTTTGAGGTGAACTCAATGCTCTTGCTAATACATCCCAAAATGGCACTTGCATGATTTATGGTAGTGGTGGGGAAGAAATAAGTTTAATCTACAAAGACAAAAAGGTCTATCACACTAGAATGCTCATAGGGCAGCTAAAATTATGTATTTAAATGATGTAAATAATTTTTCTTTCATAGACATTTTAAAAACACCTAAACAGATCACATTTTTTCTATTAGCAATTTTTATTAGCGTTCTATTTCAACATATTATTTCAAATATAGCCAATTACTTCTAAAAGTTAACTATATAGTTGGTATTTCTACATAGACAATAATGATAAAAGTCCCATAGCTGTTGAGGTTAATTCTACTGACTTCAGTTTTAATTTGAATGTTTTAACACTATTTTATATTTTGTATTTTTATTATAGAATTTTATGAAATATTTTCTTTAATTTCAATTATTTTGGGAGCTACATTTATTTCAAGGAATTTATGTTATTATTATTATTATTTTACAAAAAATGAGCCTGTTTATTGAGTTTTTTGGGTCTTTCTCTTCAGTTATTGGTCGTAGTCTATGCAGTAATGACAGTTGGCTGTGCATGGTTTTTATTCTTCCCAAACCAAATTATGGATGTTTACTTCACTTTTTTTGTATAACTTTCATAGTATACCTTCCACAGGATGGGTATTTGAGACATTATCTACCTCTTGATCAATCTCTGTCTACTTTTGCCATTAAAGTTGGTGCTTTTGTTATATACTGTCATTTTTCTGGAATGTTCCTGGCATTCCCATATTTTTCCTTATTGATGTTTTTTCTGATTTTTTGCTTATTTCTGATTATTTTTTCTTATTTACAAGTGTTCTGTTAAAACTTTTGCTTTGCTCTCTTGTTCCCTGCTTATATGAATTTGTCATTCTATTTTGGTTTCATTTCATCTGTCTCATGACATTGCTTTTAACATATCCACTGGGTAATAGATTCAGTGTGCGTTGCTTGGCACATAGACACTTTTTTCATTTAAGACAGCTGTAGATTAAATGGAAAAGCCTTCATCCAATGGCTGTACTCAATATTGTGTAATATAACATTTTATTGCTTTCTTCCCTGATTTTGGCCCCTTCTCCCAAAAATGGTATTGGTGACTTTAAAGTAAAGGGATGGCAGGAAAGAAAACAGAGACATGTATGTATGTATGTATGTATGTGTGTGTGTGTGTGTGTGTGTGTGTGTGTAACCATAATCGTAAGTATAGAATAAGAATAACTAACAGTCAAATACTAAGGGAACTTTAATCATGACACGGTAACCAGATATATCTTTCTTTCTTGTTTCCATTCCAAAGAACAGCTAAGGTTGTTAGGTCATACTATGAAAAGTAATTTTGGATATTCTATAAATTCCAGTAGGCACTGTTGGACTTCTTCAAAAGTGATGTCTATATTTGTAGCATTTTTATAAACCAACCAGCTTATGGAATCCTCCCAATAAATGTATTTTAAGATGCAGTAATTCCTTATTAGGAATCATCGTTGAGGGAAATGGGCAGTTCCAAAATGTGATAAACAAACAAACAGACCCCTAAGAGGTCTAGGAAAACTAGTAGGATTGCATCCTTCCCATCCAGTCTAAGTCCTGATAATGCTGGAAGAACTGAGTCGTTCTGTGAGGAGTGGCAGAAGATCAGGCAGCAACCATAAAGGAACTGCAGTAGCAATGGGTGCAGGAAGAGCTACTTGGCGGGGTTTACATGCCTTTTCTTCTTGAGCGAAGTGCTTCTATCTGGTTTTCTGAAACTTTCAATGCATCCTAAAATAGAATAATCTGCTAGAATTGGATTCCTCATCATTTAACACACACACACACATATCTGCAGGTGTTGGTTGCTTCCTAAATTAATTTCAGATAGCTGATTGCTGAGGCTCCCCACCTGTTGCAATAGTACCAATCTTTAATTCTAGCAAATCAGAAGTCATAATATATGAGGCCAGTCCCAGCCTAGCTAATGTAATCATCTGGAGAAGAAAAGTTGACCAAGCAGATGTTGCTTCTCTCCACATGCTTTGTCTACCTTCTCAAGAAAACAAGATGAAAATAGCCTGTATTTATTTCTCTCTCCTTCCAGAAGAAATAAAAGCTTGTTTTTTCCAGAAGGCTTCAGATGACTGTAAGAGCTACAATAACCTATTTGTGCTTTTGTATTATTTTATCCCCTTATTACTAGAATTTTAAAATATTCTATTGTTATAACTTTTAATATCTCTAAACTATCTAGAATTCAAGAGGATGGAAGTACTAAATTGTATAAATGGTATGAGAAATAAATTCTATTCAGAATGGAAAAATGTTGCTGGCAATGGTGCAAAGAGAGAGCTCATCTCTCTTCATTGCATCCATTGCCATGAGACTTCAGAGAAGTCTTACAAAAGACCTCATTCTGATTTGACCCATCCTGAAAGTTTCTAATTTTTGTTCAGCCTTTTATTTTCTGCTGCGTTGTTTTCTGCTTCCTGTTAAACACTTTTGCTATGTTAAAGAGAAGGGAATGCTTAGGAATAATAGCTTAAACTGATCTAGATATCTCATAATCCAGAGATTGGTCAGGGCTAGAGCAGGACTGCTGAGAAAAAATTCCCAAAAGCATTCTGGAAGCTATCTCTGCTGCAAGAGCAAAACATCCATTTTGGGGGGAATAACACCCTCCTCCTATATTGCTTTCTTGAACTTTAAGTTGGACCAAAGGGAGTGGCCAAATATTTTCATACCCTTCTTTTTCAAGGAATTATTGTTCCGTTTCCAAGATCATTTTGCCAACAACAGAGTTCTGACATGGATATTTCTGAAACATTGCAATAAATAAATAAATCCTCCCTTGTTTCACTGATCAAAGCTGATCCAGTGCTCTTATTGACATCAGTGGCTATGGATTGGTTTCATGCTGAGTATGGTTCCTTTTACAAGGGACGGTATCTCGAGCCTGTCAGGTTACAGAAGAATTGTTATGAAATCCCCTTGTGCATGTCAGACACATAGACGCTGACAAACTACCACAAGCTACTTGTGTAGCCTAAATATATTTCTTTCAAACTCAGTAAGTGAAGGGCAACACAAAGTTTTACTGGCAATCAATCCGACCCGTCTTTTTGTTTTTATGGCAGTTGCTATCCGAGGGTCTAAAAGAATTGCGATAGAAAACGGTGGCGGTGGGTAAAAGCCTCCTTTGAACCCCTTCGTTGGGTACAAAGAGGATGCCAAGAGCCACCGGAGAAGGCACAACGATGTGGTACTCCAGGGAGGAAGGGGCTGATTGACTGGCGCCCACCTCCTCCTCCTCCGTCAGTTTTCTCCAGCGCCCCCTTCCAACTTCCCGGCCCCAGCTCCTTGTCTCTCATCTCGGTTTCCAAAACTTTCCCTCTCCTTCAGCCAATTACCAGCGCCGCGCGGGCTTTCCTTTTCCATCCTCCGCCCCCACCCGACTCTCGGCGCCCCCTTGGCGCAGCCTCCAGCCCGCCTCCAGTGGGCTCCTTTCCCACGTGTTTGGCTCGCCGCTGCTGCTCTCCACTGACAGGCAGGCAATCGCCTCCCCCTTGCCCTTTCTTTCTTCCCTCTCCGAGCCGCGCTTTCCTCCTCCCCTCATTCTTCTTGCCGTGCACCGGATCGCCGCCTTTCCTAGCTACTCGGGCGGCAGCGGCGTAGCAGGAGTTCCTGCATTTTTTTTTTTTTTGTCCCCGGGTTCGCCGTCCGGATGAAGTTGGCTTGTGTGCGCTGTCGTCATTAACTTCATGTTTTATTTTTGAGGCAGAAAACCCCCTTTTTCTTTTTTTTTTCTTTTTGCAAAGAATAATTTTGGTCCTCTGAAGATTCTTTTCAGTTAGTGTAAAAAGACTGGTTCAGAAAACGTTTCCCGCCTTCCTCCTCTTTTCCTTCCCCCCCCCCCGGTCTCCCCCCCGCCCCCGAAAGAAACTGGAAGCCTCACTTGTTGCTCTGACCAGGGGTTTGTGTGTGTGTGTGTGTGTGTGTGTGTGTGTAGGTGTGTGTGAAATTTGCGCGCTTTCCAGTTGCTTAGGAGGAAAAAGGGGGAAGGGGGGGAGGAAGATGCTTCGTGGAAGGCGAGCAGCAGTGCCCTTGACCGCCGCGACCCGCAAGGCGTCTCGCTGAGGGGGCGAGGGCCAGCAGCAGGAGCGACGCTCGCCTCGCCGAGGAGGGCAGCGGGCGAGGAGCAGCAGCGGGCGCTCCCCTAGGAACAAGTCGGACTCGGTGCCGACCCCTCAGGAATTCCTGCCGTCCGCGATGGGGAGACGGCGGGCGCTTTGCCTGCAGCCTTATTTCCTTTGGCTGGGGTGTGTGGCGCTCTGGGCGCATGGATCCGCTGGGCAGCAGCGGCAGGGTCGTCCGGCGGACGGTGCAGATACTAGCCGCTACTCTATCTTGGGGAGCCTGGAAGGAGGCACAGCGGCCGCCGCCGCCGCCAACCGCGTCCGCAGGAGAGGCCAGCAGGACATGCTCAGGGGGTAGGAAAGCAACCTTTGCTCGCATCCACGTCCGCCACAGGTAGGCCTGTTTCCTGCAGACAGCAGTGGAGGTAGTATAAACCTACGCCTGGATGGGATCACTACAGACGGCAGGTAGGGGATGGCATGCTGTAATGTGCCTTCCTAGGGATTAAAGCGATTAATCCCGGATCAAAGGTGAGGGGACTAGGACTGGAGTCTACCTGCCCTTCTTGGCTCTGCTGCTATGCGCAGGAATTTCTGGGCTCTGCTCTCCCCCCTTCCACTTAATTTGACCCTGCATCTCTGAAAGGGTTGTCTGAAGTGGTACAATTCAGCCACAGGTTTTCTTCCTCAGCTGCTGTTTGAGGAAAAATAGGCCACATGTATATAATTACACAACGGAAATTATGTAGTTAATCACATCTTTCAAGTTTAGATATGAGCTATACAGGCCTTAATATCTGAAGGTAGCACATAGATAAAATGATGCTGTCATTTTTCTGTTTCTGTTACACCTACAACTAGCCATCTTCCACTTTTAAGCGTTAGTCCACAATACTAATATCAAAATTAGTCCCTTATGGCTTGCAAACTTTACTTTCTCTAAAAATTACAGAATTCCAGTTTGCTCAGTCTCGTTTCATTCATCTATTTCCATTTTTCCAAAACTTTTCTTTAACTTTACATAGCTCTGGGCAGGTAATTCTCCTGCTTTAAATACAATGACCATATTCATTTTTTAGCCATGTAGCCTGTTGGCCATTGACCAACTTTGTGTTTCAGGTATATCCTCATTGGCTAAAATGCCATTTCAAGATTGTAGTCTTTAAAGACACAGCATACTATTTTATTCTTATTTTATCCTTAAAGAGTGAAGCAGTCCTGAAATCTAGCAGTAGTTACAGACTTACCGTTCATAAGCCTGTTTTGATGTCGTCTTTCTGCCAAATTATTTTTTTCCTTCTAAACCCATTGTCTTTCTTTGATTTGATTATTAACCTTTTCAAGATCATGGTCAGGCCTACATGATGCAGGAATGTCTATGTACCTAACTACCTCAGCAGCCTGTGTCCAAGCAATTCATTTACCCACAGGTGGCATCAATTCTAGGGCAAAACCACATTGTTTAAAATACACTTCCACCTTGCTTCTCTAACAAATCTATATATCCAAAACTGAATTGCACTTAGGTTTTAAACAGTTAATTGTTTGAAGTATTGCCATAACATTGGCAACACTTCACTCAGTATTTCCGTGATTTTATGAAAGAATCCTAATCATTAAAAATAATCATTTTGTCCTTATTTCACTGTTCCATAGAATTACATACAGTAAGCACAAGTTTAAATTGGAAGCTCCATATATAATTTCCTTTACTTTATTCCTATTTGTTTGTTGTGTTCATTTTAATTATGTTGCAACAGCCACTTCTTTGTTTACTTGTTTTCTCAGGTAAAATGCATCATACCTTAACATATTCCCTTTATAAACTTTTAGTCTAAATACTTGGCAGGTATCTCAGTTTTCCTTTTGAACACTGCAATATTATTTTAAATTTTAATGTTGGTCCTTGTGGGAAAGTTTTCACATGTCTTGAGGGTCTGGTGTAAAAATAAAACAAAAAACAACTGAGGGGTCCTTGGTGCTCTCTGAGTTAGTTGTTTTCTTGCAGATGTTTCATTACCCAAACTAAGTAACATCATCAGTTAGTTTTCTAAAAGCCAGTTGAAAAAACAATTGGCTTTTAGAAAAGTAAACATATATAATGTGATACTAAGAACAGTGCCAAATGTAGCAGACATTATCAAGTTTTAAAGGGTTTTGGTATAGTAAAGTTGAAGAATCATTTCAGTTAAAACCTGATAAAGATACATGCTTTTTCAAATTTAAGGGGAGAAACAAGTGGAACTGTATAAAATATGTGACAAATCCTTTCCTTTTAAGTCTTTGTAATGGCATACTTGTATACCAGTTTGATATACACTGTAATTCTTTCTCTTAAGATAGAAATGTTATGTCAGATGTCTTTGATGTTTCACTCTTAATAAAAATAAAGTATGCATGAATTTGTCCATTGTTCACTACTCACAGTATGGTTTAAAATAGAAAGCTTATTGCTCATTTCCCCCTTTTTTGTGCTAAGAAGCAGGTTATTAATTTTTTTAAAGGATTTGTAGGAAACTTTTGTTTAGAAATAGAAAACCTATCTGAATTTGTCTGCCAATAATTTTTTTATTATATGAAGCAAATATTTGAATGGCTGTTCCAAATGACCTGTGTTTTTGTGTATGTATTTGTTTGCATGCAACAGACCAAATGTATGTGGCTCCAGGTTCCACTCCTACTGTTGTCCTGGATGGAAAACACTCCCTGGGGGAAATCAATGTATTGTCCGTAAGTGTTCTGGCTTCAGAGTTTGCAGTATTGATTTTTCACCAGATACTTAACATTTAAACAAAAATATGCATTTATACTGCAATAGTTGAATTGCTAATTTTAGGCTTTAGCTTGGAATTTAAGAAATAGCAATTGCTTGACAGTTTTTTAAACAAAACCAATGGCATTATATACTATAGTTCAAAAATAATTTGATAAAATTCATAAATGCACAAATAATATGAATTATTTACGATATTTGTATTTTTGTTGTACTTAAGTTATAATAGATTTAGATTAGATGTGATAAGTATTTTAATACCTTAAGAATCTTGTTTGGCCAATATTATCTTTGTGCTGAGAAATGTGATTACTGATTTGTCTTGGCAAATGGAATTTAGTTGCACTCTGGGATTCATCAAGCCAGACCTCTACAATCTATGCCTGAGATCAGCTTTCAGCTCTAGAACATTTGAAAAATAATAAAAAGTCTTGGGCAAAACCAGGACAGAATATTTTTGATATTTGATTCTGATTTTTCTGTTTATCTACTATCTATAGATGATATAGAAATTATATGTATTTTGGGGTAAATTGGGTTTTATATATTAGCAGTGAAATCCTATGCATGTAAGTAATAAGTAATTCTTATTAAATACAATAGGGCTTATGCCTGAAGGGCAAACTATGGACTATATTAAATTATGAATATGTCCTTTAAAAAAAATTAAATGCAATGAATTGACTTAGAACAAGGCCACTGCATGGGTGGGAGAAGTTTTCCCCACAGCCTTTACTTTTACTCTTCTCATGGAGATTAAAATTAAAGACTCCCTTGGTTCCAGTGAAACTTCTCACCTCCATGTGTGCATATACAAAAGTGAATTTTCAGAAATGTAGAGATTGAGAAGATTAGTCTTTTTTATATGGTGCTATTTTCTGTTTAAGAAATAAAAATCCCAAAGGCATTTATCTGCTACCCAATTAACACATTGTATAATTAGCCTGCTTTTATGGTTCATTGTTGTTGTGGTTATCAGAGAAGCCTACCAGTTATTTCACCCAATATAATAACAGTTCATGAAGCCAATACTAAACTCATATGCTATCACATCCTAATATTATCCTAAATCAAATATCTTAACAATCACACATGTACAGTTGTGCATAAATCTCAAAGTACCTTACAATGTCAATCAATAAAAGAGCTCCATCACCAGGAAAGAAAAAGATACAGCCCAGTGCAATGCCACATAATAGCCTCTATTCTACTAAAAGTACTCTCCATCTTAAGTTATGTTCATCAGCTTGCATCCTATCACCCCACTTTAGCTTCTCATTCCCCTTCAGGCATCTGGGTATGCTTCAGAAGAAAGTGTCCCAAAGTTGCTTTTTCAAGAGGCAACTGGACTTTCTTTGTTTTTTCCCTGAAGACATTTCTCTTCTTATCCAAGAAGGTTATTGGATGAGAAGCAAAATACTGTCAAGGAAAAAACAAAGGAAGTCCAGTTGCCTCTTGAAAAAGCACCTTTAGGACAACCATGACCTGGATGACTGAGAATCTCCATAGACATTCAGAAGAAAGTATTGAACACCAAGTATTGAACACCAATTGTATTTTCTAACAATACTTCTTGATCCCACCCAGAGTTGAGATAAAGGATGCATTGGGAGCCTTCCAGTTAAAAAAATAAAAATAGAAAAATGAGGGACATGGAACCTGATGGTTGCCAAGAAAACTATCTATGAGCATACTTATGCCTGTGAACATTATAGTCCAGGTACAGAAACAGATTTAAATCATTCATTTTTGCCCAGAATTCCTCTTAACACTGCCCAGAGTCTCTCTGTGAGGGAGATGGGCACTTTTAATGTGATAAATAAATAAATTACACACACAAACAATTATGAATATGTGGTTGCTCTGCTTTTTAAAAAAATTTAAATGAAACAAATTGACTTAGATGCACGTGTGTGCGCACGTGTGTGTGTATCCTTTCTTTCAGAAGCTCATTGTATTTTATCCTCTAGTATTAATCTTGTGAGATTAGTTGGACAGAGGGATAAGACATGGTCTCAAATAAATCAATAAGGGTGGATTATAACTCTGATCTTCCCAGTCATTTCTTTCACCAAGATACAATAATGATACTCAGTTTAAATATTTCTAACAACTCTTGAGAAACCCTAGGATTACACCCTTTGTAGGCATAATCACGTTAATTTATTATATCTCACATTTTGATGTTCCATCCAATTACAGAAGAAATTGTATTCTCAGTTATAAGGAAACTACACATATCATTTTGGCGTACCTCATATGTTTCACTTTTTTGTTTATCATAATACCTTTTTGATCTTAATATTAAATATTAATCAGATATTTAAGATGATAGGTTACACTTACAGATTACATTTATGATTGTTCATTTAACAATGGTTCAAAATTAGGACAGACTAGGAAAATGTTTTTTTTTAAGTTTTTGAAGTTACAACTGCTGTATTACACTTGCAGTCACGTTATCATGATTAGGACACTTGGAAACCAACTCACATTTATGACTGTTGCAGAATTTTATGGTAATATGATCAGGATTTGTGACTTTCTCAGTCAGCTTTTGGGGAAGTCAGACCATATGAATCACTTCATAAACATATTATTAATTTAGCAACTATGGTAAAAGTGGTCATAAAGTTGGGCCTGATCACATGATACTTTTTTTTAATGACTGCATCATTTAGTGACTAAAATTCTAGTCCCAATTGTGTTCATAAGTCAGGAACTACCTGTAATAATATTAAATAATATTCTAATACCAGGAATGATAAAATTATTCTGCTTAATGTGGCTATCGTTGCCCATAGCATTTAGTTAAAATATTCCTGTCATAGGGGTATTTTGAAATAAACCCCTTTGAACTAATAAACTTCTTTTGAAGTAAAAAAGAAATCAACCATGAAAGAAAAGATGTATCTGTAATATGCATTCATTTACATATCACTTTAGCTCTGATAGTTTATAGTTTGCAAAGGGGCAGTTAAAGCAGAATAAAATCTTATTATGCTGTTTTTGTAAGTGTAGCCTGTTAACCAAGAAAAAAATATTGTTCTTTGAAATGAAGTTAGAAATACATTTGCAATTAGTGCTTCTAAATAATGTCTAAATCTAGCATATCTCGAAAAGAAGCTGTTAACATGTTTTGGTTAGGAAAATAACATTACTGAAGGTTTTTTTTTTAAAGATAGCATCAGCAGTAGTTTAATCTTACAAGGCTAATACAGATATGCTAAATGCAAGAATGTATTAATAAATATATAAAATTAACAATCATGAGTTTGTGTGGAGAAATAGAACTAGAATTCAGATAAAAGGGAACGGGTTTCAGTTGACTTCCCCTTTCATATCATACTTCTGATAGAAATATTTTCCTCATGAAGGTGTTCAGTGGGAAACTTCCATTGCTTATCAGTGATTACAGTAGTATCTTAGGATGGCTTATTTGTAGACATTCCTTTCCTAATGATCCCTATATCTCCCACTCACATATTATCTTTAGAGTACAAACCTGATACCCTATTTTTATCTATATAGATCAGGCATGTCAAACTCTCGACGTCACTTGACGTCACGCAACCTATTGCGTCGGTTTTGCCATTGCCGGCAATGGGGTGGGCACGGCTTCCACGTGATGCATCCGGCCCATGGGCCGGCAGTTTGACACCCCTGATATAGATGATCTGGATGATTCTGTTTTCTATACTGACTTTGTAATACATATATATAATTTGCAGGGAGTAGAATTTTGTGTGCTTTGTCCCACAGTGAACATTGTAAAGATATTGAATGAAGACTGTTGTTGTCATTCTGTTTGTTGCAACAATAAATAAATGATAAATGAAAGCAAAATAATAAAAATTCCTGATCTAGTTTCAATATATAGAAAAATGCCTACATCCAATAGTTTTGAAACTTTTAAACATATGTTTTTATTGTTTGTTTACAATGTAATATTGTAAGTCATAATAATATATTATTTTTTCCACAGCAATTTGTAGAAATAGTTGTGGTGATGGATTTTGCTCTCGTCCTAATATGTGCACTTGCTCCAATGGACAGATATTGCCAAGCTGTGGACTAAAATCTAGTAAGGCTTGAATAGCATCCTTTTCATTTTATTATATGTAATAAAGATGTTTGCTGTTTAAGGTTAGAGGGATTGCATTCACTGTGAAATTAGGTTTAAAAATAGGTAAATAGTAAATCCAGTTATCGCCTTTTGAAAGTTCTGGTATCTGTCTAGAGATTTCCTACCCTACAGTTGTTGACAGATCATGCTGGATCAGGATATTATTATTATTATTATTATTATTATTATTATTATTATTATTATTATTATTATTTTGCCATTTCTATACCGCCCCCCTCCCAAAGGACTCGGGGCGGTGTACAGCCCAATTAAAAACATCAACATACAAAAAGTAAAATGAATTAAATATAGATTAAACAATTTGGCCCAGAATCATTAAAAACCCAATACATTGTCTTAAAAGCAACAATCCCCTAAAATAATTATGGCCGGAGCTATTATCCCAGGCCGGCTTGTCGAAAAAGATATGTTTTTAATTCTCGACGGAATTCTGTCATCATACGGAGTTCGGGGGGGAGCTCGTTCCAAAGTGTTAGTTTATTGAAAATTTTAAATAGTTATGTTTGTACTATATGGTAATCATTAAGTTATGATTGAGATTGTGGATTCACCAAGTCAGAAGCAAACAATCTGAATTATAGTATGTAAACATGGATGAACATGGTCTGATTCTAATTCTAATTTCACTGATTACCTAGTTTCTTTCCAGATCTGTACGTTTGATCGTAAAGAACCATTGCAATCATTGTTGACTTTGCCTATGTTTAACTACCTAAATATTAGGGCTGTGCAAAGTTTCAAACACATACTTTGTTTTGATAGCTTGTATGAAGCACCCTTTTGAAGTTATTTCATGAAGGACTATATCCCCTTCCCCCTTCTTAAAGCAAAGTGAAGTAAAATACCCATGGTTTCCCTTCCTGTCGTTTTGAACCCATTCATTTTTGCTTGTGATCATTTAAAGTATCCCATTGTTTTACTGGATTTTTAGATTGGTTTATAATTCTTATGAGCCACGTTGTGGGAAAAGTTTTTTTGATTGAAAAATAAGATATCAACTATGTTATGTGGTAAATAACTAAAATATATAACTTGTATATTTAAAATAGCAATAACATGAGTTTAGATGTAGGTTGGAATTGATAATTGAACAATTAAAGTGGAAATTAATTGAAATCAGAATGATAGAGTTTTAAAATATAAAAAAGCTTCAAAGCATTAATAGAGAACCAATTAGAGATGATTAGAGATCAAGGTAATGTAGTCAAAAGGAATTAGTGGAGGAAACCACATTCTAAATATAGAAGAAAAATTATTGTTGGGTTGAGTTTATTAATGCAGAATTCAGATATTATTTTGGCAAAGAAATGAAACATTGAAACAGCATTTGAGGAGCAAGGAAATAGATGAAAAATTATGTGTGCGCTGATGAAGAGTAAGAAAGTGACATTAATAGAAAAGAGTAAGAAAAAGACATTAATAGGAAAACTGCACAAAAAATCTGGATTAGATAGTCCTCAACATTATATGTACAGTAGCATTTATAAAGAAGCATTTATTTATTTATATCCTGCCTCTATTGTTTTTAGAAATAACTCAAGGCAGAGAACATACATAATGCTCCTTCTTCTTCCTATTTTCCCCACAACATCAACCCTTTGAGGTGGATTACAGTGACTGGCCCAAAGTCATCCAGCAGGCTTTCATGGCTAAGGCAGGAATGGAACTCACCGTCTTGATTTCTAGCCTGGTGCTTTAATTACTAACTATGGGTCACTTATATGAGAACTATAAATCAGTTTAAAGTGAAACCTTAAGCCACAAAATGCTAAAATTGTTATATATGTTACCTAGCCTGGTAATGAAAAGTTCAGAAACCAACCCACAAGCTTGGAGAATGTTATATGTTATATATTTTATGTGATGTATTTTAATGTCTATATTATTGCATTATTTCCCAATATTTGTGTCTTTTTTGCTACCTAATATAAAATGACAATTTAAGCACAACTAATTGTCTGCATTTTGCTGTAGTACAACAGTGTAACATCAGATGTCTGAATGGTGGTACCTGTCTAGATGACCAATGCCAATGTCAAAAAGGATATATTGGCACTTACTGTGGGCAACGTAAGTAGATGTTTGGCAGCCATGATTTATTTGAATGATTCCCGTCATGAATGTAGCATTGGTGTTGCATAGTCTTTGATATTTTTCAATAGCTGCTATTTTATCTGGATATGGGGACAGTGAATTCAGTGCATTTTTTGCCTATTAGGTTCAGTGATGGTCATGAACAAAACATGCATTATGTAGATAGGGTAGTTACAGGGAAGACATATTTCTCTGTAATTATTATAAAGATAGTACAGATATGTAATTAAAAGAAGTAGTAACAGTATTAATTAGTTTAAGCACCATTAGATTTGTGAAGTAAAGTACTGTCAGTAAGCAGGAATGTTTTGAATGAATTTTTACATTTCAAGGAGTTCTTGAATAAGCAGACTTTTTTACTTTATATGTAAAAACAATAACATTGTTATATATTTTGCATTTTATGTATATATTTCATCTTAACTTCTGCTGATCACTTCAAATACTACAGCCTTGCTTGTTATCAAGTTCACATTCTGGTGTTTTTTCAGAATAATGATCTTGGAAATAAGCCCTGATGGTTTGGTTCTTTCAATATGGCATTGTAAAGTCTATGTAATAGGCTTTTCCTTTGGGGAAGATTTGGCATGTGAATTGCATTAAAATACTCCCAATGTTTTTAAATTAAAGGCTTGATTTTGTTTCTGAAAAAAATACCAATTAATGGTTTATTGTTGTTGGTAATTTGTTCTTTAGTTATAAGAATGGAAATATAAGATGCAAGGAAAATACAGTTACCTATTTCTTGTCTCAGAAGATTCCGTATCATGTTTTTCATATCCATTGCTCTTTTTTCAGCCTTCTTTCTTTCCTTTTCCTAGGCATAATATTTGTATTCCCACTTCTTTTATTTTAGTTGTTTCATGCTATGTTTCTCTACTAGTTCTTTGGTTCTGATTAAACTGCATTTCATTACATTCAATTTCCTACTGTTGTATCCTATTTTTGCTCTTTTGAGTTGGAGTACCATTTCTTTTTTTAATAAAAATGTACCAAAATTGCACAAATATGGTCTTAACAAGTTTGTTGTCATTAATTTAATTTACTAAATTGATTATGACCTTCTACACCAGGGGTCCCCAACCTGAGAGCCGTGGCCCACTACCAGGCCGTGGCCTGCTGGCTACTGGACCACGGAACAGGCTGGCCAATTTGTGCATGTGCGCACGCACTCATCCCCACTTGTGCTAGCACAGCCGCTGCTATGAAAATGGGGAGCTGTGGCGGAAACTGAGCAGTGCTAGCACCCGTGTGGCAAAAACAAGGCAGTGCTAGCGACTGTCACATGGGTGATAGCATTGCCCCGTTTGCATCACACATGCTTGTGGCCCTGTTTCGTGCGTGAACACATGTGCACGTAAATTGCTTCCCCCTCTCTTTCCATCCGGTCCGCCAACTGAGGAAGGTTGAGATCTCTGTTCTATACTATTAGACAGGACAGCTTGCAGAATTCTCAAAAAGCTCAACAGTAAAAACATATATAAAAAGACAGCCCAGACTAAATCAACCAGAACAATAAACCATACAATGCAACAAGGGCCCCACATATGCATTAACAAACACATTAACCCAGGCCTGGGAACAGAGCCAGCTCTTATGAGCTTTGTGGAATCCAAGTAGATTATTTAATGGAAGAGAACTCAGTTAGGAATGAATATGGTTTATCTTTAAAATTTTGTTACAGTGGTGGTACAGGAGAATGGAATATCCTGAAGAAGGGCATGACTGATTAAAATGAGATCAGGATAAAATTACACTGTAACATTTTGTGGCAAGTCCCATTTGGAGTCATTGAATTTCAGTTCACAAGTATTTTGAAAGATAATCTTTAGATTATGACAATATGGTTATTTGTTCAGTTGCTGCCATAGTTCACTGTCCTACTGTATATAAAAATAATTTCATGGTAATTACTGAACAGCAATATTTCATTTAATGAGATCTAATAAAGTAAGGAAAACCTGATATATATACATGCATAAATGCATACATACATACATATATGTTTACTTGAAATAATAGTTTCTGCTATACTGTTTCTTGACTCTTTTCCATGCTTAAATGTTTTTTCCCCCTCTTTCTACTTATCTTTTTCTTTTGGCACAAGAGAATGAATGCTTTCAATAGCTGACCATATGCTGTTGGAGCCTTTAGTTGGGAAAATTGCCTAACATACTCAAACCAAATAACCTTTAGCTTTTTCTTAAGGAAATTATAAACTTCTTATAAATGTAGTTTTGTAACAGTGAAATACAACTATTGTGTATGCATCATTTTTTCATACTTTGTACAATATTAAAGCAATTGTGCATATTGCAATGAAGAATTCATTTTGAATTTATAAGAAAGTATTACCTTTTTTCAAAATCTCTTAGAATACAACATATGTCTACTATAGAAGTAATACAAATTTGTCTAGTTCTGTTATTCAAGTTTAAATAAGCTAACATATACACACGGGAAAAAACCTGATGCCTATTCAAAACTTGTATTTTTAAAAATTCACACAATTACCCAGACTATGGTGAATGTCTGTGAATGAAAATGTGTTGACCATTTTACCAGTGGTAGCTACATATATATTGGATTGTTTGTAAGTCTATGTTTTTAGACTTCTGTATAGTCATTAATCTTAATCACTCTTGCTTTGGAAGATTTTATCTTAGTTATTAATGACTACATTGTGCCAGTAAGAGAAGAAAGGTATTTATTATATTTTTATCCATTCATGACAACAGTTTTTCAGGCTGATTAGTATATTATAGAAGAGTAAATATACTAACACAATAATAATACAGTAAGCCATAAAATATATTTATTTTATTAGTAGATAACTAGTTGAATAAATGAAGCATTAAAATAATGCAATCATCCTGATACAAAAACATGAAATAAAATATATAAACGCAACTATCCAAGTATATAATATGGACAGTGTAATTTTTCACTTTCTTTTTACAAGCACTTTTTTTTACAAATCAGATACGTAATCTCAAGGTTTTGTAGCCTCATAACATTATATGAACCTTGATAGAAATGTCTGTTGCCATTATTTTTTCAACATTGTAGATGAATTATGTTGCTTTTTTTCGCATTTTGATCTTTTCAACACAATCTTTTCCTTAGTTCCCTCACTTTGAGTATTACTTGTCTCCTCTAACTATCTGGATCTATGGTTTTTTTCCGCTTCTTTTCCCAGACACTGTGGCACTGCAAACAAATGTCATGTCCCCTGAGATGTCTAGATCTGCAAGAGAAGGGAGTGGGTTCTGCTGAATATAAATGCTTGTTTTCTTAGAGGCCAGGTCAAAAATCTTAGGGAATATAGAAAGCATAACAAATGGTGCTTTAATCGTTGTATGGTAGAAATTCTTACTTCAGACAGATGTGTGAAATTCATTATTACAGAAAATTCTTTCAGGCTGTACTTGGCACATGTAATTTCTAATATTTTATATTTAAAAAGTGATATATTTGAATATGATTTTCAGTGAAACTATATTTTGACATTTTAGTATTGAAAACAGAACATTTTAATGTAGCATAATATTCATTTCTTTCTTTTTTGCTACAATTAATGATTGGTTTAAAACAGTCTTCCTCCACTTTTCTTTGACTATATAATTAAACTTTGAGAAAGTAATGCCATTTACCTAAATGTTTTTAAGGCATTGTGTTCATGTTTTGTGTTTAGGTTTTCAATATCTATATAACATTCAAATACCTTCTAATTTCTCCAGCAGTCATGTATGATCTTTATTCTTCCAAAGCTTTAGGCACAATTTATATAACTACGCTTATCATTAAAGCAATTGAGTTCCACCCACCCATCCTTTAGGTTCATGAGAGCAGCTGGTGATTACTTTTCCCTTAAGGAAGTGATGCTTAGTGTGAGCGGACAAAAAACTGGTGTAATCCACTTGTTGTTGTTTTTTTCATTTGTCCCAAATTAAAATTGTAGGGACAATAACATCTGCCAGTCATTTTTTTAAATTTTTTATTGGTTTTTTAATTTTTAACAGAAAAAGAAAAATGCTCAAATCAAATCATAATGTTAAAATAAACAATAAACATAATCACAACATAAATACATATTTCAAAATCATCCATAAACAAAACATAAGTACTTATTTCAATACATCTAATAATAATAACTCAACTGAAAATAATCATAGACCATATTTACCAAACAATTAACATTACTGCTCGATACCCCCACCACCACATCCCCCTAACCCTAACCTTCCCCCCTCACTTACCAACTAACTACCTACTCTCCTCCCTCCTTCTCTATCTCCCTCCTTCTACTCCACCCAACTATCCCTACTCTTCCCCCTTCTTATCAACTTTCTACTTACATAAGCCTTCACTCCTCCTTCCTCTTTCCATCAGATGTGGTGCCCAGAGGCCACCCGAGCAACCCCTTAATAACAATAATTACATATCCTTGCATCAACCCCATTGCAGTTGAGAAAACATAGTATATAAAATTATAAACCCTCCCTACCCCCCCTGACTTCCCAGAGTGAGTACAGGGTAAAACAAAAGAAAACCCACTACTTCAAACAAAGTTATTATATAATCCTAACAAGAATTTTAAACTATATACTAAATACAATCTCTACTTAACATTTATTCAACCTTATCAATTCTAATACATATCTAATCCCTTAATCAGTATCTAATATCAAACCTTAAATCATTTCAATCCATTAAACAAAACAGACAAATCATCTTGTTAAGAGTATTAATTTTCATTTACATATCTAAACCATCAATCTAACAATCTTAATTTTAAATTTCACTTCTTCAATCGACTTCTGGGCTTTCTCATATGTCAAATAAACCTAAATAACAAATACAATCTATTTAATCCATTTCTAACTTAGATTCCTCCTTATCAAATCACATAATGCTTATCTATCCCATCAATCAATCAATCTAATGTCAAACCTAGATCATTTCAAAGCAAGTACATTCTTCTTCAATTTAATTATATCTTCCATTAATCATCTTCTTTAACGTCTTACTCATAATCTTAATATTATATCTTCCGTTAATCATCTTCTCTTACATCTTATTCATAATCTTAGTCCTTGAGTCAGTCCATAGTTTTGAATTACCCATAATTCCTTGCATACAATTTTAAATTTCACATCTTCAATCGTACTCTTGGTTTTTTCTTCTGCGAGGTAGATCTCCATAACGAGGCCCCCCTTCCAAATAATAAGTCTCTCTTTTTTACTTGCAATATCATTTGAATCCATAAAAGCCATCTTAACCTTTGCATTAGTCCTCTATTTCTCTTAACCATAAACTTTTGTTGAGGTAACGTTTCAAATCTCTGTCTTTGCTTTTCCTGGTCCTCAGCACCATAGATAGATTGCTTCTTAAACTGGATCAATTTCTCTTTTTTCTCAGTTAAATCTTCTTGCTGCTTGTCTGAGAGGAGTAGCCATCCCCTCCTGTCTTGGAACAAATCCTCTTCCTCCACTCCGTAAATGAACTGTTTATCAAGCAAAATCCATTTCCCATTATTCTCTTCATTCTCAATACTGTCTTCTTCTTGTTTGGATTGTTGTATAAAATGTTCAACAGTCAGTTGCAAATCAATTTCATTTGGAAAAAAGGATCTAATTAATTTTAATATTTCTGTGTTAGTCTCTTTCAATATTGCAATCGTTTCTTCTTTAAATTCATCAATGCGATCCAAAATAGGTTTGACATTAAAACGTAATTTCCACTCCATTTTAAATTTTAAAACAATCGCTCTGGCTTTAATCCAATTTCTACAACCGTCTCTCTAGCTTCGCTTACAAGAACAAAGAAAAAAAATGGAGAATTCACTTTCACTTTCAAGCACTTTCCTTTAGCAGTGAAAGTAGTGAAAGCTATACGCCATCTTGAATGCATTATGTTGAAAGTAACAGTTAGAAATATATTGCCAGAAAAACAATAAAAAATACTTGCAATCCAATAAAAGCTCCTGTATTCACTCAGTCTGCAAACAGTCTCTCTTGTGTTCTATTTTTTAAAAGCAGAGGCGGTCGCGGCGTCTTTTTCTGTCTGATGACAGAAGCGTCTCTGGGCAGGAGCGTCTTCAGGAGTTATGGGGAGCTCGCACTCTTAATCCCTGAAAGCTTTTTCCAGGGATATTAGAGGAGCTCAACCCTTTACTCCCGATGCTCTACACCTCTTCTTCGCCTGAAGAGGGGATTTTTCACCACAAAAAACAGCTGATGTTCGCTATTTTTTGCGGCTTTACATACCCAGGGAACGGAGCCTCACAGAGGAGACTCTAGCGATGCCGGCGGAGCCACCGGAAGTCAACATCTGCCAGTCATTTTAAAGTGGTCATGAGGAGGAACCTTAATTTAGGTGTTCTTCAAAAATCCATTTTACATTTTCAATTATGTCTTGTCAGCATGTACTGCAAATGACACTTGTATTGGTTGATGGCAAGTACAAGGTATTGTAGCATATTTTGGACTCATCAGTGAAGCTGTGTCATCTAGTGGGATCCAGGAATCATGCCTTTTCCATTGCAGCACCTTTCCTCTGGAATGAGAACTGACCAGAGACCTAGATGGCTCCCAATCTGATAATGTTCAAGAATTAAAGACTTGGCAAAGAATTTAAGCCTTATCCCAGGCTTAAAATTGTATGATTTAGCTAAATAATTAATTAATACAGGCAATTTTTCGTAATTCATTTTAATATTTTTATTCAAAACATAGCTGTCTGTGAACATGGATGCCAGAATGGAGGTCGCTGCATTGGGCCCAATCGTTGTGCATGTGTATATGGATTCACAGGCCCTCAATGTGAAAGAGGTAAGAACTACAACATTAAAATGAAATGTACCCAAAATCTGAATGTTTCCCACTAGTGTTTCCCATTCTACATAAGAGGTATGCTAAATAAGAAGTAACTTTTTGCAACCTTCTGATAAGCAAAGGCAATGGGGAAGCCAATTCATTTAACCGTGTTACTAACTTAACAACTGCAGTGATTCACTTAACATGTGTAGCAAGAAAAGTCATAAAATGGGGCAAATTTCACCTAGCAAATGTATCATTTAGCAACAAAAATTTTGGGCTCAATTGTGATCCTAAGTTGAGGACTACTTTTATTAGTAAAGGTATAACTGAATTAGAACTCTTCGTGCTTGGTTAGTTTATGGTTCAGTGTATTGTGCCCCATGCAGCAATCCAAACTAAAGAATTTCTGACAAATGATTACTTATGCTTGAATATATCTTTCGGGGGTGCACAACTCATTTTTTGTATAATTGATTCCAGTGCTGAATTTCTCTTACTACCAGAAAGTCTTTCATCCTGTTCAAATGGAATCTGCTTTTTTGCAATAAGTTAAGTCTGCAATTTCACATAATATATTCCAGGATAATAAAGAAGAGGTCTTAGCCTTTTGTGACATTCCTTGAATAGTGTTATCATGCACCATAAATATTCCTAGTCCATCAATTTCTCTTAATAGAATTTAATGTATGGTCTCCTGATGGTTTCTATTCCCATTTTCTGAAATAGTTTCAGTTTCAGAAATATGGTGTTGAAAATGGTGTTGAAACTGATGATTTAATGTAGAGTCTTATCAATATAGAATAAAGTAGATGCAAATTAGAATTCTCTGAAAATCGGCATTTGCCTTTTTTGTGGTCTGTTGATTTATACTTAGTTTCATAATCAGTTATTGTTCTGTGATCTTTTTCAAAATAACTTTTGTAAAGCTAGCTATTACCTGTTCCGTACTTATTATTTCATTTCTGTTTCTTAATGGGTAATTTTATAGTGTTGACTGCCAAATTTCATTCTACTGTTTTCAGTCTATTTCTCTTCAAAATTGGTTGTTGAATTCTATTTGTCTTCTACCAACTAAAACCCAATATTGTGTTGACTGCAAATTTTGTAACTGTTATTATCTCATCTAAATATAGGTAGTCCTCAACTTACAATCATAACTGAGCCCAAAATTTATGTTGCTAAATGAGACATTTGTTAAGTGAATTTTGCCTCATTTCACTACTTTTCTTGTCACAATATTAAGTGAATCACTGCAACTATTAATTTAGTAACACAGTTGGTAAGTGAATCTGGCTTCCCCATTGATTTTGCTTGTCAGAAGGTTGCAAAAGGTGATCACATGATCCCGGGACACTGTAACCATCATAAATATGAGTCACTTGCCCAGTGGTCTAAATTTTGATCACATGACTATGCTCCAAGTGGAATGCTCCAATTTTTGTAAGTATGAAAAGCAGTCATGTCACTTTTTTTCAGTGCCATTGTAACTTTGAACAGTCATTAAACGAACTGTTGTAAGTCAAAGATTTCCTGTAATTAATAAAAATGTTGACAGTTAAAAAAAAAAGCCAAATACTAGACATTGTAGTATCCTTCTTGATTATCTCTCAACAGTTTATTTTTCTATATATGCATTCCATCAATTCCTTTTGGTTCAGTGTTAAAAGAAACAATTATGATATACTTTTGAACATATTTTTGGGTGGATTATACAGTCACTTATTTGTCATTCTTAATCAAATTTTCCTTCCTTTCACTGCCTTATTCTACCCTGCCCTGGGGCTTGTTAAGCCAACAGAAGGCTAAATGAAGTTTTATTATACTCCAAACTGGGTTATTTCAGGGGGGGTCATAGTTCAAGTAGAAAAAAAGGCTGTGTGGCATTCTAGATAGTTGAGAGGTTTCTTAAAGTCAATCATGGCAATGGTTTCCCTTACAATTGGTCCTCATTCCCATAGTCAGTGTTAAAAATCCTACACCATACCAAACCAAACCAAAGAAAAACCCAGCTACATTCGTTCCAATCATGTTACTGTAAAGTCAACAGAAGATTGGGAGGCTCATATCTATGCTAGCAGAACTCTTCATTGATATATCTTTGGAGTTAAAAAAAGGAAAATTGATACATGCTGGCAGAAGGGAATTTTTTCCTCACACTAATTCTTTACAAACAGCATATCTTTGAATTAAGTTTGCAGTCTTACTAAGTTGCAAAGAAGAATGGTATGTCTGGTAATGAAGTTCAACAATAATTTGTGCATTTTCCTAAAGAAAGATGTATATTTTAGATGAAGGATCCCCAACCCCCGGGCTGTGGACTGGCACCAGTCCATGGCCCCCAGGAACCAGTCCGTTCTAGTGAGTGAAATCCTGTCCATGCATGTGTGGGATCCAGGCAGTACATAAAACCACGCCCTCCCGGTCTGTGGAAAAACTGCCCTCCACAGAACTGGTACCTAGTACCCTAAAGCTGGAGGCCACTGTTTTAGATTATACAAAGCAGAGAAGCTAAGTGCTAAACAGACAGTAAATCTATGCTGGTAACTTAAATATATTATTATAATTCAGTAATGTACATTGAAATGTGTACAGTATAATTTTGTATATTTTATAAGATGCTCTGCTTGCTTCTTAATATCTGTATTCAGAATTGTAAATTTAAATAATTTATCATACCAACATTTTTATGTTATATTTAAATATCATACTTATGTATTTTATAAGGTAATTAGAATTAAGTATTTTACTTAATACATAATATATGTAGTTTTCTGTCATAATAGCCTCTAGAACACGGGTGTCAAACTCGCCACATCATGTGACGTGTCGCAACGTATTGTGACTTTTTTTGCATTGCCGGAGCTGGGTTGGCCGCGGCCTCTGTATAATGCAACTGGCCCATGGGTCGGCAGTTTTGACAACCCTGCTCTAGAATGATAAAGCATGACTGCTTATACAACTATCTTGGTTTCCAGGCTGAAGACAAAAGGGTGAAAAGTAACTAATCATTGAAATTATTACAATATATTTGTCATGCTACAAGAAAGTAGTTTTGGGGGGACTTTCCTAGGTCCAATTTTCTATATAAATATTTATATTCCTTATTGAACTGTTGGCTGTGATTAGATCTATCCTTGGCGTAAAAGACATATATTCTGTTTCTTTAGAATAAAACCTAGAACAAAATATTCTTTTTAAACAAAATGTATCTTATAAATATAAATTTATAAGATGTAAATTTCATTTAAATCATGAGAAAACACAAAAGGTAATGACTTTTTTTTAATTTTAATTTGCTTGGGAAAATGAAGGTTTTAAATGGGTGCCAGAAAGATTGTAATAGAGATGCTAGATACATTTCTTTAGGGAAGACATTCCACAAGTGGGATGTCACCCTGAAAAGCTTTTTCTTTAGTTGTTTCTTGGCTTGTTTTCAGTAAGGAAGACTATGTCCAAATGTCAGCCTTTTCTTGCATTTACTTATATTGGCTGCTTATGCTTCAATATAATTCATCCGAGTTATGTATAAGTCACCATATACACCCCAATACAATCATTAAAGGCTATGAAATATTTCTTTTTCATTTTGTTTTCCCAATGCTTGAAATCCCAGTGCTTGTGAGCATATATACTCTCTATATGTGTGTTTCTGTGTATCATTTTTAAATAAATAGGAATTTCTGAATTTAAAATATAGATATTCAGTACCCTTTATTGACTTTTCTATTCATAACATATATTTTATCAAAATAACATATATTTTAACAAATAAAGGAAACTGTATTTCATAATAAATATTTAAGAACTGTATATGAACATAGTTTAATGAGTAAAATAATTATTCTGTGACAATGTCACAACCTAGAATATATAATTATTTTATTTTATTTTATTATTTTATTTTATTGGCATATATTGACTCTTGGAATTGATCAGCATTGTGAGGAGCCTTTTTTCAACACTTCTGGCTTTTGTCCTTTATAGTTTGTTTATTTTGACAGATGGACACAAAGAATTTCAGTCAGAACCCTTCCTTTCCCCTAATCAGTTTTACATATGGACAAAATATATATTCCTTAAATTAAAAGATTCCTGGGATAACTAGCTGAGTAAGTTATAAGACATACAGATGAGTGCTACCCAGAGCTGCTGCATTAAATAAAGCACTGCAAATTAAAAAGTCAGTAATTATTATGACCCAGGTGGTCAGCCAAGGCAGGCCTCTAAAGAGTTCTTTATTTCTCTTAAACAGTGTTCCAGCCAATGGCCCTCCAATAACCGGTAAGGCTTCACCCTCACAATATCCTGAAGACAGCCACTCTCAGTCCCGCAAACAACAGCCTCTATAGTACAAAGAAAGCCCACAGAGTAGGAGCACGCTCACAGGGCAAGGTCCAGGGTTTCAAATCCAATCCACCAGGCAGGGTCCAGGCACAATACAAGGGCAGTCCTCAAGACAAGAAAACAGGCCCAGAAAAGGAGCAGTTCCAAAGGCCCAGTGAAGCAAAGTCCAAAGACCACAAGGGAAGGGCGAAGGCCAAAACAAAATGCGAAAAACAATCTTCCACGTAAGGCAAGGCAAACAGCAACAGGCAGGAGTAAAAGCCAGGGGAGTGTAAGCTAAAGCAAACAATTGTTTCTGGCAAAGACTAACTCCCCACAGCTTCTCCTTAAATTATTCCCCTCTAGGTGTTCTTTGTGGGGAGGGGTGGGGCAACCTCTTCCTGAGTAGCCTTGCAGCCTTTCTCTGGGCTTGCCTATGCTCTACTCTCCTTGCCCTTGGATCAAGTGCAGTAGGCTCTTTGTCTGGTGGACCACCTCCCGCCCCAATGCCTGATGGGCCCAGGACAGCATCATCCTCAGCCCCTGGTGTGCTTTCCCTGTCGGATGGTCCCAGCTCTAACTCTTCCTCCTCCTCCTCTGAACCAGACTCTGAGGGGGCCAAGACATAAATTGTTGGTATACTAGTATACTAACTAGTTCCCAGCTATAACTTGCATTGCTATCTTTTCCCATAATTTTACATTTACAAAACTTTAATATATTATTTTTTAAAATGTATATTTCAGTATAATATTAAAAGTTTTTCAAATGAAAAGCTAAAGAGAATAATGTTAGGAAATCACAGTCACACCCTCAGCTTACCAGGACTCTCTATGGAACTTTACAGGTCTTGACACTTACGGTAGCTAGTCATTCAAAGATAAGTGCAGATTATTCAAATTTGCCTTTCGCAAATTATTGAAGATTCATCTTTGCCGACAGGCCTGGGGCAGTTAACATCTTGCCCCAGCCAGTGTATGTATGTTTGTATGTCTGTTTTAGGATGATTGGTTTTAATTAATGGGTTTTACAACGTATTTTAATTCTAGATTTCTTCATGTTAGTATTCATGTTGTGAGCCGCCCTGAGTTCTTGGAATAGGACGGCATAGAAATCTAATTAATTAAATAAATAAATATAATTCAGTAAAATAAATAACCACCAAAAAGGGAAATTCAGACTGAATAACCCAATCTGTTAATGTGACCTTCAGTTTATCATAAGCTTAATCATGGGAGATATGATCCTGGAAAATATATCCATGTTGGTTTAAATATATATAGTCGTCATCTAATGATGGAGGAGAATGTATTTTAGTTAAGTTATTAAATGAATTTAACTCTTTTTAAAATCAAGAACAGGATAGAAGGTTAAAATAATCTACTTATAATTGTGAAACAATTTTTTCTTTAATTACACAACTAAAGATATAATCCTTTATTTGTTAAATTTCTGGTCTTGCAAATATTTGAGTAATATTATGGCTATACTGTATTTTTCTCCCTCAGGTGATAACTTTTTGCACATGATCATTTTCTCAAACACCTTCTTTACCTGGATTATCTTTAATCTGCTTAAATTTTTATGTATTTTCTGAAAATTAAAATAATAAAAAGCAACATTCTGAAATTTGGCATACTGTAAGTTGTATACTGTCTATCATAATAGGATATTTTATAGTAGAGATTTTTATTAAATTCTATTATTTGAAAAGATAGACAAGGTATTCTAAAACTAGAGTTTCAGTTTAATTTTTTGGTGATTATAAAAAAATATTTTAAAAAACCCATGCCCTTGGACCTTAGAGATCAGTGGTTTATTGGGTCAAGAGCATTAATGGGAAACAGATTATTGCATCAGATAACAGAACTAGATTGAAAAATTCTTGTGTGTTTAAACAGATGGGATGGAGGAACACTGCCTGTGCATTAAACTGTTTCCTTTTAATTTCCAGATTATAGAACAGGCCCTTGTTTTATTCAAGTCAACAATCAGGTGTGTCAAGGTCAGCTAGCTGGTATTGTTTGCACAAAGACACTTTGTTGTGCAACTATTGGACGTGCGTGGGGCCATCCTTGTGAAATGTGCCCTGCTCAACCCCAACCATGTCGTCGTGGTTTCATTCCAAACATCCGCACTGGAGCATGTCAAGGTGAGCAAAGTAGTTTACTAACATTAAATATTTCCCTGCTGTGAAATATCTTAGAATGAATTATTCAAGCCACATGAAATTTATTCCTTTGTGTACAATTTACTGTATGTTCAAAATAGCAAATATTTGTGCAAGTATCAAGTAGTTAGCAGGTTGCATTATGTTACAATGAAATTAATGTCTTTGGGAAAGGATGAAATTAGATCCACATACTACGAAGAAAACATGAAGCAAAAAGAACTGTATTGTGCATTTGTTAATTATGGTACAATTTCTACATTAAAAAGTGCAATTTTCTTGGATATTAATTATTAGGGATGTTAAAATGTTTCAAATTCAAATGATCCATTTCAAGTTTCACCTATGTTTTTGAGTTTGAACCAACTTTTTCCATTTGAAATAGATTGTTTCAATCATTTTGGATATGCTTCAACTCTATTTTGAATTTCTAAAATTAGGAAACTGGAGCAACTATTTTGAACTTAAAATAGGTTTTTATTTTCTTTTAAGCAGTTTGAAATAGAATATTACAACTCTATCAGAGTAGTTCATGTTCTCTTAAATAAGTAAGATAGATGAGCAAATTAAAAGATGATTCCTTAGTGAACATTTACTATGCAATCATAACTCCCTTATTATTATTTTTATATGCCTTAACAGGGCTACGAAGTACGAGACAGATGTTATTCCCTTTTAAGTGCATCACTGATACTATCACAGGATGGCATAATATTTGGCAGACTTAACTAGCAATGATTAGAACTAGTAGTAGATGATTTATTTATTTATTTACATCATACCTCTATTATTTTTATAAATAACTCAAGGCAGTGGTGGGATTCAAATATGTGAACAACTGATTCTCTGGGTGGATGCCATTTCCGGAAGTCCATTCTGGGCCTGGGCAACAAAAAATTAGCTACCTGTTCTGCTGAAGTGGTGCAAACCGGCTGAATCCCACCACTGACTCAAAGGGGGGGAACATTTCTAATATCCTTCTCCTCCTATTTTCCCCACAACAACCCTGTGAGGTGAGTTGGGCTAAGGGAGAGTGACTGGCCCAAAGTCATGCAGCTGGCTTTTATTCCTAAGGCAGGACCAGAGCTCAGTCTTCTAGTTTCTAGCCTTTCAGTTTCTGCCTTAATACTAGACCAAACTGACTCCTATATAAAATATGGCATATTCTTTTGCTTTATGTTTTGACAGGATATTTTTAATCTGTTCTTTAACATTACGACTACTGTACAATTTAACATACATGAAGTTCCTACCGGTAGTACAAAAAAACCCAATTATTTGTGGTTTCTTTTGCTATTCTGAATGACTATACAGCATTCTTTCATTTTAAAATATTATCATAATAAAAGTGTTTCAAGGTTAATGATTATTGAACATAAAGACCATGTTCAACAAATTGGAAAGGAGAACTGCAAACATATTTATATCTACGTGAATAAGTCTTAACAAATGGTAAAAAGATTTTAAAGATTTTAAATCTTTCTTGATTTCAGCAGTTCCTAGTTGGCAGTGGAGGTACAGAAGAAGAGAGCAACACAAAACTCCCTTATTTGTGTAATATAGTTATACGTCTCAAATGCTTTAGGCCAGGCATGTCAAATTCGCGACATCACGTGACATCGCGCAATGTATCGTGACTTTTCCCCCATTGTCGGCAATGGGATGAGCGCAGTTTCGGCGTGACGCATCTGACCCATGGGCCGGCAGTTTGATATGCCTGCTTTAGCCAGTGAGATCCAACAAACCTAAACGTATAAAAACAAATAAAAGCGTTTTGGAAAATATACACATTAGAAGCTAAATTACTTTAGTTTTGCAATTTTGTTTGCAGTAAAATATATTTGAGAGAAAATGCCAAGTTTTAATTCAATTATTACTATTACTATTATTATTATTATTATTATTATTACCTTGTGTTTAATTAAATGTTTATGTTGGGAATGGGCCACGCAAGTGGCAGGCAAGTGTGCGAAGCTTCATTTGTGCTTGTGTGGGATTAGGTTGCACACGCAAAACTTCGCCCCTTTCTCTGCAGCTAGTCCTGGAGCCAGAAAGATTGGGGACTGCTGTGTTAGCTTGTTCTTGGGAACTGTCCTTAGAAATAGACTATAAAATCTTCAGTACCTATATTATATCTATATTATTGTTATATTATATTATACCTATATATATATTATTCCTATACCTATATTATACCTATATCATATAATAACTCAAGGCAGTAGTGGGATTCAATTCAGTCGTGGTCATTCTATGATTTGGTAAGGGTCTCCTGCATGAGGAGAGGGTTGGACTAGATGACCTCCAAGGTCCCTTCCCAGTCTGTCATTCCATTATTTGGTAAAGGTCTCCTCTTTGAGCAGAGGTTGGGCTAGATGAGTTCCAAGGTCCCTTCCAGCTCTCTTATTCCATGCTTCTATATGTCATTTTTATATTGTCTGTACTGTATTTCTTTCAAATGTAGGGCTTTGATTAGGTCTTTCAGCTACAGCTAGAAGTTTTATAATCAGGCTTCATAAGAGGGTATCATATTTAGAATAATTCTATGTAATTTGAATCCTGGAGTAATTGCTCATTGACATTTATTTTTACTTAATTAAAATGTGAATTGTTTCCTTTCTCTAATAGTTTTCAGGGATTGAATTCTGTTCCTGATTTTGCTTTTGGGTTTTGTTTTGTTTTTTTGTATTTGTCCTGATGTACATTCTTAAATTTCTTAAAATCTGTAATAGTCCATGTTGTTGAAATACTGAATAATGCCATTTCTTTTCGGTTATATCAATGATTTTATATTTAACTAAGAAGTACATTATTAATCAATATTCTAATCTTTTATCTGTCAGACTCCTAAAGCTAGTTTCTCTAACACAATCTGATTGTGGAAAACATGATACTCTCTACCAGAGTATTTTAGGAAAAACTAAGTCTAGAAATTACACGTACTGAGCTGATGATAAGTAGGAACAGAATGCCATACTTTGCAGTTGATCATAAAATTGATATACTGGTACTCAGATTATAATTAGTCTGAGATCCAGTCCCAAATAAGCCAAGCCTATAGATAGTAATCAAGACTATGGAAACATGCATCCAATCATTAACAGGCATGTCAAACACGCGACGTCACGTGACGTATCAGAGCTTTTTCTCCATTGCTGGCAATGGGGTGGGCGTGGTTTTGGGATGATGCGTCCGGCCTGCGGGCCGGTAGTTTGACACCCCTGAGTTAGGAAGATTACTGAACCTGAGTGGTATAAGAAGAAAATGTGATATCTCTAGAAGATAGTACAAAAAGCTGAAATCTAATTGCCCTCTATGGCAGCTCGCCCTCCCCTGAACTCCACACTCCTTACCTGGAACTCCCACCTCTTCCTGCTTAAAGACCCATGAATCTTGCTGCTGCAATGATAACCAGAATTGCTTGGGATTGCTGTTGCTAAACAATACAGTCATGTGATGTTGCACTTTACTACCGCATTGCTAAGTGATGGCTATCCTGGTCCAAATTGCTGTCATAACCAGAGGGCTACTTGTATTTATAAAAATGGAAAATATTTCATTTTCTTTTATAACAATCACAAGATTAGCACTCTCAAAAGTGCAATAGTGAGACCTTAAAAGGAAATAAAGTAGCAAGAATAAAGTAAGAATAAAAATAAAATTGAATGAAAGAAACAAAAAAAAATCCACAATTTGTTTGTATTTGGCACTGAACAATCATTAGCCTTGGAAGGTAGAAAACCAGAGGACAATAATTTGACATCTGTCTTACATTAGATAAAAGTTGTTACAGTCGTGTTGCCAAGGAATTCAGCTATAGTGGAGAGAAAATCAGAATAGATTTAATAAAAGGACTATAGAAGGAGATAACTATACAAGGGGAAATGTGATTTTCATTTATATTTTCTGGTAATGCTTTTCTGTCACAGCTATTGTGAATATATCATTGTGTAAGTCTGTCTGATATACACAGATATACTTCAGACCTAGTTTATCTCCATGTCTAGTAAGATATTTTCTAACTTCAGGTCAAAATATAGGAAAACTTTTTTTAAAATTTCTTGATCTCTTTTCAATAGATCAGCCTTAACATAATGCAAGCCAGTTGCCTTTCCTCATTTAGAAAAGCAATTTTTTATTTTTATAATTTGCTCATAGACTGAGAATCATTAATATTTCTTCAATGCAGAAATATTTTTATTTCAAGGAGACAAGGAAACTTAGCATATTTTTGTTTCCTGTGAGTACAAGGGGTCCTTGCAGATTTTACTCTGCTAATCATTACTGACTATAGGGGGCGGTGCTCTCTGTTTCAAGACCATAAGTACAAGAATTCCTTTTAATTACTTAATCATTTCATTCAACTGTGAAACAGCTTCTTGTGAGGGAGTCAGACAGAGGCTTCTTTGTAAAGTAATTGTCGCTAGGGAATTCATATATTGCTGTTTGCACATTAATTTGCTACTTAAAAACATCTGTAAATTGTTAGTACTAGTTAGTGCTTTCCTGACGCACTTGGCTAAATTGAACAATAACAGTGGCAGATGAAGAATGACCTTATATTCAGTAACTAAATGTATTAAGTGCCCATTGAAGCATGAGTCCAAAACAGAACATAGTTAAGAAATGGGGAAAAAAAGGTTATTGGGAATATTGAAATGGTTACAAATACTGTGCTTCAGATAGGATCGAGTTTGACTGGATCGTATTTTATAGTATTTTAAATGCACAAACATCACTTGCTTTCTTACCATTTTGTTGTTTAATGCTGTGTTGATTGTTTTACCTGAAATAGAATGTATTTTAATGATTTTCTATCCATTAAAACATTGGATTTGAAGGTGGCAGGAAAATTCTGTTTATGCATGTACTATCTGATATTTATTAATACATGTGAATCAACTTACACTTCGTTAATTTTTGAATGATAAACAAGCATGCATTTTTGGAATCATAGAAATTTGCTCATGATTTTATCTTGTTTCTAGTTTGTTGATATATAGAACAACTGAAAGCAATCCAAGGAAATAATGGTCCAATATGGTATTGATACTAGCATACTGCACTATATCAACTTTGACAAATTGCACAATATGTGAAACATTCAATTTTCAGACACAATAGAGTAAAATGGGGCTGTTCATAAGTGCTTGATGGCTTCATTGTTAATTATTAAATTACTAATATTACTGACATTTCAGAAAACTTTGTTAGCAATATGTCTATATATTTTATGGTAGAAACCATGCTTACAAATTATTACTGTTGCAACTATTAAATGATAAAATACTAACTCACCAACTGAAGAGACATTGAGCTTTTTCAGATAATTCTGTTGTAGACCACTTCCATGTATAAAATTCTCTTCTTAGAAAGGATTTTTTTTTTTATTTTATTAGAAAGGATATTTATTGATCTATTCTGAAGCATCTTAAACAGCCTAGACTGTGCACCAAAATGAAAATATATTAAAATGGCAAGCCTTAAGAAAACAGGATATGAACATGGCTTTATCTCAGTTTTAATCTAAATGATATGTTATGAAGGCTTAAAGTATTTTAAATAAATTCAGTAAAACATAAATGCTTCCTGCAATTATGCTAAAAACTAAAGCTTGGTATTTATTGCTATGCTAGATGTTCCAAACTCTTTTTATTCACAATGTACATTTCTTTCAGATTGCTGGGTCTCTGAAAATGTTTCTATATTATTATTCTACATAAATGTGTTTACTCAGTTTAGTAACTGAGTGAAAGTGAATTGGATCAATCTAAATATACATTTCAGGATACATGTGCATAGAAATTTAAAACAAATAGCATTTTTTAAAACTAAAAAAAAAAGCTTGCTAGGGGTATGTTTTCTAAGAACTTTGGCAATGTGGTGGCCTAGTGGTGAAAATGCTTGCCTCCCACTTGGAAGGTTGAGAGTTCAATCCTAGGTAGCGGCAGATGTTTGTCTCCCAGGGCACAAAGAAAAAATATCTGCTGCAAACTCTTTGTGGTGTCAGGAACAGCATCTGGCCAGTAAAGACTCAACTTCATCCAATTTTCCCAGCTCTACTCCGAATTTAGAGGTTACAGGTCATAAAACGGGATAAATTTTCCATTGACTTTTGCAGAAATTTCTGTTTGAGTTGTGTATTCTAATTGTTACCAGCAGAAAAATTCTCTATCTAGAAAGTCTTGCTATCAAATAAGACTTATTTTGAAAAACAATGGAAGATAAATGTTTAGAGTTTTTCTTAATTAATTTACAGATATAGATGAATGTCAGGCTATCCCTGGAATCTGTCAGGGGGGAACTTGCATCAATGCAGTCGGATCATATGAATGCAAATGCCCTGCTGGTCATAAACAGAATGAAGCAACTCAGAAGTGTGAAGGTAAGTGTAATGACTGTAAAAAATAATATACAGTAGCTGGTATACACTGCCTTTTGAAAGGATAGACAATGGAAAGCCTACAATTTTCATGTTATTTGGACTGAGCCCAAATAGCAATTGTGGGATTCCTAATGCTAAATAAAAACAATAAAGAAATTTTAAAATCTTTTTAATGCATATCACACTCTTCAAACAAAAATGTCATTTGCTTAAAAATACAGATATTTTCAAATTTGAAAATATAACATTGACATAATTGTTGTTGTGAGCCGCCCTGGGTCTTAGGAGAAGGGCGGCATATAAGTTTAAACAAATAAATACAAATAAATAAATAAATAATAATTGGAGACGGAGGTTAAAAAAAATCATTTTTTAAGTGGATCTCCCTTTTTCAGAGAGGGAGAGAAGGGTGAGAGAAGTATTTAGTCAATAGATGAATATTTATTTTTTGTTTAATGTAACTGATCTCACTGGCAAATATCCTGTCTACTTCCTTCCTTTCCTGATATGTGCACAAAGCCAATTCAAGCATTGCAAAGGGGCAAAACTTTTATAGAACATACCTAGGCAAGATGCCAGATTTAACATATGACTTTGACATTAATGATCCATGTTTCTTAACTGGGAGGCCTGTAGTTTCAGTTATGTTTTAGCATGCTTTTTTTGCCTATCAATAATTTGAATGTATTGTTATTACACTTTTACAGGTTTGCTAACTAAAATTCCTTTAAAAAGCACATTCACTATAAGTTAATTTACAAAAAAGTACAAAGTCTATTGTACTTCTGTAATTGTATGCAATTATATATTAATTTTCCTTTTTATCACAAAGCTATTTAGTGTAGTTATATAGTAGTATTGCAGGAAAACTATAGAGTCTTAAAGAATTGTTAATAGTCTTTTATCTTACATTCCATGTACTGTTGGCATAATTTCTTATTGTCTTTAAATAGATTGCAGACATATACATGTATGTATGTGTGTGCATATGTACTGTATGTGTGTATTTATTATTTATTTATTTATTTATTTATTTGTTTCGATTTCTATGCCGCCCCTATACATACACACACATACATACAGAGGTGAAAGGCTTGACATGCATTATATATTTATACAGAGTTTTAAACAAACATTTCAGTAAGCAGTGACCACACAACTCTTCATTGCCTCTATAAGCAATTTATTCATAAATCTCAAGTGACATCAGATCTTCAATCTATTATGTGATTTCCAGTATTATTCAGACATAACTTCAATTGATTTTAGTATCTTACTTCTAATAATAATGAAAAGTTTTGTTAGCTTTAAAAAATAGGTATAAAACATCATATACAAAAAGCATTCAAAATTTGCTTTATTATTTCAACTAAATCTATATAATATTTTTTCAGTTCTATAAAAATATATTATTTATATGAAGCCATTTGACTGTCTTGATCATGTCACACTGGAATGTTCATAAGCTGCATTGTCTTTGGAAAGTTTCCAAAGACCGCACAGTAGTTTTAGCCACTTTGGAAATGGGGTTGGAAGTTTGAAGACTATGTAGCTTTAAGCATGTATAGGAAGCATTTGTTGGAGGAACTTAAGTCTGAATAGGAGACAGCAATGGCAGCAAAGTTCTGGGCGAAAAAGGCAAAAGGTTGATGTGGGGAACTGGGAGAGAACGCAGCTGGGTGAATGAATGTTTTCTGGCACTTGGCTTGCTTGCTGGGGCAGGCTGAGTTTTGTGGGGCTAGATGAAGGGACGCTTGCTGGTGCTTGCTAAAACTTCCCAGGGTATGACAAAAACCATGAAATTCTGGAGCTGCTTGGCACCTCACTTGTCCCTTGGCTTGGGGCAAGTGTTTGTGGGGCAGTGCTAGTCAGGGAGGGTGTGTGGGGGGGGGAATTCAAAACTATTATTTGGATCAGGGAATGTGTGTGGGGTGTGGCACAGATTGGAGAAGGCATGTGGGAGTTATTTGAGCTGGGAACTGTGTGCAGGGTTGTTCCCTCCCCTCCGTTCCCTGTCCTTTCCCTTGCCTTCCTGCATCTAAGTGGCTGCTGCTGAGTGGAGGAGGGAGCAAGGGATTGCAAGAGCAGTTGGGAAACTGTTCGAGAATGTTGAAAATGAGGACCACATGACTGCAGTAGAGGTCTGATACTGAAGCAGCCATAACTTTTCCAAATTTCATACTCTCTGGGGTCATGGGTCCTGGATTTTGGTTTAATTGAATAAGTTAGCCCATTTGAGGTACCTTAGTTCAAAAATTGCTGCTGTCCGATGTACTTTTTCAGCCAGTTAAGTTTATAGAAACAAGAGTTTTAATTGTATTTAGATTTATTTATTTTAGAACATTTATATAGCTCCCTACTTGCTCACAGCGACTTTTGAGTTATCACCATTTGATCTGAGATCAGAAGTGGAGGAAACATTATTCTGGATTACGGCATTTCATTTCTTGTTGTTAATGCCAAAAATTATTAAAGAGAAATACTCCTCTTTCTAGATTAAGGTTCAATAATTGTTGAACAGTGAGGAACAGCACTCTGCCACAAATTATCCATTAATTTTAGTTAATCTAAAAATATTTATTATAATGATGGAAGGGTAATCCTCATTTTGTAGATCAATCTAATCTTTACCAGTAATCCCAAAGGTGCTTTTTCAAAAGGCAACTGAACTTTGTTGTAAAACAAAGTTCAGTTGCCTTTAGAAAAAGCACCTTTGAGACAACCATGATCTGGATGACTGAGAATCTCCATAGGCCTTTACCAGTAATGGCTTCCAAACTTTTGGAACTCCCTTATGAATTATTAGTACACAATTGTAGGGGCAACCAGGTTGAGAATGTTGGCTGGCTCTTTTTCTGATTTTATTAATGCATATAAATATAAGAATAGACTTTTTAGATGCTTCTGAACATTATTATTAATAATAGCAATGCTGATAATAGTAAAAAGTAATATGTATTCATTTGTATCCATCTACAAAATTGTTCTGCTTTATTGCTGGAATTATTTATTAGATACTTATTCCATGATAGTATTTTAGCAAAAAGATGCATTCTTACTTATATTACTGCCTTTCCTGTTTTTCCTGGCAGGCTGGCTTTTTATTAACTTATTCCATAGCTGAGAATTGGCAATCAGTTTTATAGCTGTGTCTACTCCTGTTTTTGATGTCTGGTCCTTAAATATCAGTTCTTACATCCTTGGCCTTGTTAGAACTTAGAACAATGACACCACTATGTTTTTTCCATGAAGAAGTTTCTGTATCTTTGTTAATCTTTAATAAATAGTTCCATATACATTTACTTTGGAGGTATTGTAGAGATGTAGAAAAATCATACCATCTGCTAGGGGCCACTTCTAGTGTAGCTAATGGATTTACTATTTATACATCATGCATTTTAAGTGAACACTGCAACCTTTGAAAGAGAGAAGTGTAAAATTTAAAAATTGCATCTAGTAAGGTATGTTTGTCTGAAGTTTTTTTAAATATAATTTCTACATATTTGTAGTTCAAATTTTATTTTCATGTATTAATAACTGTAATTAACTATTGAAGCAGTCTTCCGTTTGAATTGCCTTAAATTAGATCTATATTGCTCATTCTTCTATATATTCTGCCATTAAGGAGGCTAGGCTTATGGGAACATGGAGCAAGGTTCTTTTTTGGTTTTACATCCTTTGCATATTTTATTTTATAAAGAGTTTAATCTTTAAATGATGTTAAACATATGAATACCATTTTTAAGAATTTCTCCTTATTAATTTTTATAGCTGTATAGATGTTTCAGTTATTTAATTTATTGTTTTATTGTATTTTTTATTAAAGATTACAATTTCTTTATTTCTTTTTGTTTTTCTAATTTATTGTTTTAAAGTTTAAAATTCTTAAGTGTATTTGATACTATGTTTACTGGCGGTTCAAAAATACTGTTAAGTAAAAAAATATTCCCTCCTGAACTCTACCTCACATGTTAATTTACTGGCTAATTATATGATTTTTCTCATTTTCAAAGGAGCAAAATAATAGAAAAATATATATTATCTTAAAAAAATACAATTGGGATGGAGGACAAGACTCTATACTTTTACTCTCATGGAATCCTTTCATTGATTCAATAGTGTGCTCAGGATTGTACGTACTTCCTGAAGAAGGAAATAAAAGCAGTTTTTATTGCAGAAATATTAAATATTTTTTCTCAGCTTCATTTCCAAATTGTACAGCTGCTTGGTGTTGCCTTTCATCATCCAGCTACCAAAGCAACAATGCATGTGTGGCACTAGATTGTTTAAATGCATAAGGGTGGCTGCAATTTTCAAAACATAAGGAAACATAATTTGGATAGTGGGGTCAAACTTTGGAGTGGGACATCCACTATTTTATTGAAATCTTTGTTTCTGACATGAACTTCTAATTCATGGCTATTTTTACAACTTATATAGAATGTACTTACTCCTTATCTACTATAATGGAGATGTAATTATTAGATTTAATAAATCTATGTTCATGATTTATAATGTGAGGTTTTCTTTAGTATTATTGCTTTAGAAATGATATACTAGTAATACTACTCAAGATTAGAGTTCTGAGCATTATGATACATTGAAGTATGGTAGTCCGCTACCTTCCTATAAATTGCATATTGGGGTGGGATGGGGATAGAAAAACTGTTATTCCTACTTGGCTTCAAATAATTGTGAAACATGCTTTCAAATATATGCTTTCATCATACTCCATTACCATTTTTTGTATTCAAAATGAACATAACTGAAGTCAAAGAAATGTGATTATCTGCTTTATTACCTGAAGTGATCTTGGACATAAGTTCTGGATCTTACAAAAAAGTATGGATATGCTTTCAATATGATGTAATAATTTAAAGAAATGTGTACTGTCCTATTAATTTGGGCACAGGGATAAGGTGCTGTGTACACTGTACTGCTGAGTCGAACATATACATATTGTACAATACTGAGTGTAAGAAAAAAAAGGAGTAATTAGAGAGATCTGAAGTATTTATTTGATTAGCTCGATCACAAACAAGAAGTCCCCCTCATCAGAAAAATAATATGTTTGAAACCAACATATTTATAGTATCTCGCATGACTGTCCCCCCCCCAAAGGAAGAATCTAGATTTCCAGAAAATTCTACACGGGTATCATTTTCCGTATATAGGTAATAGTATTAAAAATGGCTGTTCAACACAAGATTTGACAGCCACAGAAACATGTAACAGTAACAAGTCCTTAGCTTGTGTTTCACAAAAACATCCTCTCTAACACTGGTCCCTTCTGAGTAATGATGTACACTTCCAAAATGTGTGGTGCTTTATTGGAGTGATATAGCTAACACAATGTGATATGAATCTAACAGCTACCCTGATATACTTTCTTAGGAAAATTTCGGTGTTTAAAATTAGGAATTTGGTATGAATCTCTGTTCTGAGATTTATAGATAATTCTTCTTTCTTGACAGATTTTCACTACACTGCCTTTTCTTTTTTCTTTTATTCTTTTTGATGTATACCTGTGAGATGTCTGTAGTCTGAAAATCTTTTAAAACATAAAGGATATAAAAATATAAATACATGGAAGGCATTATTTTCGAGAAAGCTATGGTGTTTTGAGCCTCTTAGCTGAATTATGCCTCCTTGTCTTTTGAAAATTGCAGCCACATTGTTGTTTCTACACTTGGCTGATGATACAGAAGACAGACCCCCCCCCCATGCCTGTAGAGATATTTTATAACAGTGTAGGATTTTTACATCGATGAGATGTAATACATATTAAAATATCTTTAAAATAATTATATTTTGTGGAGAATCATTTTTCATTTGTTTAAATCTCTAGATATTAATGAATGCAGTCTCATCCCAGGAATCTGTGATGCTGGTGAATGTTCCAATACTGTTGGAAGTTATATTTGTCTTTGTCCACGTGGCTTTCTAACATCCACAGATGGCTCTCGTTGCATTGGTAAGTTACCATATCCAAAAGTAATTTTTTTTACTATTCTTTCTATGGATTTTTCATTTTCATTTTATTTTGTTACGAGTTTCTGGAGTAACTTTCTCTTCTTTGCCTTATTCTGCAGTTACTTGATTCTGAAGATCTTGTTCAGAAAACATTGTATCAGATGGTATTGCGTTCCCAATTATTTTGGGAAGAGGAAAGGTTATGGTCTTACGCACTTTTCCTTTTTTCTGTACCTTTTTTTTTGTAAGAGATCATTTTGACCTCTTGACCCTGTATCTGAAAACCAATTCAGCAGCAGCTATTCCAGGTATTAAGTTAGTAGCTGAAAGTCTTAAGTATATTATGGTGAGATTTTCTGCATTAAAAGCAGAAATTCTGTGAATGTAAACAAGTATCCAACATCAAGAGATATTGTGGAGGTTAAGAGCCAAAATCCAAAGCTTCTCTTCTGAAAGGGTATTCTTCAAGAGGGAACAGAAACTCTGAGACTAAATTTTGAGGCACTATTCTATGATACTATTCCTCGGACACTGCAGTCTATCTTATATAGTTGTTATTTCTGCTGAATGATAAAGATACACTTTCTGGCCACATTCATCATGGTTTCACTGGGAGCCTAGAAGGCACAATTGAATTATTTATCCCAAGCAAATGTTTATGTACAAAAACCTTGTGGAACACTTTTGTACACTTTTTATTAGAGATGCCTGCTAATCCAACCAAGTGAACTTCTAGATACAAATACAAAGTAGCAAATTCACAACCCTGAATTAACTTCTAATCACACAATTCCTGGAAAAATCCAGCTGACAAACTCGATAGTCTAAATCAATTAAAGATATTCAAAATAAAAGTATATTAGCATGCAAATTACTAAAAGATAATTAGTTAAAAATATTATGGAGATGCATTCATATGTCTCTTTAAAGTAAAGATCTGAATATGTAATTCTTTAAATAGTTTTCTTGATTGAAAATAAGTCTATGGCACCTGCCTCATCCATCACTGATTTTCATTTAGAAAGTTCAGATTAAATTGTGATCTAAATCTGAATAAGACAGAAGAGGATAAATGTATTGGGCGAAGAATCAATTTATAAAAAGTGAGAGGGTAAAAATTGATGATTTTTTTTTACTCTAGGCATATGCATGTTCTGTTCTGACCGAGTTCATTCCCCCCCCAAGACTTGCCAATTTAAACCCATGACACTTTTCACAAATCAGTAATTTATAAACTGTGGCTAATTTGCTAATGGCTATTCTAATATTTTTCACTGTGACAGCTTTAAGATTCCTGTCTTCAACTCCTGGAATTCCCTAGCTAACACTGGGTTATTCTGATAACTTACAGTAATTTCCTCATCCTTTTGAGTCCAGATGGTTGAAGTTGCAGCATATTTTAGTCTAGTCACCATTTTAACTAGTATCCATTAGTTTTTAAAGTTTTAATAATAATAGTTATTGTTATTTGTTATTTATGAACTATTGTTTTTTAAGTTGTTTGTTTTTGGATATGGATAGCTATATAAATTTGAAAAATAAATAAATACATTTAATGGTTTTAGTTAGTTTTTAAAGTATTGTGTTGGGGGTTTGAAGGAAAAAGGAAGGATTTGTATTTATAATTGACTTTTCTATATCACTCAGGATCACTTTGTTGAAAGAGGGTGGCCATACTTTCATGTTTTCCCAAAAATAAGACCTACCCTGAAAATAAGCCCTACCTTGATTTTTGGGGGTGGGCCTGATATAAGCCCTACTCCAAAATAAGCCCAAGTTTTGGAGTGAGGCACACATCTAAAAATCAAGCTAGAGTGGAGGTGGGGAAGTAGAGCTGTCCCACACATCCCGCACCCACTTACCTTGCAGCCAGGCCTCTCCTTGCTGGCCCACTTCTTCTGCAGCATCCCCAGGTCTGCATTTTGCAGTCAGAAGCCTTTCTGGAAAGCCCACTGCAGCTGGGAACTGAGCTATGAATTCAATCCATAGCTTGGTTCTGCAAAGGCTCTGCAGTTGAGAACCAAGCTATGGATTGAATCCATTGCTTGGTTATCGGCTGCAGAGGCCTTCCAGAGAGGCCTCTGACTGCAAAATGCAGGCGGGAGCTTCATTTTGAGCTGCCGAATGAAGCTGCTCCTTCGACTGCAGAAGAAATGGGCCGGCTGGGAGTGGCTGTCAGTACTGGAGGTGAGTGGAAAAGACACCCCCCCCCAAAATGAGACCTGGTGCCTCTTTTGCAGGCAAAAAATAATAATAAGACCAGGTCTTATTTTTGGGGTAACACAGTACGACAGCGCTGGCCTGTTTCACTGATTATATTTATATTTATAATGGTTAAGAAAATGTTTTTATTAAGTGCTCCATTAATAATTTTTAAAAATTAATATCCAGATCAAAGAGCAGGTACTTGTTTCTCCAGTCTGCTGAATGGTCGCTGTGCACAAGATCTTCCGGGCAGGTTTACCAAGATGCAGTGCTGCTGCGAGTCTGGACGATGTTGGGCTCTTGGATCCATTCCAGAAATGTGTCCTGTTAGAGGTTCTGGTAAATATCTTAGTGTGTTAAAATTACTAGAAAAACTCATTTCAATATCAATCCTGAAACAATGAAAAGGCTTACTTTAAAGTTTATTTATCAAGTTATGCCTCACTGCTTCTGATTTGTTATTGACTGAGCCAATTTTTCCTATTGGTAATTTGAAATAATTCATCAAAACAAAGTTTATTTGAAGGAATTATTGTACTATTCATTTGAATTTAATGAAGCAACTTTCATTTCATTAGATTGTTAAATTAAAATAATAACAAATTTTTACATATTCATTCTGTGGGATCTTCGAAGGGTGAGGTTACATACAGAAAGCTTCAATCTGTAGAATGTTTTTGAAATAAAACAGCAGCAAGAAAATGTATGTATATGAACTGCTTGTCTGAATAAAAAAATGATAATTTCCTACATTGCACTATATATGCAAGAGTTGTTCTGTATATAGGTCCTTCTTTTCCTTTAAGATAATTGAAATACAGCATCTTCGGTTAGTAGCTCATTGACTTGCTGAATAAGACAACATTTGTAGTGGCTGATGGAGAATATTG
Organism: Bothrops alternatus; assembly: GCA_034064705.1. Classification (NCBI taxonomy): domain Eukaryota; kingdom Metazoa; phylum Chordata; class Lepidosauria; order Squamata; family Viperidae; genus Bothrops; species Bothrops alternatus. Next base: position 11,901,110 of record JARGCV010000018.1, on the reverse strand, counting down.
ATTTGGGAAATAATTCAGAGTTATTCTTTGTTTTAATGTTGCCTCTATTGTCTGCATCTATTAAGCAGATTTCTACTAGCTTTGATTGTTTCTTTTGGTTATTTCATTTATTTTGATTAGAATAATCTTTTCCTTACTAAAAGCCTACATCACTTCCTGAGAAATATTGTCTTAGAATGTGATTATATTGCATGTGACTTAAATTTTATCTAAATGTTCAGTTATCACCAATATTTATCATAATAATTAGAACTAAACTATGAACTAATAAAATGTACAATAATTTTACACTAGATCTACTCAATAGTTACTAAGTTTTATATGTGAAGAATAGTAAATCTTATAGTAAAATGTTGTTTTTGAAATCAGTGCATTTTGAAAGATATGTGATCATAAGCTTTGCATCTTTTGGAAAAATATGATTATAAATATTGTTTTAATTTTTGTAGATGAATATCGTGGGCTTTGCATAGATGGCATTCCTGTTATAGGTGGTTCCAGGCCTGGTGGCACAGGAGGAAATGGCTTTGGCCCAAGAGGAACAGGACTCATCCCTATTCCTGGTGGAAATGGATTTTCCCCAGGTGTGCATGGAACTGGAATAGGGACCGGTGGCCAAGGTCCCACAGGAAATGGCCCCGTCATTACGGGACTGAGTAAGTTGCTTGAATGCATAATTATGAAACTGAAAGCTCTTATAGTAAATATTTTTAAAGCTCCTTTTCTACTTCATCCTTAAAACTAATAAGTTATTTTATGTCTACCAGTAAAATACTGTACTGCTAATAATTCACCCCATTGCTTCTCAAGTTGCATTACATTTCCAGCATATTCCAATTGCACTTATGAGCCATTCAGTATGTGCAGTATTATGCTTCCTCAAATTTTTAAAAATTTTTCTTACATTTTACTCCATTACCAAGGAGTAATTTAATCTTATGTAAAATTTCAAATTTATTATATATTCTATCTAACTAATTTCCTGGTCTTTCCATATTTTCATGCACTATGGACTCTCTTTCCATTTTCTTCTTGATAATGAACAGAACCTGGTAGTGGCATCCACACTCTCCAGCTGCTTTCCTTTGATTGATGAAAGAAGTATCCCAATGAAAGTGGTACCTCTTTTGGGCATCTGGGAAAACACAGATAACACTTGCATTGCAGTATTGTGTTCATCAGTCCCCACTGGTGGATGCTACTGGAACCTGATTTCCATTTCCAAAACTCTAAATTTCTTCATTGTGGTACAACGGATGAAAATTGACGAATCTCAATATTGTACAAGAGAAATCTGCAATTCTGCTTAAATTAAGAGAAGAAACCAAGTAAAAACCAATAGGAAAATATGTATGTATGAGCAGTCACTTAGTGACCAAAGTTAGGATAGGCCTGCCCAATCTACTTATGTCCTGGTTTCAAAGATATGGCCACTGCAGTTCCCAACTATCATTCACCCTTATGACTGACTGTAGAAATGTTACAGAGCCGTCCCCATCTATCTCCTTCACCCCTCCTGGCCCATTGGATTCCTGCAGGCCATTTCCTTGCTCCCAAGCTAGCCACTTCAAACCATTTGCAGAGGCTACTGATGTGTACGAGGCTGTTGAAGCTTGCAGGCCTTGGGCTTGTTTCCTACTCAGCCACTTATGGCCTTGCAGAACTTAGTCTCTTATTCAGCTAGCTTCAGGATTCAGCAGCACTCAACTGATCTTTCTTTTTTTGCAACTTCTGAGAGAGGCACCCAGCAGTTGTGAAGCTCGGCTTTCCTGCAGAGGCAGCCATGTGGTAGCCTCCCGTTATTCTGCAAGCAGGTGGTTTTCTTGAAATCCTTTGGAAGCCTCCATTTTTAAGAGAAATGGAGCCTCCTTAACATGAAGAAGTGGAATCTCCTACAGCAGAAGTGGAATCTCCTACAGGATTGTGAGAATACCACTTGCTTTCATGAGGAAATACCATTTTCATCAAAAAGAATTTCTGAAATAAGTAACAAGCCGTAACCCTGGCTGAGCTGTTTTAAACACTTGTCTGATCAAGTTTAATTTGAAACATTTCCAGCATCTTCCTCCATTCCATTCTAAGACAGATTCCACCAATGTAGCTGACTTCAAATACCTTAAATATTTTTTTTAATTTAATATTAAAATAAAGGTACTTTTTAAAATAAAGAACTTTAGAGGTAATAACCAGACTTCTGATCTCACATCTTTTCATAGCTATACTCAATCAGACAATAGATATCTGTAAACATCATCCAAATTTATGCTTAAATGGGCGCTGCATCCCAACAATATCCAGTTACCGATGTGAATGCAATATGGGATATAAGCAGGATGCCAATGGAGACTGTACTGGTGAGTGCAACTTCCAATTTCATCTTTTTTCTTATTATATGTCTTATATCCTTTAAAAAGCAGACTTTTATAAATCCCTTGTTTTTAATTCTAGTGCATTTTGCAAGCTCTGATCTGAAATGTAGGTTGATAGGTTTCAGATGAACTGAAAACAATAAAAAGATTTTTATTTGTACATATCTCACCAACATAAAGCCTTTAAAAGACATATCAATCAAGAAATGTTTTCTGTTAGAGAGTGTTTTTTTTATAAAATGTATATAAATTTGTAACAAAATTGCTAGGTAAAAATAAGTAGAATATAAAAATCTTTGTTAGCCCTTTGCTTCTCCAGACTTTTTAGAGGAAAAATGACAGGAAAGCCTTTGCAGTATCTAGGTAATCAGATAATTGAACAAATTCATAAAGGAAGTATATACTGAACTAGTAGAATATGCTCAGAAGCTGCTCCTAATACATAGTTCAGTTACTACCTCCAAATTTCCAACTCCATATTTATTTATGGAGTTTATGAATTAATTTATAAAGCTCCATAGAAATATTGGTTCTGAAGTAACTGGCTTATCTGGACAGAACAAAATAACATATTTTGTAATAAATTCCCATATAAATTAGAATATAAAAGTGCTTGGTAGGAAAGTGTTCAGAAAATATTGAACAGTAATAGGATAGTTTGAGTAGTATGATGGGGAAATTATAAAGATATCAAAGCACAATGTGATTTCATATATATTTTTTTGGATAGTTTTTTTTTAACTTAAAAGACAAGGAAGGTTTTTTTTTTTGTAAAAAATTCTTTTATTAAAACAATCAACATCAAACATAAGATCATATTAAAAAGCAATCATCATATAACCTGCAATACAACACTAAGGATTAGTCTTTGTAAACGTCTGGTTTAGTAAACCTTCCTCACTCCTCACGTCAAGCCTCAACTATACGCCTGATACATTTTATTTTGATTGGTGTTTCTCTTATATATGTTCTATCCACTGTTTCTAGTCTATCACATATTATTCATTCGAACTTCAGAAGTAAAGTCGTTTCAGTTTGATCTTATTCTGTATTCATTGATCTGAATAGAAAGAAAATATAACAAGAAAATAAAAGAAAATATAAAATAAAATAACAGTTCCACATACTTCTATAGCATACTGTAAAATAATACTTTTTACTTAGCTACAAGCAATGGTTATATATTTTTGCCTTACATCCATTTTCCTTTCATTCTGTTGGAGGATTTATCTATTTTCTAATATTCTTCTCTTTCTGAAGTCCCTTCTCTTCCTGTAGTTATTCTTTCACTTTAGTTTTTTTCAATTTTATTTATAAATTCATTTTATTCTCCAAAGAAAAGATGTAAAGTAAATTTACTGGACTTAGACATAACTGTATACAATACTGTATTGTATTCTGGTCAGTGACTATAATAAAATTCTCTGTTTATGTAGCATTTTATGCTAATAGAAAGGATAGTGACAATCAGCTCTTTTTTTGCTACAAAAAAAAAAGGTGCCAGAACTCACATACGTCATACAACCCGCCTTTCCTACCCTAAAAGGCTGGCCTTTGTAGTTGAAAAAAAAACCCTTCAATTTTTAGTGTATCTAAAAGACTAGGATTTTGTTCAAGGTAAGTTAATACTAGTAATATTGCCATGCACTGTGTGGCTTTAAATTACAAGAAGGCATTTTATTAATCTTTTGGGACATTTACCACTGGCATGCCCATTTAGTTTAATGAGTGGAAATGTCAGCTTTCTATGTGGAATGAAATTGGCCCAATTTGGTTGCTTGTAAAAGATTGAATTATTTTTAAGAAGTTGACGAACAAGGTGGAAAAATTTACATTTGAAGTTTAATATGGATATTGACTTGAAACAAATTAAGGTTGAAACTTTGTCAGTGAACAGATTACTTTTAATTTACCTTCAAGTTAAACCCAATTTAATAAGTAGATCTGATTAAACCTCATACTGTAGGTCTACCTTTACATCTGATTAATATATATTATTATTAATAATAATACCTCCAAATCACAAGACATTGGCTTTATTCTTATTCTTCCCCTCAGCAGTTTCAATATAAAGTATAAAAGACAAAAAAGAGATTTTCGTAGACATCCCAGCCTTTGAACTACCCAAGGAACTGAAACAGCAAAGTTTTGCTGTCAGGCAAGCTTCCATGCCAGCTGCCTTTCTTTCCTCTTGCTTCGCCTCTTTTTAACCTCACACCTCACCTTCTGAAAGGGAAGGCAAAAGGCTCACTCACCCTCTCGTGAAAGATGGCTTCCATGATTATGTGTCTCCCACTGCAACCATTGGCTTCCACACCACATGGTCCGACCCAACCAATCAAGTTATGCTCTGGCTGTGGTGCTCCGGCACCTCATGGCTCCTCCTAGAGGAGGCAGACAGTGCCAGAGGGGACCCTGCTCGTACCGTACCACCAGCAGGGCATTTTCAAAAACAAACGAGGATAGGAAGGGAAACAATAGGAAAAGAACGCAACTCTGGAAAATCCGTTGAAAAAAGGTGCCAGAACTCTGTTCCGGTGCATTCTATGACAAAAAAAGTCCTGGTGATAATCAATCTGGGTACACTTTGGCACATATGCCACAATAGCAATCGAGGCACAATTTAACTTCAAGTATGCTCACACTCTGTATGGCATCTCTTCTACAGAATCTACCTTGAAAACCACCATACTTTTGTATACATTGCACCTGCTAGGAGGCTTATGCCAGATAACATTTATGTTTCATAATTACTCTGTGCCCACCAGTATATTACAAGTTAAATAATAGCAATTATAAAATTTTATTTATGCCATTCTTATTAGATACAACATGTATCATATTTGTGACAAACCAGACTTAATAGAAATATGAGTAGACACTGTCTAGCTTTCTAATATTATATTTAGTTTTGTTGAATTTTAATATCTTTTAATATCTAATTTTAATACCTGTCTGGAGAAAATGCTGCAATTCCCTTCTGTTCACAGAGGGGTGCTGCGTGCCTTTCCTTAGGCAGACAGCTCTTTTGTGCAACAACTAATGCAGTTGCCTAACAATTGCAACAGGGAGCTGGGATTGCAATTGTTGAATGAGATGTTATGTGGCATATTGTGCTATATTTAGCTGCTAGGAATCACTTATTTCCATTTCAGGAAAAGTGGACACTAGTGATAGTGTCCAAATATTATTGCCATTTAGTTAAAAAAAGTGTTCAAGATAATAGAACAATCATTTTCAAGAGATTAATTTTTGAAGGGTTTAAGATGCCTTGATTTGTTTCACATCTGTAATGAAATTAGGATTACCTGATTGTGCTGCCAAAAATCTGGATAACCATGAGATGGCATCAAAATCTGATTTACTTTTTGCCACTATCCAGTGTTGATTAGGTCTTTGTGCTCCAGATCCAGTAGCTCAAATGAAACCACCCTTGTGAATTTGACCATTATTATTTAATTGAGTATTGAACTTTTATTCTGCATCTCAAATACCACTGTTGCAAATTGATAAGAAAGTTTTAATCTGTTGGCTAGTTTGAAATCTACAATGAAGGATAATTGCTTTTTAATTTTGCAACCTATAAATTTCAGCAAGAGAAGGGTTCTTTAATTTTACAACCTCCTCCCATTTAAGTAGGAATCTATACTTATCATGATCTTGGTTTAACCAGGAATGATCCTCGTTTTGTTGTATAAATATCTCTGCCTTAAATAAAAGCTTATATTGTAAATGTTATATGTTCAATATTATACAGTATGTTCAATCTTTTAATGTGTTTCATTCAAAAACAAGGTATAAATGTGTATTCATTTAAACTAATGTGTATAAAAAGCATGAGATTGGCTATGTGTCCTTTTCTGGCCAGATGCATATATCTGACATTTTGAGAAGATGCTTTGGGTTCTCTCATAGATGAGTGTGCCTTTTTGGACTTAGCACACATATTATTTTTTTTCTAAACACATTTTAGAAATGGGCACATTGCCAAACAAAGCATTGGGCTAGTCACATGTAATCTTTACTTTTAAAGAATATTTTTTGTTCCACCGTGCTTCTTGGCAAAAGTACTGTTGGGAAAAGAAAGTGCTGGATTCTCTGCAGTTTGCTCTGCAGAAAGCTAGTTGCTTCATTCACTTTTTTTAAAAAACGAAGTAGCTTAATTTTTTTAAATCAAGTGGAACAGGAAACCTGACAGCAACACAAGGAAGTATTGCAAGCACAGTGCAGCTCACAATTATTTCAGCAATAGCTTTCCTATAGAATAAAGATCTATGACTAGGGAATCCTTTAATGTTACTTGACTTCTATGATACTGTATTTTGCTTTGTTAATCATTTTATATTTAAAAAAATCAGTATATTTAAATCTCTACAACAAGATTTCTAGAGTCAACAACAGAAAAAAATGAGAATGTAATCAATGTTAATAATTAGTTTATGTAAAGGTTTGTATTCGATTATTTTCTTTTTGAAGATTTTATTTGCATGGAATTAAATATTTTCTATTTTTAAAATAGTTTATATTAAGTTTGCTTTAGTTTGAGAATTATTCTTTTATTTTTAAAATGATGCACTGAATTAGTTTGTGATGGATGTAAGCTAATTGTATTTGTTTATGAAATGTTGTATTTTATTAAAAAACCTATTATATATAAATTATGAAATCTGATTACATTCTTTTCTGATGCCAACAGATGTTGATGAGTGTATATCAAATCCATGCTCTAATGGAGACTGTGTGAACACACCTGGCTCTTATTATTGCAAATGCCATATAGGTTTCCAAAGAACACCTACTAAGCAGGCTTGCATTGGTATGGAAATGTTATTTGCACATTATCAATTTAATATATGCTTATCTTTGATTTGAGTCTGATCCTTATTCAACTCTGAAAGCAAGATTATTTTGTCTGTTCAATAAACCATGACAATATTTAATGTTTGCAGATATTTAATTAAATTTATGGTATAATGAAGCAAAATTTGACAAAATGTATCGTGTTTAACTCCAGTGATCCTACACACATGTATCTCATTTTGAGAATGAACCATGAAAAAGTAAAGCAACATTCCGTATGTACAGTTGTAATAAAACAGTTACTGGTTCTGTTAACAAGATTTCAGTGATCCTTTTTTCCAATCACAGTTTTCATTTTTTTTTTCAAATTAACATTTGACAGAAAAACACTAAAAAAAATCTGAAGAAGCTTCTAGACCAGGGGTTCTCAACCTTGGCAACTTTAAGACTTGTGGACTTCAACTCCCAGAATTCCTCAGCCAGCTTTAAAGTTGCCAAGGTTGAGAACCCCTGGTCTAGACCTATTTTGATCTTGATAATAGCATTAAAATTATGTTAACAGGTCTATTGATTCTTAGCATATATTGGACTCAAGTGATAAAGAGTATTCTACTGATTAGGAGAGCTCAGATTTCAGTATGATCTCAGATGTATCCAGGATAGCCTGAGGCTTTAAACTTGAAAGGTTGTAACACTCTTACTGCTTTGAGTGCTCCGTTTAGATCAGGGGAGTCAAACTGCCAGCCCATGGGCCGGACACGTCACGTGGAAGCCACGCCGACCCCATTGCCGGCAATGGCAAAACCGGCCCGATATGTTGCGTGATGTCACTTGACGTCGTGAGTTTGACATGCCTGATTTAGATGATGAAAATTAATGATAATAATATGTCTGCATATCCAGCTTTTTTTTCTTCAGTCATGCTTAATTCTGGAAGTTTGCAATTAGTATAATTTCTCATAGGTGTGTACACAATGCAAGCAAATGGTTACTAGAACAAAAATTGCTCTAAATATAGTTATCTGTTTTATTCCAGAAGTTATCATATGATAGCCAGAGGGGAATTCATACTCAGCAAAGTTCAGCAGAAGTTCCTGTTCAAGACAAGAACACTTATCCAAAATAGCCCCTAACCTACTATACCACTGGGAGTGGGAATGATTTGGGGGGAAATATAACAATCCAAGTTAGGGCCTCAAAATGGGTATGGATTAAAGAGTCCTAATTTAATGGTGTCTCATGCATTATTTTTAATGTAATGAAGGCAACTGATATGCGGAGAACAGAATCTTGATTGTTTTAATCCTTGGTCAGAGTCATGGCTTAGTTTTGCAGTTAACTTTATTTGTGTTAGAAAAACTTACTTGTGCTCTTTCTTAATCTGCCAGTAATTTTTGGTCAGTGGTTTTAAAATTTTTGGTTTTAAAGATAGTGACAAAGTGGCGGACATAAGGAATAAATTTATTTGACAATTTTAAGGGGTTTAAAACATGTGTTTTTTATATTAAATACCCATTTTATGCTTTGCCAAATCCATTTTATTTCTTGCTGCTCCACCTCTCGCCTCTGTCCACATCTGGCTCTTGAGTCACAAAATAATTGGGTTCCCATGATTTATAGAGAAGAAGGTAGTCTTAAAACTCTTGCAAATAAAGTAATAGCTGGTTATTGAAACATTTACTTTTATTTGTTTTTCTCAGACATTGATGAGTGTATTCAGAATGGTGTCCTTTGTAAGAATGGTCGTTGTGTGAACACTGATGGAAGCTTCCAGTGCATTTGCAATGCTGGCTTTGAACTGACAACTGATGGGAAAAACTGTGTTGGTATGCATTTCTTGTTTTATTTTATATTTTAAGTGAGCTCTGAATTAATAGCTTTGCTTTATCATAATTGCTCACATTTATTGTTAATGAGAGATGCAAATTTCCTGAGAAAAGCTTGCAAATTGCCTTGCTAAAGATGCACTCCATGGATTAGGAAATTATATTGGATATTGTCAAGTTTTGAAGTGTGGGGCAATGGGATTGGCACGAGGAGGAAAATTAATTTTAAAAGTCCTATCTTTTTGTCCTGTATCAGCAGTTTCCATTAGATCAGAACCCTATTTCTGAGTAGGAAAAAAAATCTTTTGGGATTTACAATTTCAGATGTTATTTCAATTGTAATCTCTAATGCTTTATTTTTCAGATCATGATGAATGTACAACTACCAACATGTGTTTAAATGGAATGTGTATCAATGAGGATGGCAGTTTCAAGTGCATCTGTAAACCTGGGTTTGTCCTGGCTCCTAATGGACGTTACTGTACTGGTATATATATTATACCTATCTTGATGAGACCAGTATTTGTATAAAAAGTTCTATACTGATATAACAATACTAAATTTAAATTTCTGTACCGTTTGACTCCCAGCAACTCTTATTTGTAATGTGTTTTCTGCATTTGAAAGTGTAATGAAAATCTTTATTATTTATAGCATGCATATGCTGTCTTTTTGTTGTTAAAATGTTTAATGAAATTGCCGAAATAAAACCAGATAACATCGCTGGAGCTATACATAATTTTAAGCCAGATTTTCAATAATAGTTGTTGAACAATCATGGAGAATTAATTACACATAATAGTCATTTATAACATAAGTAAGAATACTTCATAGAGACAATCTTTTTATGGACTATCTGGGATCCCACCAATTTTATCTGCACTGATAAAATTCAATAGAAAATCAATGACACTTGTTTCTTTCATTCTTTCATTCATTAAGATGTTGGATAAGTTTAAATATCAAATAAAAGAAAGAGAGTAAATTGGCTCCATTCATTTCTAATTCCTTTATGACAATATGGACTTATTCTTAGCTGCAGAAAACAGTTTTTTAAAAAAGTGGTCCCCAAGTGCTCAACCGCATTAGGGTGTAGGTTATATCAGGGGTCCCCAACCCTTGGGCCATGGACCAGTACCAATTCATGGCTTTGGGAACTGGACCATGGAAGCAGGGGCAAGCATGCAAAGCTTCATTTGTGCATGTGCAAGATCTAGGTTGCATGTGCAAAAACTACTTCCTGCCTGCTGCCACTGCTGCTGGTCTATGAAACCAGAAAGGTTGGGGACCACAGGGTTATATGATTATAAATGTAGCATAGTGAACATTTTTAAAAATGGTAGGAAATATTCATTGACTGAAAAAAAGCCATATTAACTGTTTATCAAGCAATCCTATATTACTTAATAGGATTCTTGATTTTTTTTAAGCAATACGATCTATTGGCGTTCATATAGAGAGTACTAAATTTAATTATGTGTACATTTTTCTTCTTTTTGTAATAGATATTGATGAATGCAAGACTCCAGGTATTTGCATGAATGGTCACTGCATTAATACAGAAGGATCATTTCGTTGTGATTGTCCACCTGGACTAGCTGTTGGAGTTGATGGACGAGTTTGTGTAGGTAAGTATTTTTTTTCTACTTTTTTTCTACTAAAACGTTTTAGGTTTAACCTATAGCCTTGAGATTTACTCATGGTTTTCCATTCAAGTGTTAATTGGGTCCAACCCTGCTTAACCTTTTTTTTTAAATTTGTCAAGCTCAGCTAAATATTATCATCTGTTGCAACAAATATTTCTTTGATTAAAAAGAAAGTAATAAGTTACATATAGCAGAACCGTCGATTAATTCATATCTGAAATAGCATGTTTTTCTCCAGGAAATTAATTGACAAACTTTAGTATGCTACTTAAGAAATAATTTGTAACATAGATAGAATGCCCACTTAGAAACAGTAATTATATAAAACACAGCTGGATGTTTATATTTGACTGGTATAGAATTTTACAGAAATTAAGTCTTGAATTCCATATGAATCCATACATTTTAGATGTAAAAATTGGATTCATTTCTAAATGAGAATGCTTATTTATATCATCATGGAATAAGACAATTTATGTATTGTTTTTCCCATCTTTTCTTAGACACTCATATGCGAAGCACATGCTATGGTGGAATCAAAAAAGGGGTATGTATTCGCCCTTTTCCTGGAGCAGTGACAAAATCTGAATGTTGCTGTGCCAATTTAGACTATGGCTTTGGCGAACCATGCCACCCATGTCCTGCCAAGAATTCAGGTAATGGGATATCATTTTGAACTTCATACCTGGTATGAATAATAAATTGTAAACAAATGATGGATTATAAATCTTGCTCAGTATTTTTTAAAAGCAGTTTTTTTGATTATGAAGAACCTACTACCATTTTTTGTTAGCATTGCAAACAAAAAGAGGGAAAGCCTTCTTTTTCTTTCTCCCGAAATATTATATTATGTGTCCAAGACATTTGTTTTCTGCTAGGCTTTCAGTGCTGTTTCATATCAGTTTCAGATCAAAGTGTTATCTCTTTGTTTTTTAGTGGGAGTTTTAATATTTATGTTTGTTTTTCTTAGGAAAAAATATTTCTCTTTAAACCACTAGTAATATAGATCTCTGTTCTCCTTTAAGGTTTATATTCCTGAGAGCATTATTCACTGCTTATATAAAAAAAACTTGCTTGGATTGAATTCAATTTTAGTAAACAAAAATATTACACAATATAGCACAAAATAAGAATGTGGAAAGCAAAGTGCACGTACACAGGACATTCATAATAAATTAATTCAAACATTAAATGCAGTTGAGTTGAATTGGATCTAAATGTTGAACTGGATTCTGTTCCCAACATTTTACTTGCTCATGCTCCATAACATGCAAATGGCGTGTGCAAATGCTTTGTATTTCTTTATTGTAGATCAATTGCTCTGACTCTAATTAAGTATTTTGGTAAGAAAACATTTTGGAAGTTAATAGCAATGATTGTTAATTTTTTAAATATAAAAATAGAGCATATTGAATATAAAACTAATACTTTGCAACTTGTTTTTATGACAGTAATATTTACATTCCAGAGAAGCATATTTTACCAATTTTGCCAATGGGTAAATTATTCGTTGAGATACTGCTCTATTACAATGTAGTGTAGTTGTCCAGAAATTTTGGAATCTGTGGAGATGGGGTGATATAGCACATGCTAATATTCTGAAGGTGAACAAGCTGGCCACCCCCATTTACAGTGTAAATGAAGATATAATCTATTGATTGTAATAGAAGGTTTGCTTTCATCTAAGTAATGTGTGTAAACTTGACTACATTTATCTTATTTAGAATAACTGTAGGAAATTAAAACTAAAATTATGTTAGTATTATTTTAGGAAGTCTTTCTGATGTTATTTTATTTATAAGTGAATGGGATTAATTATGTTGAGGTGTGTAGGAACAAGAGCAGAATTTTCAAGGAATTTAACTTTAGTAACATATTGAAAAATATTAAAACTTAATATAGTTGCTCTAATTATATTGTGTTTCACTATTTTTATTTTCTCATGTGAAGCTGAGTTCCATGGCCTTTGTAGTGGAGGAGTAGGAATTACTGTGGATGGAAGAGGTAAAATATGCACATACAAATATATATTAAGTAAACCTAGTCTTTGACTTAAAGCTTCAAATTACAGTCATAATGGTCATTAAGTGGATCATCACGTGATTTTTTGGCTTGCAGTAATTGTTAATGGTTATTACACAGACCCATTGTGTGCAATGGACTTTTTGCTGGGAATGGAAAGTAAATGCTGGTTTCCAGCAAAATATGTTGTAAAACGCTACAATCAGCTGCAAATGTGATAGAGTGACTGAGTGCACAAAATGCGATATTGTGACCACAGGCGGGGGGGGGCATCAGAACTTTGTATTCAGGTCATAAGTACCTTTTTTGGGGTCTATCCTAACTTTGAATGGTCACTTGTGCATGTAAACTGTTATAATAACTACAGACTTTTCTTTAGAACCACATATTATTGGTTTCATTCTGTTTTAATACATTGTAATATGTTGGATATTTTGATTATGCCATTTTTAAATAATAATATATATGTCTCTAGATTTCTAACTAAGATTTTTTTTATTTTTTCTGTTAATGTTCATATTAAATATAAACCTGTGCTGACTTCATGAATAATAAATACATTATTGGTATTTAATAAAAAATATTGCGAAATATACTCTTGACAGATTATATTATTATTGCAGATATAAATGAATGTGCTTTAGATCCTGATATTTGCTCTAACGGGATTTGTGAAAACCTACGTGGCAGCTATCGTTGTAACTGCAACAGTGGATATGAATCAGATGTTTCAGGACAAAATTGTGTTGGTATGTTATATGAATAGTATTCATTCTGAAACTGTTATAATACCTTAAGATTTTGAATACACAGAAAGAATAGTAACTCTACTACATCATCACTATCAATAAATTATTGACTATGTATCATATAACAATATGAACAAATGGGGTCATCTTTCTCCCTGATATTTTCCAGAGGGGTAGGTCCTCACACAATGTGTCTAAAATACAATCATTTGAAACTAATCATTTGTGCTTTGAGAATTCTGGGTTGATTTTTTTCAATCATCCACTTCTTTGTTTTCTTGGCTGTCCATTGTATTGTCAAAGTTGAAAAGTTTTAGAATTCTTCCTGTCCTGTTTCTTCACAGTCCAACTTTCATTTCCACAAAGTGTTATAGGAGATATCATTGCTTGCATTAGTGTATTCTAAATACTGTAAAGGTAGACACATCACGGCATCTGAATTTATTTTCCAAAGCCTTCACGGCTCCTCTATTAAAATTCTAGTTTACAGCATATTTCTTGACTATTTGTTACTTTATTGTGGATAGTTGATCCTAAAACACAGAAGCTATCATCCACTTTGATATCTACCTTGTCAGTTCTAAAGCACATTGTTGTATGCATTGTCTTCTTTAGGTTTAATTTTAGTTCCATCTTTTCACTGTCTTCCTTTCTTTTATTACCAGATGTGCTGATCCTTTTCATTTTGGCTATCAAATTAGTGCATCAGCATAATACAGGTTATTGATGTTTCTTTCTCTAAATTTTAAAATCACATTCATCTTCTTTCATGCCTATTATATGGCAACTAGACAACTTGAAGGCTTTAATTTAGCCATGCCATTAGTTCTTTGAAAAATCCTCAGCTCTCCCTAAGTAGCCTATTGAGTACCATCCAATCTGAGGAGCTGATCATGTAACAATACATTGTCATTCATTTTATATTTTCTATCCATGTGGTTTTCTTAGTAAAAATCATAAATAATTTTCTGTGCAGTATGAATTGATGCTTCAATATTGTCTCTAAAATGACTCCTGCATCTTCTTATATCACTGCTACCAAATAAGGCACCTACTTGGTTTAGCTGAGCTGTGGAAATGACTTTGATGCCTTATATAATTTTCTGTTATCTAAATTTTTTTGTTTATGTTTATAGCAATTATATTTATCTTGAATTTTTCTCAGGTACATAGCTACTTAGAAATCTCGCTTAGCTATAATTATTGAGGACCATGCTATTGGGAAATAATTAATTGACTCCAGATGTTATTTTCTATATGGATTGAAGAACTATTTACATATAACATTATCATGTGAATATATATATATATATATATATATATATATATATATATATATATATATATATATATATATATATATATATATATATATATATATATATATATATATATATATATATATATATATATATATATATATATATATATATATATATATATATATATATATATATATATATATATATATATATATATATATGTCAAGTGTTTATTTTTTAGATTGCACCCTGTAAACCCAAATATGGGAGGAAGGAATATTTCTTTGTCAACAATTTTAAACTATATATATATATATATATATATATATATATATATATATATATATATATATATATATATATATATATATATATATATATATATATATATATATATATATATATATATATATATATATATATATATATATATATATATATATATATATATATATATATATTCTAACTCAATGCAACTTTTGATTTCCATTCTCTCTAACAGTCTTTTGTAGAAATGGGTCTTCAGGCTGTCCTGTTTATATTAAGTTCTAATGCTATGATAACAAATTGGGAGGAAAGTCAAACCATGTCAAAGTTCAAGATTTGAGGGAGGGATCCATGTTATATTTAAATATTCTGTTTTCTATTTTTGTATATATTTTATTCTTTTTAAACTACCCATCCATGTCTTTTTTTTAAAAACCACTTGCAATAGTCTTGAGGCTTCATTTTATTCATGGGGTTTTCAGGCGTGGAATTATTTTTGAAATGCCTAACTTCTTCCTTTGCCCTGACCTTTTTAAAAAAATTAAGATATGTATCACCCAAAATCTATTATAGTTATATGCAGGAGTCTCCATACTTCTATACCACCATACTAGGAAGGAGGTTGTATAGAAAATTTTATTATCCTTCAGTGAATATGATTTCTAGTTTTCAAACAGAATTCCTCCTTTAATTTGCATAATATATTAAACAGACTATTTGTCAACTATATCTTGTGGAAAGCTTATGGTTGTTTCAGTCGTATTTTTTACATTTTGAACTCATGAACCCTATTCATGAAAAATTGTTCAGCTTCTATATTTATATAATATCTGTTTCAATAAAAGCTAGTTTGGTAATATGTACTGTATAATACAAATAATAATCCTAACTTTGCATATCATAAATTAATTAGATTAAAACATACACTTTTCACAATTATATTCTAAAGTGAGATAATCTATTGAAAAACTTAGTACTGGATGAAGGGCATAGAAATTAAATTAATAATAATAATAATAATATAGCTTGTTTGCTCATAGAAGAACACATTTTCTAGCATATAAACTAATTTGAACTTTTAATTTCTTTTCTAGACATTGATGAATGTTTTGTAAATCGATTATTATGTGATAATGGCCTTTGTCGAAATACACCTGGAAGTTACAGCTGTGTGTGCCCAAAAGGATATATATTCAGCAGTGAAACTGACACATGCGAAGGTAATAATTTGTAATTGAAAAATAGAGCACAGCTCATACGCCCCAAGCCTGTCGGCATAAATGTGTCTTTAATAATTTCCGGAAAGCTAGGAGGGAGGAAGCAGTATGAACCTCTGAGGGAAGCTGGTTCCAGAGGGCTGGGGCAGCAATGGAGAAGGCCCTAGCCCTAGGCCCCACCAGATGACATTGCCTGACAAACGGGACCCGTAGGAGGCCAACCCTATGTGCCCTAACCGGTCGCTGGGATTCATGAGGCAGAAGACGGTCCCACAAGTATCCTGGTCCATTGCCATAAAGGGCTTTATAGGTCATAACCAACACTTTGAATTGTGTTCGGAGACCAATTGGTAGCCAGTGCAGCTCACGGAGAGCTGGAGTGATATGAGCATGTCTTGGGAGACCCAAGACAGCTCGCGCGGCCGCATTCTGGACTACTTGCAGTCTCCGGACATTCTTCAAACGTTGCCCCATGTAGAGAGCATTACAGTAGTCAAATCTCGACGTGACAAGGGCATGGGTGACTGTGAGGAGTGACTCCCGGTCCAAATAGGGCCACAACTGGTGCACCAGGCGAACCTGGACGAATGCCCCCCTTGCCACAGCCGAAAAATGATGTTCTAGACTTAGCTGTGGATCGAGGAGGACACCCAAGTTGCGAACCCTCTCCGAGGGGGACAAAACTTCTCCCCCCAGGGTAATGGACGGACAGTTGGAATTGTCCTTGGGAGGCAGAGCCCATAGCCACTCCGTCTTGTTGGGATTGAGTCTGAGCCTGTTGGCACCCATCCAGACCTCAACAGCCTCCAGGCACTGGTTCATCACTTCCACTGCTTCGCTGTAATGACGCGGGGTAGAGATATAAAGCTGAGTATCATCAGCATATTGATGATAACTCACCCCGTGTCGACGGATGATCTCACCCAATGGCTTCATGTAGATGTTAAAAAGCAGAGGTGAGAGAACAGACCCCTGAGGAACTCCACATGGAAGAGGCCTCGGAGCCAATCTCTGACCTCCTGCAAACACCGACTGCGACCGGCCAGAGAGGTAGGAGGTGAACCACCGTAAAACGGTGCCCCGCACTCCAAGCCCCTCCAACCGGTGCAGAAGGACACCATGGTCGATGGTATCGAATGCCGCTGAGAGGTCAAGAAGCACCTTTTAAAAAATATAAAGTGCCAAAGCTGTTCATTCTTCATTTTTCAACTCCAATTGTAAGCTAATTTTTTAGACATTAAAATTGACAAATAGTCTGATTCACTAAATACTAATATAATTTTTTGGGGACAAGCAGGACATATTTGGAACTAAATTGGGAGTTAACTTGTAAAGTTGCATCAGTTTTTTAGTTGTTATGGGCAGATTGTTTTACAGAGCAACTATTCCTCTGAATGCTGTTTGTGAAGGTGGGACATGCCATATTTATCTAAATATTCTGGAAGTGTGTTTATTCTATTCAACAATAACTACATTACTGGGTTTGAATTTCAGGCTATTAATATTTTGGAAATATTATCACATACTACAAAGTTAGCCTGATCTAAATAGCTTTCTAAGCTATTATCTAACATTAACATCCGCTGAACTTTTACAACCTGTAAAATCTGCGTGCAAAGCAAAATGTGATTTGAATTGTACATATATATACATAGCAATAATGGTAGAAAAGTGCTGCTTCAATTCCAGTTGATGAACTGATCTACTATGAGGTAGTATATTGCTATGGAAAAGTAAGGCACCTCTGGTTGATAATGGTGAGATGAATGCCTTCATTTTGCCCATTGCCCAGTTTCAGAAGTGTGTTCTGTGCATTCAGACGAATGTGCAGAAAACCAGCAAATTCTGAAGTGGTGAGCTCAATGAAATGGTGGCATAGCAATTTTGTTGCACAGCTAAAAGTTGAGTGGTACTTTGTACAGCTGAGCAGGAACTCATAAGATGATCCATATTGATAAAGAACATGGTTTCTTGTTCTGAAATGACTTTATGATAGCCAATGGAATCATAATCTTATATACCATCTTACAACAAATTGAAAATGCATAATTGGAATACACTTTCTTGTTAATTAAAGAACAGTCTGTTTAGCAGGGACATATTGTTGCCAATAGAAATTCACAATTTACTTCCAGGGATACTTCAATTTTATCTGTGTCCCAATGAAGCAGCCCTTCTCTGAGCTTTCCCAAAAGTTCAGTGAAAACTTTGCTCCTGATTTCTACATACCTTATGGTTAACATATACTCCTTATACATGTCTATATTTTGATTCACTCTAAACAACCAGTTTCCATCATAGTCAAAGTAATTTGAACACTAACTGAAAATCTTGCTAGTCTTTTAAAAAATAGCATTTCTATTGTATAATTGGGAAACATAAATATATTTGTGTAAAAAGATATATGGTATGTTTTGTACACAATAAGATTGTTGCAACATTGCAACAGGGTTATTTTATGTAACATAATTCTGTTCAAATGAAAGTAGATTATATTGAACTCTGGGAGAACTTGCATTAAATAAACACGTTTAGTATTGTACTGCATGCCATGTTTTAAAAGCTGTCCACCAGATGGATAATTTTCTCTTTATGGACCCCGAAATCTGGTTCAGAGAATTGGGGAAAACTTCCAGGGTAGATTTGGTGCATGTAGAAGACAATAGGGAGAGAAAGCTAAGGGAAATCAGTTTGCAGGATATTTGAAGTTGCCCTTTTTCGGGAGTTCAAATGGTTGTGTATGTGTTTTAATATTTTAGTACTATGGAGAATTTATTAAAAACTAAAGGCTGAAATACTACAACAAAGAGATGCTAACTGTATCTGTTTATCTTGATATTTAGCTTCAAAGAACAGCTGTAGCTATAAACATGTTCACGCTGTTATACATGAATCCAGAACACAAACAACAATACATAAATCATTGTAATGTAATCACAAGGAACATTTCAGATGTTAGCTTTGACCCTCAAGAAGAAAATAACACAAGTTACTTTTATAGAAGAAGAAAATTCAGCTAAACTAAGTTTTTAATGTTTTAGAAATTTCAGTGGAAAATAGGTTGTTTATAATCTTGATAATCTTTTTTTTCTTTAACATTTTATTAAGTAATAAATTCTCCCAAAACCTGTTCTAAGCAAAGTTAAATCCAGATGATTGTAAACTCCTATAAGAGTATTAAAATATTGAATAATCTGGGTTTAAATCTATGAGAAGTAGAAATAAAAGTTGTCATAATTTTTTTTATTTTAAATAATGTTATTTAGTTCTTACTTAATCTGATGAAGCAAATGTTTAAAATATTCAAGGGCACATTAAAACAAAGAAAATAAGAGTATTGAAAAATGCAACAGTATAATCCAAACCATATAAGAATAGGACTTGTCTTAAAAGGTTTATATACAATTGCCCTTAGTAAATAATAATAATAGTAGCTCTATTTGGAACACTTATATCCTGCAATGATACTTCTAGCCATTAGATATCAACATCTGCCTATCCCAGGCCCTTGGGAAGGACTCAATTCATGGATAAAAGCGGCAAATAGCAATAGCACTTCGACTTATATATTGCTCCATAGTGTTTACAAATAGTGTACCCAACAATATTGGTACTCAAATCCAGTCCAAACTTTTGGCTGACTGTGATGAACCATAATTTATCAAATTTATATGCCACCCAACTCACAGCATATCCTGGGTTTAGAAATCATTTAAAACTTTAAAACAAGAAACCTCACAAAACAAAAAGAGTACAAAGATGGCAGAGATCACATATCTAATTCCAGGTCTTCAGGGCCCTTCAAAACTCCAGTATGGTGGGACTACTTGAATGTTGGAGGAATCTCATTCCAGAGGGCAAGTGCTACTACAAGAAGGCATGCTTCTAGCACCCAATAGATGGCATTATTTAACTGAATGAACCTGGAGTATGCAAACTCTACTACCTTGAATCAGGCAGGCAGATATTATGTGGACGGGTCCCTCAAGTAACCAGGCTCTATACAGTGTAGGCCTTTGAAGGTAGCAACCAACATCTCTAATGGCACCTAGAAGCAAACTGACATCCAGTGCAATTTGCAAAACAGGGGTATTATATGGGCATATAGAGACACGTCCATCACTGTCCATGCCACTGCATTCTGGACCAGTTGAAGCTTACAAGTGGTCTTCAAGGGTAGACTCATTAGAGTGCTTTGTAGTAGTTGAGCTGTAAGGTGACCAGGGCATGAGTGTCTGGAAGGTCCCCCCAATCTAGGGCACAATTGATGAAACTGCAAAAGTCTTGTCTGACCACCCTTGAATAGGAAAGTGCTAAAGATGGAATATTCCCAGATCTGGGTGGTTCTAACACCATCAGACAGTTGAGCTTGATAGGTTTACTATAATTAATAATATGTCTAGAAATATAAAGTTATAAAAACATAGACATTTACAGTTCACTTAAACTGGACATATTTTAAAAGGGCAAATTTTCTCCACACCCCTGACAATCTTTTAAATTTATGAGAGTTTCTAAACACTAAATGTGTGTGAAGTTAGCAGAAGAGAGAGGAAGAAGGAGAAGACTGAAAAAACCTCTATTCATTTGGCACCAAAAAAAGGCTACTTGGCCAAAGTCACAAGACTCACTTTCTAATTATTAGATGTGACCATAGGATATAAATACAGATTCCCCATTTCCACCTACCCTCTTGAGAAATTTGCCAACATTATACTATATACTTTACATTTAGATTAGGTAAAATTGAAAGTTTTCAGCATCTTGTCCAAGTTGATACTTCTCCAGATTGAATTGCTGATAGAATTTAGGGATGGACAGATTCTGGTTGTGTTAATGTCTGGTGCATTAAATCATAAATTGGTTGTATTCCGTTTTCTTTGTAATTTAAAGTATATCAAAATATTCTGAACTCAAAATGGTAGTTTCAAGAATTTTAAACTCAGAAATCCCCCTCCTCCATAGTCTAGAATTTCATACAAGCTCAAGATAAAATGGGATGGGATCAAGCAGTTAAAAGCAGTGGGAGGTCTTTTGTATGTTTCTTCCTCTGACCATTAGGCCATTGGGGACTCTTCCTTGTCTTGTTTGATTTTTCCTTAGGTAACATTTCCCTCCCTCATCTATCAAACACATTCTCACATATCATTACAGATTGTCACCAGTTTGAATGTCTGAAGCATATCCATTGTATCATTTAATCATGTAGACTGGTCTGGACATGTTCTGCTTAGAGGTCAGAAAAACATACTGGAAAAGGGTATAGGTATTCTTGCCAATAAAATCATATAACAGTGTGTCAACCTTCTCATGTATACCAGATGTGGAACAGTCCTGATGAGCTACCACTATATTGTAATGCTAGTTAACAGAATCTTGCAGTTCTGAATGTATAGATATCCTCTGTTTCTTTTGAAGCCTGAGAAGTTCGGGAGAGTGTCTTCTGAGTCTCTTTCTCCACCTTTTATGCAGCCATGGCCTATACTCTCTCTTATCTGATTGTTCTCTAGGCTGTATCTTTTTGCCTTATTTCTCAAGATCAACATCCATAAAGTCACTAAGAACTGCCCTTATTTATCTCTTACTGCAGTTAATATCAACTGTCAGTTGGTATGTCTTCATGGACCTACTTAAAAACATTGTGGAAAAAATAGAGGAGAATGTGAAAAAGAAAATATAAATTACTGCCATCTCCCCCCCCTCTTATAAAGTATTATTTTCCAAACTGTGGCTGAGTCAGTGGAGTCACAACACAATTACATTTAGTTTATATAGTTTTTAAAAATACCTTAAAGTTTTATGGAACCATAAATGAAAAAACAATTTTTGGACATATTGCTGCATAGAACATGCTGCTTCCATTAAAAAGTATTCTTGATTTCTCACAAGACAGTTATTCTGGAAAAACTGTTTCAGTTGAAATTCTTATATATTTCTAGGTTATTTGAGGTAACCAATTAATTATCACTTAACAAAATTATGCAGGCACTGTTATCTGCCTGCCATACATTCTCTGCATTACAGACATTTAACTCTTTTCTTAAATCAGTAAACACATTTTCCAGACATTCTGGCATAATGTGGTTCATGGCAAGATTCATACATTATAATATTTTCCAGAAACATACAGTAAGTCTGACCTGTTTCCTTCTGGATTATAGATATAAACGAATGTGAAAGTAGTCCTTGTGTCAATGGTGCTTGCAGGAACAATCTTGGGTCTTTCATCTGTGAATGTTTATCTGGCAGCAAACTAGACTCTACGGGCTTCATTTGTATTGGTGAGTATAATGGTTTCTTTTTTAAAAAATTATGAATTCTTTAATTTGTGTTTAGGCAATAGTCCTTAAAAGAGAAAAGAAGAGTATATGGTAATATCCAAGAAATAATATAGATATACAGTAGCATATAGGCAACATCTTACCTGGTAACAGTCAGTCTGTCTGTCTGTCTGTCTGTCTGTCTGTCTGTCTGTCTGTCTGTCTATCTATCTATCTATCTATCTATCTATCTATTTATAATATTTTGCTTTTTTCAGTTCTAATTCCCTTCTAGTAATAAATATTTTTCCACGCTAAGCAAATACAATTCTTATTATTGTAAGTAAATATAGAATTGCCTATCGATATTTATTGTATTTTTCTAAAAATGTCAATAATGTCAGTTTAAAATAGCCTTTCTAACCAAAACATATCTTAACTGCATTTGCATTCAATATCCATTTATTCAGTCTAAATCCTGTTTTCGCTTTTTACAATTTTAATTCTTCATCCATGTTCAAAATATCCCAATCATTTATAATTTCAAAACAAGTTATATTTGGGTAACCAAAAGTTTCCCCTGTTCAAAATTCTTAACATATTTTCCTTCTTGTTTTATACCAAGATATGATATTCTCCAGCACTGGGAGATGGAGAATCCACCCATGGGTTATGACTGTATTCCTGCCCTATCAAATCAAGTCATCCAAAGCTGCCACGCCCCCTTCCTGGACCTTATCCCCAGATTTGACTTGATTTCGCCCTGGAAGGACATGAAGCGTGGCTCCTAGGCAGATACAGGTTTTCACTCATGGGTGGATTCTTACCAGTTTAGAAGAGCCTATTTAGAAGATAACTAGGTTAAGCAGAGGCTGGGAGCATGCTCTCCTAGCCTCTCCACTAACATTCTTACCCATTAAGGAGTTTTTTCCTCTCTTCCCCTCTTCCTCCCTCCTTCATTCATCAGGCAGCCGGCTGAAGGGAACACACAAAACGTAAGTACCCTTCGGTGGGCGCGGGGGAGGGCGGAAGGGGGGGGCGAAGGGGAGGGGGGTCCCCTCACCCTTCGCCAGTCGCGTCCCCCCCTCCGTACAGGGATCGCGGGGGGCTAAATTCGGCGCCGATCAGCTGATCGGCGCCCCGGGCACCGCGTGGGCCTTGGGATCGGCTCCGAACGCGGAGCGCCCAAGGAGAAGCCGACCAGCCTCGGCGACCACGCGGGCCGAGCAACAGGGCCGGCGCCGACCAGCTGATCGGCGCCGGAGAGCTGAGAGGCGGCAGCGCGCCGGCGTTTTCACTCGGTGGCCGGCGCGGCCGTTTGCGCGCCGACCAGCTGTTCGGCGGCCGCGGGGCCCGAATTTTTTAAAAGAAGCCGGCGCCGACCAGCTGATCGGCGCCGGAGAGCTGAGCGGCGGCTAGCGCGCCGGCGTTTTCGGGTGGCCGGCGCGGCCGTTTGCGCGCCGACCAGCTGTTCGCGACCGCGAGGACTTAAAGGAGGCCGGCGCAGACCATCTGATCGGCGCCGGAGCTGCGGCCGCTACCGCGCGGTCTCCGGAAGGCCGGAGCTGGGCAGCTGATCGGCGCTGGGGCAGCCGCGGCCATTGCCCACGTGGCCGGCGACCGGAACAAAGCCGGCGCCGATCGCCGGTGCCGATCAGCTGGGCGGCGCTAGGCGGCCGACGACTGGGGCTGGGCCGGCGCCGATCAGCTGTGCGGTGCTGGGTGACCGGCCGAACAAAGCCGGTGGCGGCCAGCTGCGCGGCGCTGGGGTGACCCGCGGCCTTGCAGCACGTGGTTGGCGGCTGGAACAAAGCCAGCGCCGATCAGCTGTGCGGCCGCGGATCGCGCGGTCGCAGCGGGATCAAAGCCAGCCCCGGCCACAGTTCAAGCTCTACCACAGTCCAAGCCCTACCTAGGGAGTTCCACACTAGCTAGGCCACCTCAAACTCCCATCCCAAACCTGGTGTCTCCCATTGTCCGTTCTTAGCTCCCTGGCCTTTGGCCCCTCTGGATCTTAGGTCCTCTCGGAGTCCAGGCACCCCCATCAGCGTGCCTGTCGTTATCCGAGCATCTGGCCGGACCCTTAGATCTTGGCTCCACCCGAGTCCAGGCACCAACATTAGCGTGCCTGGCGTTATACGAGCAACCCCACGTGGATCCCAGGCGCCCCCCCCACAGTGGGCCTGTGGCATCCAAGGGTTCCTCTACCGGACTGCAGGCGCCCCTCATAGTGTGCCTGCCCCATCCGTGCACAGCCGTAGTGGGTCCCCAACTGTGCGGGCAGTGTGTCGCCCTTACCCATTCTTAGGCTGCCCCTGGGTTCCAGGGGCCCCTCCCGCGCACCTGCGACAACCCAGGGGGCTATAGCTCCTAGATACCCGGGACCCCCCTATCGCGCCCCGGCGATATCGGAGCATGGAAGAGGCTACCTCGCCTTCTTCAGGAGCCCCGCCGTCCTCATCAGGTCAACCTGGTCTGGAAGGCAATAGCAGGTCGGCAGCCAAATCTAGCGTTAGATCTGCCACTATGACCTCTAAGAGAGCAGACAGACAGGACAAGAGGAGACACCAGGCATTGGAAAGGGAGTTTTCCAAGGCGCAGAAAAAAGCAAAATTAGCGCCGGAATCGGCCTTGGGAACGTCCACAGACGACCCCCAGCCCACGGGCAACGAGCAAGCGACCCTCCCAAACGAGGACCGGCTGGCTCTGCTTATCGCCCAGGCGGTGGAGCGCGCCCTAGAGGCCAGAACGCAGGTTCCTGCGACTCGCAAGCGCAGTCCACACCGAGAATCGAGGGCGCTCGATAACCCCACATCCCCCTCAACCTCTCAGGCCTCGGAGGAATCATACATAGAGGAGGAAATGGCGGAACAGGGGGTGCCAATGTCTGACGAAGAGGAGGACCCACCGGAGGTACCCGCCTCCAAAGGGTTATTCAACCCCTCTTCCTTCTTGACCTTGCTACGCAAGGCCGCATCCACGGCACACCTGGGGCCCGAAACCCCAGCGGCAACGGTTTCCGACCCACAGGAAACTGATGCAGAGGCACACCCTAGCTTCGTGGAACCGGTCACGACCAAGCATCACATCCCCTGTCCCGCCATGTTCCTAAAAGCAATCAAGGCACAGTGGAAATCACCGGCCTCTCTTCCCACACCAAGCAGTACCGACAAAAAGCTGTTCGGGGTGGCACCAAAGTTGGAGGAGGCCCTGGAGGTACCTACAGTGGACGAGCCCCTAGCACCCCTAGTGTCGTCCACCACCTTTTCAGGAGACCTCGCTGAAGCCCTCAAAGGTGAGGACCGCAAGGGCGAGGCCACGTTCCGCAGAACGCACCAAGCAACCGCTTGGGCGATCAGAGCGTCCACCTCCGCCTCATTCTTCATCAGGGCCGCCCACGGCTGGCTCCAGGAGCTCCAGGGTAAGATCCCTGCAGAGGACTTCCGCACACAACAGGACCTCAGTAAGATGGTGGCGGCCGCAGAGTACGCGGCAGACGCAACTCTCCAGGCCGCCCGGTTCTCATCCAGAGCTATGGCTTCCAACATCACTGGCAGACGTTTGCTCTGGCTGAAACATTGGCAGGCAGACGTTAGGTCCAAGTGGAAACTCGCAGCAGCACCATACCAAGGGGGAAAGTTGTTCGGGGACGCCCTGAACCCCTATACAACAGAGAACAAGGACAAACGCAAGGTCCTAAAGCACGTTTTTAGGAGAGTGGACAGACGCCCTGGAGCCTACCCACGGCGGCAGCCCTTTCGGGCCGGAGCCAGGTACAACCAGTACCAGACATCTCAGGCCTTCCCGGCCAGGCAGGACAGGCAGGACAGGCAGGACAGACAGGCAGACAGGCAAAGCCCCAGACCAAGACAACAGCCGCAGGGCAAGCGGCCCTTTCGAGGCTCCAACAGGCCCTTCCGACGATCAAAATGACACCTCATCAGGACCTCCCATCGGGGGCAGACTCTCCCTGTTCGTCCACCAGTGGGAGGTCACCACCACAGACGCATGGGTTCTCAACACCATCCGCCAAGGCCTCTTCCTAGAATTCGTCTCCACCCCCCCAAACAGGTTCCTCCCTTGCCCAAACCCTCGCAACCGAATAAGACGGAGGTTAATGGACGAGGCAGTAGACCATTTACTCCACATACGGGCCGTGGAACCGGTTCCGCTGGACCAGAGAGGTCAGGGATTCTATTCCATCCTTTTCGTAGTCCAAAAGGCATCAGGGGGATGGAGAGCCATACTAGACCTCAAGGGACTAAATTATCACTTGGCATACCACAAATTCAAGATGCAAACACTCCGATCAATCTTGGGAAGCATCAGAAAGGGAGACCTCCTGACATCTGTCGATCTCACGGAGGCGTACCTCCACATCCCAATCTCTCTGGCCCACCGACGGTTCCTCCGGTTCGCCTACAGGGGGCGCCACTTCCAGTACAGGGCGCTCCCATTCGGCCTGTCCTCCGCCCCAAGGGTCTTCACCAAGATCCTGGCAGCTCTAGCAGCCAGTCTACGGATGGTGCCGATCAGAGTCCAGTGCTACCTGGACGACATTCTAATTCAGTCCGCGTCCACCCAGGCCGCCGAGTCGGACCTGCAGACGGTGGTAGGACTACTCCAAAGCCACGGGTTCTCCGTAAACTTTCCCAAAAGTCACCTAATTCCCTCAACAAGGTTGCTCCACCTCGGCGCCATCATAGACACCGTAGAGTGCCGGGTCTACCTATCCCAGGAACGCCGGGAAAGCATAAGGAGCTTGATCCTCCAGATTCACAGGAGTCGATCAGTAGCGTTGGCCAGCCTATCCCAACTGCTAGGGAAGATGATTTCGGCCATCGCAATAGTGCCTTGGGCCAGGCTTCACTCCAGGGAACTTCAATGGTTCCTGTTGCCTTTCCAGAAGCAAAATCTCAGCGCCTCACCACAGAGAGTTCGCCTCCCGCCAAAGGTACTACATTCCCTCAGATGGTGGCTATCACCAGCCATAAGCAAAGGGTCAGACTTCAGGGAGCCGGACCGCATAGTACTCACAACGGACGCCAGCCTCTTCGGCTGGGGAGCACACATACAGTCACAGTGGGCACAGGGCCGGTGGTCCAGCGCGGACCTCCGCCACAGCATCAATTGGCTCGAGTTACGGGCCATCCACCTGGCCCTCCGTCACTTCCAGGATCAAGTGGCACGACAACACGTCCTGGTCCTCACCGACAACGTGACAGCCAAGGCTCACGTAAACCGTCAGGGGGGCACTCGGTCCCAGAACCTCATGGCAGAGGCTCTCCTCCTGGGGATCTGGGCAGAACACAACCTAGCTTCCATCAGGGCCGACCACATATCAGGGGAAGCGAACACTCAGGCCGACTTCCTGAGCAGAACAATAGTAGACCACTCAGAGTGGCGACTTCACCCGAGGATCTTCAAAGAGATCTGCCACCGATTCGGCTTGCCACAGGTGGACCTCTTTGCTTCCCCACACAACGCCCAGCTGCCCCGATTCTTTTCCCGTTTCCACGACAGGAGGGCGGAACAAACAGACGCCCTCCGGAGTCCGTGGCCACAGGGCCTTCTTTACGCCTTCCCCCCCCTGCCCCTCCTCCCGGCAGTGATACGCAAGATCATCAGGGAACGGGCAGTGGTACTCCTAGTGGCCCCCCATTGGCCAAGGAGACCATGGTTCGCCGACCTGATGAGTCTCTCCCGGACGGAACCCTGGAGAATTCCCCCGGAACGGGTGGCACTCAGTCAGGGAGCCATTCACCATCCAGATCCCCAGTGGCTCCAGTTAGCCGCCTGGCACTTGAGCGCTCGATCCTGACGGAGGAACTCTGTTCCCCGGGGGTCATAGCAATAATACAGACCTCCCGCCGTCCCTCCACCAACCGCATCTATGATGCCTCGTGGAAAAACTTCCAATTGTGGTGCTCCAGGCGGCGGCTGTCGCTTGGGGAGCTCACAATCGCCCATATCCTGGACTACTTGCTAGCCGGATTCAACAGGGGCTTGGCCCCAAACACACTGCGCAGACAAGTGGCAGCCCTGGCAACGGTACTCACATGCGACTCCGCAGAGACCCTGAGTCGCCATCCCCGTATCAGGTCCTTCTTAAAAGGAGCCTCCAACGCCAGACCACCCACGGTACACAGGTACCCCTCATGGGAGCTACCACGGGTACTCCAGGCCCTCACGCAGCGGCCCTTCGAACCCCTAGCGACATGCGACGTGCGCTACCTGTCCCACAAGGTGGCGTTCCTAGTGGCGATCACATCCGCACGACGCATCTCCGAATTAGCTGCGCTCTCAGTCAGGGGAGACTTGTGCGTCTTCCATCAGGATAGGGTGACCCTGCGCCTGGACCCCACCTTCATCCCGAAGGTAAATTCCCTATTCCATAGGTCGCAGGACATAGTACTACCGGATTTTTGCCCCAATCCGTCTAACGATAGGGAGCGACAGTGGCACAGCCTCGACGTACGTAGGGCGCTAAAGCGCTACATTGCCCGTACAGCGGAATTCCGTAGGTCCGAGGCTCTGTTCATATCGTTCCACCCCTCTTATAGGGGTCAGAAAGCACACTCCTCCACAATTGGCAGGTGGATCAGGGCGTGCATAGCCGGGGCGTATCAGGCGGAAGCCTTGCCAGTCCCAAGAGGGATCACGGCACACTCCACACGAAGTGCAGCTACCTCCACGGCCTGGGACACACAGGCATCCATCGAGGAGGTATGCAGGGCAGCCACATGGACTACACCAGTCCCGTTCATTAGAAACTACAAGATCGATAAGTTTGCCTCGGCCGAAGGCGCCTTTGGCCGGAGAATTATCCAACAGGTTATTCGCCAAAGTGCCACACCGGACCAGTCTATTGCCCACCCTTAGGGACAGTAGGCTTTGGTAGGTCCCATGGGTGGATTCTCCATCTCCCAGTGCTGGAGAAGGGGCGTTGTCTTACCTGAACGCCTTTCTCAGCACGGAGATGGAGAAGCCACCCCCACCCTGGTAGGCTAGATAGGCCTAGGATTAGCATAGTAGAAGGAGCCACGATGCCGCACAGTCATTCAAGGGCTACGCTCGCGTCAAACCTGGGGATAAGGTCCAGGAAGGGGGCGTGGCAGCTTTGGATGACTTGATTTGATAGGGCAGGAATACAGTCATAACCCATGGGTGGCTTCTCCATCTCCGTGCTGAGAAAGGCGTTCAGGTAAGACAACGCCCCTTCTGATTACAAATCCTATCTATCTAATTATAGTAATATTTCTATTTCTAACAATCTATTCTTAACCATAACATTGAATTGATAATGTAACATTCCCTCTAACAGGTCAAAGCTTCTGTTTCTTTCAGTCTTACTCTAGCTTTCTTTCTTTGCCAACTAATTTTCCAATTCAGTACATTTGGATCATCAAATAGTTCTTCCTCTATTTTTGTATATATTATTTGAGACAAGAGAATTAATTTAGTTAAGGTATTTTTGGAAGAATCGGCCCGTTGATATTCATTAAATAGCCTCCCTCCTTCTCCAATTCCCCACAGTTCTATTGACAGCTTTCTCTTCCATTCCATCAGGTCTCCTTCCTTATCCTCCAGTAAGTTCTGAGACTTTGATTTGTAGAATGTCTGCTCCATTTCCAATATTCTCATTGTGTCTTCTAAGTCTTCATTTATCTGAGTCTGGTCACAATTTTCTTCCTTCAGATCCTCAATGTTTATGTCAGCATTTTCTATTTTTCCTTGTTTTCTGAGTTGCTGGTTCCTTCTCTGTATTTATTTTCTGGGTTTGTAGATTAAAATTAAAAATTTGTTCTTTTATCTCCTTTGTGTTTCTTTGAAATTCATCACGAGCTAAAGCGATTGTTTCTTGTATTGACCTTGCCCTGGTGTCAAAGGCATAAAGGCATTTTTTATATTCTCCCATTATAATCTATATTCTGTGTTGTAATTGGGAGAGAGGAAGATGTTTTTGTAATTATGCTGAAAAAGAAAAGAAAGAAAGAATCGTAAAGGAAAGAGGGATTTCAAAAGAGAAATTGCTAGATGTATTTTGCCAAATGTTTTTTGGTATATAAATCATTGCCTCATTTATAGCAATACTATAACAGCAAAATTTGAGAAGCCAATTTGAAAGGCTCTAGCAGTAAATTTCTACATACAGTTATTTTGTATTTATTTATAATGAATATGCTTTACCACAGAAGAATTAGGAAGGCCTTATTGTGTTTTAATTTACTGTAGATAGTCTGAAAGGAACATGCTGGCTGAACATCCAAGATAATCGCTGTGAAGTAAACCTTAATGGAGCTACTCTGAAATCAGAATGCTGTGCTACTCTGGGAGCTGCTTGGGGTAGCCCTTGTGAGCGTTGCGAATTTGGTATGATTTTTACCTCATGATGTTTTCTAAATCACATACATACATAGTCTAATTAGACTTCAGCTTCAGTAGAACGTGTATACCACACAGTTTACTTGGTGTTAAAAGTATTGAAATGTTAATAGTATTAATTATTCCTGTTATTTTTTTTGTTTTATTATTTTTATGTGCACTAGTTTTAATGTTTGTAGGCTACCCAAAGTCAT
The DNA here is from genome assembly GCA_034064705.1 of Bothrops alternatus. Lineage (NCBI taxonomy): Eukaryota > Metazoa > Chordata > Lepidosauria > Squamata > Viperidae > Bothrops > Bothrops alternatus. Next base: position 11,870,113 of record JARGCV010000018.1, on the reverse strand, counting down.
CTCTGATGCAATAGGTAGCACACAAATTTAATAAACTTATTTATATGTAAGAGTATGATGGAATACTTTCAGTTTGCCTACATTTTTAAACATATAATTCTAATTTTTAGATTTCTTCGTAGATTGAAGCAAACTTTTTATTTATCTTTCTTTGAATATTGTAATGTAGTTCTCAATTAAAATAAAAGTAGTCCTCAACTTATGTCCATAATTGAGCTTGGAATTGTGGTTATAAGTGAAGGCATTGTGTGACTGGACTTGATTTTTTTTTTTGACATCCTTTGGAGTGGTTGTTAAGCGAACACTGCTATTCTTAAGTGAATCAGGTTTCCCTTATGGCCATTTTTTTACTGGTAACCAGAAGTAAATGCTAGAAACAAAAAAAGCTATAAACCTGCCAATCACATACACATAACCACGGGACACTGCAGATGGCCATAAAGATAAGCCAGTTGCCAAGTTCCCAAAATGTGTTTATGTGACCGAGGCAGGGGTAATCATCATAATTCAAAAATGGATCTTAAATAACCTGGGGGTATCCGTTGTAATTTTCAATAGTTGTTAAGTAACTAGTCGTACATTGAAGACTACCTATAGTTTTTATGTGTTGATATTTTTTTATTTCAGGTGCATTTATGCTGCTTTAATCATTCTGATTTTTGACAGCTTACAGTAAGTCCTTGACTTATGACTGTAATTGAGGCCAGAATCATGGTCGCTAAGTGACTTGTCATAAGTCGAGGACTATCTGTAGTACAGCAATATCAAAATGTCCCTCACTCTGTAGTCCCAAATGCTTTTCTAAAATGCTGTGTTTTTGGCAGCTTCTTGAGTATCAGGAGTAAAGCTACAGGTCTTATTTCTGATGTTTGGGTGTTCCTGAAAAGTTTTTTTCTTCAAATTCTTTCCACCATATCTCATTGGATATGGTGAATTGTCAGCAAGCTTTCTTCAGACTTGCCTTTGGCAGGCAGATTGTATCTGAGTAAATGGTCTCGCAGGTAACCAAGTCTTAAGGCACTTGTACGTTGAACCAATTTATAGCCAAGAAACTATCTCCTTTACAGGGGTTTATGGATATACTAAAGCAGGTGTCCCCAACCCCAAGTCCGTGGACTGGTACTGGGCCACGGCATGCTAGCAACCGGTCCACACAAACAAGGAAAGTCCCATCTGTGGGATGCAGACAGCCCAAAAAACCACACACTCTCCGGTCTGCAGAAAAACCTGGTGCCCAAAAGGTTGGGGACCTCTGTACTAAAGAGTCCCACTTGGCCTTCATGCACTCGCAATTATACATTTACTATTTTCAGAGTAGCCTTCAGACCCACATAGTGTATGAAGTGGGTGAGGTGATAAGATCATGAATGACCATTGCCAGAACTTGTGTGTGTCTGTGTTTGTGTGTATACAGAATTTTGCATTCAAAGGAAAAATGGCATTTGTCAATCATTCCGTAAATCAAAAACATCCTCCTAACATAGTACAGTAGCTGTAGCTGCATGATCCTGATAAAAGTTGCAGCTGCTTTAAGGAGTTATTGACAGATGATGCATAAACCACCCATGTGCTCTAGAGGATATTATTATATCTCTATGTTATATATTTATAAATTTAATAAATATTTTTTCTCTTCTAATCTGAAGTCCTACTTAATCTGGATATGCACAGGTATGCATGTACAAACACCCATACTTATAAAAGTGTGTGTTTTTGTAAAGTTATATAAAATGTATATATTAGGGGAAAATACTGAGTATACTTCCAGTTTTTCTTTTGAAATGGGAGAAATGGGATAATGAGTAAATACATGCAAATCTGACATGGATTTATTAATATATATTTAATTAATAGAGCATGAAATATTTTGTTACTAGGGTAGTGGGATTTACAGTATCAGTCTTATTTTCTACTATTCCAACAATCACTCTCTAAGTACATTTTTCTTTAATATAGCTGGTAGCAAATTTCCCCCTTTTTAAAACTGTGGTTTATCTTTTTCTAAATTAACTTGTGTAATTGTTTGTTTGTGTGTGTGTGTGTGTGTGTGTGTATTTCTCTAAATGTTTCTTCTTTTTTCTTACAGATACTGCCTGCCCTAGAGGATTTGCAAGAGTCAAAGGTGTTTCTTGTGAAGGTAAGCTTGCTAGCTGTTTGAGTTATTTTAACTAACAAAATAAAATGAAAGTATTTTATATGATCCATATTGCTGTTGAAATCTACTTATTGTTCTCCAATGAACACTATCTTTTATTTTAGAATAATACTGTTGCAAACTTTCCTTTGAATTGATTTCAACTCCTTCAGGTTCCAGTTATTTTCTGGCAACAGAATAGAAATGGTTCTTCTGGGAGTATTTTCCAACTTTCCAATCTAGCCTAGAGCTATGGTATTTTTTGATTGTATCCCACTTAATTATGGACTAGATGAAATCCTGCTTAATTTTTGAGATCAGCCATGGTTGGCTACGTCCTGCTGCTTTACTAAAGAAGTCATGATGGCTTATTCAAGCACACCCATGAAGTTTTCTTGTTAGCAATATGGAAGTGCATAGTATTGTTTTCTTCCAGCTTACTTTTTGGAAGTAATAAAGTTGTTTTCCCTCTTAATTGTTTCCATTGTAGAAAGCTCTTTGTTTTGGAAGAGGTGGAAGGACTTAAGGCAATAATACCATTACAGCAAATGTATTTATTTAGTTATGTATTTGTTTATTGAAGAAATTGTATATTATTCTATCCCAAGTCTTTGAGTACTAAAAGCATTAAAGCATACAATAAAGCAACTAAATCAAATTATTAAACTAGGTAGTTAAATAAATATAAAAATAAAAATATTCTCTAAAAGTAGCCTCAGGCAGCCACAAACATTCAGTTAAACAGAACCTTTTAAATCACTTTCTGAAAGGTCAGTGAATAAATGTCAATTGTACTTCTGGGCGAGCTGTTCCATAGCGATATATGGAGAGTAGGTCCATTGGCTCTGGATCTACTCTCCATATTTCTTATAAAGTCAGAACCTGGGGCATCCCTTAAAGAATTGCAGAGTAGAATAGAATTGTTCTATTCAAAGGAGATAGTTCTAACAGTAACCAGGAATTAAGGCTTTATAGTGCTATCCTATCACTTTGAATTGCCCTCAGAATGCTGCTTTACCCACAAAACTGGTTTTAACCTGCGAATGCAGTTATTACCTGTCAGCAAGGGAGCAACTGCCTTCTTTATTGTTTGTACTTTCTGAATGACCTTTAAAGGCAGAATGTTGTAACATTCTAATATGAAAGTGTAAGGCAAAAAGTCACTGTTGCAAAAATTTCTTGCTGTAAAAAGACCCACAAGCGACACACCAGCCAAAGCTGGTCAAAGGACCCCCTCCCTATCCATGGCTTTCACCTTTTGATCAACTGTCCAGACCTCTTCTTTCAGGTAGGGGACCAAATCTTTTAAATGACTGCCATTAAGAAAAAACCCTGTTAGCTACCTATTCTTAGGGTTAAGAAATATTTCCTAAGTGTATATAATCAAATTCTTTGCAATTCAAAAGTTATATGAAAAATCCATTTTGAATCCTGATTTTAGCTGCAGTCTATAGAAAACAAAAAACTATGAATCCAACAAAATTCTAGGTTTAATCTCAACAGATATATGTACAATCACCTCTCTTTTTTTTTAAAAAAAATAAGCCAGTTCAATTTTGACTAAATATTCAGAATAAAGTTTCACTGCTCAGTACCCTTATTTGTACTTTCCTTTTCTTCTTTCAAAAAAATATAGCCGCATAAATAAAGTGTAACTTGTTTGTAGGAAAGATACAGGTAGTCGTCGACTTACAACAGTTCATTTAGTAATCGTTCAAAGTTACAACAGCATTGAAAATAGTGACTTATGACCATTTTTCACAGTTACAACCTTTCCAGCATCCCCATGATCATGTGATCAAACTTCAGAGCTTGGCAATTGATTCATATTTATGACAGTTGATGTGTTCCAAGGTCATATGATCACCTTTTGTAACCTTCTGACAAGCAAAGTCATGGGGAAGCCATGTTCACTTAACAATCAGGTTACTGACTAATCAGCTGCAGTGATTCATTTAACAACTGTGGCGAGAAAAGTCGTAAAATGAGGCAAAACTCACTTAACAAAAGTTTCACTTAACGACAGAAATTTTGGGTTTACTTGTCTTAAGTCGAGGAGTACCTGTACTATCTTATATTTCTGACATACAGTATGGGTATAAGATTAGATAGTAAACTCGCTTTTATATCTATCTATCTATCTATCTATCTATCTATCTATCTATCTATCTATCTATCTATCTATCTATCTATCTATCTATCAGATGTAAATGAGTGTGAAGTTTTTCCGGGGGTGTGTCCCAATGGGCGGTGCATCAACAGCAGAGGCTCTTTTCACTGTGAGTGTCCCAGCAGTCTGACATTGGATGGAACTGGCAGGGTGTGTTTAGGTGAGTATTCAAGATATTTCCCTTAAGGAGAGGGAAGTAGGAAGGTTGGGGGAGAAGAGGTGAAGTGGAGAGAAAGGGAAGGAGAGAGATGGAGGAAGGGGGAAGTAGGAGAAGATAGGGAGGAAGAAAGAGGGTGGATGTGGTGTAGGGGGTGCTGTCCGGGCAACACCTATAAGTGTAGGTATTTAAACTTATGTATGTTGAAAGATGGAAGAGGATGTATTATGTTGAGTTGTATATTTAGGTTTTTTCTTTTTTTAATAGGTTATTATTCTGGGATTTTATGTATTTATTGCTAAAATTATAAAATTAATAAAATATATTTGAAAAAAAATATTTCCCTTAAGCTTCTATCTACCTATATAAGGCACTACAAGTTACACAGTGAAAAAGATCCTCAACTTTTATCACTCACACACGTTAGCCTTCTCTAGTCTGTTGTCATCCAAATGCCGTAGAGCTGCAAATCTCAGAATCTTAGATGTCTTTGTTAACGGAAGAAAAATGAGGTAGAACAGGTATTTTTTGCATTTATTGTGCAATGTTCAGGTTTAACTTCAGATTCAGATTGGCTAAAGACAAGAATTACACATGCTAGAAGTATGTGCACACACACACATACATGCATACTTACATTCACATATATTGATCATACTTATTGGAAAGGAAATCTGTTAATAAATGGACGTTGCTTCCACCAAAGACCTCTTCTCAATATCATAGAAAGACAGAAATGCTCAGGAAAAAATATGCAATAGCCTCTGTTTTGTTTTTATTGGTTCATTTGCAGATGTACTTTCCACCCACTTCTTAGAATTTCACATTATATTTGTACTTGTTAAATGCCAGCATTTTGTAAACATATTGAATTAATTTTACAAAACAACTACATGACAATAAAATAAAAAACACGGCTATGTTTCTCTCACCACAAAATATGTAACTTGTCTCATGCTGTTATAAAGTAGAAATATATTCGGAATAGATAATACACCTAAAATTACTTCTAAAAAGATAGACCTCTGCAAGTCTATCTTGTCAGGATGAAGAAAGCAGCATGGCAATGTTACAACTGCAGGTTCTGCTCCTTTTGTACATGCATGCAATGTTATAATGCATATACAAAAAGTCAAGTCTACCATGCTGTTTTCATAATTCTGCCCCCTTGTGTATATGCTGCTTTGTAGTAAATTCTATGATATTTTTTTAAAGAAGTATTTAACAGTCTCCTATAATTTATTATTATTATTAATCCATAAGAAAGACTTCCATATTTTTGAATTCATATTTAATTTGGATTAATTATAATTAATATTTATTAGATTTGACTTAAGTACAATTGGAAATCTTTCATATTTATCTTTCATATTAATTTTCATATCTGCTCACATAATGAGCATCATATATACCCATTATGTGAATGTGCATGCTGATTAACATTTTCTTACTTTTAACTGGCAGTAAACTAATCAACACATTTGAATATAGTTTTAATGTTCCCAATGGACCACGGGGGTTGGGGACCCTTGGCTTACAGCATATACAAATAAATACAGCAGAAACACTTCCACATGTGATGATGCTTTTAATGACACATGTAGATATCCGAATGGAGCAGTGTTATCTGAGATGGGATGAAGATGACTGTGTTCAACCTGTACCTGGAAAATTCCGTATGGACACATGTTGCTGTGCTATAGGTGCTGCTTGGGGTTCAGATTGTGAGGAATGCTCCAAGCCAGGCACAAAAGAATATGAAGACTTATGCCCCAGAGGTCCAGGCTTCTCCAACCGTGGGGACATTTTAACTGGAAGGCCATTTTACAAAGGTAAGGAATAATTTTCAGACAAACCTTATGTGCTTCATTAATATTTTTTTTTAATTCCATTAACAAGGACTCATAATCCACCAACTACAGGTAGTTCTCAACTTACAACAGTTTATTGAGTGACCATTCAAAGTTACAACAGCACTTATGACCGTTGCAGCATCCCCATAGTCATTTGATCAAAATTCAGATGCTTGGCAGCTGACTCATATTTATGATGATTGCATTGTCCTGGGTTTATATGATCTTCTTTTGGAACCTTCTGACAAGCAAAGTCAGTGGAGAAGCCAGATTTACTTTAGAACCGTGTTACTAACTTAACAACTGCAATGATTCACTTAACAACTCTGGCAAGAAAAGTCATGAAATGGGGCAAAACTCACTTAACAAATGTCTTACTTAACACAGAAATTTTGGTCTCAATTGTGGTCGTAAGTTGAGAACTACCTGTATAATTTTAACAAATAACTTTTGATAAAAGTGAAGTCCTTTTATGAGATACACAATTGTTGAAACAATCAACATAGGCCCAGTCTCTTCCTTCCTTTGCTATGCTTGGAGGATCTTCTCCAAAACATATGAAATATTATATGCCGTACATGATGCAATTATTCAAGCAAAAACAAATAAGCATTTTCTTTTGTCTTTTCTCTTCTTTTGAAGCAGCTACAAAGGATTGTGAATTTGGTGAGGAATGAAAGTTCTTTCCCCTAGAGATATTTTCCGCTCAAAATCATATTCCAAAACCATACATTTTCTCTCTCAAATGAGAAATAGCTGAGAAAAGTGTTTTTGACTGGGAAAATGGTTAGAGAAGAAACATTTAAGCACAGCATTCCTAACAGATGTTTTTCGTTACAGTTGTCAGGAAACTACTAAATACATCTGCCTTATAAGGTCTAGTTTTACCATTGTGTAATTGAAAGGCGACTGTGGAAAGTACCACTGTATCCAGGATGACAAAAGGTTCTTTCAAAAGTTGTGAAATATAGAAGTGTTATATAGTCCTATACATGGCATTCAGCAGCACTTATCCAAGTCTTTATGTATTGAATTGCAGCCAAAGATATTTTGTTCAATTCGGTATTTTTATCTCTGGGCTTTTGAATTAGATATAATTATAAATACAATAATATTTCTTTATACAGTTAACTGAATTATTGAGCCTAATTTTCTGTGAAGGAATGAAATTATTTGGAATACACGTTTATAATTCCCGGACTACTGTCTGAATAATTAGGGGGCCCTCTTAGAAATGCAAGATTTGGCCATGTAACCTTAATCTATCCCTTTGTCCTTTATTCTTTTCCAGGCAGCATTTTCAGACACTGTTTGCCATGGCTCTCTTTCTACAACTGAGAGGTCAAAATCATTTATTTGGCTTCGGTACCTAAAGCAGCCAATTGAGAGCTCTCCACTCAAATCTAGTGCTTTAATCATTAAACCAAGCTGCCTTTCCTTAGGATTTTGTTTGTTTGTTTTTGTTTTCTTTTGTTTTTGCATTTTAGTAATCTTAACTCCTGCTAACTATGTGGACAAGCATGTGCAGTTTTCTAGGCAATATTTTGAGAAATGGTTTTTTATACAAAAACATACCTTCTGTATGCAGGATATTATTACTTTAATGATGACTTCACAAACTTGCTTGGTAATTTAATGATTTAATTGCCCACATCAGTTTTTGAATATGAATATGAATATACCTGAGACTCATATCTTCAAAACTATTTTATCAGAATAAACCTATATCTTTTCTTATTTAATCTAAGTGATACATTATTGACTGCCAATCACAAAGAAGCACAATTCCTGATTTTAAACAATGATATCTTCCTTGCTCCTCATATTAAAGCAAAAATGAAAGAGTTTACTATGCACTTTGAGGAAATACGGTTTCATAACCAATTCCCAGTGGTCTGAATTTTCTTTGGATAATTATTTTGTGTTGAAAAGATCTACAAAATAAATACAAGGCATCCAAATGAATGGAAACATTAAAACCGTTAATCACTTATTTATAATAATCCAGATGTATTCCTTTGGTGTATGAATATATTTTTCTATTTGATAAATAACCTCTTATACCCATAAAGTATACATTTATTTTCTTGTTGCAGATATAAATGAATGTAAAATGTTCTCTGGCTTGTGCACAAATGGCAAATGTAGAAATACAATTGGAAGCTTCAAATGTAGATGTAACAATGGATTTGCACTTGATATGGAAGAGAGAAATTGTACAGGTAAATTTGAGGTGGGATTACATTGTTTTATCAGTTAAGAGACTCTTACTGCTGTCATTAGATTCTCACTGCCGGTCATATCCAGAGATCTTGTAATAAGTAAAGAAAGTGTTGATGTCAACCTCTAATCTTCATTAGAAAACTAAAACATTGTTTTTCTCAACATTCCTACAATCTAAATTTAGATGGTATGTAATTTTGAACAGTTAGATAACCAGATAGTAAAGATTTGAGTAGTTTTGCTCCGCCTTCCATTTTTCTACTAAAACTAATACTTTTTTGTACATTTTTCATTTTAAAAATATTTTGAAAAATATTTACGCACTGGCCTGTCTACACTAAGATATACACTGTGTGAATTTGATGTTTGTAAGTAAGATTGTACATGCTTTGAAAATGATTCAGAAGTGTTTTTGACCTCTCATGTAAACAACTGTTTGCTATTCATTAAAGCAGGCTAACTTTTCAGGCTCCCATGAGAGTATACTGCTTTAAAAATGGAAAAGTTGGGCTACTTTAATGAAAAGCAGAAAAAAAATTCTTCCAAATCATTTCAGCCTTGGAGGTAAAAGAGCTAAATACTTTCCAATAGTTACTAGCCCCTAGCCCTGAGGCCTTCTTGCTCTGTCTTCTCTTTGCAGGCATTTTTAATTCTTTTCTCTTCAAGGAGAACTGTTAATGAGAGAACATACAAAAGCAACAAATTTTTCTTCATTTTTTTTGTCTTTGATAGATTATATTAATATGAAACGTGCCTGTAGAACAGCGGTTCTCAACCTTTTCCGGGGCTCGACCCCGGCCCGCATTGCGCATGCGCGGTGCGACGGGGTGCATCACGCATGCGCGATGGGGCGCATTGTGCATGCACAGCATGACGGGGTGCATCATGCAAGCGTGGCACGATGGGGCGCATCCCACATGCGCAGCGTGACGGGGCGCATCCCGCATACGCGGCGCGACGGGGCGCATCCCGCATACGCGGCGCGACGGGGCGCATCGCGCATGCACAGCATGGCGGACCGCATCGCGATAGGGAAAAAAATGGCCGACCAAAAAAAATGGCAGACTGTGATGCTTGCCGACCCCCGTGAAATGGTCGTTCGACCCCAAATGGGGTCGCGACCCACAGGTTGAGAACCGCTGCTATAGAAGATATTTATCTTGATTTATTTTATCACATAATGCCACAATTTAAAAATGCTAAGCCCACATTTTGCACTGTAGTCCTAGATCACCACATTCTGTCACTAATATAGTCTGTGTGTCTTTTTAAAAATACAGATCTCATATTTTTTAATGTAAGGAGAAAAGCATAGGTAAGACTCTTGTTAACAGTAGAATGCTTAGAAAGATTTCTTAAAATATAGTTGTACCACTGTATTTAAAATAACAATAGTACTAATGGAAAAAAATGGAAAACTTTCACAAAGGCAAGAGAAAAGGCAGATTATTTAAATTATCATCAACTGGCTAAGTTGTTTAAATATGTCTTCAACCTTTCTAAATAAATCTCTGTTCAACATTGTTCTGAAAGGAGAAATAATTCTTTAACATCTAAAAAATCTGAGATTTAGTTAGTGGCTTTATACATCTGTGAAGAATAGTTGGTTGCATTGTGGGTGGCTACACATTTAAAGTGAAAAGAAGTTTATTCTGGAACGATGGAAATTAAATCACCAAAGTAATGTAAAATGTGTGTGGCAAGACATGTAAATCAAGGTTTTCTTGGTATTAATATTGCTGTAGCAGTTATTTCCTTGTTTATATGATTGTTTTCCTTGTTTTTATAAAGATTGCATTCATAAAAATGTTCCTGCCAAACTTAATTTAAAGTTTGGAAAGAAAAAGTTATCCTGAATTCTTACACCCTATCACGTATCAGGAGGAGTTCCTATTCCTCTGAGATAAAGTCACCTCATCACTAGAAGAAAAGTCAATTCTCTCATTAGGGGAGCAAGGCCAGTTTCCCAGTCCAGTTAAATAAAAAAAAAGAGCCCACATTATACTCATGCTATTATATTATACTCAACACATTTTCCTTCCTTTCTTTTCTCTCATAATGTGTAGTGAGGGATTTGAATGTGAGCTGAGTAAGTCAGGAAGAGGCCTTGTATGCTGTTCATGAGAGACCTCCTGACTGCTCTTTTCTTTGTGTCAGAACCATGCATACGTTATTTTTTCCTCCTGTTCTGCCTGCTAGATTGGGAACAGTATACTTGAAACCTTCCTTCAGTCTTAGAATTTAGATTGGCTCGTCTCACTTCCTTTCTAGTCCAGCCAATTTGAGAAGAAACTATGTGCTTGCCCTCCTCTACATTCATTAGTAAGGGTGGGCAAGCTTTCTGCCATTTTTTCTGTGGTTTGAAGCAAAAAGAAAATTCAGCAAAAGAAAGCTTATTGGTTGCCATACTTGATAGTCAACTATCTGGAGATCACAGAGCAATGTGAAAGAGGTGCATTTCAATATCAATCAATCAATAAGTCCTTTGGTTTTCCTCCTGACAGTATCTATCTGTCTGTCTAACCGTCCATCCACCCACTATCCATCCATCCATCCATCCACCCACCCACCCACCCACCCACCCACCCACCCAGAGCAAGTTATAAAATTAACATGCATATTACAGATATTATAGACAGCACCAAAAAGTTTATGAATATCAACATACAAATATATATAGTTCTGGTTGTGGTTATTGTAAATTCAAATGCTAATTAACATTAACAGGGCCTCCAGAATGAACACTAGCTCATGTTACCTGTTTCCAGATTCAGAATGTACTCTTAAGTATAAAGGTGGATGGCATAGCATAGATTTAGACCACCCTTACTGCAGACTCCATGATATATCTATTTGGGATACTTGTGGTATTATTTTCCACAGTGCAGACAGTATCCTAGGAGCCCAATAAGGTTAACTTCTATCCACCTTATAAGAATAGGTCATTTGCTTATAAATAATTCCAGGAGAAAGATGGAGAAGTTTGAGAAGAATGAAAAGGAATAAAGAATGATTGGTTGTCAATAATTGTAGAAATTACTAGTTATAGCAGTGCATCCTTTCATTATATAAATATCACCTTCTTTTTTCAGTAATTATTCTTCCAATCAGTTTCAATAATTGTAACTCTCCTAGTGCCTCTGCATTTGAACGGTATTCTTGTCTCTGTTCTTTGGAGAACTAACTTATTTGATGCTTGTGTTATAATAACATATTGTTTCCTTTTTTTATTCTGGAACTAGATATTGATGAATGCCGTATCTCACCTGATCTTTGTGGAAGTGGCACTTGTGTCAACACTCCAGGAAGTTTTGAGTGTGAATGCTTTGAGGGCTATGAAAGTGGATTTATGATGATGAAAAACTGTATGGGTGAGTGGTGGAGTTTTTGTGCAGTTTTTTTCCAGTTTCAAATTCTCCCCATGTGTTGGACTGAGAATTCTTACAATTGGGGTACAACAATTTTATATATTAAGTTACGTTACGTTACGCTATGTTACATGGGTCCCCCATTCTTCGGCCATGGTCTACTATCAAGTCTTCAGCCATTCGGAATTGGGCCATGGAAGTGGTGGGCAAGCATATGTGCCTGCATCCCCACTTCTGCAAGTAGAGGCCAAACATATGCGCTCGCACTCCATTTGTGCTTGTGGTGGGTGCACATGCCTACCACACAAATGGAGCTGCACGCGCATGTGCCCACCCCTCATGCAAATCCATTCCCTCTTTTTCCCTGCCGGTCCGCAAAGCCAAAAAGGTTGGGGAACTCGTTATGTTATGTTATGTTATGTTATGTTATGTTATGTTATGTTATGTTATGTTATGTTATGTTATGTTATGTTATGTTATGTTATGTTATGTTATGTTATGTTATGTTATGTTATGTTATGTTATGTTATGTTATGTTATGTTATGTTATGTTATGTTATGTTATGTTATGTTATGTTATGTTATATACTTGTTAGATTTTACATGTATTTTAAACCTGATTGCCATTTAATTATTTCAGTTTGCGTTAGTGATATGTGCTATTTTTATTTTGCATTTTTATTTGATGATTTGGTATACTACTCAGAGAAATGGTATCCCATAATAGTACAAAGTAAGCTGTTATGGGACTAATGTAATCTGAATCTAAACATAAAACTCTCTCTCTTTCAGAACAACTAGCAATCCATTAAACTAAATAGTGGTCTATCTACAGAAAAAGATTTTTCAGGAATAGCAAAAGTTCACATACCACTTGTGAAAAACACGTGGGCCTTAGCACCTATTTTGCTGCTTATAGTCTAAACAAATCTCTAAAAAAGGTGGTACACAATCCTTTTGTATATATTAGAATATATAAAAGAACCTCAGAAATAGCAGTAAAGGAAATCTCAACATATTGGATTTTAAAAGTCTAAATAGGATTTTGTAAGCATCAAATTACCCATATTCCTATAATATCATTATTCTGTTGCTTTGCATGTACACTGAGAGCTTCTGCACTTGAGACAAATTCCTTGTGTGTCTAATCACACTTGGCCAAATAAAGTATTCTATTATTATAAAATGTAGATGAGATAAATTGTTATTGTTTTTATAAACAGGGTCTTAGAATGTAATCGTTTCTTGTTGCTTCCCTTTATTGGCAATTAACATGTCCTTTAAAATCTTTTCAGACATAGATGAATGTGAACGTAACCCCCTTCTTTGTAGAGGTGGGAAATGCTTGAATACTGAAGGAAGCTTTCAGTGTGACTGTCCTCTTGGGCATGAATTATCTTCATCACGTGAAGAATGTGTGGGTAAGTTTCATGCATTTATGAATAAATTATTTTGTGAATAAATAACCTATGATGTTGCACTAGCATTTGTCCATAAATTTGTCCATTAATGCATTAAAAATTGTTTTGCCTGGAACATTTGGATTACCTATATACCCATCATACTGTTTCCTTTTAGGGAAAGTAGTGCTACGCAAATTTCAGAACAGAAGAAACAAATAAATAAAAGAAAAGAAAAGATATAAAAGAAAAGAAAATTAACTAAATCTAACTTACACTAACACCATTCACTATAATTTTCAATACTTTTCTATCCTTAATGCTTCCACCAAATCTACCACTGAGAGAGGATTGTAAAGCACTGTGAAGCAGTATATAATCTATACATAAAATACCAAAGCACTTAGACTTATATATTGCTTCACAGTGCTTTACAGCTCTCTCTAAGCCAGTGGTTCTCAATCTTTTTCAGGTTGAGACCCCACTTGCGCCGCCCATGTGCGCCGCGACCCCGATGAAAAAAAAAATCAAAAAAGTTTTTTTAAAAAAATAGCGGACCGCAACGGACCGATCTGCGCGCGACGGCCTGAATCGCGCATGCGTGCGACAAAAAAATCAAAAAATAAATAAAAAAATGTAAAAAATGGCGGACCGCGATGGGCCGATCTGCGCATGTGCGGCGCGCGCGCGTCGAAAAAAAATTAAAAAAAATAAAATAAAAAATAAAAAAATGGCGGACCGCGACGGGTTGATCCGTGCATGCGCATACTAAAAAGCAGAGACATCACCTGCCAATAAAAGTACATATAGTCAAGGCTATGGTTGCAATGTATGGCTGTGAAAGTTGGATCATAAGAAAGGCTGAGCACAAAAGAATTGAGGCCTTTGAACTATGGTGCTGGAGAAGACTCCGAGTCCCCTGGACTGCAAGGCAATCAAACCGATCAGTCCTAGAGGAGATCAACCCTGACTGCCCTTTAGAAGTCCAGATCCTGAAGTTGAAACTCAAATTCTTTGGCCGCCTAATGAGAAGGAAGGACTCACTGGAGAAGAGCCTAATGCTGGGAAAGATTGAGGGCAATAGAAGAAGGGGACGACAGAGAATGAGGTGGCTGGATGGAGTCACTGAAGCAGTAGGTGTGAGCTTAAATGGAGTACAGAAGATGGTAGAGGACAGGAAACCCTGGAGGAACGTTGTCCATGGGGTTGTGATGGGTCGAACATGACTTTGCAACTAATAACAACAACACATTAATAAATATAAAGGAGCACTTGCATTTTCCCTATGGAAAGGATGGATAATAACTATGTCAGATATATGCAAAACTAACTGCATAAGTATTTTTCAAATTTCTAAGAAATAATGTACAACTAGTACTAGAAGACCCTGAAATTCTCTGACCAAAATCATTAAGTTTCCCAACATAAACAAGAATTTAGTGTCAGTTGTTTATTTTTTATTGAGCAGACATTAACAAACAGCGTGACTTTAATTAGAACATGGAGGTAGGGTTCTTATCACTGTATTAAGAAGATAATTTATACAAGGATTAGCCTCAATTTTATTTTTAAAAATGATGACATATTAAGGAGGGTGATAGATATTCAAATTGGGAGGGAATTGGAAAAGGAAAACAGACATTGTTTTCTAAACATTTGCTAGAAAAGCTTGCAATATGGGTGAACATTTACTAATTGGAGCCAAGGACAATTTGCGTATCACTGTATATGATCCCATAAACATTGTTAAAGATGACAACACTGCAAATAAGGTGCATTTATAAACAAAACTATTGCCCATGTACAAAAAGAAGTTGTAGGTGGCAAACAAAATGAAAAAAGTTCTGATTTCTCCACTTTGAAAACTATAATTAGTTTACTTTTAAGATAATTCACATTGAAGTAAGGTACAGTAATGTATAGATTTCTTTTTCATTCATTATCTTAACACATGTTTAATTTGGAAAAAAGGTACTTGTTGCTTCTGTTGTTTTTGTGAGTACTTAACATATTTTTATTTTCATTCATATTCTTAAAGTGCTGTATGTTTATTATTTTCTGGTTTTCTTAGCCAACGTGAGTTACAGAAGATGGAATAAAAATATTTAAACTATTAAATAGATTGTGCAAATCTTTGCTATGCTAAATGTCTGTCTTTTTCAGTAGACAGTAAACAGCCTCTAAGTCTCAAACTGCCACTGACTAATTGCTTTCCTATGGTTGGATGTTGTAAAATGCAGTGTCTGTGTATCTGTGCGTATGTTATGTATATAGGGACTGGAATTTGCATTATATCAATAATGTGATTGTTATTTTTCTATGACTGTAATATTAGCATTCTCATAACAAAGCATAAAAGAATTGGCCCTTAGATGTTGAAAAGTTTAAGGTTAACTTCATATCAGAACCCTCTTTCATGATATTGCTAGATTTTTGCACATTGAAACCCTGAAAATAGACAAGAACTGAAGCAAGCAAATTTTCTTTTTCAGATATCAATGAATGTTCTCTTAGCAATAACTTATGTAGAAATGGGAAATGTGTGAATGTGATTGGAATGTATCAGTGTTCCTGTAATCCTGGGTACCAAGCAACTCCAGATAAGCAAGGCTGCATCGGTGAGTACTAGAAATTTTAACACCTGTCAGTTTTATAATACTTTTTTTAATGTGTTCTTTTCAGAATTTCAACTTCATAAAAAATAAGATGTAGCTTCCAGATCTATAAGGGTGTCCCACCCTGAGTACACCTCAGCACAAAAACTGCACTGTTACTTTTGTTAATTTAGCTATATTTTACATTCTAATTTTAGTTTTGTTTGATAAGTTATATCACAAAATATTGACAGAATTGACTCCTAAAAGTCCTTCTGTTGATATAGATAGGGAAGAAATATGAAAATTGGGGAATAAAAATGCAGCTATTAGAAACAAAAAAAGTGATGCTTTATAAGATACCTATCTCATCTGTCCCAAATATACTCTCCTAGATATTGATGAGTGCATGATTATGAACGGAGGCTGTGACACTCACTGCAGTAATTCAGAAGGCAGCTATGAATGTAGTTGCAGTGATGGATATGCTCTAATGCCAGATATGAGGAGTTGTGCAGGTAAGATAATGAAATTTACCTTTATTTCTTATACTGCATCCACCAAACAATGAGAAAATGTCAACAGAGTTCTATAGTAAAGAGACTTAGAGAACGAATTGTGAACGATCAAAGTTAGAGCCAGGGTGATGCAGTGGTAAAGATACTGGACTAGGAATGGGTGGATGCAGGTTCTAACCCACCCTAAATTGTAGAACTTCAGTGAATCACTCTCTTACAGCCCAACTATCTCACAGGGCAATTGTTCCGGAGGAAAATTGGAGGAGGGAATGCTATATACATTAGCTTGAGCACCTAATTGAAAAATAGGTCATTTATGAGATTAATATTAAGCTTATATATTCTGTCATCAAGTATAACCTCGATGTGCAGCCCGATTCAGTAAATTCCTTATTTGCCTTTAGGCTGGTACACTAGGATTTTAGCTTCAACAGTAAAATTAGTTTGAATTATGATTCTAACAAATACTGTACATGGTTCCAGTAAAGTACAACAAAGGAGCAGTATAAGTCTATATACACCAAATATCAGGTTAAAAAAATAAAAATACAGAAAGGAAATACAATCTTTACAAGTCCAAGACTCATATATATAGCATCAAATGGTGCTTTAAAAAAAACATGAATAGATCTCTTTCCGTCTATCTTTCTCTTAAAACCTGTAAATTAGGAAAGATTTTAAACTTCTGAAAAGGAAAATTTGCTTAATATCTAAGGTAATAGTTTCCTCACAAATTTGAGCAATAGAATTATTCATTTTCAACAAAATACTCATAAGGGAATCAGACAAATGTATTGAAATATCAGGGAAAATCAAGTCAGAAATGAAATTAGGCCATGGGTTAAGTGCATAAGCAGCCATAGCTTCAGCTGCTTTTATCAAAATGACATGCACATAACATAAAAATACATATATAGAAAGGTAGGATTTTGGCATGGTTCTTCTGGATTAGTGATTGCCAGGTTAGCATAGCAAGATCTGGGCAAAGGATTTCAGATCCCTAAATATTAGAATAAAATAGAGATGATGGCAAGTAAGAATTTTACAGTAGTCCAAGGGAATGAGTAAATCCTATGGCAAAGTCACTATGCAGAAATGTAGGCAAGGCAGCAAGTTGAGGAAATCAAATATGCATTTTAGGCATATTAAAATAGGCATTTTAATACAGGTAAAGACTACAAAATGTTGACATTCTACTACTATGCTGGGAAAAAAATGTGTGCCCAGATGAGTATTTCATAGCTGATATAATGATGCATCTGAACATTTTTTTCAATTTTATTACTGTGAAAAAGACTATCAAATTTATTAGGCAAATGAAAGATCAAATGTAATGATATTGAGGTTTTTTCCCCCAGATATTGATGAATGTGACAGTAACCCAGATATCTGTGATGGTGGACAGTGCATTAACATTCCAGGAGAATATCGTTGTCTTTGTTATGATGGATTCATGGCTTCTGTTGACATGAAAATATGCATTGGTATGTAAAATAGTTACAGATTTCAAAGGTTCCCTTTTATAAGTTAATGTTATAAAATAGTGACATACAAATAGGGGAAATTAATTAGATTTTTTTCTGTACTTAAATGTAGTTTTAGTTAAGACAGAGATTTGCTTTCAGTTTGTGAAAATGCTGGGAATATAATATATCAGCTTTGTACCTATGATATTCTAATAAACTAATTATGGATGGAAAGATGGCATATATGTTGATTCATTGCTGGTCTGAATTTTCTTGAATGGTTCCTCATCAAATTGAATAAAGATATCAAGTGGAATAGCATAGAACAGTGGTGGTGAACCTATGGCACGGGTGCCAGAGGCAGCACTCAGAGCCCTCTCTATGGGCACGCGTGCCGTTGCCCCACCTCCCCCCGTGGCCCCCTCACCAGCAGCCCCCCTGGAGGACAGTCACCCCCGAGTGCAGCCCGCGTGGAGCAGCGCAGCCAAGGACATGGCAACTGGGCAGCGGGGACAAGACTCCGCCCTCACACCCCGTTGCGCGCAGCTGATGCTGTGGGGCATAGGTGGACAGTGTGGCCGCTATGGCACTACTGGACTGCCATGGCAATCTGGCAGGCCATGGAGGTGGTGAGTAGTCCTGTGGGTGAGCAGGGGTGGGGCCGGTGGCATGCGGGCATGCGGTGGGGCCAGGTTTTGGGCACTCAGTCTCTAAAAGGTTCGCCATCACTGGCATAGAAGCTAGTGCTCAGCCTAGTATATTTAACCTTTTTATTTACAATTTGGATGAAAAAGTAGAGAGATATTCATCAGATTTGAAGTTCACACTACACTTAGTGAGATGGCTAATATCTAGGAGATATATATTAAAAAAAATCTGCTGAAAAGATGGTTCAAGAGATGCTTTTTTCTAATCTTCATGAAATAAAAACTCCCATTTTATTCCATACCAGACACAATAATAATATTATTGAAAAGTGTTTGGGAGTTGAAACTGAATTTGGGTGTCTTGTAAATTGTGGTGTAAAAGAGAAATGCAATCTTAGATTGCAACAGTACAAATAAAGTTTCCCGTTCTCATGAAGTAATAGTTACAATGCTGTATTGCTCATACTCCATTTGACAGAGTGCTGTTCAGATGCCAAATTTAAAAAAGATTCAAAGAAACTAGCATAAGTTTAGAGCAGTAGAATTTTGGTCATCATGTTCAGCTTTGATGTATGATGTATGATAGTACTTTTCAGGTAGCTAAAGGGTTGTCAACAGAAAAGCTTGTCTCAATCATCATTCCAGCAAGGAAAACACAGAATAAAGGTCTTAAGGCATTTAGAAAATTTAGAAATTTAGAAAATCATCCAAACAATAAGGTCAATGGCCAATAAGAATGGAAGTTGATCAGGTTCCTTTCTCCAGATGTATTCAAGCAGAGACTGGACAGTCATCTGTTGGGGATATTTTAATTTGAATCCCTGTAGTAAGCAGGAGAATGGACTCATTGGTTTAAATGTCTTCTTCCTATTATATAATTCTGCATGAGATTGTATGCTTAAGTAATTTATTAATATATAACCATTCTTTATTAAATGCTTTTGCTAATCAAGCTCTATTAAATGTTAGTCAAAATATAGAAGACATTTTACTTTTTTATACAGATGTGAATGAATGTGATCTAAATTCGAACATTTGCATGTTTGGAGAATGTGAGAACACCAAAGGATCCTTCATTTGCCATTGCCAGCTGGGTTATTCTGTCAAGAAGGGAACCACAGGATGCACAGGTATGATACTACAATACTATTTTTAAAAAAACAAAGAAACTTAGATTTGTCTCTGTAGAGAGGTTCTGAACATTTTTCATTGTTACTGATTTGGGCTTCCTTCTCATGCTACTAAAAAAAGGGGGATTCAGTAGATAAGTGGTGGCTATCAGGTGGAAGAGGATATGCTGATGAGCCATAGTGTGAGCATAACTGATACCAGATGGGGGAGGGTGCACAAGTGGCTTGTGCAGTGCCATGTGACTGGGCCGGGGTGGTGAGTAATGCTGGGGGGATGCAAGCAACTTGCTGGAATGACTTACGTCCTTCCCTGCCAGCTTCCCCATTCATTTTTCTTGTAGGAAGCTAGCAGGGAAAAATCACAAATTCAGTCACATCACAGTGAGATGCTGCAACTTTTATAAGTGTGAGCCAACTGCCAAGCATCCAGATTGTAACTTTGAAGAGTTACTAATGACTGGTCATTAACTGATGACTTATGTAGCTGAATTTGAAATCCCAGCAATTGAAATTTCTGCACTTTGTTTTCTTTAAAAGCAAATGTATGCTCATCAGAAAATTCTTGTAAGGAATTTATGATTTTCACATGCTTGCTTATCACCTATTCTTGCTGTAATTTCCATAGATGACAGCAGTAGAAGTCAGATGAATGTAAAATACATTCTATGAAATTTGCACATTGGTTTCTTTCCATACCTTTAATTAATCCTTTCTTGCATGTAATTCAAGACACATGATTTTTAGTTAGTTTATTTTGGAGTTTTTTGTATTTAATTTATTGATATTTTTTGGAATTAAATTATATCTCTTCTGTCAAAGAAAATGTAACACTGAGAGATGTGGCAGGTTTTCTTTTCATTATTATATTGGTTCCTTTATACATTTTGCTACTTTTCTATGATGAATTGCTTACAATTGCCTATGTCCATTGTATTTTTTTCCTTAGGTTTATGAAACTAATATCCTTTATATTTAAATATATATTAAATTCGTATGTTATGATTTATAGGAATTGTTTACAGTTATTTTATCAGTTGCAGGCGTTATAAAAAAGAAATAATCATGGTTCTTATAGTGTTACATTAAAGGCATTATTATTATTACCAACCTAGCTAACACTTAACAAGTTAGTTAAAAGTTTCAATATTTTAATGTTTAGCATTTCTGTGTTTAGATGTGGATGAATGTGAAATTGGTGCCCACAACTGTGACATGCATGGTCTGTGTCTCAATGTTCCGGGAAGCTTCAGATGTAGCTGTAAGGAAGGATGGATTGGAAATGGAATTAAGTGTATAGGTGAGTAAAGATAAATTGATATGGTTGTTTGCCTCATAAAAAGGCAAATGTAAGTTATGTGTAGATTTTAAAATTAATTCTATAGGTTGATGAATAAGATAACTAGCTAACTGACACCACAGTAACAGAATCAGTTGTATATACTGTATACTATTGAGTTCTTCGGAATAGGGCGGCATAGAAGTCAAATTAATAAATAAAATGGATCTAAAAGAATTTCAACAAATTTCAGATAGAATCTCTCTTCTCCATATAGGCTAAATCAAATGCTTCCATTTTACATATTGATTGCAGAGCAAACTTTATAAACTATCATGTAGAACTTTAAATTTATCAGGATTTCCTATTCCAAAAGATAATTTCAGACAATTGCTGCAAAAAGAATGATCTTCATTGTCAGCTGTAAATTCATTCCCAATTCCCAATATATCTTAGGCCAGGGGTAGGGAACCTTGGCTCTTTTATGACTTGTGGACTTCAATACCCAGAATTCCTGAACCAGCCATGCTGACTCAGGAATTCTGGGAGTTGAAGTCCACAAGTTATAAAAGAGCCAAGGTTCCCTCCCTGTCTTAGGCTGTGTATTTTATAAAAAAAATAAATTGTAGCTCTGCGAATTTCAGTAAACCAACCCCATTATCTCCCCACTCCCAAATTAGGAATCAATTACATCCATCACTTTTCACAGAATCTTCTCTCCAATTTCAGATGTTCTTTTAGTTCCAAATTTTCATGTCCTCACCAATATTTTAAAGTACACCTGTACATTTCACTGTATTTACCTTTTCAAATATAACCATTATCCCCAAGGTAGTTAGTGAAACTTGCATGATCTCTAGTGTTTCCTGAGAGGGTACCATCTTGTGGGATCATAACTATTCCCATAATTTATGAAAAGTTTTTATGACCTTTTTAGAAGACCTGATATAGCATTTAATCAATTCATCAATTTTCTAATGTTTCAATAATAAATATCAATCATGATACTATGATTTTGGGTTTTACTGATTAGATTGATTTGTTGTTATAGAAATGGCTAGTTCATACCGCTATAGAAATGTAAAAAGTTGAGATTCGATGTTAATGCCTTATTCTGCTGTAACAGAGGGAGTCAACACTTTTTCTTTTCTTTGCTCCCCTTTTCCATACTTCTCTTTTTCCCCTTCCCCTACTATTATTCCTTACTATTTGCTTTTGTATTTTCATATTTTATAAGTGAATAAAAATCTTTATAAAAAGGATAATAAATATCAAGCTAAACTTTTTGCTGTTTCACAAGAATTATATCATAATGATTGAAACCAGTACTAATAGCCTTTAAGCCAACTTCTGCTAGCATTCTGCTTTTGTGAATTCTGTAAAGTCAAACAATGGTTACTATTAACATGTTTATGATTTTTCTCTTTCTTACTAATTGCTTTAATAGATCTTGATGAGTGTTCTAATGGTACACATCAATGTAGCATAAACGCTCAGTGTGTGAATTCTCCCGGATCATATCATTGCACATGTGCAGAAGGATTTACTGGAGATGGATTTATTTGTTCAGGTGAGAGAAAGTCGAAACATATATTATGAAAGAATTATATGTAATTTAGATGTGGAATTCAGAATTTCATATGACAATGGATCGATTCAGCATTTATTTTTATGTGAAACAAAATATGGAGTTTCATCAAAGCCCTAAATTTTTCCCATATATCATTTCCAAATACAGGTTATTTTGAAAATGGTGTATATATTCCCTGGAAAATAAAATTGATTTTTTTTCTTCTTCTAATAAATTTAAGAAAAAGTGAATGAAATGAATTTCTAATCTATAAATGCTTAACACTGTAACATTTTCATTCCAATAGATATTGATGAATGTGCAGAAAATATTAATCTGTGTGACAATGGACAATGCCTTAATATTCCTGGTGGATACCGTTGTGAGTGTGAGATGGGCTTCACTTCAACTTCCAATAGCCGAGCTTGCCAAGGTAATCCTAACCTCATTTTGAGTATCTGGAATGCAACCGAGCGATGGTTCAGCAGTTAAGACCCTGGACTTGTTGCTTGGAAAGCCATCAGCCCAGATTTGAGACCCAAGCGTCATGCGATTGGGATGAGCTCTTGCCCTCGCCCTAGCCCCTGCCACGCTGGCAATTTGAAAGCATGCAAATACAAGTAGATAAATAAGTAAGGACATTCCATGACATCATGTTGGCCGCATGAGCGCAGAAAGGTCTTCAGACAGCACTGGCTCAATGGCTCTTGAAATGGAGATGAGCACTGCCACCTATAGTCAGCAACAATTAGTGGAGTAAAATCCACAGGGATTCCTCCCCCCCCTTTTTTTTTATTATTTGGATCAGATATGAGGAGGTAAATTCTAAGTACTAGCAGAATTTTTGTATAATGCAGAATATGCACCGTATGATTTATATATAAAGCTAGCTATTTTTCTCAAGCAAAATGACTTTGCTTTAGACATTCCAGTGAAGGTTTGCACTAGAAGTTTTCATGGCTTTGCACGTAAAATGCAAAGTGGGTTGACCATTTTTGTCAATTAACAAATAGCATGTAGAAAAAAATGTTCTGGTTACAACATTATATGTATGTGGAAATATATTACATTAATAAGGGATCTTAGAGAAGTAAGTATAAGAATTTTGTATTTGTGGTAATATATTTTTCAGTAGATTTCAAAATAATATGAATGATTTAATTTAGTGATATGGCTATAATCTCTCTTGGTGCAGATGTATCATATCCATCATGCTGTAATATTTCAAACTTACTATTAAAGCCCCAGTTTTATTGTTTTTATTGCAGTCTTTATTTTAGCAGTTCTTATGATTTTATTGGTTGTTTTGGCACAAATTATTACAAATAATTATTTAAATTATTTCATTTTCTTTGGTTTTAGATGTTTTGAATGGAAAACAATATGCAATATGAATACAATGTGATATGCAAATATTTTCAAATAATCTCCTTTAAATATTCCCATCATATGCAAATACATTTTTTTCTGCTGGATCCAATCTGGGTCAGTCACCAGGAGCAGAGGTTTTGCCTTCCGAGCTTTTGGACTAGGGCTGGAGCCCATCCTCAGGGAACGTCTCTCTGGCAGAGTGTGAGGTTCCCTAGCAATGGGCTCCAGCATGAGTCCAAAAGTTTGGAAGACAAAATAGTCCTGGTAACAAACCCAGATTGGATTCTGCAACATTATCCTGGGGCACATATATTCGCCTTCATTCGTGACATTCTCTTCTTATTGTATAACAAAATTAATGTATACAACTCCCTCTCATTAAACCACAGGGAACCATATACATATAAGGTTTAGACCTTTCTAATATAGATATACATTTGATGAATTATTAGGAAATAAGTGATTTGGTGTATGTATTTCATTCAGACATAGTAACTAATCATTTTCGGTATTATCCCTTGTTTCAGATATTGATGAATGTGCCTTCCAGAATATATGTGTGTTTGGTACTTGCAATAACTTACCTGGCATGTTTCACTGTATTTGTGATGATGGCTATGAACTGGACAGAACTGGAGGAAATTGTACAGGTAAAAGAATATGTCTCTGGGTGGGTAGGTGTGTAAGTGAAATAACCAATAACCAATCCTCTATGTAAAGAGGTCAAAACAGAAACATTACTGACACAAACAGAAAGTTATTACCTGCACTATTGTTCATTTATAATAATTTTTTTTCATAAGGACTGTCAGCAAATATTTCCAAAAATGCAAAATTACATATTCTTCCTATGAACAGATTAGGTAAAAGCCATAATTATAAATAATCTTCAGAAGAAAAATAACAGGATAAAAAAGATATATACACTAAGTATAATTATATTTAAGCTAAAATAATACTATAATAGCTATGAATTTCAATTATATTTTATATTATATTTTGGTTAAAAGAAACAATTCTGATTTCTTTTTTCATGAAACTGATCATTGCTAGAATAAGAGTGGCGCAGTGGCCTAGAGGTGAAGAAACTCACTTCTCACTCAGAATGTTAAGAATTCAATCCTAGGCAGTGACAGAGGTTTCTCTATCAGGACGCAAAGAGAAAATACCTGCTGCAAACTCTGCATAGCTGTCAGGAAGGGCATCTGGCCAGTAAATGCTCAGCTCCATTCAGTCATTCTGAATCCATCAAAAAAAAAAGGGATTATAGGAATGTAATTTTTTTTTAAAAAAATCATTGCTAGAATATAGCCATTAAATCAAAATACAGTGAAGTGTTGATTGGTTCAGTATTTTAGAAACTGACTGAGATTAATAGATTGTGTTAAGTAAACAGTTAAGAAGTAAGTATGTTTATTTTTTTATTATGAAAGAACTAATGAAATGAATATAAAGGCTTAAGTTTAATTTCAGATGCATGTTTCTTACTTTAGATATTGATGAGTGTGCTGATCCTATAAATTGTGTCAATGGCTTTTGTGTAAATACTCCTGGAAGGTATGAATGTAACTGTCCTCCAGATTTCCAGCTGAACCCAACAGGAGTTGGCTGTGTTGGTATGTAGAATTATACATATAATTATTTTATATAAATGGATAGGAAAGGCTACCATATGGATATCTGTTGTAGGAGACAAGCATTGGGGTATGTTATATATGTTTGTGTTATAAACACAGCTTTATTACATGGTGTATTTTATGATATGCCTGGTGACTTTACTTGAAGGAGAATATATTTTTAGGTTTAGTAGCTAGGTTAGGTAAAAAACAGCTTGATAGTCATAGTCAATGCTTCATTGCCATTACAATAAACAAGCTGTATTTACCTGGCATGTTTATGTAAGTCTTCTTGGATTGTTCTCTAAAAACATTTGTGGAATATCTTTCTATATTGAATACATCTCCCTGCCACCAAGTTGTTTCTTTCATGGTACAGAACACAGGAGACATAACTAGTGTTCTACTTTCCATCTCTGTTCTGGTGTTGTTAGGACTAAAACTAGAAAAACCAAAGGTAGCTTTCATTGAGCTAATTACCCACAGTATTACTTCCAATGGCTATGGGAAGTTCCTTTTGATAAATACATGAATACTGAAATATGTAGGCCATTATTTTGATTTAGGGACTTATTGGGAATGTGCTGGTTGCAAATCAAACTAGGAATTTCCCATAGTCATTTTCCAACATTTTGCTGATAAACATAGGCTAATTTATGAAACCTAAACTTTGTTTCACAAGCTTATGGAAATAATGAAATGAACATATTGCATCTTAATATGAATGAAGCACACTAGGGAGTATAGGAGTAAAATAGATTGTTATCATTGTCAATATCACATCATGAAGATAGCCAGTATCTACAGTATATAATAAATGTGAATTCATTTGGCCATCCATCCGTCTGCCCATCTGTCCGTCCGTCCTTTCATCCATCCATTAGCAGTCTTATTAAGAAGTTTTAATTTAACTTAATTGAATTTTAACTGAAATGATTTCCTAAGTTTACTAATGAGGATAAAATTAGAACTGGCTACCATAGTCATATCTTATTTGTTTGTTTGTTTAAATTTGTTCACTGCTCTGTACAGTGTCATTTTAAATGACACACATTTTCTTTTGTTCTATCCAGATAACAGAGTTGGCAACTGTTACTTGAAATATGGACCAAGGGGTGATGGGAGTCTGTCCTGCAGTACTGAAATTGGTGTTGGAGTCAGTCGTTCTTCTTGTTGCTGTTCCTTGGGAAAAGCCTGGGGGAATCCCTGTGAGACATGCCCACCTGTAAATAGCAGTAAGGAAATGACTCTGTTAGATGGGAGGACAAATAACTAATATAGCAGATAATATGGCCATATACATAAGCCATAAGGTTTTCTATAAACCAGTGCTTATGGGGAAATAAACATTTCTCAGAAGTGATACATCAACTTGTCAAAGTTCTTTGCTATACTTCTATCATATGTCAAACTAATCCTCAGGACTTTGTTTTATTCTTGGTTGTTTTATTTAATCCCTAGGTGAATATAATACCTTGTGTCCAGGAGGCGAAGGCTTCAGACCAAACCCCATAACAATTATCTTAGAAGGTATTTTTGTTTCTTTCAGTATAACCACCATGGGTTTTGCTGATAGTACTCAGATTTAATAAATTATCTATAAAGGGAGATTTGTAAATTGAGGTTAGAGAAAAAGTACTTTCACATTTAGAATAAGGATATGAATGAACCAATGCCTATTGAAAGAATGTGGAATAAACTACAATAAACATTTTAATTATAGATGGGAAAATTGATAAAAAATAGTTCATGGTGATAATTCAACCTTCTCTATTTACAGTATATAGTTTTTCTACCAGTTCACAATTTCCATTTGGAATGCTGAAGTTCTCAGAATTTCTTGTTGGATTTGGCAGATCTTACTGTTAAAAGGGAATAAAGACAGTAACATTAGTTGTCCAAATTTTATTACTTTTGGTATCTCTAAGGAATTTCCATCATCACTTCAGAAAAAGAATAATTAAAAATATGAGTTGGCAACTCTGTACTTTATTATTAGTTCCTGCTGGAAGAGAGAAAAAGGCTGAAAAGGAAAAGTTACTGAATATGTATTAAAATATACTGCAAAAATCACTGTTTGGTTAAATCAAATTAATAAAGCTAGAAATTAATAGTAAGTATGATTTAATTGTATTATTTCAGTAGAGGAATCAAATGTGTTCAGTATTTTAATATTGTACTTATTATTTTTCCATCCAAAATTATGAGAGTTAAATATTCTCTTAACTTTGCATGGATAATCATTTATTTGCAGCTTTCCCCCTAGATCTCTGTAATAACAAAGTAAACAAATTTATAATTAAAACTAAAAGCATAAGTTAATGATTTAAAAGTAGTCTTTCATGTAATTTTTATCAGCCAAAAACTGTGGCTTTCTTTTTCTTTGCAGACATTGATGAATGCCAAGAATTGCCTGGTCTATGCCAAGGTGGAAACTGCATCAATACTTTTGGCAGCTTCCAATGTGAATGTCCCCATGGGTACTATCTCAGTGAAGAAACGCGTATCTGTGAAGGTGAAAATTCTTATTTTTCCTTATAGTAGGAATGGAAAAACAATATTCTTAACCAATATTTTGTCCCACAACCATTTTCCTCTTGAGAATATTGTATATGTATTTAATGTGGAGTCATAAATTAAAGCTTGTGGGTTCTAGCTATTCTGCAGATCCCATTTCTGAATTTGTCATAAATAATAGAAATTGAATCCTGTATTCTGATATTAACCCAAATAACCCAATAGGATGCAAATTCTGTCCTTTCTCACAACATTTCTTCAAAAATAGGTTCAAGCAATGTTCAAAAATGTATTTAGGTCACTGTCTTATACAAGAAAAGAGATTTAAACAATTTTTAAAAGGTTCAGAAGACTTAAAATTCTTAACTTATAGTAATTGCAGTATAATTCACTGTAAAGCACAATTGATATACTTAAGTTTAAGCTATGAATATACAAACTCTAAATTAATTTTATTTGATTCAAATTCAGCATGTTGATTTCTTTTTTTCTGTTTTGAAATAATGGAAACTTGATCTATATAGCTAGTCCTTGACTTATGATCAATCACTTAGCACTCATACACTTAACAACCATAATTCCAGGCTCAATTATGGTCGCTGGTTGAGGACTACCTGTATAGAGCCTGCAACAGAGGGAAAGTACAGCTGTCGTATCCTGAGTCAATGTTCTTCTAACCACATATCTGTCGAGTTCACACAGTGATTTTCAGTGAGAATGTAGCATAGGAAAAACATTGTACTATTGATACAGTTTGTGGATTATTTAGTTAATGTTGACTTTTAAAAGATGAGTAAAATCTTAAACAGAGGATTAAGAGATCCATTATTTGCAATAGAGTGTTGAAGTTTTCATTTCTTCAATCTATTCTATGTTTTAAGTTTTGCTGATCTGTTATTATTCAACATTTTTACTTATTGAAATTAATTTTGATGGTTGATTTTTTCCCCCTCAGATATTGATGAGTGTGTTGCACATCCTGGTGTATGTGGTCCTGGGACATGCTATAACACCTTAGGAAACTATACCTGTATTTGCCCCCCAGAATATATGCAGGTGAATGGAGGACATAACTGTATGGGTATGTTTTCACATTTACGTGTTATATTTACTTTCTTAAACTCTTAAAACATAGGGCCAGTTTATGTTGATAATTGTTTCTATGCACATATTTTTTTATTTTATTTTATTTATGGCCTGCCATTATTTTTTTTATAAACAACTCAAGGTAAATGTTGTACGTGCAGAGACTATAAGCAAGGTTTGCACCAAAGCAACATTTATATAGAAGCATCATACAGAAAAACTTATTTAAGGTCAGATAAACTATTACTTTGTGCTTTTGAATTGGCATGGACTCCTGGGGACTGTCTGAACAAATCCATGAAGTTTTATTGGCAAGATTTCAGAAGTGTTTTCCCATTGCCTGTTTCCTCAGGCTGAATGAGTTAACCAGCCCAAGGTCACAGGCGAGATTAGAACCATGGTCTCCTTGTGTAGTAAAGGTATGCATGTGTGTGTGTGTGTGTGTGTGTGTGTGTGTGTGTGTGTGTGTGTGTGTGTATGTATATAAAAGGTTGAGCTTTGTTAGGTCAAAATCCCTTAGTGTGATAAGTACAGAAACAAACATTTATTGTACTCTCCAGGATATTTTTAAAACCATGTGATTTTTATATGTTTAGATATGAGAAAGAGCTTTTGTTATAGAAGCTATAATGGAACATCTTGTGATAATGAACTGCCCTTTAATATTACCAAGAGAATGTGTTGCTGCACTTACAATGTTGGGAAAGCCTGGAACAAGCTGTGTGAACCATGTCCAGCTCCAGGGACAGGTAACCATTTATTTACATTTTCTTGAGCAATTTATATTTAAATGATATATTTGAATCTCAGTTTGGTATCATGGTAGCTTTAGCATGTTAGCCTCACTTTCAGTTTCACAGCAAGGAAGAAAGTAAATTTTATAACTTTTCTCTCTCTCCAGTATTGTGTTTCGTTCTACGTACAATTAAACTTGTTAAAAATAGAAGTTCTAATTCATAGATAATAGTGAAAGAAGGCTGTCCTCTTTCAGTTATTTATTTAATTATTTGCTTATCACGTTTGGGGGCTACTCTAGGTGGCTTACAACAGTAAAAACAGAGAAGTGAAAAGAAGTGTAAACCTAACAGTAGCAAAGTAATGAAACCATAAAATGAAATAAACAATAAAATAATAAAAATACACTAATATGAGATTTAAAAATGGGTGGATAGGATCAGGGAATACAGGGAAGAAGGTGGGACATTTAGTAGCCACCTCCAATGTAATACAGCCCCATTGGGTTTTCAGGCCAATTGGCAGAGCCAGATCCTCTTACGGAAGGATAAGAGGGTAGAGGCAGATCTCACCTTGGGGTGGAGGATAGGATGTTCCAGAGGGCAGGATAAATGCTTTGCTCTCCATTGCTGTATTTTGATAGGAAAACTAAATAATTCAAAAAAGGTAGGAATTCACAATTACCATGTCTTTCTACAATCCTATATTGCAGTGTCTAATCAGTAGTTAATAACTGGATTATTTTAACTGAAGGAAATATTCCTATATGGAAGGCAGAAGAGTGCAGTTTGTAATGCAGTATTTTCTTCAGAATTACTGGTTTTTACATTTTCTTTCCTACTAATTCTGGTGTCTTTTTTGCTAATCCAAGGCAGGAAAGTACTAGATTAGTGATAGGAAGCAACCATTTTTAAAAAAATTACTGAAATATAATTGTACTACTTTTTAAAATAATGGTATATCTGTCTGAGTCTTGCAGTGAAATTTATTTATTTTCTACAATATCCATGATCTTTTCCAGTGTATTAAATATGTTATTTTAGTTAACTTGGGGAATACTATCTTTGTTAGTGTTTGTAACATTTTTATTATAAAAAAAAAGAATTAAAATGGCTTGAACAAAGATAAGGAAAAAATATTCTACAGATGTGAATTTGGCTTATCATAAGAATAATATGGAAATCCTCTGCAGTGGTTTTATGAGATAATATATTGTACAAAAATATTTTTAAAAAATAGATATACTTATAATTTAATAAATACAGTATACATGTACAGTCAGAAGGGTTATGTCTCTGTTGCTTTATTCATACATGGAACATCACAAATCTCAAAAATAAGAGTGATTTCTCTCTAATTCACTTTGGATTATTCTGGAAGTAACCTAAGTTTCTTCCCACGCCAAATAACTCAGACATAAGTTATGGTATTTGTATGACAGCTATACAATAGCAAGGAAAGAACAGGAAAAAAGTTTTCAGTCTAGAGAAGAACTTGAGGATTAAAGATGAGCTTTTATTTGAGATGAGTTTCTGCAGGTCTCTGGAATAGGTACTCAGGCTTGGCTCAGGAGAATTTTGATACCAGTTGATAGTTATTAATTAACTACAAGGATTATAAAATAAAACTATGAAGTAATTATAAAAGACTTGCAATAAATATAAGTTTCCCCCCTTTTTGTTACTTAAGATGAATTCAAAAGATTATGTGGAAATATTCCTGGTTTCACCTTTGACATTCATACCGGAAAAGCAGTTGGTAAGTCTGAAAGCTGTGTTTTTTAAACTACATAATCTAATAATGTAAGGCAGTGATAAGCAAACCTCTTCTATTTTAACTATCTTTTAAAAATCAAGGCCGTAATAAAATTCTGCTTTTTTAGAAATTACAATGTTTTCTCAACAATCTTTCCCCAAATTATGTTTTAAAGATACACTAAATTTCATTCTGATATTTACATACATAGATACACACACCTGCCAGCTTAGTATCCATTAAAATGAGCCACTCATTTTTCAATAAAATACATATATGCATCTCTGCATGTATGTAAACTATTATTAAAAGAGGAAAGCCTAGTCTGATCCCTTATACTTTTACTTTTTATGTATAAATTTTATTAAAGCTTTTAAATAAAAGCATATTGCCATATGAACCCAACACACTGAATGATCATTTTTCAGATATTGATGAATGTAAAGAGATTCCAGGTATTTGTGCAAATGGTGTTTGCATCAACCAGATTGGAAGTTTTCGTTGTGAATGCCCCACAGGATTTAGCTACAATGATCTGCTCTTGGTCTGTGAAGGTGATGTATAGGTTGTCTTTGAAAAATATTTTCAAATATTCATTTCATTGAATTTCTGGCTTGTTTTTTGCCAGAATATTAGTCTTCAGATTGTTAAGTTCTGAACCTTATTATAAGTTACAATTCTTTACCTAATATAAAGACAGTCTGTAATGTTTATCTTATTCATTTGATTTCCTCCTTAGGAAAAAAAAAGCATAATAACCCTCTTTATAAGCATCAGTGTTGCTTATGAAATGTGTTGATTTCCTATTGTTTGTTATATAATAGATAGATTTATAGATTTATATATAGATTTATAGATGTAATGATAGATTTATTCAATAATTTTTAATCTTGATAATTTTCTATTACTATTTTTATTTATTATTTAAAATATATATTTGGGAACATATATATTACTTTCCCAATGATGTTGCAATATTTTAATTAACAATTAAATTAAAATATTATTTATGTCTTAAATAACATACAGGTACTGTAAAATACTAGGCAGATAGATTGATCCAAAATGCATTTAGGTTTTAGATTTCAGCTGGAATGCAAAATACGTTTACAATTGTTTGATTAAAATTAATGGAATATAAACATGCTTTGCCTGATTCATATTCACTGTTCCTTGTTCAGTACAGAAAATATCTGAAGCTTCATTGTGATAAAACACACATATTGATTCTTAATCATGGATTATTGATGTTACAGATATCGATGAATGTAGCAATGGTGATAATCTCTGTCAACGAAATGCAGATTGTATCAATAGCCCCGGTAGTTACCGCTGTGAATGTGCTACAGGTTTCAAACTTTCACCCAATGGTGCTTGCATTGGTAAGGAGTTAGTTATGGTCACCATGTTGCTTAATTTTCCTTTCAGTTACATATTTTCCAATTATCTATATTGAATTTGCATTTCAGTCACCCTTTTTTAAATTCATAAACAGAAAAATGCAGTAGGGAAATAGGTGTTGTAATTTCCTTCAATATAGCTAATATATTCATTTTAACGTGCGTAGAAAATAAAGCTTGTCCAAAGATTGCTGATTCAGAGAATAGAGCTTTTTCATAGAACAATTTTGTCCAGCAAGTAGACTTTGAGTCATAGATAAATCATAACACCATAGATAAATATATGCATCATATGTTTTATGTTTTGTTTTAGATCGCAATGAATGCCAGGAAATACCTAATGTATGTAGTCATGGCACGTGTGTGGATAAAGAGGGGAGCTACTACTGCATCTGTCAAAATGGTTTTAAGGCATCTCGTGATCAAACTATGTGCATGGGTATGTAAATAAATATATAAAATTTTAAATTATAAATCTAAAGTATTGCTATGCTGAAGATTGGATGACAACAGTAGGGTATAATAGGGAAGTATCAGTTTCATTTGCACAAATACAATATAATAACTAATGTAATAATTAAATATGCCAAGCTTTGTTACTTAACAGGGATATGGAGATTACAACTGTCAGAATTCCCAGATAGACAAATGTTGGTTAAGACTGTATTATATGAATAAAATCAAATAACACTATTGGAACTGAACATCAATTGGCATGGGAAGAGTAGTATATTGATACTATCCAGTTATACATTACGACGTAACTATGAATCCAGCTGAAATTATGTCTTAGTCCTTGGAAGATTTAAGGGAGGAGGAATGGGTTTATCCTCAATTCCTATGAGCTATAATGGCTATGGATGAAGAAATCAATAGTTTCTAATAGCATTTTTTCTTTGGTCCTGGGTGATTTTATGTTCTCTCATATGAAGCAACTAGGCAGGAATCATGGACTCATGATTCCTGCTAGACAAGCAGGTAGAGACCTTGACCTTTGCACAGCTATATATTGTGCACAAACTGCAACCATTCCTATGCCGAGAAATAGTGCCTGAGGCTATCCTTGAAGACCATTCAGAAACTATTCTAATTCAGAATGCAACAAGTTAAGTAGTCACTGGGATATTATGGCAGCCCATATGACCCCGCTAGTTAGGGAACTCCAGTGGTTGTCAGTTTAAGGGCAACAGAAGGTGCTGACCTTTTTCTTTAAAGTCCTTTAAATAATATGACAAAAATATTTATTTTATTGACTGCATTTAGAGGTAGTCCTTGTGTAACAGTGGTAATTGGGACTAGGAACTCAGTCACAATAACAGATTATCATACTGACTTAAGCAATAGCACTTAGACTTACAGTACATACCACTTCACAGTGCTTTACAGCCCTCTCTAAGCAATTTACAGAGTCAGCCTATTGCCCCCAACAATCTGGCTCCTCATTTTACCACTCTTAGAAGGCTATTAGGCTGAGTCAGCCTTGAGACGGTGAGACTCGAACTGCTGGCAGCCAACCGTCAGCAGAAGTAGCCTGCAGTACTGCATTCTAACCACTGTGCCACTACAGCCATTAAGATCGGTTCCAATAGTTCCAATTATGGGCAAATCCTGTGGAATCATCTGGTACGATGTCACATGACCTCCTACTGGCTTCCCCATTGACTTTGCTTGTCAGAAGCTGGCAATGAAGGTTGCAAATGCTGATCATTTGATCCTCTGTTACAACATTTGTAATTGCAAACTGGTTGCCAAGCATCTGAATCACAATCATGTGACTGCAAGAATGCTGTGATAGCCCCAATTTCAATGACTGACCACACATGACTGCTAAATGAATGATCATTAATTAAGGACTACCTGTATAAACTGCCCAACTCAAAACAGTGTGGCTCTTGGCAGTGTACAGAAGAATAAAAAGAATCATGTAATTTAAAATGTACACAATATATAAATATAAAATGTAAAACAGTGACCAGCCACACTAATAAAAAGAACCACAAAGAGTCCAAGCATTTGGGGGGAAAGTCATGTTTTAACAGCTTTCTTAAAGGTAAGCAGAACTGGAGCTTCTTATTGAGAGGGGGTAAGGCAATCCCAGAACACAGGGCCACCCACCAATAAAATAAGCTTATTAAATCCCATAACATAGCAAAACTTAAAAGAGGGAAATTGGATCCTGCCCTTTCCACAAAAGAGTATGGGTCTTGCAAGTAACTCAGTCCTGTGCCACGTAGGGCTTTAAAAGTGATAGTGCAGCTTACAGAGCAACAATGTTACATGGATGTAATAAGCTATGCCAACCATAACCCAATAAAAAAAACAAGTATAAGTATGGCCTCTCAGTCTAGGAATGGATGCAACTGGCACACAAGATATAGTTGTGGAAAGGACTCACTAGCCACAATTGCCACCTGCTTTCTGAGAAATCTAGATTGCACACAAGTCTGAACGGGACAGTACCACTCCATTCAGAACCAAAGTCAGAAATACTTTAGCTCCCAGACCTAGGGGACCCAAATCACTCAGTCTTAGAAAGCATTTGTTGGGTCACTGATACTACTCTAAGAAGCATACTGGTAGATGCTTCTACAGCCAAAAGTCCAAAAATTGGAAACCTTCCAAATGTACTGTCCTATAGGATCCTGGCTTCCCATTGATAGACCACATAATAAATGACACCATATGTCAGCAGTGTTGCAATTAGCCACCAATAGCCGATGAAATCCAAAAATGGCAGCTGAGATCATGTGCTTTTCATAAATACTCATAAATTGGTCTGGAAGACATGACCTCACAGATAGTCCAGATAGTTCTATTGATGAGCATAGTCATATGATAAATTATGATAATGATGATTGTTGCTATAGTTTTGTTGTTCATTTATCGGTTTTTAACCCAAAATTGTAATGAGATATGTAAGCCGCTCAGAATATTTTTCTGAGAGCCATATAAGCCTTAGTAAAACACATAAAGAAATAGAAAATTAATTTTATTGTGAATAATTGTTTGATATTAATGTTTTCTATCTGTAGATGTAGATGAATGTGAAAGACATCCTTGTGGGAATGGAACTTGTAAAAATACAGTTGGATCATATAACTGCCTGTGCTATCCAGGATTTGAGTTAACTCATAATAATGACTGTATGGGTAAGAGAATGAATAAATAGTACATATAATCACTTAGAAAAAGTGATGATATAAGATATTCAAAGAGAAACATGGAAATGCTATAATATTTATTTCAGTCCTCCAATCAGAAAAAAATAGGATACTCTTTCAATTTCTTAAGTTTTATTGAACAGTGTAATTATGATTATACTTTTAACTAATCAGAATTTGCATAAGTTTTGGTTGTCATTTCACAGTTATTTGTCGTTGTGGCCTATTGTTATATTTCTATTCCATCAGTTTGTAGTCAAACAAAGCTCTTAATAAGAATGGTAGATAATATGAGGACGTTCTACCAAATTTTCTTATGAGTCAAACTCATAGGTCAAATACAGAAGATCCCTAGTTGGCTCACACTTGAAGCAACAAATATTCTATTCCTTTCTAAAAATGTTTTTTTTTCTGAATTTGGAGTTTTACTTGTAATCAAATACAAATAATTCTACTTTATGGGAGAGGGGCAAATTACCCAAGAATGTGGTTGCTAAACTGTTGCAGTCTGGATTTAGACAGATTTGAGAATAAAATTGGCCCTAATTGCCCTGATAGATTTCCTTTTGTTGGAGAGAAATAAAAGGAGTGCAGTACTGATCCTGCTTGAACTTTTTAGCACTAAACACAGAATCTTTGGAATAATTTCTGCGGTGGAGGTTTTGACGTTTTACTGTGGATGGTTTTAGAGAGTAGAATTACATGGTTGCACTTCTATTTTTGGCATCTATATTGTAGAATTCCACAGAGTATTATCTCCACTATTGAGTTACAGTATTAACCTCTTTTTCATATATCAACATAAACTATATTTGTTCTCCCCATTGCCAGTGAGGCCCTGTCTCTGTTGCATCTATTTAATATCACTGTCAAAGAGAGATGTCTTGGTTAGTAGTTGTGCCAGCCAGCTAGGCAAGGTGATTGTGCTTATCCTCTGATTTGCTGCCATATCCCTCCAGCATATTCCCAGCCGGCAATTAAAATATCAACCAGAGTGTAATAATACTATCCATTTGCTCAACCAATGCCTCCCCCCATATTGGAAGATATTCTTTCCTCTGCTAAACTGAAACACACGTCTCATTTTCCACTATCCAGTAGGTGAATATGAATGGACTGCTTCAATTCAATTTAACTCTTCCTGAGCCTAGAATTTTCTTGAATTCGATAATGTACCAACTGATGCTGGTACTAGTTATTAGGGCTATGTGCAAAGATTTGAATGATTCCTTTGCTTCAGTCAAAAACCCAGTCAAAGCAGCCTCCCTTTGTCATTTTGCATAAAGTGTTGCAGCCATACTGTTTTTTATATATGCACTAAAGATGAAGATCAAAATTTATATACAAATATTTGTGGTCTTTCTGAATATATTTCTTTGATGTATGAAATATTAAAAAATAAAGATTTGTTTAGTAATAACTATTCTTAAATAATCCATATAACTTAAATGCTTGAGAGATTACTTTTTTATATACAAGGACTCATTCCTTACCAGCCATGTTTTGCCATTTCTATGATTTTATCTCTTAGATGTGTTTATCCCTTAATATGCTAACTCTGTCTATATATGTGTTTTCATCGTGTTGAACTCAAGAGAAATACCTAACTTTTTCTTGGTTTTTTATAGATATTGATGAGTGCAGTTCCTTCTTTGGGCAGGTGTGCAGAAATGGAAGGTGCTTTAATGAAATTGGTTCTTTCAAATGTTTATGTAATGAAGGTTATGAACTTACTCCAGATGGCAAAAATTGTATTGGTATGTATAAAAGCAGTTATCAAGTGCCGTATGCTACAATCTAATGCACATTTAATAAGCTTGCACTGGACATTGTGGAATGTACTTTTACATATATTTTGTAATATTCCTCTGGGTTTTTAGGCACCACAAATAGAACTGTGTAATTATTTTATTTATTTGTTTAT
This sequence comes from Bothrops alternatus, assembly GCA_034064705.1. Taxonomy (NCBI): domain Eukaryota; kingdom Metazoa; phylum Chordata; class Lepidosauria; order Squamata; family Viperidae; genus Bothrops; species Bothrops alternatus. The sequence goes on along the minus strand of JARGCV010000018.1, from coordinate 11,832,042 downwards.
TTAAATTTATTGGATGCCCAACATTTAGCTATTTTGGATGCAGATTTGAAGTAGCTTGTTTTCTGTAGGATAAATATACCGTTTAATTTCTATGCAAGAGATTTGATTATGCACTGTCAGCAGGGGCTGATTTTAACATTAGATATACTTTTTTGACCTGCATATTTAACAGTTTTTTCAGCCATGTTACTTTCTTGAAGAAAGCAGTTCTATATAGATGAAGGTACTATAAAAAAAATCCAGCGAATTAGTGATAGAAATTGGGGAAAGTTCAATGAATTTGTATACAATATTTGCCTATTGTGCCTGTATATTTTATGGTGAAAGCACTAAAAGTACTGAACTATGACTAGAAATTAAAATTTATCCATATCTATGAGAGTCATTAAGTGATTATGGGATAGTCTGTCAGCTATATCTACTTCTGCTTCTGTTATGGATAAATAATGAATCTTGCTTTCTAGGATGACAGACAGAATATAAATTTAAGAAATAAATTCAACTCAGAATCCTTAAATTGGCACTTTTTTTCCTCCATTCTATTGAGATATTAATGAATGTGTAGTGCTTCCTGGCTCATGCTTTCCTGGGACATGTCAAAATTTGGAAGGATCATTCAGATGTATCTGCCCACCAGGATATGAAGTAAAAAGTGAAAGCTGCATTGGTAAGGGTGTCTTTTCTTTCTGGAAATAGTTGGCATGGTAACAAAATTGTTTATGGAAATAAAATTTAGGTATTGTGCTACACACACAAACGTGTGTGTGTGTGTGTGTGAGAGAGAGAGATCTGTGATACCAGAAACATACTGACCTTCATATTTTAGTAACATGATCTTTCAGATGTTGTTCCCATGCTGAATAAATCTTATGGAAATTGTAGTCAGCAAGCCTTGGACCATCACATATTTCCTGTTTGGTCTATACCAGCGGTTCTCAACCTTTTCCGGGGCTCAACCCCAGCCCGCATCGCGATAGGGAAAAAAATGGCCCGCAACGGCCCGCATCGCGATAGGGAAAAAAATGGCCAACAAAAAAAAATGGCTGACCCCCCCAAAAAATGGCCAACCCCCCCAAAAAATGGTGGACTGTGGTGCTTGGCGACCCCCGTGAAATGGTCGTTCGACCCCAAATGGGGTCACGACCCACAGGTTGAGAACCGCTGGTCTATACTCACATTAGTTCCAGGTGGCCTGTTTCTTGATAGTGGATTTTGGGAATTTAGGAGGTTGTAGCTACATATTTTATACATTGTTTTCTATGAACAAAATTTCCTCCTTGAATACAGCACCTGCAATTTTTTTATTTGAGATGGATGCTATTTTTATATTCAGCAAAAAGTACCTTTGCTAATTATCTATCAAAACAGTATCTGAAGCAAACCAATAAAAACAAAACATTTTTAATCTAAGATACATGTGATTTTAAAACTTCTTTTAACATATGGTATCTTGACAATTAACAACATTTTCCATCCATTCTGACATAAAGGGTTGCAATAAGAAGAATTTAATGTTTTAATTATATTTTCAGATATTGATGAATGTAATGAGGATCCTAACATCTGCCTGTTTGGGACCTGCACTAATACTCCAGGAGGATTTCAGTGCATCTGCCCTCCAGGTTTTGTAATATCTGACAATGGTAGGAGATGTTTTGGTAAGTATAACGGTTGTAACAGGCAATAATAATAAACTCAAATATTATGAGTGTTAAATTAAGAACAATATGGAATCTTGATTTTTATTAAATAAACATTTCTATCTCCCCTTTCTATTTAAAATTTTGTTAGAGTAGTTAAAAGGATAATTAAAATAACAAATTAATTAATATGTAATTAATTATGTAGATTTGAAAAGTAAATGTAACAAATTCAGCTGTACATGCCTTTTAAAAAATTAAGCAAATAAACATTTAAAAGAAATCTCAGCAGACTTCATGATATAGAGTTGGATATAAAAGTAATTGTTGCTCATTAAGTAAGTACTAAATAACCCTAACTAGGACTACAGTGAATTGTGATTAGTGCAAATTGTTATGGGTAATCTATACTAAGGCTTAATCAAAAGCGAATTACTATTTCCTACTGATGATAAGAGTCTAAGTTGGAATATTTCCAAATAAGTAGCCTGGATTAAATTCATTCTTAATGTGAGATTAATTACAGTGGTATGACTTTGCTTTCTCTCAGATACTCGACAGAGCTTCTGTTTCACTAACTTTGAGAATGGGAAGTGCTCTGTGCCAAAAGCATTTAACACCACCAAGGCAAAATGTTGTTGCAGCAAGATGCCAGGAGAAGGTTGGGGTGATCCATGTGAACTGTGTCCTAAAGAAGAAGAAGGTAGTAAAAACATTGCAAAGCTTTTCAAGAAAAACAGAAAATGAAACATGAAATCCATACATAGTGTCTCCATCTATAAAACCACATCCTAAATTAAAATATTGGATCTCACTCATCAAGTCATCATATGAAGTTGGAAGTAGAAAAACATGAGTTGGAACCTACCATAGAAAAACGTTCTTCATCTGTTTTTATTATCGTCTTATACTAGATGCTGAGTAGTATTACAGCAACAATTACTGACTACATTTTGGACGTACCGTACTCTCTCCTTAGCTGAATTCTTTATTACAAGAGCAATTGGAAAATTCCCTTGATAGAATTTGTTGAAAATTTTATTTAAATTACAGTAGAGAGTTTAAAACACTGCTTTGTATATTCTCTCCTTAGTAGTGGTGTTTCAAAATTTTTCTTTTAACAGTTGCTTTTCAGGATCTATGTCCATTTGGCCACGGAACTATACCTGGAATAGATGATACACGAGAAGGTACGAATTTCCTTCATTATCACTCCACTAAATATCTCTGTTTACATAATAGTTAAACGAAATTGTGTATTGGATGGAGCTTTTTTAAAATATGATTTATATATTTAACCAAGGGAAGTGAACATAAATTTTATTTCAAGAAAGTTGCTCTGCCTGTAAGTGCAGAATTATCGTAATATAGTACAATGTTGTTTAATATTATTATAGCTAATGCGGGTTTATATCATTAATAAATAAGTAAATTGTTATATCCCATTTACTGCATTAAAAATTAAAATTGCTTAATTAAAGTGTAATAAAATGTATAAAAACAAATTTAATAAATACTTAAATATATAAAGTAATTAAAATGGTGATACCAAAATGCTAAACAGTTAGCACTTCACATTTTAAAATATAAACTTATAAAAATAATGCACCAAAAGTTAACTAATCACATGTACATCCTGTGTTAACATCCAATCAAATTTAAAATATTTTCAACAATGTCTAATGAGAATAAATCTGGTGAATTACTGAAAAGATATTCTCGTATGCTCTTGAAACTACTGTATGAAGAAAATTATAATTAAAACAATGAGCAGATATTATATTTTAAAATGTGTGGTATGTTAAAGCTTTTTTTCTTTTTTACTCACTATTTTTAATTGAAAAAAACTGAAATTCTATTATTCAGTAATGGTACCCTGAAATCTTGATGGCATAACCTTTTCTTTCAGATGTCAATGAATGTCTGGAGAATCCTGGTATTTGTTCCAATGGACACTGCATAAACACTGATGGATCATTCCGTTGTGAATGTCCCTTGGGATACAACCTTGACTACACTGGAGTGCAATGTGTAGGTGTGTGTTGATTCTGTACTGCACGTTGTTTATAGATTGCATGTTTTGTAACCCTTAAAGTTTATAAACTTGGTTTGAATTTCAGTTTTAAAATATTTATTCGGCCTATTATATTTTAGATACTGATGAATGTTCCATTGGTAATCCTTGTGGAAATGGCACATGTTCCAATGTGATTGGTAGTTTTGAATGCAATTGCCTGGATGGATTTGAACCTGGACCAATGATGAATTGTGAGGGTAAGTTATAGTATGTTTTTATATACACCTGCTAACCTGCTCTGGGTATTTACAGTATATTCAAAAGAGAAAAAGAAGATGATAGGATTATAACAGATTTCTAACTAACTGATAAACTGATTGGAATTAATCAGTTCAGCGTAAGATGGCCCAAAGCATCACAACATAGCAGGAACACAAATAGCAGCAATGACTCTCCTGTCTGTGCATTCTTGCATATAGAGTGGGCTTGAGAAAGTAAAATACATTCATCTGATGGCCACAGGACCGCAGGGCACTGGTGAACTGGTGAGGTGTTCACCATTATGATTAACATCCTTTTGCCTACTATTTCTTTGTTCTAATTAAGTTTTATTGTTTTATTGTTTTAAATAATATTATTAGATAATGATAATTATTTTAGGAATGTATTAATTATTTTAGAAATCAAAAATCCATGCATGACCAGTATGCTAAATTTTGTTTGTTGAGAAAGGACTTCATTAATTCTTATCCCAATCTCTTTCCACACGTAACTGCACCACACACAGCATTAAGAAATGTACAAAAATGATTAATTATAAATTATAAGTATACTATTAAATGCAAATGTATTCTGTTTTGTCTTGCTTAGATATAAATGAATGTGCACAAAATCCTTTGCTTTGTGCTTTTCGCTGTATAAATACTTATGGTTTCTATGAATGCACCTGTCCAGTGGGATATGAATTAAGAGAGGACCAGAAAATGTGCAAAGGTAAGGACCTTTTTAGTACTTTTGCCAATACAATTTTTATAGAACAATGTATTCTGTAAAGTTTCTGAATTTGAAGCATAACAATTTACTGTAGAAGAAAAGGCTATTGCTATAATTATGTCATCTTTTATGAAAGATGGAACTGAGCATTAAAGAACATATGCAGAATGTATAAAGTAATAAAACATGGAGTTCTCTTTGTACTATTAATTAAAAAATATTGTTCATAAATTATTGAATTGCTACATTATATTTCAATTTGGCTTTTGATAAGATTGCAAGAATTGGGATGCCATTCAATTTCCAGTTAATTTTGGTATTAAGAAAAAATAGGCATGTTTTCTAACATTTATATTATTTTGCTTTCTGAAAAGATCTCGATGAATGTGCAGAAGATCTACACGACTGTGAATCTAGAGGCATGATGTGCAAAAATCTGATTGGAACCTTCATGTGCATATGTCCCCCCGGGATGACTCGAAGACCAGATGGAGAAGGTTGTATTGGTAGGTACTGAGACGAAGTACTTTGGTCTTTGCAATTAAATTAAAAGCAAACAATTTGATTTAACAATTCATTCTTAGACAATGGTAGTTTGTGATATTGTGTATTTTATCGCTAGGCACTATAATTGTATACAATTGTCATCAGATTATTAGAGAAGCAGCTAAAGAATCCAAATAAGGGCTTGTAATACAAATGCAGAAAAGGCTTGTTCATGGACAGTAGCTGGTAACAGGACTTCTGCAGGTAACACAGGACCTTCCACATCCCAGAAACTAAGGCCAGACCTTAAGGACTTAATAACATATAACTGAACACATTGATACAGAGTTTCATGCCAAGAGTATGTATAATTCTGCCTGGCAACCCCTGGCATTTTAGTTCCCATGACTACTGAGGAGGAGAACATTGCCAAATCAATTTAGAATCGTAAAAATAAATAATTTATATTTCACAAAGGAATCTCATAATAATAGGCTTACGTACATTATGCTTAGAATGTGTTGAGTCATTATAAATTGTCATGTGAGAATAAATAATAATTACATTATCAAGCAAACTGAGCTGGCATATTTTATCAGCTTTTAGTAGATGTGCACCTTTGTGGTTTCAGACAGCTGGAGAATATGAACCTGAAAATTTTGTAATATGTAAAATGCACTACTTTTACTACATAGCTATAAGTATTATGAAGAATTGTCAATGACGAAATAAGAGTTTTAAAATATATTTGTTTATTAGAAATTGCATCGTCTTATATTATTTGCATGCTAAAACAAAATTTATACTTGTTCAATCCAGCTAGAGCTTCAAATAGTTATTCAAATAAGTGCATACTTCCATTCTAATCTCTGACTATTTACCATTTCAGTTTTTCAGCAATTTTACACATCTTTGTATCAAAGCAGATGCAGATCCCTGTCATGCAGTAATTCTTACCTCTTCCTCCTTCCAAAAAATTCCCCCTTCCATTGAAATGTTTTTAGAAATACAAGTTTATCACAACTAAAATCCTATCGTATTTTCTTTGTACTCAATATAACTGACTTTCTGAAGTTAGGACTTTTTAGCTTTAGAAGTTTTTTTTAATCTGCTATCATCAGAAGTGTAGCTTTCATTTTGAATTGTGGGAATTACTGTTACTCTTTTTGCTTTTGTCCTATTTCATTTTTGTTGTTGTTTTGTTTTGTTTTCTTGTGATCAAGATGAAAATGAATGCCACAGTAAGCCTGGTATCTGTGAAAATGGTCGTTGTATAAACATTATTGGAAGTTACATATGTGAATGTAATGAAGGTTTCCAGTCAAACCCATCTGGAACTGAATGCATGGGCAAGTAAATTTATATTCCTTAGTTTCTATGTCTGTTTGTCTATAGTTTGTAGGTGCTTCTGACAAGAATAAAGTAAAGACATCTGTTTGAAACATAAAATAGGGGTTTTTCACAAAAATCAACCTATACTAACTTTATTATTATTAGGATGCTAAATCATTTTTTAAAATTTACTTTGATGTAAGAGATATAAATTATCTAATGTGTTGAGATAAACAATCAAATGTTTTGAGTTAAAATTATTATATGTGAAGTGCTAAGCTGTTACCATAGCTAAAAATCTTCATTTTATTTCATGAAATTTAAATGCTGTTTTTGTGAGAATATTTTTTTCAAAAAATATAGTTACTCTAGGAATCATGATTGAAAAATGAGAAATTATTTTAACAGAATAAAATGCTTCTTAGTTAAACGTGTGTGTTATTTCTCCACATTCATTACACAGACAACCGACAAGGTTTCTGCTTTGCTGAAGTCTTGCAGACAATGTGTCAAATGGCCTCCAGTAGCCGTAATCTTGTCACCAAATCAGAATGCTGTTGTGATGGTGGAAGAGGGTGGGGCAATCAGTGTGAGATTTGCCCACTCCTAGTAACAACTCAGTACAAGAAGCTGTGCCCACATGGCCCAGGATACACCACTGATGGGAGAGGTATTCTTCATGGAACCCTCAGACAAGTTTCCTTTTTCTAACTATTGGGTGGTAGGAAGTTGAAGTTATATAATATTGCCTTTAAAACTAAGGATGCCCTTGATTTTGAAAAAAGAATATTGTAATTTAGCTAAATTGCTTACCAAACAATTTGCAGTGAAAATTTCCTATGCAGCTAATGATTAAAATGGATTGTTTCTATTGATTTAGATTATACAGATTATTCATTGGTAAACAGCAAGAAAATTCATTGTTAATAAATTGTCTAACCTTCCCAATCTCAAGAGAACATACAACATAGTCTCTGTTTATAGGTTAGACCAGACATGTCAAACACAAGGCCCGGGGGCTGGATCGACCCGCAAAGTAGTTTCATGTGACCCGCGAAGCCATCCTGGAAACAGTGAGGGAACGGCCCCTGTTGCCTTGGCCCTGGCCCAGGCCGGCTGGGAGCCAATGTACAATTTTGTGGTGGCCATCTATGCTGAAATGCATTCAGTCTTAGCTCCACAAGGCCCTCTGGAAACAGCGAGCAACCAGCCCCTGGATGCATGCTGGGGAGGTGTCACCCTTTGTGAGGAATGAAGAAATGCACCATCGCCTGGAAGTGGCCAGCAAATGGCCCTCGCCTATTTCACATATCCAGCTTGATGGGCTCTGCCCTGGTCCTACCCCTTTCTGCCAGAGACCCTCAGATCTGTCCCACTCCTGCCCAGGCCCCCACAGGCACCCTTGACACGAATGATGTCGAACTGGTCACGCCCACCCAGTAGGCCACACCCAGTAGCCCCCCCCCAAGGGCAACCGCAATGCTGATGCGGCCCTCTATGAAATTGAGTTTGACACCCCTGAGTTAGACAGTAGACTGCTGCTACTGGTCTTGCCTTTTCCCTACTTTCCTCCCCTTCAATCACTTCTGCCTAAATGCTGTTTCTGTATAGAAGTGAACCATCCAAAAATTGGCACATCTTTTACACATCGCTACCAAGTATGATATTTTAGTAACATTGAAATAATTGGTACTAACTGTTGTGATTAAAACTAGTGGGCATCATATTGAAATACTGTAAAGTGAAATTCTTAAACAATTTAGGACAAACTATGGGCTATGAGTGAGACAGAAGTAGCAAAGTTCTGCTGAGGTTTATGGGGAAGGGGTGGTGGTTCAAAGGTTCTTTTTTTGTGGAAAAAAATTCTCCCATTTCAAAACAGTGGGTAGAACAATGATTACAAGAACTTCTACTCTTCCAAAACTCATGGAACAGTTACACTGAGATTCACTTTATTTATTCATTTATTAAAAAATTATCCTAAATTTTTCAATGGTTTTTAATTCTTAGTATTCCCTCATTTCCAATCTGGCTATAACACAGTTGGCTTCTCTACTGGTGAATCTTTTTGTCCATGAACAGAAAGGTGTTACATCTTGACATCTACAAAAAACTCAGAAACTCATAGAATTATGGCTACTTAATTAATTTGTATTTGTTTAATGGCACTATTAGCTGTAAATGGCTATGTGCCAAAATTAAAAAAATGCATCTTATTTTTTATTCCATAGATATTGATGAGTGTACGGTCATGCCAAACCTATGTAGACATGGCCAATGCATAAACACCATGGGTTCCTTCAGATGTTTTTGTAAAGTTGGCTATACTACTGACATAAGTGGAACTTCTTGTGTCGGTAAGTTTTAACTTTTATATTGTATCATATTGTTATATCTATATTATAATCTGTTACATTTTACATTTTGTGGGTGATTTAAAATATTATATTATAAAGTCTTAGGATTTTTCTCCAGATTTCAAAAGTTCTCTACAATCATATTCCTGATTCAAAACAATCTCATATCAACAGGAATAGTAATTTGATGTCTTTTAAGTTAGTCCCTACAGTGGGATCAAAAATAGTGTTCTTGTTCTGTAGAGATCCAAAGCCCTAACAAAAGATCTTTAATTTTATTTTTTTTCTTACATTTTAACTCTCATTCACTCTCTCTTTCTCTTATTATATCACAGCTCAGATTAAAAAAAGACACAGAACAGAGATTATAATTCTGTGGAATTATAATTTAGCTAAACTTCCCCTTACCCTCACTATTTAAGTTTGGTGAACATAGAAAAGATTCTCATGAAGTTGGAATTTGGAAGTAGAGTTAGTATCATAAATTACTTTAAGTAAGGTAGATTTTTTTTCCAGTGCCTCTGGAAATACTGTTTTTATGAAGATTGGCAAGTAGTAATATCACTCTAGTTCAGTGGTGGCGAACCTATGGCACGGGTGCCAGAGGTGGCACTCAGAGCCCTCTCTGTAGGCACGTGCGCCATTGCCCCAGGCCTTCAGCTGGGTTTTATAAAACATTTTTGCTTTAGGCCTCCGCCACCATGTGCAAAAAAAAAAAAAAAGAAGGTTCAATCAGTCAATTTCAACTTCTCGCGGGGAAAAAAAAGATCTTGCAAAGTTGGAATTGATTGATTGAACTTTTTAGTCCCACCAGTCTGCCGTTACCACTGCAGCCACGCCCACCCAATTGGCCATGCCCAGCCAATGGGCCACATCCACCCGGCACTCGACGATGCATAAGTGGATTTTGGGTTGCAGTTTGGGCATTCAGTCTCTAAAAGGTTCGCCATTACTCCTCTAGTTTATAATGTTGTGGTTTGGGATTGAAACTTGCATAGCTTCCTATGTGAACTGTAAAATTGATATTGTGAATTTAAACTTTCTTGAAATATTTTTTCTCAATCATTTTACAAATTTGATTACAAATGCTGAATTCTAAACTGAGCTGAAGGATTGTTTCCTTCATTTTTTTTACTAAGTGAGAACTTCAAAAATCTTACTGCCAACTTGTTTGGCCTTTTTGCACTATGATGAATCTTGTCTTTGGTTAGAGCTGAAACATTTTTTAAATAAATTTTAGTCTCTTAGGCATTGTCCCCTGGTTTCATTTTGAATCCAATGCTATGGAATAAATAAAATGTGAATATGAATTATTCTTGTAATTAGATCTTGATGAATGTTCCCAGTCTCCCAAACCATGCAATTTTATCTGCAAGAATTCTGAAGGAAGCTACCAATGTTCATGTCCACGTGGCTATATCCTCCAAGATGATGGAAAATCCTGTAGAGGTAAGAGAATGAGTAACTTAATGGATTTTCTAACCAATTTTCTTATACAATCATGTTCTTATGTCAGCTAATCAAAACAATAATATTAAATGTGGCCCATTGGATCCAATGTTCTTACAAGGGAATTATCCGTGTTGCAATTAAGGAAGAAATAGACATGATCAATATTGGAGTTCTGTCTTTGTGAAACATCATAGTAATGATGTTAAAAAAGAAATTGTATGGCAAAGAGTACAATACAATTTCTGCTTGATTATAAGGCATGTAGGGTAAAATAGGAAGTGCTGGCCATATACTTTCATTGAAAAACAATAAAATCATAGAATTCAATTATACCTGTATTGGATTGTTGACATATTCCAGTTCTGTGGGCAAATGTGTAAAGACTGCCATTATTCCATTGTTACTGAGCATTTCTGTGGGTTTTTAAAGATGCTTCTCTATACAAAAATCCTTATGGGAGCATTGCTCAGGGAGCACTGCATCTTTGATGCTTTTGCAGGGATGCCATTCCCTTCACCCCAGACCTATTATAAAGGAAACTTCACTAAAGTTACTATCTGCCCAAATGACAGCAGGACAGGCCAGTTGTAACCATCCACCTCTCTAAAAACAATACAGGCCAACACAGAATATGGGATATTAACAAAATTAGAATCTTGAGAATTCCCAAAAAAGGATAATTTATGAGAAAGCCAGAGAGATTGGATTTTTCTAGGCAAAACAACCAGATGTCCATGGTGGGGTTGGGGTGGCTACTCAAATAATACAATGGGTGCCTTACCATTGTAATACAAGCTCTACCCTTTTGGTATGTCCATTGAGATTCTGCATGCATGTTTGTAAGAGGTGGCACTTACACTATGGCATTTTTTGTGTTGAATCAAAGAAAGTCTTTTAGCTAATTCACCGCATTTAAAAGCAATTTTGATTGTTGTAACAGTGTTATTAAATATTGGATTAAATAAACATGTTATCTTAATTTTTAAAGAAATAAGCACCTTATTTTTCTACTCCTAGATCTTGATGAATGTCAGACTAAACAACATAACTGCCAATTCCTTTGTGTCAATACCTTGGGGGGATTCACATGTAAATGTCCACCAGGTTTCACACAACATCATACGGCCTGTATAGGTAAGGGGTTAATTTTATTGTTTATGTTTCATAAAAACATGTAACATTTCTCAGATCTCCTTAGCAACAACAAACAGGGCTAGTAATAAGATTAATAATCAGGCTAAGAAGATAGCATTCTTTATTTTTCTTCTGGTATCTGATTTATAAAAAAATGAAATTTTTATTTATTTTATTTTATGATTTTTATACCGCCCCCCTCCCAAAGGACTCGGGGCGGTGTACAGCCCAATTAAAAACATCAACATACAAAAAGTAAAATTATTAAAAATAAATTAAATAATTTGGCCCGATCAAAATGTCATTTTGTAGATAACAATGAATGTGGATCACAACCTTCACTTTGTGGATCAAAAGGAATCTGTCAAAATACTCCTGGAAGTTTTGCCTGTGAATGCCAAAGAGGTTTCTCTTTAGATTCCACTGGATTGAACTGTGAAGGTAATAAGTTGTGAAAACTGTGAGTGTCATAAATTACATGCCAAAGAGGTATTTCTGGAAATCGCCAGTCATTATTTAATAATCATATTTATTTATTTATGTCTGTTAGGCTTATTCATGTACTTATTGGCATCTTTATTATTCACTGGAACTCTTTTAACTCATAGTGTAATTGGAATGTTGTCATTTATGTGTGGCAGAGCTACTGAAATATAGATTGGAGGCAGTTTTGAATTTTTGATTGATTATGTGCCATCAAGTTGTTTTCAATGCCTAGTTACCACATTGACAGATTTTCTGTGCCACGTAGATAGATGACAATCTATCCCTAACCTGGTCCTTCAGGTCTTCTAATCGTCACTGTAACTGAGTCCATCCACATTGCTGTTGGTCTGAGCACCGTGAGGAACAGAATGTTTTTGCTTCCTGAATCGATGCTATTTTGATTGCTTCAATTGTTTTGTACTGTACTGTTATTTTAATTTCATAAAACTTTCCAGAGTCTTCTGGAAGGGGATGGCCTACAAATTCAACAAATAAATGAATAATAGAGAGAAAATAGAAGAGAGTGGCTGAAATGTACAAAATATATCATAAATCTTCCATCCTTTCATTTACCTGAGTCTTGTCCTCTTCTCAACAGCCAACAAGTAAACTGAATTTTCTAACTAACCATATGCAATTGTTACTCCTACCCCAACCTCCAATAAAGCAGCTGCTTCTCATAAATAGTATTTAACTGAATGACTAAGGGTAGAGCTGCACTCTTGGCCTTTAATTCAGAATGATCTTTAAGTGGGAGGCAAAAGAAAACTGAAGTGCAATTTTCCCTGGCTGGTAATGGTTGCAGAGGATTTTTACAGCTTGAATCTACTTTTTTACTAATAAAAACTTTAATAATGATGATCTTGTATATTAACTCAAAAGAAAATCTCAAAGAATGTCATGAATTGTTTTTCTATACATATATACAAAAAATAGCAAATTATTTACTATTTTATTCTTGCATCTTTTTCTTTATTTTAATATCTTTATTTATAGATGTGGATGAATGTGGCGGAAATCACAGATGTCAGCATGGCTGCCAAAATATTCTTGGAGGCTACAGATGCAGCTGCCCGCAAGGATATATCCAGCATTACCAGTGGAATCAGTGTGTGGGTAAGAAACTCATTTTACATAGAATTAATGATGTAAGGTAGAGAATAAAAATGGTACGTAGAAATCCCAAATACGTTTATTTTATATAATTTGTTCCTTCATGATGCTAATTGTTATACCAACTCCTGCTATTAAAATGAAATATATTTATTCTGTTATTCTGTGTTCTTTGAAATAACATCTATTTCTCTATGCCAATCTTAAAAAAGAAAACCAGGAAATACATTTATTAATATTAGAAATTAGTCACCATTGTAACAAGCTCTCCCTTGTTAAAATCTGCAAGCTTAAAAAAGTATGTTTTTCAACAGATGAAAATGAATGCTCAAATCCTAGCATTTGTGGTTCAGCTTCGTGCTACAACACTCTTGGAAGCTACAAATGTGCGTGTCCCTCTGGATTCTCTTACGATCAGCTCAATAGCGCATGCCATGATGTCAATGAATGTTCCTCTACTAAGAATCCCTGCAATTATGGCTGTTCCAATACTGAAGGCGGATACCTCTGTGGCTGCCCTCCGGGGTATTACAGAGCAGGACAAGGGTGAGTAGTTGATGGTGACAGACTCTTCCTTCATCTTTTACAAAACCGTGAACGACTAACATATTTTACTATGAAGCAGTTTCTACTATCTTGGAAGAGTCAACTCTCAGCTCATTAATAAGAAGTTAATGTTTTCTACTAGTGGAATCTCTGATCTCTGGTTTGTGATCTCTGAGTTCATATTATGCTTTCATGAGAGACTGAATGTTTAAAACGGTTAATGGAGACAAACTATAATTTTTGTTACAATCTATTCCTCCACAAAAAAAAAGGAATGTATGTGTAACATCTGTCCAAGTCAGTGCCGATTATCATCCCTTTTTTAAACAATGCTACCGGACAGTTACAGACTCATTTGCTACAGTGTTCTCCAACTTTCACTGAATGCATGCTGTTCTAGTTAAGTTTTTGTTAGGCAAATCATAATCCTGTTGCTTAATCATGAAATAGGTTTATTTATGAAACTGAATAATATGGCAGCCATAGTGTTTACATTACAACAATGCACGGTTTACAATGTGTAATGCAGATTGGATGAAAATTAAATATGTGGATCAGATCCAGAGTAAAAGCACCATTGACAGAATAGCCTTTTTCAGGAGGAGTAGATTTAATTGGTAGAGTTTTTCAGTTACCTAAATTATGCAAGAGTACTCTTATTTTCTGCGGTATCCTATGTCTCCTCTCCACCATTGTTCCATGAGTTGAATCATTCTGATCCAATCCTAGAAGTTGTTTCCCTTACAGCATGCCCACAGTGATCTGATCGTACTTTGGTGCTTAGCAATTGGCTTATAATTACAGATAGTCCTCGCTTAATGACCATTCGTTCAGCGACCATTCAAAATTACTACGGTGCCGAAAAAAGAGAGTTTTGAGCAGTTGCTGCAGCACCCAAGCAGACACATGATTGTGATTTGGGCACTTGTCATGGCCCCATCAGAACCTGGTTCGAAGGAGGAGGAGGAGTTGAAACCAGGACCATCCAACAGGGATGGCACTTGTCCCTTGGCATGTTTGGAGAGGCCAGGGGCTAAGGACGATGTTGTCCCAGGGCCCTCAGGCTTTGTGGGACGCGGTCGACCAGTCGGAGAGCTGCCTGCCTTCACAGACACAGGGGAGGATTGGCTGCTGACAGGTAGTGGTGCTGATAGGTAGCAGATCTCCTCTGATGAGGAACAGCTGCCACTCGATCCAAAGGCACAGAGAGCGGAGCATAGGCAAGCCCAGAGAAGGGCTGCAAGGCTACTCGGGAGGTCGCTCCACTCCTCCTCACCAGGAATATCTGGAGTGAAGTGACTTAAGGAGAAGCCGTGGGGAGTTAATCTTTGCCCAGAACAATTGTCCGTCTTGGATTACACTCCCCCGGCTTTGACTGTGTGCCTTTTGCCTTGCTTCGAGGACTACTTTTGTCTTCGCTTGAGGACTCTCGTTTCTCTTGCCCTGGCCTCGTGGACTGCTTTTGCCCTTTGCTTTGCTTTACCTTCAGAACTGCCTTTGCTTTGTACCTTGTCTTTGCCCCGGGGGCTGCCATTTTTCTTATGCCTGGACTTTGCCTTGCGGACTTTCCTGATAATCTGTGGGCTGCTGTTGGGAGACTGAGAGTGGCTGCCTTCAGGGTAGCATGAGGTGGAGCCTTACCACTCATTGGCGGGCCATTTGTTGAACACTTCCTGAGGGCAATAAAAGCCTGCCTTGCCTTGACCACCTGGGTCATAACAGCACTTGGCAGATCATTCACACGTACGCTGGGTTGCCAAGTGCCCTACAATCACATGATTGTCTTTGGCAATCTTCCCTGCTGGCTTTTCCAGAAAGTCTACAAAGTCACAAGCCATTGCTACCTAGTTGGTTCCTGGCTGGAAAAGGTCCATCCCAACATCTAAGAGTAGGTTTCAGGACAGACCTTTTTCAGCCAGTCTCCTTGATGGTGCTGCTTGCTGGAGAAATGCCACCCCATCTGGGGCAAAGTCTCTTTGGCAAACAGGAGGGGAACCGCAGCACTGGGCTGGAAAAAAATGTCTAGTTTAACGAAGAGAAGGACGAGGGGGGACATAATAGCAGTGTTCCAATATCTCAGGGGCTGCCACAAAGAAGAGGGAGTCAAGCTATTCTCCAAGGCGCCTGAAGGCAGGACGAGAAGCAACAGATGGAAACTAATCAAGGAGAGAAGCAACCTAGAACTAAGGAGAAACTTCCTGACAGTTAGAACAATTAACCAGTGGAACTACCTGCCTCCAGAAGCGGTGAATGCTCCAACACTGGAGGTTTTTAAGAAGAGACCGGACAGCCATTTGTCCAAAATGGTACAGGGTTTCCTGCCTGAGCAGGGGGTTGGACTAGATGACCTCCAAGGTCCCTTCCAACTTTACTATTATTATTATTAAATTCCCTTCTGTGCACGGAAGGGAGCTGCCTGTTCTCCTTGATCAGGCAGTTCTTTCCCTTCATCTGCTTAACAACCACAGCTGGGAAAGTCAGGATGCAGTCATAAAGTTGAGTCAGATCATGTGGCGACCCGCTGTATGACTGCCATAACTTATGACCATAATTCCAAAGCTAATGATGGAATATATCATTAATAGTCCCAGTGAGGTATTTATGACATCACCTTGAAGGGGTACCATCAAATGAAGACACTAGGATACAATTTCTGATTTTCATATATAAAAATAGCAGTAATGTATATTGAGAATTTCAGCAATAAAAATATATCATATTTAATTTCATTTATATTAGCTTTTTAAGTATATGTGTATCAGTGACTTGCCACTCTACAGAAAAAAAATGGAAATTTATTCCTTTGTCTTATAAACTTTTGTTCCACTGCCACTGTTTTTGGTATTTTGTTTTAATATGTAATATATATATATATATAAAGTTTAGAAAGAAATAAATCCCTTCTAAAACTAAGCTACTGACAAAGGTGAAAGGTAAAAGATTCAAAACATTGAGAAGTAAATGCACAATTAAAGTATGCATTTTGTTTATACAAAATCATTGCAACTTGTGTTTTTATCTGCATAACAAACAAATCACTCATTTCTCTTATGAATTAGCAACATGGCCACAAAAAGGCTTATTTTTCCAGGTGATAATATTATGACATTATTCATCAGGCACTGTGTCTCCAGTATGGGATTTAGCAAAGGCCAGTATCTGCCAGTGGATCAAGGAGAAGAGAATGCTTTGTCCCCAGAAGCTTGTTATGAGTGTAAAATTAATGGATACTCCCAAAAAGATAGCAGGAAGAAAAGAAGCCTCAGTCAATTGGAGCCTGCAGAGGTAAGCAAAAACTGCACAACTGATTTGCACTTGCTGTTCCAGATCTAAGCAATATCATCCACTGAATTTGTCAGAATCTTATGGGGCTTTAAAAACAAACTACTATAATCTTGCATTATTAGCATCAAGAGCGATAGCCTTTTGCCCACTTACATGAGTTTTCATAGAGCTAGTATAGAATGTGTAATCATTATGCACAGTAATTTTGCCCTTCCAATTTCAAAGAGATTTTGTATATAAAAACAGAACAAAATAATTGGATTGGAATAATTGAAATTGGATTGATGAGTAATCAATCATCAGAGGAAAAGACTCTACCACTGAATGTTGAGGAATCCTGGAAAAACTCTATCAAATTAATCTTCATATGATTACTTTACTAAACTTGATGTAAGCCACTCAGATTCATTTTAGAATTATGGCATGCGAGTCTCAGAAATCAAAATAAAATAAATCCAATCTATGATTTTGTTCCCGTTTACTGAATCCCACTCTCAATTCTTGCCTTTTTCATGCTTCACAGTTATTCTAACCATTAGTCATTATAATTGCAATGAAATTTCAATGCATAATGGAATGGATATTGCATGCAATGGATCAATGTTCACTGCAGTTTATATCATTTGCCTAATTATGATTACGGTAATGATACAAATGTCTTCATGTGTGCAGAGGTCATCACACAAATGATGCAAAGTAAGTTTTTGTGCCATTTGATTATGCCATTACACACATGATGTAAACCTCCCTGGCGATAGGCTTTCCAATTTAGCAGATACTTGTTGATATATCCACGCTTTCCCCACAATTGTTTTATTTAAATGAGAGGACAATGAAATGAGATTTTCTCATCACGGGTGGGAATTACTCTATGCTGATCTTCCTCTAGATAAACTGGACTTCATCACATGGGTGGTTTGTTCCTACTAGCTAACACAGCGGTTCTCAACCTATGGGTCGCGACCCCATTTGGGGTCGAACGACTGTTTCGCGGGGGTCGCCAGACACTGCGGTCCGCCATTTTGTTTTTTTTGTTTTATTCCCGTCGCGCGCGTGCCTCGCATGTGCGGTTCGGGCCGTCGTGGTCCGCCATTTTGTTTTTGTTTTGTTTTTTCATCGCGCGCACGCTGCGCGTGCGTGGATCGGCCCGTCGTGCCGCACATGGGCGGCGCAAGTGGGGTCTCAACCTGAAAAAGGTTGAGAACCACTGAGCTAACAAAACATAGGAAATGAAATCTCACACATCTGAAGGCCTATGTGTGAGGAAGGCTGCTTTGGTGGTATGATAGAAGTATGTTGATCTGTGGAGATTCTCAATCATCGAGGTCATGATGGTCCCAAAGGTGCTTTTCCAAAAGTCAAGTGGACTTTCTCTGTTTTTTTCCTTGAAAATGTTTTGCTTCTCATCCGAAGCTTCTTCAGCTTCTGTGTTGATCAGTATTTCTGATCAAGTTCTATGCAAATTCTACATTTTCCTATTGAATAAGTTACCCAGTAAATTAGCAGAGCACAAAAAAATGATATTTACCCTTGTTTTTGTAAGTTTCATGCTGGATTAAGTATTCTGGGAGAATGGCAGATGTCCAATGGTTTTGCATACATGCTTTGCAATGCATTTTCTGGCCCCGAGGTCTCAATACCATTCTAGAGCCAGTAGCAAGGAAGCAGCAATGATGGAAAATTAGAATAATTAATCATCTATGGCAGGGGTTCTCAACCTTGGCAACTTTAAGACTTGTGGACTTCAACTCCCAGAATTCCTCAGCCAGCAAAGCTGGCTGAGGGATTCTGGGAGTTGAAGTCCACAAGTCTTAAAGTTGCCAAGGTTGAGAACCCCTGATCTATGGTAAAAAAAAAATTCTAAACAGAAATATTGAGGTTTGCCTGTGCCTTTTGCTCCACCTTTTATTTCTGGTTTAACAGATCAGTTTGGAAAGTTTGGACATTGATCTTCCATTGAAGATGAGATTCAGCGTAACTAGCCTTGGCCATCAAGAACATATATTAGATCTCATGCCTGCAATAGAGACCCTCACGAATCACAACCGCTACGTTATCTCCTTTGGTAATCACAACGGCACCTTCCGGATTCACCAGAAAGATGGGCTCAGTTATCTTCAGGTTGCTAAGAAAAAAGCCACAGCTGGTGTTTATACACTGGAACTAGTTAGCCTTCCTCTGTACAAACAGGAAGAGCTGAAGAAATTGGAAGAATGCAATGAGGACAACTACCTCCTAGGAGAACTTGGAGAAGCTCTTAAAATGAGACTTTGGATTGAACTCTATTAAAAACCTTCCTTCCTCATCTTCCCATCATGGAGAATTCTGTTCAGATATCGCATCATACACTTTGCTTTTGAAAGCTTTAAAGGGGTCAGTAACTTACTTTTCAGAAGACCCAACGTTGCAAATAGTGACCTCTGCATCCTCCTGTCCTGAACAAGACTGAAGAACAGACCTCAACCTTTCTATTACCAAACCTTGATTACAATGCCAACAATCATGATTACTATACTGTCTATATAATATCAATGTTAAATATATTTTTTAAAAAAAGAAAATGTGCTTAAAAGATCATATGTGGCACTAAATGGCACAAAGTGTGAGCTACTTTTTTTTTCCTAGAAGCACTCTAGCATATTCATGATTTTGCTGTAGTCCCTAAATTAAAAATAGAGATTTTATTTATTTTTAATGCAATAATATATGGAGAAATTAACAATCGGTGTTAAAAGGAAAAAGAAAACACTTGTTTTTCTTTGCAATTTTTATGAATTCGAACTATTACATGTATTAAGTATTTTAGAAAAAAGAACAGAAACTAATAGATTGAAAAAGTTTCCTCTCAGTCTTGTGCCTATTGTCCATGAATCATTAAAATATGTCATATGGTCAAATGAGCACGGTAATACTCTACGCAAGGGCTTTCTTTTCCCTAGACAAGATATTTAAGTAATGCCTTATCTTAAATAGTCATGATCAGAATTTCAACTTTAAACTTGGTGCTGATACTCAACATACACATCATAAAAACTAGATTTTTCCATCAGAGAAGACCATGGAAATGATGCACAACCACTGTAACAAAATACCTGGAAATGCCTGTGATATCCTTAGTATTGCAGGCCAACCCGTACTGTATTTCCTTCAGGTAACCTCACTATATCACACAAACCTCATTAACTACCACAAAAGGTGCTTGAAGTATTTGCATTACTGTAGGCAGCTGATTACAAATCATGTATTCTTAGAAGTAAACGCTTGATGTTTCATTCTAAGTGGTGCTGGCTTGAATTCATCCTGAAGTAAACATGGCTGAGCTATTGCAAAATTGTCGTATGTGTACACTATTCATACTGCATGGGGAAAAACACATATTGGAAAATAAGAATGTTCATTAATGCTGTAGTTATACACAATATGTCTCATTTTATCATAGCCTATTTTATAAGTTACCCTTGTACAATGTGTTGGCATTTAGTTTAGTGTGTTGTTTAATTTTGTTTTAATTTGTCATTTAATAAGTGTATGTCACCATGGTGCTATAAATAAAAATTGGTACTTGTTACAGGTCATATAAAAAAGCCTCACATGTGAACCAACACAAAGCACATTCCATGCCTGCTTTTCCTGGTTTTTTTTTAACCTTTACTGATCAAAAATTAACAGAAATTATGCTCATTGTTTTGGTTCATACTCTGTATTTTCTGTGTATTTTCTTTTATGAAAAACAGAAAACCTTGTAAAGTGCATTTTGAAAAGAAGCAGTATTATTTTTTTTGGCTTTTGTACTAATACAGCATCACTTTTTCTGAAATAAAACTTATTTTCCGGTAGCTACATTCTTTGGTTTTGATATGGTGAGATGGTCAACCTTATAACATTAGGAGTGAATGATGATGGCATGATGTGTTTTCTTTCCTTATTTTCAATTTTGCAGAACCTGCACAGGACTATTACTGTTTCCTAAGTGATTTGTAGCACTTTTCCTGAGACACAACTGAAAATGTTACTGTGAAAAATAGGGCAGGTAGAAAGTATGAAAAAGGGTTTAATTTGTACATTGTGGGTCAAAGTATCCTGGGAATCTGAATAATGCATTCAGTTAATGACTTGGTAATTTTATTTAACAGGCTGTGTTAAGTGGTGCCCCTCAATTGTAAGTCAGAGGTCCCCTTTTGGGCACCAGGGACCGATTCCGTGGAGAAAGGCTTTTCCACGGACCAGAGAGAGTGTGGCTTTGTGTGCTGCCTGCATCCCATGGATGGGGCTTTGTTTGTGCAGCCCGGTTGCTGGCATGCCACAGCCCAGTACTGGTCCACGGTCTGGGGGTTGGGGACCCCTGGACTTGTGAGATCTAATCCACACAGGTAGAAAGAGCAGTAATTTCCAGGCCTCGAGATTTTTCTTTCCCTGCAGAGCACAGAGGAGTAG
The DNA here is from genome assembly GCA_034064705.1 of Bothrops alternatus. Classification (NCBI taxonomy): domain Eukaryota; kingdom Metazoa; phylum Chordata; class Lepidosauria; order Squamata; family Viperidae; genus Bothrops; species Bothrops alternatus. The sequence continues at coordinate 11,810,767 of JARGCV010000018.1, read as the reverse complement.
GAGTAGGGTTAAGGAAGGGAATGGAACAGAACAATTCACTGTGGCCAACTCACCACGGGACAACTTGCTGTGGGACAATTCAACAATTCAATTTGATTCACATTTCATTTTGTCCCTCCTTTTGCCTGCTTTTTGTAATGATTCTATCCCATCAATTCTTCAGTATGTAATACTTGTCCTGCAGCAAGTTGTCCTGCTGTGAGTTGGCCATGGCAAGTCGTCTGGCGAGTTGACCATGGCCAACTTAGGCACGGCAAGTTGACCATGGCAAATTGGCCATGGCGGGTTGGGCATGGCAAGTTATCCTTGACCCGGGAAACCCACTGCCTGGGTTGGGTCTCAATATGCCTTGGTCACAGCATTTAGTGGCATGACAACTCTGGTCCTCCCACATTTAGGTCCCATGTGATCATACCCATATAGACAGGAGTTGAGGATTCCCATCCCATGAGGGCTTCTTGGCGGCTGTCCTGACAACCTGATTCTTAAGGAGGACCTTAAAAGCAATTTGTTATTGTGAGATCATTCAGGGTGCCAATGGTCTCCTTACAATACTTCTGTTTTATTACATAGGATTCTAAACCTCCTTGAGCACTATGAAAAATAGGTAATATAGAAATCAGCGCATATGATACGTACATCGCTATTTCTGGCAAAGCATTTTTAGGCAATTCATAAAAATTCTGCTAATACTTATCTATTCTGATGGCTAGCAGAATCGGGCAGAAGGATGTGAGTCACGTGGGGTCCCATGTTTATTGTTTAAAAAATTGCGATAACAGATTGGAGCTAGCCCTGCCTTTCCCCTGAACAAAAGTGTTTCTTGTATTCTGGAGGAGGCAAGACAAACCAGGCTTCAAGGTCAGCTGTCTTCTTGCACCAACAGTTCTCAGTTTGACAGGGAAATATTTCCTTAATCCTCAACAGATTTAATGTGCTTTTACTGATTTAACACTTCCAATTTATGTACATCTATAAAACATATTTCAACTTAATATTAACTCTTCATTAAGAAGGGGCAAAGTATATTAAATCATAGAAATTATTGCTGGAGATTTACTAATCCAGAGGCCCCCAACCTTTTGAGCACCAGGGACAAGTTCCGTGGAGAGAGGTTTTTCTGAGCGTGGTGTCATGTACTGCCTGCATCCCGTGGATGGGGCTTTCTTGTTTGCACGGACCAGTTTCTGGCCTGCTGCAGCCCAGTAGCAGTCCACAGATTGGGGGTTGGGGACCCCTGTACCAAGCTATACTTTTCAATACCTGATTTATTTATTTTTGAAGATCTTCTAACTTTATTGTTTGGAACAGAATATGACCAAAGTTGCTGTGGTCCTGGATGTTTACAGGATTGCTGCTTTTGTCAAAATGGCTAAGTAGTGTGGCACTGTTGTGCTGTGAACTCCCCCCCCTTTCATAGGTACATGCAAAGCAGTGCAATGTCAATGTGTGTGCTTGTGTCATAAAGGCCTGATGTGGTTTTCCATCTTTCTGCCCTTGCACATCGCCCTCATCCCAGATGCTGACTCTTGAGAGTAGCCCAGAGAAAACAAATTGGAGACAAATACATTGAAAGGCCAATTTGGAAAGAAGGGAGGTTTATAAGGAATGATGCAGATGAACTGACCACCTGGAGGTAAAGCAATGTAAGAAATCTGTCTTTAGTCTTAAGGGGTCCTTGAGTTTGGTTGTTTCCATGCAGATGTTTCATTACTCCAACTAGGTAAGAACATCAGTGCATTGTCTGCAAAAAAAAAACAACCAAACTCAGACACTAAGGACCCCACATTTCATCCTTGAGCTACAACTACCAGTGTTCTCCTTTACTGGATCACTAGTCTTTTCCAGAAATCAGAATGAGACAAAGCAAATGATAATCTTTTAATCCTTGAACATTCTTCTACTCCCCCAATCAACTCTTCTGATTGGGGCCCAATTGCAAGGAACACTCTAATATGGAGGAAAATTTAGTATCACTCTTCTTTCTCCTTTCCTCCATATGGCATGTTAGCTACATGTTAAAAAGATGATTCCCTTTAGTGCTGCTACTCTGGCAAATGACATTGGAATTTGTAGAGCCCAGGAACCAGACTGGCAGGGTTCAGACCACCTGCTGCATGCCAAGTAAATGGAAAAGTAGTGAGAATGATTGTAAGAATTAAACCCAGATTTCAACCACACCTGTTGTGCACTTATGCTGGAACTCTTACACCTGTCCTTATTGAACTGAGTAAGCCTGAATGTGTGCCTTTGCATGTGAAAGAGTAGCAAATTGATTGTAGTTATCAGTATCTGCAGCACTTCCAGGCCCATTTTTCCCAGCTAACCTGCCAAATTATCACGGTGGCTAAGAATTATGGGAAATGTAGGCCAACCTATGTGGAGGTGCATTCCTTACATTCAGTTCAGTTTTCAAATTGTACCTGGTAATGCACAGAATCAGGTTCTACTTCATTCTTCCCTTCTTCAAAGACTGTTAAAATAGTTGGCTGCACTCAGCCCTACCTTTATTTAAATGTCTGCCTCCTTTGCTTTTGAAAGCAGCACAAGAAGATTGAAAAAATGCTGGCTTTGGAATTTAAGGGCAGAGAATCATCAGCATTGTCTCAGCAAATGCTGGAGAAGGTGGAATGACCAGTGCAAAGTTATCTACACTACAAATAATATTTAAAGTTCTAAGAGAATGGTTGCTTTATTTCTATTAAATATTTAATATTTATTAAGATTAGTTCAATGATCCTTTTCCCCAGTGCTTAATCTAAAGGCACTGGCAGAAACTCCTCTAATATGACCTCAGATCTTTTTTTAGCCTAAATTTGTACACATTGATAATTTTAGTTCAATTGTAGCTCTTGGTTTGTTAAATGTTAATATGGGTTCAGGAAGAGCTTCTAGAACAAAAACGTTGCCTTTGGGGGAAACCGTCACACCTTAAATATCTGTATTTCAATGTATATTTTGCTAAAAACACCATAAAAGTCATTCTTGCCTGCTCTGTAGAATTAGAATTAACAAAATTTTCCTGAATATTGTATAGGTAGTGCTGGAACTAAAGGAATAATTTCTATTTGATGACTTTGCTGAAAACCTTACGCAAGCTATAATACAAAAGTCTAGGCATTGAACCAACAGGTTCATTGCATTGATATATTGAGGTTTTATTCAGTGCATGGAGGGTACAAAATGTGGCAGTCATTTTGGGTCAGTGTCTATAGCAGTGTTTCTCAACCTTGACCATTTTAAGGCATGTGGACTTCAACTCCCAGAATTCCACAGCCAGCAATGCTGGCTGTGGAATTCTGGGAGTTGAAGTCCACATGCCTTAAAATGGTCAAGGTTGAGAAACACTGGTCTATAGTTTGATATTAAAATCAAATTAAGCAGCATTTGTAGGATTTTTCTGACCACAAGATGGCGTTTGACAACTTCCATATGACCGTGCTCAATTTCTGTTTCCCACTTGACATACTATCTGGTTCAGTTCAAACTGCTAAACTGCATAGATGGGAATGGAGAGGGCAGTGGAGAGATGCTTCTAGCAACCTTGCTGGAAGGGAAAACAAATTGGAGGGAGATTAAAAAGGACTTTTCCTATCATTCTTCAGAAATATTTTTTTTGAATAATTTTCTAATTCTGCAAAAAAAACACAACCTGACAATAAAACAATATTTGCATATTCAAAAAAAAAATTGGGATACCTGCTCCTTTTTCCTGGAGGAAAGTCAATGCAATGGAAGCCTAACATTCCAGTTCAAAATAAGCCTAGCTTCTTCCAAAAAGAAGTCCAGGTTTGAACCAGGACATTGGAGTTCAGCCATTATTACTATCTTTCTCTCCTTCCTTACTCTAAGGCAAGCTACTAGGGGAGGACTAGCATGGTTGACTCCCTTTGGTATCCATAGTGTGGTTATCCAGCCAAATCTGTAACGCCATTACTCACATACAACCTTCCCCACTCCCCAAGGAAAATGGACAAGCACAAGTGTTTCCATTTTGGATGAACAAACCAGCCCTGCTGTGATTTCCAGGGATGCTACTCAGCAGATGACCTTCTAAATCTCCAGGTTGCTGTGAATGCTGTTATTTGGGGTCACAGGCAGAGTCTGGGAAATGAAAATGCCAATATCTGTTGAACATTCAAAATCCAATGGCATGACACTTCAGTATTTTCAGGATCTATTGGCCACAAGACATAGGGAATCAGACAAAGTACACAAACAGAATAAATTCTTTTTAAAAAATCTTGCCTTTATTTTTTATAAATAACTCAAGATAGCGAACATATCCAATACGCCTTCCTCCTGTTTTCCTCACAGTAACAACCTTGTGTTGGGTTGAAAGACTGTCCCAAAGTCACCTAGCTGGCTTTCATGCCTAAGGTGGGGACTAGACTTCAGTGTGTCCTGGTTTCTAGCTTGATGCTTTAACCACCAGTTCAAACTGGCTATCTGCCTGCTATAGGAGGTAGCTAATATGAGGTTATTTCTTCCTGCCTCTTCTCAATCAGAGAGAGCACGGAACGTAGTTAGCTCAGTGCTCAGTTGCCTGTCTTACAATGCATTTTCTGTTACAATTTAAAACCTGCCTTGCTAATTGTTGCTCACAGTAAGATTCTCACCCTCAGGAATGCTCCCAAGTCCACAGAGAAAGCTTCAGCCTCTAACAAGATGCAGGTAGTTAGAGCCAATGTTGCTAAGCAGGTGAAAAAATAAAATAGCAGCTTATTTTCCTTGTGACCCACCTTAACATTTGGATAGGAGGATTTGCAATTTTAGATTCGAGCTCGTGACCAGAAAATATCTATCTTGAAACCTGTTAAACCAAACACTAACCAGGCTACAGCTAAAAAGGCACTTATTCGTAATTCTGTATAGATTTGTGAATCATTAGAGTATTTTCCTGAACTCCTTCTGGGGCAAATTAAATGCAGAATTCTTTTGCATCTTAATGAATAGAACAGGGTTTCTGTAAAACTGTGAAGTACGTCAGCTGAAGATGATGACAATTAATGGGAAAAAGCAGAGATAATTTTGTCTTTCATTAAGTCTCACAAAGAAAAAAAAATCTGAATACAAAAATTGAATGTAAAGCAACCCAAGTTTCATTTTCACAAGAAGTATTGTAATAAAATAAAGCATGATTATAGATCAGTTGAATTTTTAAAAAGCATTAAAATTTTATAGGAACTGCATAATTAACCAGCAGTTCCAGCTCAGCGAAGCTGAACATGAAGACAAGCCAGGATAACTACCCAGCTCTATCTCAGAGAACTGTGGCTCTCCAGCTGAAGAATAGCGGAGCCCCAGACGAGGTCAGGAAAAAAAGGGTTTTTAAATGCAATTAAATAAAATTGAAGGATGCGAGTGCAGCAATGGCTGGAAAAAATATTTTCCTGGGACTGGTTGCTTGCTGAAGAATGTGCTGCTTTATAGGTTTGTAAATAAAGCAATTGTGATGGCTCTAGAAGTCTCAAGTGCTCCTTATTACAATTTTTGTGTGTGGATAGTTATGTTGCATCCTTAACAATTGACACTCATCCATCATGATGTTACAAAACAGCACAGATGGCAGAACCCATGTGTCATTAAAACTACTCCCCTTCCCCTCTTCCTAAAAAGTGCTTTGAGCAATTTCTAGATGTTGTAAAACCATGACTGGGTTTGCCTGTATTGACAACGCAGGTAAGAATAACCTTGTTTGCAACTGAGCTGCCACCGCAGATGACATTTTGAAGCAGGGACAGCCTGAATAGAGTTCCTGGAATGGTGTTCAAATGCAGACACCCAATACCAAAGATAGCTGATTCTTCATATTTAAGGTACCGATACTGAGGTGGGATAAGGTTTGGAAAGATCTATGCAGGAACAATGAAGAATTCCGTGGCATCTTATACCGTAGCAATGCAACACATTTTTATGGATCACAGTCCTCTGCATCAGATGCAGGAGAAAACCTGTGGAAAAAAAAGAATATTCAGTATATACACTGGAATATGGAACATTATATTCTACTTAGTTTATGAAATTGCAGCAATGACTGGAATGTTTAGATAAGATCATGGACAGGTCTATCAAAGAGAAATTATATGCATAAATTATTTCCTCACTAGAGGCAATGTAAAAAAAAATATTTTTTGGGTACATTTAAGAACCAAGACAGATAGCCTATTCAATTCCACTTGGTCATGAGCTCCTCCAGGATCATTTGAAAAGTATTCCCAATTAGTGAGCTTGCCACATTTCTGATAAACCTAGCATAATTCAACTAAGCCAAAATTGATGGTTTTTTCTCCCAATCTTGTAAATAACTTGGCTCTTTTCTTAAGGATAAGTGCTAGCAACACTGATAGAAGAGCAAATGCCAAGCCAAGGAAATATTTCGGGAAACATTACAGCTGTAAGGTCTCTGAGATAAATGAGGGTTTTGCTGCTGAAGTTTTGCAGAAGGGGGGAGGGGCAGGACACAGCCTGGAAGAGGGAGAGAAGACACCATCTGTGGCCAGGATGGGTAGGTGGGTGACTGGGAACAATGGGACAATAATCTGTGGATGGGACTAGATGTTTCTGAACTTAAATATACAAGTTTCAAACTTAAGAATGAGTTCATTCACAAATAAACAAGAAAAAAGTGTGCATTTTTCTTATCTCTGACAACCAAGATTGCTGGGCTAAGTTGATCCTGCCAAGTAATTCATATTTGGCCTGTGTGCAGACAGTTCAAAGCAAGTTGCTGTTTAGGCAGATTCTCCTGGAAAAGGAAGTGGATCAACTCTGACAGAGCTCTTATCTTATCTTGTAAGTTCTCTTATCTGGAGACAACAGAAAGAGTGCTTGAAATATTAAACCTGCAAGAGCCAAAACAGATGACATGGAAGGAAAATGGTCAGAACTCCACTGGGATGGGAGTGGGGGGATGCAGGGGAAACACTGTCAATAAAAATAAAATGATTTAGACCAAACTATTTAATTCACTTCCATTTATTGCAGTGATCCTTCTTCAGTACAGTACAGTAGCTGCAATACTCAACGTCGTTAAAACATTAGAAAAGTCATAACTGTAGATAACAGTTACAATACATTATCAAAATATGACATAACATTTTTGGACTGTGGATAGTACCAACCAAAGCTCAAGCTTTAAATTAAGACCGTAGTTCATTTTTAAATAAACAAAATAGCATATAAAATAATTGTGTAAAAAGGAAAGACAAACATAATGAAACAATAAATAATCAATTTCTTCAACTATTTCCTAAACACTTCCAAATTTCACAAAATAAATTTATAAAAATGATATTGCTGAGTGTCGATGGAAAACTATTTCAAGTTATTACTGATTGAAAATTTTAAAAAGCGCCCAAAAGAAATTTCAATTTATAGTAAATAGAAACTGGAATGGCTAAATTTGCCAACAAGTTAATAGTATATATTGCCTAGAGAGTTTTAATAATGTTATAATCAGGATTTGGTATTTGGCATTTCTAATATTGGAAATTCTTGTTGGATAAAGAACTTTTAAGTCACAGACTACATTTGGTATCCATCAATAGATCCAAATGTTAAAATAATTATTTCAGCCACCACACACTGACAGAAATGCAATTCCTTTCTTTTGCACATCACAAATAACGGCTGCCCTGAATGGGCCAAACTGCTAACTGTCCAAGTGCATTTCTTCCAGATGGGTGATGCTGTTTTCTATCCTACTCCAAGTCTGCACTTAACAAGAGAAAGGAAATGTCTCACTGAGTAATTTTGCATCTTTCATCACAGCAACAATCAACCAATCTGGTAGTAATCAACACTCTACTTCCAATGTGATTTTTTTTTAAAAAAGTAACAATAAACTATTTTATTATAAACTTCCAATTTCCTTTGAAAAATATATCCTGACAATGAATTACTCTATCTGGCAGCCAACGTGTATTGCACTTCTGGAAAAAACAAAACAATCAGCATTAGAGCAGTAGGTTACTGAAAGTAATTACAATATGCAAGAATCCCGTTGTCCCATTAACCAGATCTCCCGAAACAATTTGTTCATAGATTTTGATTTCACTTAGCAAGAAAGCTGTGTTTTTATATGCTATGTGTTCAACTTAGAAACTCTGAAATTATAGATCTTTGATCTAACATGGCGCTCTGTATTAAAGCCAAAAGTTGAAACATATTTTTAAGCAACTAACAGGTATAAATGTTATTACCAAGTATTATTACCTCAAGAGTTTCTTCAGGAAGCAGTTTATAGAATAAAAAAATATAAAGCAATTGAAATATATACCCTTCCAGAAACAGAGGGCACACAAATGGGTAATTCTTGAATACACCACCTTATCAAATTAAAAATCAAGCTCAAGAGAACTAAACCTGAGTGTTTAGCAAGAGTTTTAGCAGATTTTAAATAAACTGTCCTTGGATGCCTTGGACAAAACCTGGTCCCATAGAACTACTTTTTATCAATATGGTCCCCCCCCCAAAAGGGCACACACTGAATCAGCCCCAACACTGATGGCAACCTGTGACAAAAGCATCCTTTGATAACAGAACTGCACAATAAAATCTGTCCGGTTAATCTTCCATCATAGGAGTCCAAGGAACACGAAGGACGGGATGGAACTGGAGAACATTAGTAGTTCCCAATTAGTACATCTTTCAGTAGTAAAAATTAAACTTTACAAAGTCCTCAATGCTAACTGCATGAATTTGACTTTTATCATAACCAAGTCATCCCACTTACCTCTTTTAGGACTAACCAGTCTCTTAAACAGACACATACACAGACCGGACACACAACTCCCCATTCCAAACAATAAGAAACATATAACAATCCAAACTAATACCTTCATGGAAGACCAGAATGCAGCATCTTTATTATTGTTAAGATGGAAGAGTCTAGAAACTAGAGGAAGTTTGATCTAAAGTTTTAACCAATGGCAGACTGACTTCATAAATTTACAAAACAATATATGGATGAAATTTGGTTAACTTCAGAAGGCACCTCAAGGCTAAAATGTTTTTATAAATCTATAACCCTTTCATTGATCAAAAATAAACACTTTTATTGCTGCCTTTCAAGTAGCAAAGAAAAACCTGTTTATTCTTTACTAAGGAATCCCTCCCATTTAGCAAGATTAAATTACAGAAGAATTAGAAAAAAATGGAACTTCCACAACTTAGGAGTATAGTGACTTTCCTTATGTGCTTTTGAGTCAGGGGAATAGTGAGAAAGTTATCGCTTTCTGCCTCTGTGTGAGGTTAACATTTTAATCGTACGTCCCAGACCCTTTCCTCTAGGCACTGAAGTACCATTTCTTCCCCGTTGCATTTTTGCACAAGAGAGTTTATGAATAGAAGGTAAGAACACTTTGATGATTTCCACGGACAAGGAGAATGGGTGGTAGGTCTTTTGAAAGAGCTTCTATCCAGGCCATGTACAATGCACTCGATACAGCACTTTTTCGTGCAACTGGTAAACTCCTATAAAAAAACAGAGAGGAAAAAGTTTTATTCACGAATAGACAGGATTAAAATTGCATTATGTAATCTAATTTAAACTGATCTGCTATCCAAAATATTTGAATAGTATTGACAAACAATTCTGCTGAAAGCAGTTTTTAAATTTTTATTTGATTTATTACCTCTACTAATCACCCACCAAGTTATTTAGCAGCAAGACTTCTATTCAAGCAAGAATTCCTCCAATGATTAATTTTACTGCAATCCACCATACTATATTCTTTCCATTATCACTCAATTCTTATGCATTTAAGCTTACCTTGACCAAGGTTATTTTAATTATTTACTGCTTACTAGCAATATTTATAGATCTCTTCAAACCCCACAAATTTTGTTTTTTAAAAGAAAGCAAGAAGAGAGACAATAGCACTGGTATAAAAATGAAGATTCCCACAGGAACTCTGTTCCATAGGAACTTCATGAGAATGGGGGATGGGGGAGGACTCACAGCAGGCATCTCTAGGATTGAAGCTAGGAAAGTCTCTGATCATGTATCCTGGTGCAACATTGGCTTCAAAGAAAATGAATTGGTCCCAGAAGCCTACTGCCAACCAGGGCAACAACCACATAATTGGCATTATTCTACAATGATGTCTTACCAATGAGCTAGTTATCATGTTTACACTAGATGCAGCCTGAGTCATCTTAGAAAGCATCTAAAGTAGTCCACCCAAGGAGTGATCAAGATTAGATCAAAACTGATACACCAACAGAGGTGGGAGAAAGTCCTCCAGTCCAGTGCTTCTATCTGCTGCTTGCACAGAGCAACTCTGTAAGATGCCCAAATAACAAACCATCTTTCTGGGGAAACCCAACCATGTCAAGAGTAAATATCATATAAAATATAAATATAAAAACTGATATTTGTTAACTAATAGTGAACTGTAATCTAGGTAATCTAGGTAGAATGTAATCTAAGATTGTTTCTTCCCACTTAGTCTCTCCAGACAATGTAGAAGCTTTCAATGACATTTCAAATTCAACCTTAGTGACAATGTACAAGTATCATCGGGATAACATTTTCAGACTTATGTTCCTCTATGTCAGAGGAAATGTGTTTTACTGCTTGATTTTATTCTAACTTGGTTATTACTGTGATAGTTATCATTTACTTCACACATTTACTATTATTTGTGAAAATACCATTTTCAAATTTTCTAGCAATCAGGATCCATTCTTATGAATTGTCAAATTTCAACTTTTCTGAAAAAATAACTCCACTTTCCAATATGAGATTGTCTGTCTTTGCCTTTTTCATTTTTTAACAATATACTCAAAACTCAGGTCGCTAACCTACATTTACTTTTGAGCATACAGGTTTTTATTCAGAGAAAATATTTAAAAATGAAATACTTGTTCTTGAATTATTGTAATAAGTGAATTGCCTATAGAAAAAAGCAGGATTCTGACTTGTGCAGGATCAGAATTCATTTTAAGACATTAGATTTCTGAAAACAAGAACCCAGCTACTTTTTCATGAAAAAATACGTTGCATTAATGTTACTAAAAATTCTAACATTAATTTTATTTAGAAAATACAAAACTGAAAGTTGCAGACTTACTAAATTCTAGGAATTAAAGACCCACCATGCATAAATTCTCTCCAATAGGTCACTAAATTGAATCAGACTTCTTGAGAATACAGCTTCTTTTTAAGTATTCTTTTTAAGCACACAGGTAGTCCTCGGTTAACAATGGCAATGGGACCAGAATTTCCATCACTAAGTGAGGTGGTCATAAAACATAACTTCACATGACATTTGCTTAGTGATGGCAATCACAACAATTTTTTTGCCATAATTAAGTGAGGATGTGAGGATCTCAACTTTCTACAGAATTTTTAGGGTTTGAGGAGATCTAGAAATATTGTTAGTAAGCAGTAACTTACAACTTCAAGAATCAGTAACAAGTCCATTTTTTTTCACCATGTTGTAATTTTGAATAGTTATTGAATGAATGGACATTAAACAAAGATTATCTGTAGAACATTTTGATTGATTTGTTATTTCAAATATTTTCTGGAAAGGATGCCAAGCAATACTTACATAACGATTAGATTAGCTGTGCTTGAATGTTCTTTCAGTAATTCATTTAATCTAATCTGACGGTGACTCTGTAAAAAAATGAAAGCATTACTGATGTCTGAAAGGCTAATAACCATTTTAAAATTAATTTGGAATAGTGATGTAAAGTTCAAATATTTGTACATATGGGAAAGAATGCTACATACCTTGGTTTTATATAGCTCAATTTCGTTATCTGTGATTCTCCAAGGTTCATCTTCCTTCATTTTGTCTGCAACATCTTGCTCTTTATCATCTTCATGAAGTCTGAATGGTTCAATCATTGCTTCAAAGGCTGCAATGCTGAAAGTTATTTGATCACAGAGTTGGAATGCATCAATGCTCAGTTTTATCGATATCTGCAGTAAGACATGCAACTAGCGTGTCACATATCCTAATGATATGTGCAGGCCTAATTAATTGGAATTGAACAGCTGCTTTATCTCTGCACAGAAGTGTCATGATTCCTAGCCAAAAAAAAAAAAAAATCCAATAGAAGAGAATATATGTAGCTTGGTCCTAAGTGATGGAGTCCTTGGTGCTCTCTGAGTTTGGATGTTTTGTTACCTCAACTAGGTAACATCTTCAGTGCACACCTGAGCAAACAATCAAGCTGAGAGAGCACTAAGGACTCCACAAATTTGTTTTGCAATTTACCTCTATTTAAAGACACTAAATCTTCCCAGTAGCGTGTAGGGGCTGCTTGTTAAATATTTAAGGTTCGTTTTTTCATTAACTGAAACTTTTAATCCTGCTTTTTTTTTTTACATCTGGATAAGATTCACTAATTAATACTTTAGAGGGCATCAGGCATAGTCCTTGTTTACCAACTGCCCCTTCAGCGTGTATTTGGACTTATGATAGTGCTGAAAAAATAAAGTTGCAATCGGTCCTTGAAATAACAGCAGTTGCAGCATCCACATGGTCACGTGATTACAATTCAGGCACTTTGCAACCTGAATTGCAATGGTTGCAGTATCCTACAGACATGTGGTTACCATTTGCAACCTTCAGAGTCAGCTTCCAACATCAAAACTCAGTGGTAGGTTGTATGTTGTGGTCATGTGAAATTGTCTTAACAAACCATGATGATTTATTTAATCTTGCAATGCATCTGACACTGTACATTTGGCATGGTCATGTGATACTTCAGTTAATGACTGTGTCATTGATTGGAGTTGCCAGTCCCAATTACAGCTGTTAAGCAAGGACTATCTGTAGTCTTCCATATTACCATCTCTTTTCAGATTGTGGTCTGAGACAATGGCATTAATGGTTATTTGGTAATTAAGAAACCATACTAAGACATTATTTTCATTATTGAGGTACTGCACTTAAAATTATAAAATAAATTATCACATGGAAATTCTATTTAAATAATAGCATGACATTCATATAGTACTTAATGATTCTGTTTTTAATAGCAACTCAGTCCATGAGCTGTAAAAGCTCTTTCTTACCCAGTATCTATGCTTTTCTTAATAATTATTTTAAATTATTTTTAAAAATGAAACCTCATTGTATAATCATTTTATTTATTTATTTATTTATTTATTCGGATTTGTATGCCGCTCCTCTCCGAAGACTCGGAGAGGAGAATCTAAATATTATTGTAATCTCTCATTTAAATTACATAGAAATTAATATTGGAAATTACTGTGCAACTTACTTTTCTTTCTTTGGTTTTGTATTGATATCACCAAGGACCATGATATCTGAAAAGTCTATCCGAAATTTGCTAAGTAATGTTGCCATCCTGAAAGTTAAAGGAGACCGTAATTAACAGTGGAAATTTAGAATACTGCATCCAATTCTGAACTTCATAATTTAAGGATATTGATAAGCTGGAATGGTTCCAGAGGACAGCAGCCACAATAAAAAAATTATGAGACAGGCTAAGAGGTACTGGGTACGGGTAGCCTGAAGAGCAGGTGATGGGGAACTCTAATGATTGCGTACAAGTCTCTGAAAGGCCATCTTGTAGGAAATAGGGCTGAACAATAAAATTGCTTCAGAAGACAAGCAGCAGCAATGGCTTTAAATGACAAGGCACAGGTGGACATCAGGAAGAAAATCTTGATGGTAGAACAGTCAACAATGAAATGTTTAGTGCCTTGGAAGTAGTGGATCCTCTTTCACAGAAGGCATTTAAACGGAAACTGGATGGGCCCGTTAAGGATATTGTTGATTTAGGTAGTCCTCAACTTATGACTATAATTGAGCTCAGAGTTATGGTAGTGCCGGTTGTTAAGTGGGTCATCATGTGATCCCCACCTAATTTTATGACATTTTTTGTGGTTATTAAATGCAGAGTTTGTAAAGCAAACATCATGGTCATTAAGTGAGCATAGCCATGGTTATTCAACAAGTCCATTGTTCATAATGAGCATTTTTTGCTGTAAACTGAAAGTAACTGCCAGCTACTGGCAAAACTCGCCATTAATCACAGTCACATGACTACAGGACACTGTAAACAGCCATAAATGAAGCATGGTTGCGAAGCGCCCAATATGTGACTGGGGGAGCCATCAGAACTTTGAATCTGGGTTGTAAATGGCTCTGGGGAGGTCCACTGTAATCCGAACAGTTGCTAAACAACCAATCATGTGTCAAGGGCTACCTATAGTAGATTTCTGCACTATGCAGAGATTAGACTAAATTATTTCTTCCAGTTTTACTTGCTATGAAATGTTTAGGATAAAATATTTTGCATGAGATGTTTTTTTAGTATGTCAGAAATCTAATGATTCAGTAAAAGAATAGGTAATTTGAATTAGTTTTTCATTCCACTTCAATGTCATACGCAATTCCTCATAAATGCTGAAATGTTTTGAAGGCGATCAACAAAACACAGGAGTCATATATAAATAAAAACGTTTCATCCATTGGAGCACCATCACTGATTACTCTAAAGCAATTTATGAATTTTAATATAAATAATATAACAAATATATCAATGCACTGACTGGTTTTGATTAATTGATTTGGTTAAAATAGAAAAAAATAATCTTAGCCAGAGAAATATTGTAATTCATTAAACTCACGCTCTTCTGTCATGGTCAATTCTATTTATTTTTCCACCAATGAACACCCTGATCTTGCAGTCTTTCCATTTTTTCTTGGTTGTCAGAAGATATGGAATCAAAAGTGTTAAGCCTGTAGGGGGAAAAAAAACTCCAATTTTAATTTAGAGCCAGTGTTGGAAAAGGAAATACCAGATAACATTTCTAATTTTCTTGTAATGTTTTTTTTTTCAAAAAAAAAATGTCTTACCCCCATCATCAAAGAGCCACCAAACATCAATGTAATTTTTGCCTTGTTTTTTCTGAAATTGGGAACTTGCATCAAGCAGCTTTTGATCAGCCAAGTTCAGAGGAACAGACGGGCCCTTAGGATCTGTAAAATTGAGAAGTGACATTTGGAAGAAAATGAAGTCCAAAATATCCGATCAGCCATCTCCATTCAAATGCAGAAGCTGGTTTACAAGGAATAGAAAAAAATAAGAGATAAAGAAGATATGTTCTAAAATATAAAGACCTAATATCACACTTGAATTTTTATATCATCATCACATTGGATGCCTTTGAAACTCCCAATATGCAGGGTAGGTGGCTGCTAAGAGGAGTGGGAGTATAAATGAGTGGTCAACCACTTTTTGATTCCACTATCTAAATGTTTCTCAATGTTGGCACCTTTAAGCTGTGTGGATTTTGCAGAATTCCTGATCCAGCCAGTTAAGAGTCCACCCAGTTTAAAGCTGCCAAGCTTGAGAAACACCCATCAAATTGGTCAGGGCTTGAAATAATTAACATCATTGTTATCAGCTGTTTGGTGCAATGAAAGACATACATTGTAATGTTATCCTTATATTTTTAGCACAGCAATAAAAATGATTTAGATAAATAAGTTACTGAAATTCATAAAAAATACTAAAGCTGTCATAGCCAAAACATCCACCCAAGTTCTACAGGAAGTCTGAATTATTAACTTCCACTTGTGATAAACAATATACAAAATAAGATATGAAAGAAATAATAAATGGACACTGACAGAAAGGGAAAATGGATTAAACAAAAGAAGATGGAAAATGGCCTGCCTTTTTTCAAAAGTGGCTGTGTTGGAGTCTTGATATCTTCTTCTTCTTCTGGACAAGTTTTAAAAGTAAACAAAAAAATGAAAAAAGGTTATTTGCAATATTAATGATAATGAACAATTGTTTACCATTCAATGGTAAAAATTGAATATGAATTAATACATGCCCTCATGAATGTTATTAATTAGCATATTCACATATTTTCTTTATACCACTACACTATTTAAAAAAAGAAACATGTTAGTACCTGAAATGTCCACAATATCCCTCTCTCTTTGCACTAGACATATGAATGCATACATGCATTCAAACATACATACACACAAAAATCTTTTTATCCAGGGAGAAAATATTGATAGAATTTAAAATTCTACATTAGCTTAAGATGGAAAGAGGATGAGTAAAATCCATAATCAGTCTCACATTTAACCCAAGACAAGCATTACCACTAGGCAATTATGTAAAACGGGCTAAGTCTACAAGTGACTACAAGGACATATTTTAGATTTGGCACAGCCAATGTATTTATCTGTTAAGTTTAATCCACACTATAGTCAACAAGTGTGCCATAATTGTAATCAGAAGCCCTTTTGATGCAGTACCTCAATGTACCAAAAGCTTTATTTATTCATATCATTTGTAATGAATAACCTTCAGTAACACATTGCACCAACTAAACTGAGAACTGCTAGTTCTGAAACTCTCACTGGTTTTAAACTTTGCAATATGGAACAAAATGTAATAGGAAGGAAAAGACTTAACATATTCCCTTCATCAGATATATGACTAATAAAAGATCTGCACAATTATTCCATTATATAACAAGGAGTCTTAGGTTTAAATAGTCAAATACCCACAGAATTATGACATTGTGATCAGTTACTGTTTGGAGTCAAATCGATATTGTAGGGTTGGTATAATAATAATTATGTGTATGTATGTCTATATGCACACATACATCTATGTGAAAAGAACTGTACCTGCTACCTTCAGTTCCTAGGGGAAAAAAAGAAGTATACATGTACTAAATACATAGTTACCTTTATGAATAGGTCCTTTTTCACTAACAGGTTTAGAAGTTACCATATCAGTCTTCTTGCTGTAGTCCACATTTACTATAATGTCTTTGGTTACTGGTGATTTCTCTTGGGATGACAATAATTCTTCTGTGAATAATAAAATATATATGACTGAATATTTGTGCAATAGGTTGTTATTTGAAGCCATGATTTTTCCAGGAATAATGTCAGCTTTTGCACAAAGGAATTTTGCATAAGTGTTCCACTATAACTCTGTAACTAAAAATTTTCAATGTTCATGCTCAGAATGCACAGTAATAATTGTCAAGGAAGTATTTGCACAAGAGAATGAAGATTGGTTGTGTAAACGTGATATAACTGAAGAGCTAAAATCACAGGAAAATAATCTGTCCTCATTCTTCATAGTCTCTATATAAGTGCATAATTATTTAGCAGGCTTATCACTGGCAATGGTCCAGGCTACAAAAGAATGGATGTAAAATAATTTTCCCAAGCATCAATTTATGAGTATATAAAGCATATAAGCATATAAAGATGGTTATGTCACATTAGACAAAAAGGTGTCCCCAACTCTTCACATCAACTTCTTTGTCAAGATCCCAAAATATTTTTTTTGAAAATAATAAACACTACTTTGAATAATAGTACTTTAAATATTATAACAGCAACAATAATGGATAATCTCTGCAAAGTGACACTGATCACTTTGCAGAGAACTGTATTAGGATTTCAGTAAAGGTTTCCCATGACCAAAGACAATCTACATTGTATTAGCCCTCTGGGGAAGAGTTAAAGACTGACCAATCTTTTGACCAGAATCTGCATAATAAAGAAAAGATTTTGAACCTACCAAAAGATAGCCTAGAACAGCTTTTTGGGCACCAGGGACCAGGGTTTGGTGCACTACCTAGATCCTGCACATGTGCAGATGAAGCTTTGCTCACTTGCACGGGCTGTTCCTAACAGGCTGTGGACCGTGCTCTTAATTCTTGGAGCCAAGTTTATCAAACTAGCAATGATGGATGGCAGAAATGAAATCAATAGAAATTGCCAATAAAAAGCTGGAAAAGATGCAACGGAAGAAACAGTAGCTCCAGGCTATTAAGTAATGAACTCACTAGTGCCAAAATTGTGTGATTATGGAAAGAAAGATCTTTTTTAAAATGTTTCTTATCCTTATCATTTTTAGCTAAAAAAAAAAAAAAAGGCAAAACTCCCAAGAAGCCACCACCAGAGGCTGTGATACAATGTTCAAGAATGAAATAGAACTGAACTCAACTGCCTATAGTGGGCAGACAAAAGGATTAAGTACAGTGCTACTAACAGAAAGTTGTAAGGAGCTGGGTTTGTTTTTCCCCTCAGATTTTCAAGCATCTGATGCAGACATTACAATAATATCTATCTATTACAATACAGAGAAAATCAGAAGAGTGGTTGCTGTTGTTGTAAATGAAGGATATAAATCTAATACTATGAAAATCCCAGGTCATATTAAGGATTACCTTGTCCCTGAAGATGAGATATATCCAAACCTTCCCTCAGACGGATGACAACCACTCCATACTGAAAGTCGAAAGCATCACTGTAATAAAATGAAGTGGGTAAACTAATAAGCATTCATAATTAGCTAATTAGTACAATTAATCTGAAAGGATAAGCAAGTTTGATCAATAAAGGAAATGCCTCCAAGGGTTATCCTATAAAACAAAAAAGCTGTATGGCAACTGTAGGTACAGTTGTCAGTACAATCTAGGATCCTGTTTTATTGAAATCTCAGAACACTCACAACAGGAGAGTGGGGGGAAAAAAGCACTTATTCTCCCCACATATGATCAAAAGGGCTCTGAATGAAATATGAGATCTACTTCAGAACCATTAATATGCCTAGATCAGTTTATAAGGCAGTATTGTACTGACTTACTACCCACAATTTCAGAATATGTTAGCAGAAAAAGGCTGTTTATAATTTTTCTGAAAAGTTCGATAAATTGGTAAGTATAGATATTCAGTTACAAGAACAATATCTTAATTACTATTACTTACTGTAATAAATTGATGTAGATGTCGACATCATTCATATCAGCTGACTGCCAATCCTTCTTGAATCCAGCAACAAGAATATTTGGCCTCATTCTTCCTAAGCCTGCAGCCTAGACAAAAAGTATATACAACACTTTAGAAGGGTATGCCTACCTTTAAACTTTGCTTTATTTAGATTAGATAAAAACAATGGAATTTTTCTACCCTACCTAGTCCTGTGTTTTACTGGGAATCATTGGACAATTTTGGCTGAAATTTAGAAGCCTTCTAAATACCTCAAGAAGAGGAATGAAGTAAAAACTAATCTTGTAAGCAAATTTAACCTCAAACATGTGACTTTCTATGTCACAGCACTGACTAGGTTAGCATCTGGATCACCATGTCCTCTGTTAGAACCAAAGGACCCTTCTCATTTTGGAGCAATTTCTTGCTAACTATTGATTTGAGCACTTTTGTGCTTTTTACTGGAGATCTACAACATGATATTAATGTTGATATATACTATCTATGGTCTTAGATAGCATATATCTCCTCAAAGCCTAGGTTAATGTCTTCAAAACTCTTCCAAGATTTTTAATAGACCAGCATAAAATTCTTAATATCATAAGTAATCCATCTACCTATATATAATGTACCATTACATTTAATCAATATTTTTATCCACATTCTCATACTTTTTGAAGTCACTGTCACTCAAAGGTACTCCATGAGAGTGGCTATGGGTAGCATAAGAACAGTAGCATTTCTCCCATACCTAATTCCAATAAACACAAACAGAATAGGCTGTAAAGAGATCTTCCTACTGAAATCATGTACTTTTGGTGCAGGGTTTGCAGTTGTTTTCCTGATATCACTCACCACCCTCTAAATCACAGGTGTCAAATTCGCCATGTCACATGACATGTTGTGACATATCGCAACTTTTTTTGCATTGTCGGAACTGGGGTGGGCGCGGCCTCTGTATGATGCAACCGGTCCATGGGCCGGCAGTTTGACACCCCTTCTCTAAATCTTTCTAATGAAATTCAGAAAAGTGGATACAATTATAAAGGTAAAGGAACCCAACAGAATTATTTCTGTTCAGAGACCTAATATTTTTCATTCTATTCTGGATGAAATTCTTTCTGAAAGGAAGGAGAGTGGTCTTGTCATCTTATAAGAGCACACAGAATTTTATAGGTTTAAGACTTACTTCAAATCTATTGTCATGTCTCTGTCTAATGAAGAGACATGACTTTCTTGAGTACCTGTACCTTTCAATAATACAGCAGAGTAGAAGGAGGAGCTCTATAGATATAGCAAGTTTTAGAATGGTCTCCAGCAAGTGAGAGACAATGAATTGCGATCCAGCTTCATGAGGCATGAAATCCAGCTGTTAGTTTCCTTCCCTCTACTTTTTGATAGTCAAAACCAAAAGAATATCTATTTCCAATACATGAAAAACAGGCAAGCTTCAATTCCTGATGTACGAGAAACAGTATTCACCTATTCCTGACCATTTTTATTTTCTGGACATCACTTTTCCTATGATGTAATTCTAAAACATGTTTAGATAATATTTATTTATAAACAGAATTTACTTATTGGACAATTTTATAAAGCCTTCCCATCTTATAGGATGTATGTTATATATACAAATTATATTTTCAGAAAAGAATTTCAAAAGAGAAAACTCAATTTTAGAAAGACCACCTACTTGCATTAAGTACTGTGCACCATCTCTCAGGTCTTCTGCATGTACTGGAGCATAAAACGCTTTCATTTTGTTTTTAATAAGCCACCGTTGGTACCTAGCCAAGTCAGCTGACAATTCCTTCATGGCTTGCCTGCGGGGACCCTAAAAGAATTATCAAAAATTTTGGAAGAAATTTAAAAGTGCATTCCTCATTGAAGGCCATATACTGCTCTATCAAAATATATGATATTGCTTAGATTAGATTAAAAAATACTAAACAAATTAATTAGAACAGAGTATAGTGGAAGAAACTATGAACCAGAAATTAGTATTCCTTTTTAACCAAAAGCCAAACTACAAAAAAATCCCTTTACTGATAATTACTCTCAAACTATTTAGAAATCTCACATGCCCTACGAATGGGTAACATATATATGGTGATCTTTATATAATTCATGCAGAAAATGCATACCTAAAACCTTCTGCATTTCAAGTATTTCTGTGAACTGTGATATCTGAATATTAGATAGACTAGGCTTGTCAAATTATTCTTCAGTAGCTAAAAAATTCATTCTCCAAGAACACATCTTATCTGCATGCTTGTATTCAGCCAATCACAACATTATAAAACTTACATAAGACTAACATTACTCCCTATGCAAGCAATAACTGATTTTACAAAAATAATATAAGAATGGGCAACATGCAAAACTTTTAATAAAATTTTAGTGTTTTATGACACACTGTTAAATTGTAACCTCCGGCAGCAAAGGAACTTAATAAAAACTGAATTCAGCTCATATCCTGAACTAATATTATAAACTTGTATCATATTACAGATGTTAATTGTAACACTGACTGACAAGATCTTTATATCAATAGGCTTCCGGTGGCTCCGCCGGCGTCGCTGGAGTCTCTAACGTGAGGCTCCATTCTCTGAGTTAGTAAAGCCGTCAACAACAGCGCTCATCAGCTGTTTGTTGCGGCGAAAAAACTCCCCTTCGGGCAAAGAAGGGGAGTAGAGCATCAAGAGCCGGGTTGAGCCCTTCTAAGACCCCTGGAAAAAATTTTCAGGGGCAGAGAAGGTGTGCTCCCCAGGCACTTGAAACGCTCCTGCTCAGAGACGCTTCTGTCGGCTGACAGAATTAGACGTCGTGACCGCCTCTGCTTTTAAAGGAGAATAATAAGGATTTTATACAGACGGAATGGATACAGGAGTCTTTTGAGTATCGCAAGTATTTTGTTACTTTGTTTCTGCCTTTGTATCTACAAATTTTTCTGAATCAACATAACCCTTTTAAGATGGCGTTTGCTCTTTCTACTGAGTGAAAGTGAAAAATGAAAGTGTTTACTCCGCTGAGAAAATGAAACTGAACTTTTTCTTTTTCTTTTGAAGAGATGCTTGAGAGACTATTTGGACTTGATTCATTTATTGATTTATTTATAAACTATAATATAACTGGATTTTAAAAGAAATTGAGAAGGGCGGAAGTGGCAATTTTTTTTTTTTTTTAGTTTTCCTTTCTCTTCTTCAATTATGACTACAAGACAAAAGACAGCTGCTAAGGCGGCTATGCCCTTTCCAGGACAGCTTGTTAAATCACAGTCTGCTCCTTTAGAATCTCAAGAGCCTGCACAGTCTGTCTCACAAATGCTTACAGTGAAAGACTTACAGTCTGCTTTAACAGATGTAATATCCTTATTTAATGATAGGTTTGACAAAATGGAAGATAAATTTGATGTGAAAATAGAGGAAAAGATGGCAGAGCAGAAAAAAGACTTTAAAGCTATGATAGAAGCTTCTAATCAGGAGATGAGAGAAGATATTGTAGACGCTATTAAAGGTGTTTGGGACTATACTATTGCTGTTGAAGAAAAATTAGAAAATGTTGAGCAACATTTTGAAGAAAAATTAGAAGAAATTAGAAGTGATGTACAAGATCAGGCTACTTTGACACAATATCATCAGATGCAGTTTGCGGTTAGAATTAGGGGATTTAGAGACGTATCAAATGAGAATCAAGAGGATTTAAGAAAAAAATTTTCTGAAGCTTTAGCAAAATTTTTGGATGACTCAGTTGAGAATGTGGCCTGGCAGATTGAACGATTGTTTAGAATAAACTCACGTATTGCTGCACAAAGGAATTTGCCTAGAGACATTGTGATATACTTTAATACAAGAAAATATAGAAATTGGGTTCTTTCGATAGCTTATAATAAACAACTGAGTGTTGCTGGTCAAGAAGTACAGGTTTTGAAAGAGATACCTCCTAAAATGTTGAGATCAAGGAAAGATTATGCTTTTCTGACGGAGGAGCTTAAAAGAAGAGAAATACAATATAGATGGGAGGTACCAACTGGACTTTCTTTACTCTTTAAAAATAACAGATACCGTTTGTTTACAGTAGCTAAAGCGAAGGATTTTTTTGAGAATATATTGATGGTTGATAGATCTACTTCCCCAAAATCTAAGAGGGCAACCTTGGTTAAAGATCTAGAATTATTGCAATCTTCGGAACTTCAACAACCTCGACTAATTTCATCGGTTCTTATGGATAAAGCAGTTGAACAACCAGTGCAGTCAATTGATATCTTCCAACCTTTGGCAGTAGACAAGCCTAAAGATCCAAGGCGTGTACGTGAACCTACTAAGGCTATTGAACAAAGAGAAAAAATACAACCAACTCAAACCAAGCAAACTGATCTGACATCTATGGAAGCCATGGGAGCAAGACCTAAGAGGCAGGAAGAAGTGGAATGGTCTTTGCAGAAGCTTTCACGCAAAGGTCATGTCAAATAAATATTTGACATGGAATGTTAATGGTTTAAATTCTCCACAAAAAAGGAAGAAGATATTTCATTATTTGAAGCAATGTAAAAATGATGTAATCTGTCTACAAGAAACTCATATTAGATCTTTGGACCAGAAATATTTGATTAATAATAAGCTGGGTACACATTTTGTGGCATCATCTTTAGTTAAAAAAAATGGAATTGTTATTTATGTTAAAAATAATATAAAAGCTAAATTAATAGAAGCAGATAATCAAGGTAGATTTTTAGCTATAGAAATTCTACTGGACGGGAAGAAAGTTCTTTTGATGGGTATATACGCTCCAAACCAAAAACAAGGTATATTTTATAAATCATTACACAAAAAGTTATTAGAGTTGGATTATAGATCTTGTATTTTAATGGGAGATTGGAATGGAATCCTTGATGCTGGTTTGGACAAGAAAAAGATTTCACTAGTTTCTCAATCGCGCTCAATTTTACCTAAATCTTTTTTTAATATTAAAGATGATTTTAATTTGTTAGATATTTGGAGAGAAAGACATGGTAGGGATCAAGAGTTTACTTTTTTCTCTGACAGACATCAATCATTTTCTAGAATTGATTTTATTTTAACTACTAGTGATTTTATGTTAAGCTGAAAGAAAGTTAAAATCTTACCTAATGTATTGTCTGACCACAATCCAGTTATGATGGAATTAAGGACTGGCCAATTTTTAAGCAGATCCTGGAGACTTAATGAAAATTTGTTTAAATATGAAATGTATGTGCAAGAATGTAAAAAGGCTATCAAGGAATTTTTTAGGTTAAATAAGAATGTAGGCTTACCAATAGAAATGGTGTGGGACTCTAGTAAGGCCCACATGCGTGGAATATTAATTGAATTGAATGTTAGGCATAGACGTAAACAAGAGGAAAAGAGGCGAGTTCTAGAAGCGGAAATAAGAAAGAAAGAGTTATTATTAATAGATAAGCCAGATGATAGTAATATTAAAGAAGGGATAAAGGTTTTACGGAAACAATTTGATATTTTGATGACCGACCAGGTTGCCAGGAATATACAATATGCTAAACATAATACCTTTTTTAATGCTAATAAACCTGGCAGATGGTTGGCTTATACATTAAGGAAAAAACAAAAATCCCGTTTAATTGAAAAGGTAGAATATAAGGGGCAAGAAGTATTTCATCAAGAAACTATTAAGAAGGCTTTTCTAGAGTTCTACACCAAATTGTATGCTGAAGAAAAAGTTCAAGAGAAAGAGATAGATGCCTTTTTACAAAATCAAAATGTTTTGGAAATTACTTTGGAACAAAGAGATAGATTAAATGCCTTGATTAAGTCAGAAGAAATTATTGATGCAATTAAACAATTGAAATTGGGAAAATCTCCAGGAACTGATGGTTTTACCACGATTTATTATAAGTGTTTACAGGAGGAAATGGTGGAACATTTGAGGGAGTTATTTGTGAATATACAAGAGGGTGGTCGGGTTCCACCCTCTTGGAAAACGGCTAATGTATGCTTGATTCCTAAAGAGGGCAAAGATAATGTTCAAGTAGAAAATTTTAGACCTATTTCCTTGTTAAATACGGATTACAAGATTTTTGCAAAAATCTTGGCTAATAGACTAATGACAGTTTTGACACAGAGGATTCACCCGGATCAAACTGGTTTTTTACAAGGGAAACAGATGAAAACCAATGTTAGACAACTTGTTAATATATTGGAATATTTGGATAAACATATCCAAGTATCGGCTGTTTTAATGTTTTTAGATGCAGAAAAAGCTTTTGATAGATTGAATTGGACATTTCTGCAAAGGCTTGTGGTAAGGATGGGAATGGGGGACCAGTTTATTAACTCTATATCAGCTATATATCAGAAACAAACAGGACAGATTAGAGTGAATGGACAATTAACAGATTCATTTAATATAGAGAAGGGTACTAGGCAGGGTTGTCCCTTATCCCCTTTATTGTTTGTTTTAACTTTAGAGGTATTATTGAACAGGATTAGAGCATCAGAGGAATTAAAGGGGGTACAAATTAGACAACATGATTATAGATTATGTGCCTTTGCAGATGATTTACTTGTGACACTAACTCAGCCAATACAATCGGCTCAGAGTTTGATGGAAATTATTCGAAATTATGGAAAAGTTTCAGGTTTCAAATTAAATTTATCCAAGACAAAGATGTTGGTTAAAAATTTTGATAATAAATTAAAACAAGATTTGGAAAGAATAACGGGATGTGAGATAGTTAAAAAAGTTAAATATTTAGGAATTTATATAGAAGCTTCAAATGGTAAATTATATAAGAATAATTATGAACTCTTATGGTGTAAAGTACAAAAAGAATTGGAGAATTGGAAAAAATTACAATTATCTATGTTGGGCAGAATAGCCGCTATCAAAATGAATGTATTGCCGAAATTTTTATTTTTATTTCAAATGTTACCAATACTTAAAAAGGATGGAAATCTTGATGAATGGCAGAAAGGTATAAACAAATTTATTTGGGATGGCAAGAAACCAAGGGTTAAACTTAAAATTATTCAAGACACAAGAGAGAGAGGTGGTTTGAAAGTGCCTAATTTTAAATTATATTATTATGCAGCAGTTCTAGTGGCAATAAGTGATTGGATTAATTTAACAAATGAAAGAATATTAAATATAGAAGGATATGGGTTAGTGTATGGGTTCCACGCGTATTTAGTTTATGATAAAAAACTGGATAGGGGTTTTAAAGAGCATATAATAAGAAACTCTGTGTTGCGTGTCTGGAAAAAGTATTATTATAAGTTAAACGGTAAAATTCCTTTATGGACAGTTCCCAGGCACGCAATACAGAGTGTAGGTATACAACAAATTCAAGACGTGGTGCCCTATGATAAACTCTTAAATAAAGAAGGGAATAGCCTAGAATTGAAATCATTAGACAGATTAAGGGAGGAAGGTATAGCTCATAATTGGTATTATCATGCACAACTTCAAGCCAGATGGCAAAAAGATGTCAAGATGGGTTTTTCTTTAAAGGATGAAAAATTAATTATACAAATTAGAGATCAAAGAGTGATGCATATTAAAAGAATATATGATGCTTTAATTGAAATTGATTCTGGAACTGAATTAGTTAAAGATTGTATGATTAAGTGGGAAGGTAATTTTGGACACCCAATTATGATGGAAACTTGGAAAAGAATATGGGTGAAAAATGTCAAATTTACACAAGCTCAGCACTTAAGAGAAAATTTTTACAAAATGTTTTACAGATGGCACTTAGATCCAAAAAAATTATCGTTTATGTATCCAAATTTGCAACCCAAATGTTGGAGATGTGATTCTATGGACGCTACTTATTTTCACATTTGGTGGTCTTGTAAAAAAATTAAGGCTTTTTGGATAAAAATATGGTGGATTCTTCAAAATATTTTGAAAAAGCGTATTGAGTTTGTACCACAGTTGTTTTTGTTGGGTATTACAAAGGACTGTTCCACCATAGAGACTAAGTTGATTTTGAACTTGACTACAGCTGCAAGACTGTTGGTGGGACAATATTGGAAGTCATCTGAAATACCATCTATTGAAGAATGGACGTTAAAAGTTACCCATCTTGTTGAGATGGCTAAGATTTCGGCATACCTGAAGAACCACTCAAATGAAACATTTTTGATGGACTGGAAGAAATGGATTGATTATATGCAAAAGAAATATCAGTTGAGAGAATTAGATTTGATATATGGTTAAATAGTTTAACATAGTAGTTTAGTGGGGTTTCTTGCGTTTTTACCCTGTATTCATTCTGGGAAGCCTGGGGGGGTAGGGGGGAGGGAGATAATATATATTAGTTTATGTTTCTCAACTGTACTTGGGGGTTTAAGGGATTAGATAATTTTTGTAGGATGCTCGGGAGAATTTTAGGTAGCGCTTTGGATGGTGAGGAGGAGGAGCGAAAGTAGAAGAGGAGTGGGTTGCTGGAGGGTGTTGTGGAGGGGGGTTCCGAGCAGCTATTTGTATTGTTTTCTTAATATGTAATTTGTTTGTTTTCAGTTGAGTTAATATGTTATTATGTTATAATTGTTAAAAGTTTTTAAAAAAATTTAATAAAAAAATTAATAAAAAAAAAAGATCTTTATATCAATAGTGTCAAGCCCCTGGGCTTGCCATGAGCCGGCGGGTCACGGGGAGGACACAGCCAGCAGCCGGCCGATGTTCGCAGGGGGGGCCATGAGCACCGCCCGACTCCTGACAGTCAGCTGGGAGTCGGGTCGGCATCCGGACGTCAGTGGGGAGCCAGCAGGTCCGCTACATACCACCCGGCTCCCGACAGCCAGCTGGGAGTCAGCCCAGCATGCGAACTTCGGCTGGGAGTCGGCGGACTCACCATGCGCCGCCTGACTCCCGAAAAACAGCTGAGAGTTGGCCCAGCCTCCGCGTGTCGGCCCGGCTCCTGGAAATCAGCTGAGAGTCGGCCGGGCTCCCAGCCAGCAGCTGGGAGTCGGCGAGATCACCGGACGCTGCGGGTGCCTCCCTCCAAGGAAACGGATGGCGGAGATGTCCCCACCATCGGCTGGGCATTTGACTTTTACTGAGATGGCAGAGGGCAGACAGGAGACTTCTCCAGTGGCAGAAGAAGCCGACCAGACTGGAGCAACAGGGCCTGAACCTGACACCCAGGAGGTGCAGCCAGTAGTCAGGCCCAAGGTGGTGGAACCACGGCCTGCAGCCCCCGCAGGTGAGACCCAGGGTGCTGCGGATCCTGCAGCGTCGGGGGAATGGTGGCACAGCCCTGCATTGGCCAATCCGGAGCCCAGACGGGTGGCTACACCGGCCCACAGGGCCCCTTTGATGGATTGGCGGGAAAGACGACTGACGGGAGAGGATGAGGATGCTGCCTGGTTGTCTGATAGAACAGCTGGAATAGCGGAGGCTGCGTTGGTGCGTCTGGAGGGGGGGAAATTGGACATTGAACTACGCTTTTTATCCATATGGACCGGATGCTGGCTTGCTGATTGGGGTGGGGTTGGTGGGCGGGGCACGTCTATGTAAAGCGCTGGGAGCAGTTCACTCCCAGTGCTGACTTTTTCTTTGCATTAAATTTTGCTGGTCACTTGTTCCTTCTGTGTCTGGAGTTTATCGGCAGCAGGCAGAGGACAGCTGATAAATAGTATTCTTTGAATGGTCATTATAGTAACATTACCCCAAAAAAAGCAATTATCTGAAAGGAAGATAATCTGTTCATCTTTACCTTTACCTCCTTTATGATTATTAAGAATCAGGATGTGCTATCGGTTTTAAAGTTAAAACTATTAAACAAATATTTGATACTGGTAAATAAAGTATCATTGTCTTCTTTTATTTCAGTTCTTCTATTTCATGGAATTTGCATTATCTTAGATAGACTTCTATATAAATGGGGGAAAGGGAAAAATTAGAACAGGACAGAAATGTGTGTGTGTGTGTGTGTGTGTGTGTGTGTGTGTGTGTGTGTAAAGTATAGCCAATTATTTAGAAACTTACCATATGTACGTGACCACAGATCATCAATCCTACATTTTTGGTGAAGGCATGGACCAGATGAAGCAAAGCTGGACGTGAGCTTGGAGCACCACTCATGACAAGGCATTGAGGCCTAATTTTAGATTCAAACAGTTAACATGTACATTTTTGCAATCCAAACTGAATTGTTGTTAAAATGTTGCCATTAAGCAGTATGCACATGAAAGCAATATGGAATTAGCACCATGTTTTTCATGTGACTGGAATCACCACTTGTTATTCATTTGTAGTATCAAGACTCCCTTATACTGACCTTGAATGTTGTCCAAATGAGGAAAAAATGGCCTGCATATACATTTACTAAAATAAAGGCACAGATTCTGACCTAATCTATTGATCAGAGACTAGGCTGAAGAACATCAAAACTAAGGAGACAATACAACCCAAGGACATATTGTGATAGGAGAACTAAATAATATTTTGATGTTCTCGTTAAGCTATCAACTACTATTTAAGCAAGTTCACCACGGGAAAAAATATCTCATTTCCAGCTGCATATAAAAACTGACTTATGAACTTTTGCTGCACATTGGCTTTGCATATGCTACCTGGTGTTACTAGCATTGGAGATTGTAATTAATAAAAACAATGTGTAAGTTTTAAAATTCTTCTTCTGCTATCCATAAAAATACCACACAGTGAAGCTAGAAACTAGCCACCTATATGTTTTGTCAGAGGAACACTTAGTCCAAATCAGCAATAGGGAAGTACATTAAATGAATTCTGAAATCTATGCATATTTCAAACCGTATTTACCATATCACCAATCAAGTCATTTTAAAAGATCTGAAGGCAAACGGTAAACACACACTAATATACAAGATCAATAAGGCTATTATCATTTCTATAACTACCCAATACCAACAGTGACACATTTTGAGCATTCCAATTCAGTGTCAGTCAACTGACCCTAATTTCCCAAACATCTGACTTCAAAAATATTAGTTTTTTTCTCCCCAGACTGCTGTTCTTATACTTCAAGTCTAGCAATATGCTGATTAATATTTCCCAAGTTACCTGAAGTTTTTTACATGGTCTTCCACACCAGTAAGGCGGATAGCATGCTGCAAAGCATTCAGATAAGTCAAAGCTTGAGTTGAGGAACCCCAATTCACATCTGCAAAAAACAACTTTAATGTTGAAACAGAAAATGCCCTGTAACAATCTTAATTTCAAGGAAACATAATTGAAGATTATACTCATACTTCTACTTATCAGGCAAGCCACATCCCAATACACTCAAGATTTACAAGTTAAGATAAATCAACTCAGCACTTCATTAAGAAAAATAATAAAACTACATAGGCAACCATTTACTTGATTCTAAAATTTGTTTTTATAATCAAATAAAGTACCTTATGCAGGCATAGTATGTTCTCTTCAGACAAGCTCCAAGAATAATCAGATATGCAAATTTTTCAAACTTAAGGGTCCCTTTATATTTTTTTATAGCTAAATATTTTAATAAGATAGTTAGTAGTTGCCATGGGTACTTGTATTAGAAAAAAGCTCTAGTTCAAATTCTAAGAGTCTTAGATTAATGAGAAATTAAAGTAAAATATTAATTGGTAAAAAGTATTAGAATGGCATTTCTGGCCAAACAAGACAATATATATTGAAAATTAAAATGACTGATAACAACAGTTTCAGAAAGTGATGAGGTAATCTGCGTTCAAGAAAAAGAGAATCCTATTTGAAAAAGTCACATAGGAAAGAAGTACTGAATGAGAAGCCAAGAAGCTATACTGTGAGACAATAGTGAAATTTCAAGGCATGAAGCAGAGCATCAGATATCAGATATATGACTAAAGAAACTTAAGAAAGAAGAAATCTAAGGAAACGTAAGGAAAAAGATAAGGATAATGAATTGATTCGAAAATCCAGATGTAACCAAGAAAATCTTTACTGCCTCTCTTCAAAGCTGTGTGAATTTTGCTAAGATGGAGCTTAAAAGAATCTGGTCTGAACGAAAAGCTATTCAAAGCATATTAGCTAAAAAAAGTCTTGCAAAATAAGACTGCTGTGTAAACATAAAATATAATAAAATTATTGAACTATTCAAAATTATTATCTGAAAAAGTGCTTTATTTCCTTTTGTTACTGATTCCCTTGACAAACTATTATTCTGAAAAAAAATGAAGGTTTGAATTTTATATTGCCAAATCCTGATTTTAATTTACTTCATCTAAACTTAACATTAGACTTGGTGTAAAGTAGTAGTAAAGGGGAAAACCATGCATATGCAACTGGCTCAAAAAGATGTACCCACCTGGCTTCTTGTAAGTTACATAAATGTAGAGTCCCAGAACAATAACATATGTGAGCAGTGCTGCCCTCCAGTTAATAACAAACATGACTATGCAGCAGAGAATTGCTCCAATTAAAGATATCCACATGTTGTAATATTTAAAAGCAGGACGCCAGCCTATTCAAAAGCAAATAAAAATAAAAAAAAACATACGTACATACTTATAATATATGTTATGTAACATATATAAAACTTATCCTTCAATTGCCACGTTAATATATTGTATAAACAAAAACTTGTTACATAAATTTGCCAGCATTTACACACACAATTGCTATATACTTAAATATGTAAAAAATGAAGGAAAATAGTACAGTAATACTATGCCTTCTCCCCACCCTCCAAACTTTTGCAATGTGCTTAAGCTTGAAGTTATTTTTTTATTGCTGTTGGTGTTTATATTTTAAAAATGGATGTACAATTAGTGTTCAAAATATTTTTAAAAAGACCCCATGTTCTCACTAGGATCACTATAAAATTCATACCTGGTGATTTTGCCAGTGAAGCATGGAACACGGAAAAATTAATTAAAGCATAGGAAGCCAAGAAGAAATTGGAGATAATTGGAGCAATTACATTCAATTCAGCTGCAAAGACAGAAACACATAATCATATTGATTTTTAGAGCAGACTGCTTTGGAAAAACAGCTCCTTACTTGAATTGGTGGTTCTTCTGATTTTGTATTCTTTGTAGCCTTTTATAATGAGGCTTTTACATGAACTACAAACAGAACTTCCAAAAGTGGTATGGGAGATTAAAAGGACTACTTTCTTCATATATGCAGAAATATACAATCTGGATTAAGGTGGCAAAAGTGCTTTTCTGCTAAAGCTTCTTGTATTAATTGGGATACTTGGATGAGACAATTCTAGAATTGAAATGAAGCTGAAATATATTTACTAAGGATATAGTGAGATGTAGAATTGCACAGAATGTCTATGAAATATATATAAATAATTCCTTCTCTTCTCAGCACAGGTTCCACAAAGCCCCTCACATACTTTGAAAGCATGCCAAAATGTTTAGAACTAGAAATATTTTAAGTCTGAAATATTTTGAGCTTTCTAGAAGCATTCCAAAACTGTACTTATGGATCTAGAATTCTCTTATAATGGATAGAATATTGGGATACTTCTGGTGAGTGTTTGTACAGCCAAAGTGGGATATTTCTGATCATAAGACAAAAGTATTTGACCTTAGACATGGTCATTTCAATAACTTATTTATTTTTAATAATGTAATATTTTGCATACTATCACAGTTAAGCAGGTTAATTTTCACAGGAATCTTTATCTGCTTTATCATTAAGTGTAATTTCTAGGCAGAACTACATCTTTGCATTTGATAACATTGAACACTGGATTAACACAGAAAGATTCTTCAAATATTTAGAGAATGAGAAATTCTAGTGACAAGCCTCTGAAGTCTAACTGGTTAATGTGATTGATGACATTAGTCTATATAAAAATTGTAAAGCTCAGTTCAGGTATTGTATTGACATATCTTATTTCCACAGATCATGCCACATAATTCAGATTTTTAAAACAAGTTTTTTAAAAAAAATATGATTTAAACTAACCAATTAATATGAATCCAAGAGCAATCAAAAAAGTGAGAAGATACCCTCGTAAAGGTTCATTATTTTTCCCATAGCCTTTAGCAAATATCAGGAAACCCGGATAAATATTGTCTTTGCACAATGCCTAGGATCAAAAGAGATGACCAATTAAAGTATGAACATATAGAAAAATACTCAAGGCATCAAATCTTAAAGACAAGGGCCAAGCACAGATTGGCAGTAAGAAAAAAATTCAATAACATTAAACAGTACAGATCATCAATTCAATCTAGTCTGATTTGCACAAGAAGATACAGCTGATAGACCAGGGAGGTAGCATTATTAGATATATTGTAGTCTTTTTAAAAAATGAAAAGACTTATTACATAAATTATAAGCAAGTTGAGAAAAGTGTTTTTTAATATCAATCAGTCTATTCTGATTGATTGATATTACTGCCAATATTGATATTGACTTGCTTGGAAGGGACCTTGGAGGTCTTTTAGTCCAACCCCCTGCTCAAGCAGGAGACCCTATACCAGGGGTAGGCAACCTCGGCTCTTTTATGACTCATGGACTTCAACTCCCAGAATAGCTGACTCAGGAATTCTGGGAGTTGAAGTCCATGAGTCATAAAAGAGCCGAGGTTGCCTACCCCTGCCCTATACCATTTCAGATAAGTGGTTGTCCAATCTCTTCTCAAAAACCTCCAGTGATGAAGCACCCACAACTTCTGAAGGCAAGCTGTTCCATTGGTTAATTGTCCTTGCTGTTAGGAAGTTTCTCCTTAATTCCAAGTTGCCTCTTCTCCTTGGTTAGTTTCCATCCATTGTTTCTTGTCTTGCTTTCTGATGCTTTGGAAAATAAGTTGACCCTCTCTTCTTTATGGCAACCCCTTAAATACTGGAATACTGCTATCATGTCACTCCTAGGCCTTCTCTTCTCTAGACTGGCCATACCCAATTCCTGCAACCATTCTTCATATATTTTTGTCTCCAGGCCTTTAATCATCTTAGTTGCTCTTCTTTGCACTTTTTCCAAAGTCGCAACATCTTTTTTGTAATGTAATAACCAAAACTGGATGCAGTACTCCAGGTGTGATCTTACTAAGGATTTGTAAAGTGGTACTAATATTTCAGATGAATTTGATTCTATGCCCCCGTTTATGCAACCAAGAATTGTATTAGCTTTTCTGGCTGCTGCCGCACACTACTGGCTCATGTTTAAGTGATTGTCCACTAGGACTCCAAGGTCCCTCTCACAGTTACTGTTTTTGAGCCAGGTTTTGCCCAATCTGTTTGGTTTTTCCTGCCTAGGTGTAAAACCTTGTTTTTCTCCACATTAAATTTCATCTTGTTGGATAGAGACCATTGTCCAAGTCTGTCAAGATCTTTTTGGATCCTAAGCTTGTCTTCTGGGGGTTAGCTATTCCTGCTAGCTTAGTGTCATCTGCAAATTTGATGAATTCCCCTTCTATTCCCTCATCTAAGTCATTTGTGAAGATATTGAAGAGTACTGGGCCTAAGATGGAATCTTGTGGTACCCCACTGCTTACTTCCATCCATGTAAGTGTCAGTGAGCTACAAATCCATTTGGTGGTGATGCTGTCTAGCCCACATTTTTCTAGTTTACCAAGAAGTAGGTTGTGGTCTACTTTGTTGAATGTCTTGCTGAGGTCTAAGTATATTATGTCAATAGCATTTTGCTGGTCTACTAATTTAGTCACTTTGTCAAATAATGAAATAAGATTGCTTTGGTATGATCTGTTTTTAACAAACCCATGCTGGCTATTAGTTATATTTTTGTTTCTAGATGTTCACAGATCTGTTTTTTTATTATGATATTATCTATTTTTATTATTATATTATGTTTTATTATTGTATTATCTGTTTTTGTTATTATTTTGTTTTTTGTTATTATTATATTATCTGTTTTATTTTTATGTTATTATTATATATGGCACATATTTGAAGAAAACAATGAAAACAATCCTTCTTACCTGAAAGATTTTAGGTGCACTGACAAGAGACGCTAACGCTGAAGAAAGAGTTGCAGAAAATATACCAGCTGTTATCAGTGGAGCAAATCCTGATACCATGCTCATTACCTATATATTGAATAGAAAATAAGAAAATAGTTTGCAGGGAAGATTTAACATTGTGAAAATGATATCTGAATTAAGACTGATATCTATATTTTGAAAGCAAAGCCCATGCTGCTTGCATTTAAACATTTTAAACTGCAATGAAGTGTAATGAAATATTATTTTTTTATGGAAGGACCTAGACTCAAGTTACCTAGATTATTCAGCTA
This sequence comes from Bothrops alternatus, assembly GCA_034064705.1. Classification (NCBI taxonomy): domain Eukaryota; kingdom Metazoa; phylum Chordata; class Lepidosauria; order Squamata; family Viperidae; genus Bothrops; species Bothrops alternatus. The sequence goes on along the minus strand of JARGCV010000018.1, from coordinate 11,775,803 downwards.
GCAGATAGACAGATAATATTCCATTCAAAACAGTGGTTTTAATTTTCTTATTTCAAACAATACTTTTGTGTTATTTATTAACACTATTTGGAATGTGAATGATATGGTGTCACCATTATGGGTTTCTATTCAAAACGTTTGTAATCCCGGCAAGTTTTTGGTTCTAATTACAATACTGACTTTCCAACACTGAAGTGGCCAAACTTATTTGAGCTTTATTGGGCAGAAAATGTAAACGGATTTATTTTTTCTGATGAAAAAAATAATACTACGGAGCAATTCTTATTTTGAATCAACTGTAAGATAGTGGGCTATCAATGAGATTATTATTTTCAAAGAACTACTAAGTAATTATAGCTTTAAAACTTTTTAAATTTTACAAAAGAAATGCAACTTCCTAAAAAAGTTGAGTGACAATATTTCTAATTAAAATATTTGTTACATATTCTGTTTGGTCTCAATGCCCTCATAATCTCTGAAAACTTGAAGACAAGAAAAGTGTTTGCCAAGATTAAACCTGAAATTATTATTACAGAAAAGAAAAGAAAAGAAAAGAAAAGAAAAGAAAAGAAAAGAAAAGAAAAGAAAAGAGAAAAGGAAAGGAAAGGAAAGAAAAACAAATAAAGTTGGCTGGATGATTTTGATTCAGTCACTCTCTCAGCTTAATCTACCTCATAGGCTTGTTGTGGGGAAAATCAGAGTAAGGAGTAAAGATAGTACTCAAGATATGACCATAATGGAGTTTGCCCATTACAGTTGCATGTTGTGATGGCCATTAAGCAAGATGGCTTCGCTTAATGACCCCACTCCCTGCTTCTCCTGATGCAGTCATTAAATGAATAAGTCTTTAAGCAGAGCATAGGGTGCCTCAGGCATGAGGGAGGCCCTTGGAGACCTAGCACAGGCCCAGGACCATCTGCCCTGAGCCTCTCAAGGCTTCAAAACATTTCCCGTCTCCTGGGCCTCTGCAGGCTTTTTAGCCTTCCACCTGGTCCCTGCAGGCCTTTCCCTTCAATCCTTCATGAAATAAAATTTTGATCATAGTTTACTATTTTGTAAAAAAATGAAATAAACAGCAAAAAGCTAAATAAGATTTATAAATGGATTAAGGGTTCAGGTAAATTTGGAATGAGATTTGGGAATGAATTATAAAGAATCTTTCCTTTTGGAAATTTGTTTGGACTTTTGCAAGGGAAAATAAATCAATTTTAAAAATTGGGCACTAGAGGGAACGAAAGATTTTAGTTAAAGGAACAAATTACACACGCTTAATTAACAGTTAATTAACTGGGATGGATAACTGAAGGGCACTTTTGGAAACATGGAATTAGAAATTAATATCAACAATGTCAATAGCAAGGTTTGTTTCCATCAACAGACTGCAAAAAATGTTATGGAAGAAATGGCAAGTGAAGAACAAGACAGAAATGGATAGAAATGGATCTACAAATGATCATTACTAAAATGACATGGAAAAAGATATCTGTCTAGACATGTAAAACTAATTGATGTTTTAATAATCAAAAGGAAAATAAAAATAATAAACCACGAGAGTGACCTCGGTAATTCTTCTATGTTGGATTTACAAAAAAGCTTATTAAAGCTTTCATGAATCTTGTGAGAAGGGACAAAGAAGAAATGAAATAAAATTCTGCAACATTGTTTGAATGGATAAAAGATTAAGATTCAAAACTAAAAGGAAGAAATATAAAGTTGGTTTATTTGTTCAAGGTCAAAATAAAATGCATTATTTCTGGTAACCTTTAATGGTACTAGGACTGAAAAGACTATGCATTATGAATTTTTTATAGATAAGAGATGGGATATAGGATGAAGAGATTATTATAAACTAAGAGGGGTGAAGAGTACAAAAATATTTATGAACGTAAAGATGGAAGACACTATAAAGATGGAAGACACTATTTCATATATACTTTTCTCTATTTTCTTTTTTTCTTTGTTTTCTCTTCTCCTCTGCACATTTCACTTTCTCTTTTTTGTATTCGGTTTTACTGTTGTAACTAAAATCCTGTAGATAGCTCGATAGCTAGATATAGAGATTTTGTGTGTGTGTGTATGTGTGAAGGAGTAACAACAAAAAATAACCACTAACATAAAAACTGGCTTTCAATCAAATATCCAATGAAAGAAACATTTTCCATTTTAAATATTTGATTTCACATCCTTTTAACACAAAAAGATCTTTTTCCACATTTGTAATAGTTTACACAAATTTGTAAAATCATGTATGGCAGGGGTTTCCAACCGGTACCAGGCCGCGGACTGTTGGACAGGGAATGGCTGAAGAGTGCACGCATGTGCATGCACCCCCCACTCATGCTAATGCAGCCGGGTGGCCACTAGTGGCCCCATTTGCGCATGCACGGGAGTGCTAGCACTGCCAGTGTCACATGGGCAATAGTGGCATTTGTTCATGCGTAGGGCGCTAGCGGCCCATTTGCACATGCACTTGGGCCCTAGCAGCTCACACACAGGCACCACCACCGCCATGGGTGCGCACAGCCTTCTTTTGCATGTGTGTGGGTACTAGCACCACTATGCATGCACCTATTTGCGCAGGCGCACATGCACACACATTTCCCTGCTCCTCCCTTTTCCACCGGGCCACCAACCAGGAAAGGTTGGGGAGCTCTTATGTATGATATGGAAAATTCCCTCCCTCAAAGAATTCCCAGGATTGGAAATAGTGCTTTACCTGGAAATCATTCATTAGCCCGTAAGAACATTTTTTCATTTCACAAGAAGAGAAATCAAAGTTTAGTTTACAAGCTGCTGATGTACAGTTTGTCAGCTCATTAACAATTGTGTCATTAAGGCTCCCGGTAGCATCCCGAACAACACAGGAACCTAGAAAAGTAGATAAAGAAGAGATGACTTATCAAGTAGAAAAGCACAGAAATCTTAATCCATTCCTATAAAGAAGGTCCATTTAGATTTTGTTAAAGATCTTCCTAAATAATATCAACAGCTACTCCTCCCCCAGGATGGTTGCTACTCACTAAGGAAATTTTTCTCCCCTGCTGATATCTGCTGTTTTTGTTGCCAAAGCTGGTTCTTTAGCAGTGTTGTTTCCTGAATTTGAGTGGGGGCACCTAACAATGACCCAAGATGACTTTTAGACAGCTATGGACCCACCTGGGAAAGGGAAACATGAAGATTCCAGCTCCCTGTAGGAGCAGCTAGAAAGTTATTATTTTCTCTACCTCTTTCTACCAGCATTTCACTTTTTCAAGTTTTGCTTTGTCCTTTATATTTAAACGTTAATTGGCTGGCTGAATGCTGATTTAGTTTAACCCCCTGCTGGATTTTATCTCTTTTTTTCCTTTGATCTTTTTGGTTGTTCTCATTAACTTCTGCTTTCCGCTTATCAGAAGTTCACAAAAGGGGATCGCATGATCACAGGACATAACAGTCATAAATATGAACTAGTTGTCAAGCGTCTGAATTTTGATCACGTGACAATGGGGATGCTGCAATTGTCACAGTAGTCATGGCCTAAGGTGGATCTGTTCATTTTCTCAAATATAGGTGGAGCCAAGATTTTCAATAATTTAGATATATATATATAATATGCTGAAACATGGTATGATTTGCAGGAAGAAGGGAATGTTTTGAACATATCTATTTCAATTCGCTGGAGTTTGGAAGATAGTTCAGGAGGATTTGTTTGGGTTATATTTCCTGCTTCCAAATGACTGAAAACCATACTGATTTTTAACAGTTATGGTTGAAAGTACTTTGAAGAAGCCCTTCAATTCAACATGTGGTTCCTAGAATGTTAGGTTATTCCTTGATTTAAAAAGTCAGGTTTAGCGCACATAAGAATGCTACTAAAGTGGTAACTTATACGACTGAATTTGTATCCAAATACTGGTAGGTCTCAACTTACAACCACAATTAAGCCCAAAATTTCTGTTGCTAAGTGAGACATTTGTTAAGTGAATTTTGCCACATTTTACTTTTTTGCCACAACCTGGTTGTTAAGTGAATCTGACTTCCCCATTGACTTTCCCTGTCAGAAGATTACAAAAGGTCATCACATGACCCCAGGACACTGCAACCATCGGTTACCAAGCGTCTGAATTTTGATCAGCATCCATACGGATGCTGCAATGGTCATAAGTGTGAAAAACAGTCATACGTCACTTGTTTCAGTGGCGTTGTAACTTTGAAGAGTCACTAAATGAACAGTTGTAAGTCAAGGACTTCCTACAGCAGTGAGGGCGAAACTTTTAGAGACCGAGTGCCCAAACTTCAACCCAAAACCCACTTATGTATCGTTGGGTGGGCTTGGCCCATTGGGTGGGCGTAGCTGCAGTGGTAATGCCCTCTCCGTGGGCACGTGCGCCGTCACCCCAGTCCTAGGCCTTCAGCTGGGTTTTATAAACCCTTTTCATTTTAGGCCTCTGCCGCTGTATGCAAAAAAAAAAAAGTTCAATCAATTTCAACTTTTCGCGGGGAAAAAAAAAAGATCCCGCAAAGTTGGAATTGATTGATTGAACTTTTTAGTCCCATCCAGTCTTAGGCAAAGAAATGTAAGTTATGTTGCTCAGGCATTTGCTTGTGTTGATGTATAGATTCTTTCCTAGGAACAACAAATGAGGTCTGGGAGCAAAAGATTCCAAACATCTGATAGTCAGAAGTAGAGGCAGGAAAAGAAAAATAATAGCCCATTACACTGCATACAAATTTAGCTTCTGAAAAAAGCTACAAATGATTTTTTTTCTACTTATTTTATTAAATTTCTGTGCTACTGAGGAAACAGAATTGTGAAAATGCCTTATTCTTGAATGATGATTCTTAAATGCCATATAAACATCATTAAACCTAACTCTCACAAGTATAAAAAAATGTTGACCAAACTCTGGTAAAATTAGCTTTATCTAATTTAACACAGTATTTTTTTAAATAAAAGTTTGTATTATATGTTATAAGGGACAAAAATAGGACTTCAGCAATGACTTTTCTTCTTTCTTTCCGATTCAACTTTTTAATAACTTCCTTAACAACATTTGTTCTGTATGCTTGGCTCCAGTATCCTATACTGCTAATCTGATATTCTGGAAAGCTAAGGATTTTTCAGAAACCCAAGTAGATGACATACACTATAAATTTATACTGGCAGTATAAAAATCTAAGTAATATAAAACATAAATACCATAACAAGCAAAAGCAATGTCTGGCTTTGGGGAGAATTTCTACTGATTACATTTTGTTAAGAAACAAATATATGGTAACTTCAAAATACCTACAATCTATTTTTACAAAACTTTAAACAACTAATTTATCTATACTACAGTTTGGATTTTCTTGTTCTTTTTGTTCTCCTTTAAAAGTATATACAATATTTATAATATTATTCTTGTCTTTCCTTTTTCTGCGTACATAAAGGTATAAATACTTGGTAATACCAAGTGGACTACAGTACAGAAGGTCAGTCTAAGATGGTGCATAGTATATAGATTTTGTATTTGGTAAATTATAAGATGATTGTCTCTATATGAAGGATAAGCAATAATTAAATTGTAAAAATCAACCTAGAAAAAATTATCCACACAAACATCAAGAAACGTCCAAACAATTTAGAAGTAAAAATTGCTTACCTACTGATACTGCTACTCCCATGTAAACCACTGTAGTGATTAAGATGGCTAGCAGTGTCCCTTTAGGTATGGCTGATTGAGGATCCTGGAAAAAATGGCATTTATGAACCACAAGAGCGCTCCAAAGAACTGAATAGCAACAAAATAACTAAACATCACTCACCGCAAGATCACCTGAGATATTTGCACCAGCTAAAATGCCTGTTGCAGCTGGGAAAAATATAGCAAATACTGAAAAGAAAGTTTCTTCTTTTCTGAAATCTGGTCCAAAGTTTTCTGAAAATATTTCAGCTATTAAATAAGAATGTTAAAAAAGAATTATTTTAACATTGTGTTGTCCAATATACTTCGCATTTATTATTCCACTGAAGAAACTACCACGAAGCTAAAAAAAAAATACATAATACTTAAAAAATAAAAATAAACTGTAAGGTGGATATTTAGAAATTTGCTGGTTTTTTTAACAAATACAAATATAATCTTCCACCAAATCAGTATATTCCTGTATTACCTGTAATATTTCTGCCATTATTAACTAAAACACAGATACAATTAAAAATTACTGTAGGATTACAGTAGACATATTGACTAGAAAAATATATAGATAGTCCTCACTTATTGAACACTCATTGAATGATTGTTTAAAATTAGAACAGTGCTGGAAAAAACTACTTTACAGCTGACTTAGATCATTTGATTTTTTGCAGTATCCCTCAGTCACATGATCATTACATTACAGGCAGTACACATCCTATGTCTGACCCTTTGGGGGTTTTTTTCCCCCCACCTTGCAGAAGAGAGATGGGATTGCAAGAGAGAAAGCTGTTTGCTCTTCTACACATTGAAAGCAATGTGATTGTGCTGAAAGTAGGAAAGGGTCAGACAAAGGAGAGATTACTTAGAGAAATTACTTGCTTTTTTTCTCCATCCCTATCTGAGAGCTGAGAGTCTGGAGAGGAAGGGATTTAAAGCGACTAAGCTGTTTGCATTACATGCCTATGGCTGCCAGCCCTGGGCAGCTGGCACAATCACATTGCTTTTGATGTAACTAAAATAGTAAGCGGGCACTTGAGCATTTCAAAGGACACGGGAGTGAATAGGAGGCAAGCCAAAGCAGAACACGTGAAACTAAATAGACTCGTCTCTTTCCAGTCGGAAAGCACAGCCGCAGTCATCTGATTTCTCACTTAGCAACTGTTATGCTTAGTGGTGGAGTTGTCAGTCCCAATTAGGTTGTTAAGTAAGAACTACTTTTATTGTAATAATAAATAAAGTTGGTTAGAACTATCTCAAGAGTAAGGAGCATAAGACATTCATATTTTGGAGAAATTGAATGACATATTCCTTTTATATCTAAAGTGGAAGAAAATGGACCTACTTTCACATATTCTATGAAAGCCATCATTATGCCCATAATCCTCAAGTGAGTGATGAGTGGTCCAAAGTTACTAGAATGTTATCTATGGGGGGGGAGAGAATCTACACATTCTCATTTGGTGTCTGAAAATTTTGCAAGATATAAAATGGAAATTAATTACTACAACTAGATTGTAGCTTTCCTCACACATATGACATTTACAAAAAGTAAGTCCTCAAGTTTAAGGGATCATCTTGAAAGTAAAATGGACTGTGGGGATGTTTTGTTTCAACAGTCTGTAGAAAACCTAATTGGGTTGCATATCAAAGGATACTATATTGAAGTCAAACACTTAATATTTCAAAACTAGAAATAGTTGATATATTACTTAAAATATGTTTTAGTAATATATATAAATTATGACATTAATATCGCCAATTTTAGTATGTGAAATAACAGGTTTTAGACTACATTTGGGAAGATTTTTGTTTTATCATTTTGTCTTACCTTTGTAACCAAAAAATCCTTCAGGCTTTTTGTTTTCAAATGGAATAAATGTTCCTATGATGAAGTCAGCAATAGCTATTAGTAATATCACCAGCAGAACAATCTGTGCCTATAATTTTCAAGTGGATAATATCAACATCATTTATATAAAAAAATTCTCCAAATTAAGACCAACATCACTCACTCTCTCTCTTTATATATATATATATATATATATGTATGTATGTATGTATGTATATGTACACACACATACACACACACACACACATTGGTCAAATAACTACTTTGATTAAGTAGGCAGTCAAATAAGCATTATAAATACAGTTCTTTAAATATGTCAACCTCTCTTCAATTGAGCCAAAAGTAGGAATGCTTGTGCTTGAAAATGTTTTGTAACAGAGATGGTAATTCACCTAGAAATTTACTCTACTTGATGAAAGCATTTAAGCATAGCAATTCTTTGAACTAAATCATAATAAGATCTTAAATATTTTTTAAAAAAATATGATAGTAATTTGTTAGATTTACATAGAATGTAACTAATATATCCTTATTAAAAAGTACCTTATTAGGGTCTATTTGGGCTATGGCATTCTTTTAAGCCTGAATAAATACTATCTTATTTTAACTGCTTCCTACTGGAATACTATATTTTTTAAAAAGTTACAATGCTGCAGTCCTATGTGTAGTTTCATCATCATTAAAATAATAGTATTTACTTCTGAAATGGCTTCGATAGAATTATACATTTTCTTTTGGGGGGCACAGAGATGTCACAAATCTTACTACTGGTTTGGATTATTTATTCACAACGAAAGTCTTTTAAGGACTGCAACAGTCATATTTGAAGAACCCTTCCCTCCCATTACCCTAATGGAAAAGCTATGTTAACACAAAATGTAAATAATCTCTATATTGTAACTATATGATGAAAAGTTATTGCAAGAATGTTCCTTGTTGATGTCTGAATATTAGTTATGTTTTGTGATATATGCTTATTTTCACATTTTTCTATACATTACTTACATTTTTATAATAGCATTTTTAAAATCATAGTTACTTACTTTAGCTTCCCATTCCATTCCTGCTAACGAGATGCCTAATAAAACAACAATTGTAATTGCTCCTATAATTCTGATATCATTATTTGGATCCAGCATAAGCAATTCATGTTCCTACAAAAAAAATTGAGATAATTGTGATAGAGTTAATATTGCAACAAGTAAAAATCATTTTAACAAATACAAAAAAGATTAAGAAGAATATTTGAAAACAGGACTTCATTTTAGCTTGTTATATACAATAATTAGATTTAGAAAATCCTGATTGAACAAATGTTGAAGTTTATTTTGCTCTATTTTATAAAAACTATCTCTAATCATAAAGATTAATGTTAAACTCTTCTAACTGTAATGTATTTGAATTGACTACTAAGTTTTTAAAAACTCAAGTTGTGATTTAGAAATACATGACAAGTATGAATGCTCCATATTTTCATGTTGCCCTAATTTCCCCTTAGGCTAGTCATCAATGAAGGAAAACACATTATACAGGGCACAAGCTATAGTTATCAATAATTAGTAAATTAAAGATGTTAAATGACTGAATAATCTTCATTGCATCAAATCCCACATTATGATTATTCCTAGAGTTGCAAAACCTTAAAAGGCATACTTTACAAAATTGCAGGCTTTACACAGGTTCATTTCTACTGGAAGCATCAAATTCTTTCGATGAATCATAGAGCTCCTTAGGTTTTCCAGTAAGCATAATTAAATGATGCATTTGATATTGGGCTGATCTGAACAAATATTTGTCCACTGAACTACTACCACCACTAAATCCAAGCTGTCTCACATCTCCCTAAAAACAGTTTTTATAAACTATTCCAAAGTAGAACTGTACTGAGGAATATTTAGTGAAGTTCAGATTATGAAACATAAAAGATAACAAACAGCACACTAGAAGAATGAGTTTACCTCAAGTAGGTCAACAAAAGTCTCTGCAAAACCAACTACATACATGGCTACGGCAACAGCATTAGCAAATGCAAAGATCAAGCCTATAGCACCGCCAAATTCTGGCCCCAAGCTTCTGGAAATGAGATAATATGCACCTCCTAAAGAAGAAGAGTGTAAGATGTAAGTTACGATACAAATTATATTTTTATACACAGAATTTATGCTTATATCCTACAAGCACTGAGGATCATCCCAAACTGTTATGACAAGGACAGGATGTCCTGAATTTTATGTATGAAACATACTTCAACATTTTAAGATGATTTTTCTCTTTTTTTATCTGAGGTCAATTCCTGATATTCATGTGCACAAGAAGTACAGTATTATCATTATTCATGTACACAAGTACAGTATTAATACTTTATCAATATTATTCACTTGTAGGAAAATGTTTGCATCTGTTTAATACTGAAGTAAACACCACCTAACAGACAGACTGTCCTACTGACAGATAGATACTATAGACAGAAAGATAGAGAGAATTACAGCTACTAATTGTATGGAAAAAGATCAAGGGATAAAGCACTGATGTATTTTCTAGAACTTTCCTTACAACCAAAGAACTATAAAACTGCATGCAAATAATTGTCCTGCTTGTTAAGCAAAACATTCATGATGAATAGAGGATTTTTATAACAAGTCACCAAAAACATGTTTTTTGAAACCCACTGACACTGACAAGCTAGGTTAAATTTTGTTATTGCTGTTGCAGGTAGTATCAAATTACTGTTGGATGCACATCAATCATATACTTCATGGTCTTTTCTTTTTTTTAATTATATGAAAAATGCTTCCATCAGAAAATTTACATACATAAGTTTTTATATATATGTAGAGTTAAAAATCATTTATACCAGCTACATTTAAAGACTACTAATCATGTATATATTAATGAAGTTTTACCTCCTCTCACAAAACCATTGGTAGCTATAGCTGATGTAGACAAGCCTGTGATAGTAGTTACAACAGTGGCCATTGCAATAACCAAGACAGCAAGTCCTATAAGGAAAAAAGAATTGTTAGGATTTGTAAGAATTATATGTTTCCTAAAACAATGCATATTATTTAATAAAAAATACTAATTCAAAGAAAGATGGAAAAAATGTACTGAATTCTGAATAACAGCAATGTTAACATCCAAATTACCTTAGAAAATAATCCCTATTTACAAGAACCTTTTGTACTGTGGTAGGTCTTTAGGCAAATGACATTCTCAGATCATTCTCAAATGCAAAAATCACACAGAACAGGAATCTGCGGTCCAGGTGGAACAGAGCAAAGTAGATCAGATCAGGTCAGCGAAGACTAAATTCTCTGTCTTATTTATTTAGTCTATGTGTCAAATATATATTAAAAGAAGTTTGATCAGAAGATGATGAATGTAGTTTTAAAAGTGGAAAAATAAACATCAAACTGGGCTATGCTGGTGACATTACTCTGAAAGCTGAAGATACAAATGACTAGAGAGCTCTAGTAATCAAAGTCAAAAACTTTACTGAGAAAATGAGAGTATAATTAAATATAAAGAAAATCAAATTAATAAAAACAGATACAGTAACCCAGCCTTAAAATTAAATACATTTAAGAGGTGAATAGTTTCTGCATTTTAGGATTATCAAGCAGTATAGGATCCAACAATCAATAAATATGCTGCAGGCTAGCACTTGGCAGCCAAGTAATGAAGGCCTCAAATACTGTGACACATTTATACCTATAAAAACTAGAATCATGTAGAAATTATTTGCTGTGACAGTCATGGAAATGAAAAATGGACTCTGAAACACAATAAAAAAGTATTGATGTTTTTGAACTCCAGTGTTGAGGAAAATTCTTGAGAATACCATGAATAGCCAAGAAAACAAATGAAAAAATCAAACAAGAGTTCTGACTTGAGGTACAAATAACCAGGCTCAAATTATTATATTTTGGACAAGGTCCCTTGAGAAGTCCACAATGCTGGCAAAGGTAGAAGAAAAGAGAAGATAACAATAACTATCAGCAAGGTGATAGGATTCAATTATAGCAACAACAGATATGTTATTGGAAGAATTGAAGATTCAAATCCATCTATCTGATCAATAAGTGTTGATTGAACATGGTTAACAACTGATTGCAATATATAAAAGTAACAAAAGTAGTATAAACATCAAATATGGAAACATGTTTAACGATGAGAGTATAAATTCACAGCAACTGAAACAGGTTCAGCAATTGCTTTATATTCTTTTCAAATATAGAAACCATATTAATTTTTAATAAGAAAGCCACCTACATAATATTCTGGAAATCAAACACAGGGCTCATCATTCAGATATGCTATGTTTTTACTATAGAAATAACCTCCCCCCCTCAAAATTAGAAAGTTCTGCAAAAAAAAAAAAAGCAGTTATTTAACCATTCAATTCATTCTTTTTGAGAAACTAAAAAAAAAAGCAGTTATTTAACCATTCAATTCTTTCTTTTTGAGAAACTATGGACATTCAGCAGTAATCCTACTCTATAATACAGGTTTTGGCAGATATTAGAAGTCACAGGGCTTTTAGCAATAGCCAAAATAATATATAAATGTGGTGTTTAGAAGTACTCACCTATGCCAGCTTGTCCTACAATCCAGGATAGTCGAATGAAGAGCATCACCCCCCAGATATTCAACATACATCGTACCTATTTCAACATCAAAGTAAAGAACATTTATATTAAAATTAGATTTTTGAAGAATTGTAACAGTTCAAGTTAAATGTTTCTTACAAGAGAACCAAGTATCTCAGGCTTTCAAACACTCTTTTCAAGATGCAACTTGGAACCCATCTAACTTTAATGGCACACAGATGAATTTCTTAGGAAGTAAAGCTCATTATAAAACTGTTATCTTATATTTTTAATACAGAGACAAACGTTTCTAATTTACATATAAAAAGCTAGTTAGAAAAACAAGATTGCAAGATGTCAGTTTTTAAAAGCTAGTTACATATTATTGAAAGACATTATTATTAACAGTTAATCAATAGATTATATACAAAAAAATGTATTACATTTCTAGATTCCTAATAGGAAGAAAAAATGTTCACCAACAAAAGACTGATTTTATAAATCAAAAGTATAGTAATAAAACAAACATATAATGTCACTCAAAAAAACTACATCATTTGTTGTTCTGTGGAGCCGTTTTTGGAGCCATTTGCTTTGCGTGGGTATAGGAAGAGTATGAGTACTGAGCTGTAGTTTCTCAACCTGTCGAACTGGAAACTGTTTTGTAAGGGGTGTTTAAACCACAGAAAAGATGTAACACTATCCTTGAAGCCAGCATAAGTGAATGGAAAATAAAGCCAGAAATCTCAAATTAAATAAATTAGAAAATGCTAATTACATATAACTAAGCATAATATTGCTTATTACAAATTTAAAGTGAACAATATGAACAGTATGCCCTTTTACTATTAACCATATCGCTCTAAAAAAGATATGTCAAACTAGTGACGTCATGTGACGTTGCGCAATGTATCGGGGACTGTTTTGCCATTGTCAGTGGCCGCAGCTTCTGTGTGACCCGTCCGGCCCACGGGCTGGCAGTTTGACACTCTCGCTCTAGAATATTCCTGTGGTAGAATAATAAATTATATGGGATTTGGGTTTTTTCTAAATATTCTCTGGATTACAGTAATCCAACCAACAAAGAAAAATAACAAAATATCAAGAATGAAAATACACAAATGAAAACATTTTCATAGCTTACTTTTCTTTACTCTTAAATTTATTATTTCCTTCTTTTAAAAAAAGAATCTTTGGGGTAATGATTGTGAAACTGCCAGATAGACAGAGGTCTCAAAATGCTGGCTTTCCAGGCCATTTTTTATGGCCTATAATGATATTTCATGGATATTAAACAGCAAGGGCAGGGCAATGAGTGCTCTATAGACATGAATGCCGGGCCACAGAAAAAGGCCTGGAATAGAAGCAGCCTGGAATTAGCAGTCTCACAACTTGTCTTAATACGCCAGCCTAGCATATTTTTCAGGCATAGGGAACACTATCAATCCCACAAATCTCCTTATGATGAGCAGCACCATTCCCTGAGAACCCCCACCTGCTCTCACACCCTCTCTATCATGCAAGAAGAAAGGCAACAAGCAAACCAAAGATATTGCTGCCAGGCAAAGAGAAGGAAAAACTCTACCAGGCAAAAATGGAGATGTGACGTGACAATATGAAAACGACTGAAGACAAGCAAGGCAAGAAAAAATGCAGGGTCTGCACAGTTTTTAAAACATGGATATCCTAAATTACCTCACCCTATATATGAACTTGAAAAATATTACATATCAAACCAGTAATACAACTAAATATTGGTATTCTGGTGAACAAAAAATACTGCGAGCTAAGTGACCAAATTGAAATATTTCTATTTTACAAGTAGCTTTGTTCTGTCTTAAGGTTGTTGTTTTTTCACCATTCATGAAATGTTGAATCTCAACCCACACAATTTAAAACATTAAACAGAACCCCACATATGATTTAAAACATTAAACAGAAGTCAAAAAATACTTGAAATACCAAAGTTATACTCACCAATACACCTTTAATCCAACCAAATTTGACAATCCCTTTGCTATCAGCAGTATATGCTGCAGTGGCTTCTCCAGTAGGTGTTCCTTCTTCTCCATTTGCATAGCCATCTTCAAATAGCTCCTAAGACACAGTAACAATCAGAAGGGAAAGGGAGGTTACCAAGAAAGACTCTAATAAATCTGTATAATGTTGATAGTGTTGTAACCAACAAAAATTAAACGGCAGTCTACTTTGACTAATATCAGAAAGCCAGGAAATGTTTTTTCTTTGTAGAAAAGTAGTCTACCACTGTACGATAACATCTTTTATTATAAAGTTAGTGAAGCTTTATATGTTTTATATGATTCGTATGATTTATATGTATTTATTAAATACATGGATTTTAATGTAAATATGCATTACATGATATACAAAATATAGTTAAATTAATAACTTCCACAAAAGACTACAGAAAGTTCCATGGCAATTATATAAAGCACATATTATATTATATATATTCTTTGCTAAATAACTGTCCTGTTTAGTGATTGTTCAAAGTTATGACAGCACTGAAAAAAATAACTTTACAACCAGTCCTTGCACTTACAACTGTCTATGTGTCTCTGTAATAACATGATAGATATTAGGGCACTTCACCACTGGTGGGTATTCTATAACTGTCACAATATCCTGTGATCACAATTGCCATTTGCACATTTTACAGCTGGCTTCTGACAAGCAGTCAATATGGAAGCCGGCAGTAAAACTGCAAGTTTTGGTTACGGATATCTCCCTTAACAACCAGGGTTGACTTGCTTAACAATTGTGGTGGAAGTGAGGACTTAAGTTTGTTGTTATCACATGATGACTTGCTTAATGATATCATTTAGTGACAGAGTTGCTGGCCCCATTTGTGGTGGTTAAGTGAAAACTATCTGTATACATAATTCATAGCTCCTTTTACATTCAGTCAAAATGTTCTAGACCAGATTTTCTAATCCTTTTTACCCTAGAAGAGCCTTTGAAATAATTTTCACATCTCACCAATCCCTATATAAAATCACAAAGCATACTCTACAAAGTTTACAACAGAATTCAGCTCTAGCTTATACAAAACATGTCTACGTTTAAAACACTGGCAAAACAGCAGACCAGGAGTTGAGTCAGGTGAGTAAAAATTCCCACGTGTGTTGGTATATAAATTTAAAAAAAACAACTTTTTTTTCCAATTATGCTCTCTTGTAGACCCCAAATAACTTATCATGGTACCCCAGTTAAGAATGGCTGCTGTAGATTTTAATGTTTAAAAAAGCACAGAAAATTATTATAAGATGTTTAATTAATGCCTTAATCTCCATAATATCTATATGGATATTTTAATAAATGAAACAGAAAAAATAATGAAATGAGCTCTATTTTTTATTTCTATTTACTTCTCCACATTATTTATTTATATCCTATCTTTATTATTTTTATAAATAACTCAAGGCAATGAACATATCCAACACACCTTCCTCCCATTTTCTATGTATTCTATATATGTCCTATAATCACCACCATCTGTTACATTTCTGCCAATGATGGATAAGCTATTTTTTAAAACCCATTGTAAAAGAACTCCATACTTTCAACCAGGTCTTGACAGACCTTTCTACCTCTTCATTTGAGTCCAACGCATATCCATAAAAGTATTCATAAATTTGGCAAAGGGTGAAAGTTGCACGGTACAAAGTTTGGACTATATATGATCGATGGAATGAGATTGTGAAATTCAATTTCAAATATCTTTTGGGTGGCTTGAGAGATATGAGACCTAATTTCCTTCCGAACCTTATTGTGAGTGTTGCAGTATAGTGCTCTGAGTTAATAGTAGTGACAGATTCAAGAAAATCTGTGTGAACAACACTATCTGCATCTCAAAAACTATAACCAGTTTTCCTGCCAAACCCTATGTTTTGAATGCTCAGTATAATATTCTGTGGACTGACATTTTGTTTCTGAGACTTATTTTGTTGGCTGTCACAATTTCTGTGAAGAAATTCCTCACATTCTAGTAGTTTAACAATAATTGCTGGCAATTTTTGACCCTTGATGTAAGGAAGACTTCATTTGCATCAATCTTCCAAAATTGAAGAACTTCAATAACATGACCCATGCATTCCTATGAAATGCAAGCTTGACAGCAATTTACCTCTGAATAAAGTTCATTAATCTTTTTCATGTAAACTTGTCAACTGTGCTTTCATTTCATTCTCAATCACACAAACCAGCACTATTTGGTTCACTGTTTTTACACATATATATATATATATTTTGGCTCAGCAATGCACAATATGCCAAATCATCAACTTTATTAGCATTTCTAGTCTTCCAAAAAGACACCAAATACCTGGGTTTTCCATCAAGCACTGGGATAGGTTAAGGGGACAAAATGTTGGAAGCTTAACTTGGTGTCAGGTTTTTTGTTTTGTTTTGAATGTTATAGTTTTAAGAGTTTTATATGGTTTTAATTCTTGTGCCCAGAATCTGGTGTAAAGGGAGGCTATATAAATGTTTTAAATAAATAAATCAATAATCCACATTTAACAGTGAACTTCATTAGGCTAAAATTAAATTAAAAATTTTATCTGTCAATACTTGTAACATCGAAGTCAAACCTTCTGATGTGATAGTCTAGTAATTCTCAGATAATGTAAGATTAGTAGATTGAAAGTTTCTTCAAACATGCTTTCTGGTAGAAGAAATGCCTTTACCCGTGTAACCAAATATGAGGTATTATAGGGAAATAGAAGTAATCCAATGTAGTAGCCAAGAATACAAGGCAGAATAAATGATTATTTCACTATAAACTTGCTGTCTCCCCAGGAGAGTTAAAAGCAAACTATTTTAAGCTTTGTTCACACAATAACAGCTAGTCCTTTGGGTTCAAAGGAGACAAGTGTTTTGCAGTTCATCTATGAACACGGAGGTGGCTCTGCAGTCCCAGACTGGAAGCACAGAGTCTAGAAAACAGGGGCACTCGAAGTCCATTATTACAATAATTGTGGGTGCTATTCTGTGCTGCTGCTCATAATCTATCAATTTTTGGTGGCAGCTTCTTTGTGGCACTTGCATGGACAACCTTAAGATCTCTTTCTGGTCTCCAATTCACCGTATGGTTAGTGACGAGACATAAATGCTCATCCATTCTGATGATGTTTCTCATCCATTGCATCTGGACTCATGTCTATAGGAGAGAAGGGAATCCATATCCAGCTTTGTGGAGATATGCATATTGTGTGGATTGAACACGCTAGTATTCAACTGCCCTAAAGTCTGGCTGGCCTTACTGATCCTGGGGTCAATCTCTTTGTCCAAAGACCTATATATCAAGAAGATACTTCCCAGGGATTTGAAGCTGTTTACATTTGTCAGTGCTGTCAACAGTGATTTTCTATAGGGTTGGTATTTGACACAGGGTAGTAAAGTCTTCAGTCTTATTCAGGTTGATAGTCATGCTAAAGAGCATAGCTGTATCTAAAATTTTATTCAACATCAATTATAGATTACTGCCTTTGTGTGTCAAGTGCACACAATCATATGCAAACATTATTTTTGAATGTACAGAGGCCCTTTGTCCACGTGTTCAAGGGACAAAGGTCAAAGAGTATTGTCCAATGGGTACCTGATATAACTCCCTCCTTCAGACCTTGGACAGGATAACATGCAAGCAAAGGACAGATTGAACAGGGTTGGGGCTCGTACATAGCCCAGCTTCACCCCCATTGGAAATGGTAAATGCAGCTCACTTAACACCATTGTAAAAGACCTGCCCTGTCATTCTGATGTGGAACAGCTGAATCAACTTCACAACTTTCTTTGGGCATTCTTAATGTTTCAAGATGATCCAGAGAGTCTCTCTGTTTAGTGTCAAATGACTCTGTCAAGTTAATGACAACAGAGGCTTGTTCTGCTAAGTGAAATTCTCTTGGACTTGCCTCACAGCAAATATCAGGTCTACTATACTTCTTTCTTGCCAAAAGGAGGTTCCTTTCCAAACCAGTGCCAAGTCTATTCAAAAGAATCTGTGTGGGGGGGGAAATCTTGCAATGGACAGCAGTGAGATACCCCTATAATTTCCATGGTTTGATTTAACCTCCCTTATTTTTATAGATAGCTATGAGGGCATCACAGAAGTCATCAGGCATCTCCTCCGTGAACTAAATGTCTTCCTTGGAACACCTGTAATGCATTTAATAATAATAATAGTAATAATAATAAAGTTGGAAGGGACCTTGGAGGTCATCTAATCCAACTTCCTACTCAGGCAGGAAACCCTATACCACTCCGGACAAATGGCTGTCCAGTCTCTTCTTAAAAACTTCCAGTATTTAGGTGAAAGGTTTTATAGATTTCAATAGGAATACCATCATCTGCCCTGTTGCTTTATTTGAGTTCATCTGCAAGATCACTTTGATCTCATTAGTAGAAGGAAGCAGGTCTAGGGCATTCAAAGCTGTCAGCTGAGGAATCTGCTATAAGACATCAGGATCAATTGTGGATAACCTATTGAGTAGATTAAAAATTTGTTTAGCCTAGTGATTTTTCAATTCTTCCTGATCTTTCATCAAGCTCAGCCCATCAGATGACAGCAAAGGGAAGCATCTTGATTTACAAGGGCCATAAATTGACTTTATGATGAATAATTTCGGTGGCAATGTTCCACCTGCTCAGCCTTTCTCTGTCACCACTCATACTGCATTTCTGTAGGTGCTTACACTTGCCTTTCTTTCAGATAGATGTCAGTTCATTCTGCCAGTCTGTGTAGGCCTTGTTCTTAACCTGGAGTGCTGCTGAAACAGTCTCATGATTTTCATCAAACCAGTCTTTATGCACCAGTATTTTCAGTCCAAGTACATTTGTTACAATCAACATGACGACATCTTTAAACTGCATCTATCATTCAGAATAGTTTTCACAACCAGTAAATATGTTAACACATTAAGCCATTCTATTCTTAAACCCGACTCACTAGTTTTACACAATACATAACCAAAATAATACTATCTGAATAAAAAAGTAGACCACTCTTCATCTGCCCAAATAATATAGGTCAACTTTAAAATATTCTAAGAAATGAGAAATTGATATTTTATTTAAATTTTAACATAAAATGTTATTGACAGGATTAAACTCCATACAGTACAGCATAGCCAGAATGATTGCCAAGATGATTAATGCATCTGCTACTGGGAGATGGGATGTAGTAGTTTTGGCTGAACCTTCTTATAACGTCAGCTGATTTGATATTATAAAGCACCTGAATTAGTGCTATATGAATAACCAATTTCAAAGAAGGGATTCCTCACTTTAATCAATTTCTAAAAAGATATAAAATAATGCAGAACCGATGTGACCAACTGAATTGGTGCTCTTCAGTTTGGCATAAGATTTCATTAGATATATTTCTTTGGATATCTATTGCGCTTTCACATTTTCTATTGGTTACTTTTAATGTTAAGTTACTAGATAATTAGCCAGGTGAGTAAGCGAATTTTAATGAGCCATCCAGCTAACATTTCAGCACTTGACCTGACAGTAATCCTCAAACGTGCCACATTTGCATGTAGTTCTATAGGGCAGGCAGCCCTCGCACAACCAACATAATCACAACTCCAGAGTATTTCCTTAAGATATCTTGATGCGAAAGCTACATGAATTTTTCACACAGAAAGATAATAAAAATAACCATTTTCTAAGCAGGATCATTTACATTAACTTCAATTTTTAAACTAATAAACATTTATTTACATCCTTGTAGAATATTCTGGCCATCTTAAGACTGTTTATGTGTAGCAATTTTTCTGCTAAAAAGCAATCATATACTTTTAATGGACAAAACTCATTTATCCAAGACTGTTAAACTACTCTATTTTTTCCATAAATACACTCTATGCATTTAGAGTCAAACTACCATGCTTAGAATATACTTCCTGAAAAAACTGAAATCTAATTTAGACAATACTTAAGACCATAGATTTTAACAGGTCTACCCTAAGCTCCAAGCCAACTCAATGAATTCTGAAGTTAACAGAGTTGCACTGTTAAAGGAAAAGAGCATTTATATTCTACTAATATAATTCTTCCTTACTACTAGTGTAGTATGGAAGAATTATATTAGTAGAATATAAATGCTCTTTTCCTGTAACAGTGTAACTTTATCTGCAGCGGTAGATAAAAGTGCAACTTTATCTGCAATAGGTAGATAAGGAGGGAAGTGTGTAGTGGGGTGCCCCAGGGCTCTGTTCTGGGCCCAATGCTCTTCAACATCTTCATCAACGATTTGGACGAAGGGATAGATGGGGAACTCATCAAATTTGCAGACTTGACACCAAGCTGGCAGGAATAGCCAACACTCCAGAAGACAGGCTTAGGATACAGGAGGACCTGGACAGACTTGAACACTGGGCACTATCTAACAAAATGAAATTCAATGGTGAAAAAAGCAAGGTTCTACATTTAGGCAAGAAAAACCAAATGCACAAGTACAGCATAGGTGGCACCTTGCTCAATAGTAGTAACTGTGAGAGGGACCGCGGAGTCCTAGTAGACAATCACCTAAATATGAGCCAGCAGTGTGCTGCAGCTGCCAAAAGGGCCAACACAGTGCTAGGCTGCATTAACAGAGGGATAGAATCAAGATCATGTGAAGTATTAGTACCACTTTACAATGCCTTGGTAAGGCCACACTTGGAATACTGCATCCAGTTTTGGTCACCACAATGTAAAAAAGATATTGAGACTCTAGAAAGAGTACAGAGAAGAGCAACAAAGATGATTAGGGGACTGGAGGCTAAAACATATAAGGAACGGTTGCTGGAATTGGGTATGTCTAGTTTAACGAAGAGAAGGAAGAGAGGGAATATGATAGCAGTATTCCAATATCTCAGGGGCTGCACAAAGAAGAGGAAATCAAGCTATTTTCCAAAACGCCTGAAGGCAGGACAAGAAGCAACGGGTGGAAACTAATCAAGGAGAGAAGCAACCTAGAACTAAGGAGAAACTTCCTGACAGTGAGAACAATTAATCAGTGGAACAACCTGCCTCCAGAAGCGGCAAATGCTCCAACACTGGAAGTTTTTAAAAAGAGACTGGACAGCCATTTGTCCGAAATGGTATAGGGTTTCCTGCCTGAGCAGGGGGTTGGACTAGATGACCTCCAAGGTCCCTTCCAACTTTACTACTATTATTATTATTCAGATTTTGGAGCAAACTTTTATTGAATAAGGGAGTATAATACCTGTTCAACATTCATCATGCCAGATTTTTTCCTTATCAGCTACAGATGTTTCTATCTTCAAAAGGCTGTTAATGCCATTAAGAGAAACCAGATTTCCACTGTATATTCACCTTACTCTTAACATTTAACATATTGCTTCAACCAACTATATAATCTTTATACTAATTCATCAAACAGGTTTTCAATAGTTTAGCTTCAATATGCAATTTTGTTTGGGAAATCTTAATTCTTTAATAAAATCAGAAATATTAACAATGGCTCATAACACAGATTTACCAAACAGATTTTTTTAAATGCTAATATCACCATATAACTGGTATGTTGCACTTTTCAGAAAGACAGAGCTCAAAACTTTCAAATGCAATATAAATAAGCACTAATAAAATGCATAATGAATTATAACTCTTTAAATATGTTTCAGATCTACATATAGTTGGAAGTACTTAAGCTACTGAGTTTAAATTCCTTTCATCATATTAAAACATATGGATGTTTTCTGACCTACTGGGAAGATGCAACTTTAAAGCAGCCTGTATTATTAAATTTATGCAAAAATTGAAGTGATGTTATTCTGAAAACAGTCTCTCAAACATAGTTTATGTATCTATCAACAACTTATAAATCCATGAACATTGCAGTAAGTCTGGCCAGTGAACTGACAAAGAACTTGGCATCAGTAAATAATTGAAGCACAGAGAAAACCAGGGAAGAATATTAATATGGATTCTTGATATAAAATGGAGATAAAGGGATTTCTTCTGGCCTATCTCAAAATGGCCTTTGGTTGTTGTTACACCGTATAGAGACTTTACACTGTTTCATTCTTCAGATTTCGGCAACTACTTAACCCCATGTCCTATCCTAAAATGAACTTAAGAAATTTGGGAGAGGGGGAAATGAAGAGTCATATTCCCTTAGACCAGACAACAAGTACTGCTCTAATGTTCCATTAACTTTTACAGACCTATAAACTATATTGCCTCCATATAAAAGGTGCACAAACATAAGACAATATGTAATATAAGGAAAGACAGAAAGACGAAAGCAAATATATTTGCAATGCATATCTATAAAGCTGAAGTCCATGCAGAGAGAACGTAGAAAACATACCTTTTCAGTTTTTAGATAAAACTCATCTAGTTTAGAAAAACACAGTATTTTTCTACTTCTATACTGTCAGCACAACATTGTGTCAGCCTGATGCCCCATTTTTTTTTATTCCAAATGGGGTTACCACATGTTCTTTCCTTGCTCACCATCACTCACCTTGTCCAGCTCATCATGCAACTCTGCAAGGCTGGGTCGAATAAGTTTCTCTCCTAGGCCAGCAGCAGTATGCTGATAATAGTCTATCCTTGGCACAGCATCGATGGTATTGTGGCCGAAGGTGCGCAGATAGTACGTGTTCGTATGAGTGTCGTAATAATAGTGATGGTGCCCTCCTGAGCCTCCCCCGGAATGTAGGCTCCCTTCGCTCAGAACTGTGTCACCACCATTCTGGAAGCTGACGCTGCAGCCTTCTGGGCCCCCACCTCCAGGTTCATCAGAGCTGTCGTCTCCAGCGGAGGGGTCCACGAAATTCACCCGGAACCGACCTTTTGCTTCCTCGCTGCTTTTCTTATGCCCATCACCGGAAACTTCAGGAGTCTCTTCCGTGGTCTTCGCCTCTTCTGCCACAGCGGCACGACTCAAGGTTTCTGCCACCAGGTCCACCTGAAAGCGGCTCTGGCTGGGTGTGGGACCCAGAGGTCTGCACAGCCCATCTCCAGCGGCTGCAGAGGCAGGAGCCAATCCGCTCCCGGGGTCCGACGCGGGGCCGCCTGTGCCAGCCATCGCATCCCCGTCACTCGCCGGCAGACGAGATGCTTCCTCCGCTCCCGTGGATGCTGCTGCATCGGCGGCGGCTCCTCCTCCTGCCGCTGCAGCTTGGACCGTCGGCGAGCCAGAGCGGGGCGGCGGGGACGAAGCGCGCGTAGCTTGTTGCACAGGCTTTGCTTCCATGGCTTCTGCTTCTCCTCGGGTGGCGACAATGCGGGACGGAATAGACCTTCCCGCGGCTCTGGAAGGTTCAATGAAGTCCTTTCGTTTCTAGGAACCAAGCAAACAAACACAGTCGGCTGCCGCTCGGGGCGCTTTAAACCACCAAATGGCGCCCCGGCGCTGCAGGGCTCCACTCCGCCGCCCTCGAGAAAAAGCTAGGCAGCACGCCGCACTTCCTAGGCAGATAACCGCGCGGCCCTGCCCTGCCCTGCCCCTCCCTCCCGGTCACTCCGCCCCAGTCCTTATAGCGCCGCCGCCGCCGCGCCAGGTGATGATGCTCCGCAGCTACTGGCCCCTCTCGCCACTCCGCCTACGGGGTCCCACTCCTCGAAACCCGAGACAAGGGAAGAGCCATTGGGAGCGGGATCTCCATCCCCGCTACTCCCCCGTCCCTTTGCTTCCCGCTTTCCTCTTACCTCACGTCCCCACAGACAAGGACCACTCTCGGTCCGTCTCGCGAAGTCCCAGGGACGGCTGGAAGCAGCAACGCCACACGCTTCGTATCTCTGCCAAGGCGACAGCGCTCCCTGGGGGACCGCGGAGGGCAGGAGGAAGCCGGCTGGCCGTTTCTACACAGACCTACACGTTCTCTTTCTCAGTCTAAATAAACCAACGCAGTCGCGACACGTGTGTAACGCCTTGCTACCTCGGGCCAGTCAGCCTCAAACCTTCCGCTGGGCCCTCCGCTTATGCACCCCGGCTCCCCTGAGGCGAGCGAAAGCCGGGCGCCAAGGAGCGAACAAGAGCGGGCCGGCGGCAGCCAATCGCCTAACAGCCGCGCGGCTCGGGGACGAGTCTTTAAAGCATCCGCTGTGAGGGGAGCGGGAGGCGGAGGAAAGCCCGAGCAGGGAGGGATCTGGCCCGGCGAGGGCGGAGCAGCCTTTGGGCGCTGCTTCTGGAGCTCGCGGATGCTGGCCCGGCTCAGGCGTGCTTCGGGGTAGATGTTGTCTGCGGCGTTGCCGCCGGGAGCCTCAGCTGGCTAAAGCGCCTTTCAGAGAAAGAGCGAGGCCGCGGTCCAGCGTGGCCCCGCTTTCCCCTGCAGGGCGACCCAGCCCAGCCCAGCCCAGCCAGCAGCGCTCTACTCTCGTCGTCTCAGGGAGGAGGGAGAGGAAGAAGAAGAAGGCATCCGCCGGGCGGGCTGCTGCCTCCGCCTCCTCGCGACGGAGAAGTGCTTTGAGGCAGATGGCGGGTTATAAAACTGACGCTCGGCTCAAAGCGGGGATGGGCGGGCCTACGAAGCCACTGCTCCTCCGTGGGCGGACGGATAGCTGGACGGCTAGGAAAGTTCCCCGACTCTTATGCTGTGCAGGAAGAAAACCAAGCGTCGAGATCTCGCGAGCAGGCGCGCAGACGCGACTGAGTTTGCAAGAAGCCCGGCAAGCTTGACGTTGAGGCGGGCGGTTTATAAAAGGAAGGAACGGTCTCCTCATGCTCCGGGGTGTGGGGGGGGGGAATGGTGGTATGTCCGTTCGCTTCCCAGAAAAAGCTGCTCGGCACATCTCCATTGCTAAAAGATAATGCCCTTGCTTTCCTATGATGTCGAAAGTGTCCTACGTTGGGGGAAAAAACAAAACACAATCCCCACGCAAAAACAGTCCACCCGTGATAATGCAAAACCTAATGAAGGGCGTAGCTGTTTTTATTACTCTTATCACAACTCTTGAGAAGTTGGTGGCAGTTGCTGCACAGGAGTTAACTGAGCCATATGTATTTGTGGTGTATACCAGTGAATACTTGCTTTGAATTGAGCATCCTCCAAAATTCCCCTGAATCCCAAGGGTGCGCAAGGATTCCTGGGCAGACTAAATGATGTGGAAATTATTCCCTCAAGGCCCGAAGTTTAGAAACAACTCCCATTCAGGGGAAAAGAGTAATATCCTTGCATCTAAGGAAGTTTGTGCTATGACGCTATTTACGTTAAGGGCCCTGTTTTCCCACTTTCAACCGAGTCAAGGAAGCTTAGCTGATGTCATGTGAATTCTGTAACCTATTTAGCAGAGGGGGTATCTCTAAATCAACGGTGTCACGTGAACATGGAAGGAAACTACTTCGAGTTAACTCTTTTCCTGCTGAAATAGATAACACTTAGAGCAGCTCTACAAAACCAAGACTCTTCTAGTGTCTGCACCTACATGTAGCATAAAAATGGTGGGAAATGGGTAAGTCCCCACCTGTCTTTGGGATCTTTAGCTGGGCCATCATGGATTTTCCAACAACTTTGTTCTAGTAGGAAACAGTATGCCCTTACATAAATAGTATTGTGGTAGAAAGCTCCTAGAAGTCAGGATGTTATTCCTTTACCCTGAATGGGAGTTGTTTCTAAAGTTTAAAAAGAAATCCAAGGAATCAGAAGGAGATGTTGAATGGGTTTGCATATCATCTGGTTTGGTCTTATTGTGTTGCGTGAACCCAGTTGTTTTAATACAATAAATGTGTATCCGTGAGGTTGAAGCCATGTCTGTAATAGATTCCCTTTTTAGGTAAATGGAGAATTATTAAATTTGCAGACTGGCACAGTATGAGCATTACCTACAAAGACAAAAATCATTCATGTAGTTTTTTTGAGGGGACTTAAAAATATATATAAAGTTCCCTTTGTACAAATTGTTTAGTATTGTGGGTAGAAAACAAAAAAAAACAGGCAATCTCTATATCAGGGGTCTTCAAACTTTTATGACTTGTGGACTTCAACTCCCAGAATTCCTCAGCCAGTTTGAAGACCCCTACTCTATATCAACAGCAATAAAATTACTTGTAAGTTTAGGTACCCTTGGAAAATCTGAACAGTTGCCATAGCACTGAAAAGGGGATTTATGGTGGCCCGCGCTTAGGACCATTGTAGTATCCCCCCTGGTCATGTGATAAAAATTCAAGAGCTTCGCAACCAGCATCTATTTATGATGGTTGCAGCATTGTAGGATCATGTGATTGCTATTTATGAACCTTCCAAACTGGAATCTGACAAGCAAAGTCAATGGGTTATGGCAGATTCGCTGAAGGACTGCATGACATACTTAATAACCCAATTGTGGTTGTTACGTTGAGGATTACCTGTACATAAACATATGCATTCATTCTCCATCCATGGTATTCTAGTTTAGGGCAGCTAACATGGTTGTTGAATTCTGCTCCTTACATTTTTCTCAGTGTGGATATTAGATTTAAGGTTGTAGCAAAAGTAATCCAGTTTATATATCCTATACTGTACAAAATACTGATTCAGAATTACCTGCTTTTATGTTTCCTGAAATGGGTGATTCAGTTTTATATTTTGTCCCTGATTGGGAAATGTAATCTGTTATGGTATTAATACCGGTAATACCTACTCTAGTTAATGATTCGGTGTATAGTTTACACTCTTGCAAACGATGTTAACTTGCAAATCCTGTAGCTAAAACAGCTGGATTAATTTTTGTATTTTTTTAGTGGCATCTGTTGAAGGGCAGGAGATTCTTTTTTTTTTTTTTTTTGCTTTGACCCCTTGCAGCAGCCCTGAACAGCTCCCAATTGGATTGTTTCTAATAAAGGTTTTGACTTTCTTTGTTGTTGTTTTTGGGTTCTTTATTTTTACTTTTGGCCATTTGTCACTTGCCCATTCAGTTTAGGAAGCATCAAGAACCCCATAAATATTGGACAATTGAGGTGGGTTCAAGAAAAGGTAATCAACACTGTGTACATGTAAATGGTTTCAAAATAGCTTAGTTATACAAGACTGAATTGAACAAGTAATCAGGAAAAGGCATCTACAACTTCCTTATTTTTTATTTCCAAATTGATAGGCACCTAACAATCCATAACTGCTATCAATTTGAATCTGTGTTTTATAAGAGAAAAACAATTTGTTCAAGTAGGAACTTTGGCAAGAAGACTCAACCTTGTAAAGAATATTCAGATTGAAATTCATAAAATTTTCCCAAAAGCTGACTGAATTATAGCTTTTTAACGAAATCTAACGTTACCAGTTGTCCTGCATTTGATAATATTTATACATCTGATGTTATGGCAAAATGGAAAAATATTGCAAACAATATCTTTGACTGATAAAAGTATGTTGTATATTTCTACATATAGTCAATATTTCTTTCTAAAATACATATAGAAAATATTGCATATTTTATTTAATGTGTAATAAGTATACATTATTTACATATTTTTAGGGACCCAAAGGTTGCTTTGATTTTCTTTTTTCTGTTTCTCCAGAATATTCATGAAAAGGGATTAAAAGGAGTATTTGCACTTTTTTTATTTGTAGGATTAGAAACAATTCATATAACTTTTTGATAGATTTGAGGTTTGATGGCGGAATCTGCTTTCTTTTTACAAAATGGTATTAAGAAAGAATATTGGCATTTACTGATGAAATTATAATAGCCATGATCACGCTAAACCATGGTTTGCTTTATAAATCACAATGTGGATTTTTCCAACAAACCGAAAACAAATAAACCAGATATTTTGTGAACCAGGCTATATGTGTATGCAATGTGGAAAGAACTGTGGGAATTTTATGTTTTTGGGTGTGAAATGTTGCTGTGTGGTCTATGTAATTGGGTGTAACGTGCTTTTCATTTCAGTCATATAGCTTATTTGCAACATATTGTGCACATTTGTGTATAATCCATTACGAATTGCATACTTTCATCTTTTGTTAATATTTATTCAGCTAATATAAATACCAAATGTTTTCTTATATTATTCTAATGGTTCTTATTTTTATGCCAAGGCATTTCAGTACCTTCTTCGCTACAAAATCAAGGTTTACGTTTGTATATAAACAAAGATGCCTCAGCTCAGACTACAGAATTGACAAGGGCATCACAAGTCAAGAAACTCTTTGCCATTGTTGAAACAATAACAAGCAATCATAAGGCTTGGATTGTTTCTGGCAACGCTAAGCTCCCTACAGACATGGAGAATGTTCTTCCTTAGTAACAATATGAGCTGGCATAACTAACAACATGCCAGTATGAGACCCATGTAGCATGTGTTGGGACAATATCACAAATTAAGTTTTGTTCTAAATTTGTTAAAACTTTATTTTACATTGCTACTGTATTTGCTGATATTTGGATTGGTACATTAATCCGTGATCTCTGTAACTATTTAATATAATGTCCCAAAAAATGCTTTTTCAAAAGGCAAATGTATTTTGTTTTTCCTTGAAGATGTTTCACCTCTCATCCAAGAAGCTTCTTTACTTCAGAACGTCTGAAAAGCACCTTTGGGACAACCATGATCTGGATGACTGAGAATCTCCATAGACATGCAGCTATTTAATATAATCACATATTATATACTTATATCTTGCATTGAAGATTCCTGAACATGACATATATATCTGAGAAGCCAAATCTGAAGAAATAATGAGGATTAAGTTAAAACACCACAAGAAGTGAAGAAGATAGAAAATATAAACCAGAATATTTGGACTAGAATATAAGGAAGGGACAGACAAGTGAATTCAAGAGGACTGTGGCAACAGTAAGTGCTTTGCATTACGGGTTTTATTGCTATCAGGATTTGCCATGAAAATAGAAAGTTTCCAACAAAGTTGCAAGGTTTTTCTGTTGTTTCGCATGTTCAACAAATTTATGGGATATATATTATAAAGGATCTTTATACGTTTGTATATAAACAAAGATGCCTCCCAATCATTTTCTCCCAATGATTTATCTATTTATTTTCATTTAGAAAATGAATAGATTCATATCTATTCATTTTCTAAATGAAAATAAATAGATAAATCATTGGGAGAAAATTATCACTGAGTAACGCTGAATAATATTAAATATTTATGCTGAATTTTCCATTTTCACTTGTTTCCGGCTAAAATGGAAAAAACAGTATTTTTGATAGCAATGAGGGAAAGACTGGAGAGAAAGTATATCTCACCTGGCAGTGCATTTGTCTGTAAACTAGTATGTATGTATGTATCTGAAAACACCATCAGGTACATGCCTTTTTAAAAAACTAATTGAAATTTAAATCAAATTAAACTTAATATAAATGCAAATTTTATAGTAATTCCTGTTTTTATAATAAGCAACAAATAGTCTTATTGCACTTTTATACTATAATATGGACAGTGATATTAATTGTGATATTAGCCACACAATTTTATGCTTTTTTGAATATAATTCAAGTAAAGATAATGGGATTCCCTTTTGTGCAAATGTAAATAAGAATGTAGCCTTCAAAGTCAATATATTTGGTCATATGAGACTTTTGCATTACGCAAGGTAAAAATTTTCAACAAACCATGTATTTAGGTCATATTCAAAATTTGAATTTCTTTTCATAAAACGTTTATGTCTTGAGAAAATTGTGTGCCACTTATATAAAAATAATTCCAGGCTTATATTTTCCATTTAAATGTTCACTTTGTTTTGATGACCTTTTTCTCTTTTGTAGCACAATTAATGTACATGGATGGGCACTGAACTGTCATTGTCTCAATGTGAGCAAAAGGCCCGCTTTAGAAACTGCTATGTTTATTCCTGAATAATGGATTAAATATTGTGCGTTAATGGAATGCATTTGTATAGTAAAACACAATTTTGTTGTTCCTTTTTAGTGATGTAGACTTCTGAAATTTTGCCAAGCAAATTCCATGATTAATCCTTTCTGGCCAAAACACTATAAAACAATTTACACTTTTTGTTTAAGTCAGAGTCCAAAAAGCTTTTTTCAGTGTACTGATGTGATATTTATATTTGCTGCTATGTCTTCTGCTTTCCAAATCTATGCTGAAGTTTTGAATCAGGAACACAATTATTAAATAAAGATTGTTGTTTAAAATATCTTTGTAGAACATGATGTTTATATTTTCTCACATCATCAAATATTCCTTGCAAGCTTAATTATTAATGCTTAGATGGGTGCAACTAATTTTGTCATACGTGAATCAGGAATCCCACGTACCTAGGTTTTATCCATGACTTTGTAAGCTGGCATCTAATTAGAGAAAAGCATGATAGCTTTATAAAATTGAAAAACTTACAATTTGTAGAAGCCTCCTGTTCTGGAAAATAAGGAAATATCTATGCTCCAAACTTATGCTACTAAATAATATAAAATCTACAAACCTTCTGCAGTGATTCAGTCTTTGGGGGAAAAATTGCTTCTAAGAAGGTTATGACTCTATTGCCTGCTTTCCTGCATCTAAAGTAAATGTCAAAACTTTGGCTGGAATGTCTGATAAAACTACAGCCATAAGCCTATTTGTTAATACAGGAATTATAATGTAAATCCAGCCTATATCTACATGAAGATAGTTCTGAATATAATGGTGGGACTCAGCCAGTTCGCCCCAGTTCGGCAGAACTGGTAGCTAATTTTTGTTGCCCAGGCCCAGAATGGACTTCTGGAAGCAGCATCCACACAGAGAACCGGTTGTTCACATATTTGAATTCCACCACTGCCTGAATACATTCATGATAATGTTCCAGGTGTTTACATAATCTTACCATTAACCACCCAAGATTCTAGGAATTTAATAATACCACATCTGGAGAGCTGTATTTATGTTATGAAGTTTTGATCAATATAAACTACATTTTTACAAAATGTAAAACAGAAATCTAGAATGTGTTGAATGGATATAATCTGCAGCTGTTGCCAAGAATCCAAGCTATGCCACATAAGTGTTATTATAAGTTCCCGTTCTGTCTCTGAAGGTATTTCAGAGAATACACCAGAATTTCCCACCTCGGTATTTATATCCTTCCTTTTTCTCTTCAGTAGCAAACTGCTTAGTTTTCAATTACAGAATTAGTCCTACCAAATTAATTTATCTCCTGCCTCAAGTTCTTTATTGTTGACTCAACAAATGAATGGGATTGCTTTCCAGCCACTTTTGAGTTGAGAACAATGACTTCTTTAATGTCTGGGCTTATTGTTGTTTCCATGTCTTAAACTCAGTGATTATTTCAAACTGGTACTCACGAAACCAGGGTATTCACTTCTCCCCTGGAAATACAGGAAAAATCTGAATAAATATCAAAACTAGTTAATTAAGTTTTTCCATGGGAAGGTAATACTAAGGCAGAAACTCAACCTGTGGTCTACATGTCATCACGGGGTCCATGAAGGCTTGAAGAAATGTTATGATTTAAATCTTGAGTTAAGTCTTGATAGTCTATGGCCATGGTACATGACTACAAAAGGTTAATTAAAGGGAGTCCATGGTGAAGAAAAGAGAACTACTGAGTTACAGAATTACAGAACACATAATAACCTAATACTATCTACCAAACAGAACACCTTAGACCAGGGGTCCCCAACCTCTGATCTGTGGACTGGTACCAGTCCACGGCATGCCAGCAACCGGTCCGCACAAACAAGCAAAACCCCACCGTGGGATGCAGGTAGCACACAAAACATTCCCCCTCCGGTCTGTGGAAAAACATCTCTCCAGGTAACCAGTCCCTGGTGCCCAAAAGTTTGAGGACCTCTGCCTTAAATTGTATTCCCCAAAGCTGGAGAATACTGACAGAATATTTCTGCCTCATTCCAAAAAGATGAGGAAATATGTGAGTTCTTGTTGGAGAAGGTCAGAGGCCTGGCAGCCTATCACTGGATTCTAGCTATGTCAGATTCTGTAAAATCCCTGGCTGCCCGCAGCAGAAGGTAAACCTGAAGGTATGTGGGGAAATGGTTTCTTATTACTTTCAACCCTTATCTCACATACTCATATAACTGGTATTAATGACTTTATCTTTTGCATAATTTCTGAAGACATGGCAACAGATAAGAATTATAATAACCTTGAACAATGCTAAATATTGTGCTTTGTGCTGACCTTTTTCATAAGCATTAACAAAGCTTTTATTAATCCTATCCTTGAGTTAAACCTGCTGGGTGTGGACCCGATTGCTACAAAATTCCATTATGTTGGTAAAGTCCGAATAAATCTCGGCATAGCATCAGTAATAGGCAACTTGGCCTGTGAATGACAGAAACCAGTAGTGCAAGGAGTAAAATTAAGTATTGCAGGGGAATTGTGGTGCACAAGTGGCATCCTATGCTTTCTCAGAAATTTCTCCATAGAGATATTTCATATTATCACAATCTCATGCCTTTCGTTATAAGATACCACAGTAAAACCCATGCTTGCAAGGAACTGGGGTTCATAAAAGTCAATGTGGAAGTTGACTGCGTCTATTTATTCTAGGGTTGAAGCAATTACAATGCTTACGTTTATATAGTTCTTTTGTCAAAAATGCATAGATGGAGTTGAATTTGTAGCATCTTATCTATTGAACCTTTTCTACTGAATCTCTCTCAAGTTTTGGTACTTGAGAGAGATTTAGCTATGTTAAGTAAGATTATAAGGACAGCAAGTGCATTTTTTGGATGGAACATAGAGCGCTTAATATTGACACATGATTTCCATGTATACATAAGTGGAATATCACGAGCAACAGTATCATAAAACATGGATGATTGTAATGATTCTCATTGCTAATTTCTTGAAAGCAGCTAATAACCCCATTGTGTATTTTGATTCACTGGTAGTCATTACCTTTGGACCATAGAGTTCCCATTCTTAAAAGTAATAATGACATAACATGCAAGGCAGTATTTGATAATTGCAAAAGAAACTACATCAAAATATCTATTATATTCTATAGTGAAGTTTTCATAGAAATCATTATAGCAATTACTATAAAAATACAAAAGCAATTAAAACATAAAAGAAAAATGTATAAATCTGGCAATTAACAAATAACTAGGGCTTATTAACTGCTACCATTATAATTCTGATTCATATATTCAGTAGCACAGAAATAAGAACATGAAAATATTGGAAATAAGGACCCTGATTGGATATTGCTGATTCCCGAGAACATGGAGAAGAGCAAGCATTTTGTAGGTATTCTCTGCTCTCCTGTGATGCCACTGCATCTTGAGTATTGTGTGTGTGTGTGTGTTTTAAATGGGTGAGGATAGATACTGGTAGTATACACATTTGTTTCTTCTATGTTATGGCTCTATGAAGCTAATGCCCAGTGCAGTCCAAATCTTACCCTTCCTCCTTCATTTCTTCCTTTCCTCTAAAATTGTCTATTCTGAAAAATGAAGTGATTACATAAGCACTGAGGGAGATTTAAATGTAGGCGTTCCTGATTCAAATGTACTGTCTCACATTACTTTTTAATTGGTACCTCTTTATCTTCTATTTATAGATTCTTCCTATAATAAAGTTATAGATGCTTCTTCTGTTTTAATGAATGCTAATTGGCTTCCATTCAAAACAGTGTCAACTCCAGCTTTTAATGCTATAAAATATTGGTATCAGATGGAAACCCCATAATGTCAACTATCTATTTAGATTGAATTTTGGACCTTTACAACTGACATCTAATACCTTCAGCTTTTCTTACTAAAGTTCTGATTTCTATGCAAAAATACTAAAGTGCCAAACAAACTTATTTATTATTGTATGAGGAGAAAACAGTTCTGTATCTCTACAGTATATTTCCTGTATTTTCCTTGAAATATAATTTGTGTTTTAAATAAACCTCAAATATTTACTTCTGTACTTCTCACTTAAACCAGCTCATGTTCCCTAAATTTGCTTGGCTAGGGAGCAGGAACAGCATGTTCTTAGTTTTAAGTCACCAACACTGGGTCTCTTCCTTACTTCGCTCTAAGATTTTCTCTGGTCCCCCTTTCAGATATAAGATGAAATCTGTTTTCCTATAAGGGCAGTTTGGATTTGAATTTAAGTTGGTTTGTTTGCCATTTAAGATAATTTCATAATTGCAGAAACACTTAGCAACTTTCAGTTGACAAAAGATTCTTTAATGGCATTGTAAACATATTTAATGTATATATGCACGTCAGAACTAAGAGATAGATGTGATTCTTATTCAATAGCAATTCCAGTGATGTGAGAATTAGTAGTTAATTCAAAACACTTATTTTATAAAATAAAAAAGTTCTATCAGCTCTTATGTCTATAGGAATATGAACATCATAACCCTCAGGGATTACTCACTCGGCCTTCCAATAGACCATATAGAACTGTCAGTTATCAGGACTGCTGAAAGTTCTTGTTCAGTGCTACCCTGAAAGCCATGGGTTATGCACTTCTGTTGCAGGGATTTAAAATGTTACACACCTACCTGAGAAGTTGATATAAACAACCAGTTGCTGAATAGGCAGTACCAGATTCTGGAAATTATATTTAGTACACACAACTGTTTTCTGAAAACAAGAACTTCAGAATTGGAATGCTGGAGGACATATATCTTATAACCCCTGTTGATTAATTTCCCTAAGTTTTATAAACAGAAGTCTTGCACATTTCCTTACTACTGGTCTGAGATTCATGCTACTTTTGATTCTGACATTTTTCTCAAAAACAAAAAACTCCTTTTCACAGTTTTCAGTCTGCTGGTCCCCCCCCCCAAATAAAATAAAATCCAGAGATGAAACTGCAATCAGTCTTATAAATTAAATCCATAATGTAAAATTTGGCAGTTTGGACAAAATGGCACATGAGACATGTCTGAAGTAAGTTTTGGTGAACTCGCAGAAGATGTAGCTTCAGTCAGGAATAGCAGATTTCAAGCTTGTGGAATCTACTTCTCTTTTTTAAAAATAACCCATAAGCTTGTCTTGTGAAAAACTGGTATAAAAAGGTACACTTGGAAATGAATTCTGAGCCCAGAAATTTTACAACTGAAGAAAATTCAGTCTTCCATACAAAAACACACCCTTGATTTTCTGCTTGAACTTTCCTAATTTCAGAATGGAATAGCGTGAAGAGCTGCACAACTGTACAACTATTGTATAGAACTGCAACTGTACAACATAGGAATCAAATTTTTGCTGATATTTATCTATTCAAAAGCTTTTCTACATCTGTTTTGATTCTGCTGTGTCTTATTTCACATTCCTAGTATCATCAAATAGGAGAATTTAGGACATGGACCAAATTCATAAGTTTTGTGTTGAATGAGACAATGTTGTAAACATGGTCCAGTCATCTTAGAAAAAGTGGGACTTTGTTACAGCAAGGAGCCAATTTCACTGGGGCAATATATTCAGTAGTGGATGGCAACTTACAATTTTTTACCTTCTTCCCTCATTATCAATGGCATTTTAGAGGAAAAGAAAGCTCTTAACATAGAGATTCTGAATAGTAGCCCAGAGTAATCCAATATGTGTTCAAGACAACATATTGCAAAAGGCCATCAGAAAGGCATTTACTAATTCTTTCTTATGCTGAGTTGAAGATTAAATAATTAGGTTTGTGTATCATCAACACTATAATATTTATTTAATAGAACAATGGGTCCTCAGATAAATATGCTGTTTCTTCAAAAGAATTATCTATTCAGAAACCATTTGTTGAACATTTTATCACCCAAAATATGCTTTACTTTTCACAATAGAGCCAATTCTAGAAGTTTGAGTTACAGACAGTGAGAATAACAAAGATAAACAATCTTAAAATTGTTCCAGTTTTATTACTGGTAAAATTTCCTGTTAGTAACTTTCATGTGTATATCTATTTGTTTTTTACTTGTCAAATTATCTAATTGTTGATGAAGCATGTCAGAAGGAGAAAACTCCAATATTATTTGTTTTGATTATGTCACTGATTTTTTGGCAGGGGATTGATGATTTATGGATTTATAGATTATATTCATTAATTTAGATATGTTCTAGATATTGGGTACTGCCTCAGCTTTCTGATTTCTAAATATTTCTGATTAAAGCTGTAAAATGTTTAGTTCAGCATGTTGCTGACTGCGGGGGGGGGTGCAGAAAAAATAACCTGACTTAGATTAAGTCTTTGAGGATAAACAGTTTTTTTTATAATTTATCTTTCTCATTTCCGTGTATTGCAATTATAGTTCCAAAATTCTTCCTGTCATTTCATATGAGGGAACATTGCAGGCAAACAACAACAGAGCACTATTGCCTTCATACTTTGCTAAAGAGCTCCCAAAAGTACTGTTCTGATCATTGCTGGAAAGAGAATAATAAGGTGGATCTTGAACCTAATTAAACAAAGTTATTTCTATATCCTTAGCACTATTCTGAAACAAAGTATATACCCTGAATTGTTAAGAGGGTTTTTTTTGCTATCATATTAATATAATCATACATGTAAGATTAAAATGAATTTTATATATACACATAAATTATTAGTAGACTTTGGCTGGAATTGCATGTGCAAAAAAAATATTCAGAAGCTTTATTTTAAAAAAACTATCAGCCTATATTCCATGTTTAAACACTTTATTTCAATGTGACTTATACTATATTGGACTTAATCCTTACAAATAGAGAAGAAGTGATAGAGGGAATTGAAATTGCCAGAACCTTGGGTGAAAGTGACCACGTCAAACTGGAATTTAATATAATGCAAACACTAGCAATAGAAAATAATCCATCCAGTGTCTTAAACTTCAAAAGAGCTGACTTTAACAAACTCAGAGAGAACCTAGGAAAGTTTCCATGGACGAAAATCCCAAAGAGGAAAACAACCCAAGAACTGTGGGAAACCCTGAAAAATGTGATCATAAAAGCCCATACCAGCACAATACCATTGAGAAAGAAAAACAAGAAATTCAAGAAGAAACCAGCATGGCTCTACAAAGATCTCTCTGACAAACTGAAAGACAAAAAGGACAAATACAAAAAATGGAAAGAGGGGCACATAACTAAGGCTGATTATCAGCAGACAGCCAGAACATGCAAAGATGAAGTCAGGAAAGCAAAGGCTCAGATTGAACAAAGACTTGCCACAGAAATCAAGGATAATAAAAAAAAAGTTTCTTCCAACATATTAACAACAAGAAAAAAATCAAGGAAACTGTAGGCCCGCTAAAAATGGCAAGGAAATAACAGGCAACAGGGGAAAGCAGAGCTGCTTAACTCATACTTTGTATCAGTCTTCACACAAAAAGAAACTATAGCCCAACATACCAAAAAACCCACTGCAAAAGACACACTAGAAACAAAAATTAAAATAAGTAGGAAAATGGTAAGAGAACACCTATCTGACCTTGATGAATATAAATCACCGGGACCTGACAGATTATATCCCAGAGTTCTGAAGGAGTTGGCAGATGTTATCTCAGAACCATTGCACCACATCTTTCATAAATCCTGGAGCACCAAGGAAGTATCTGAGGATTGGAAAAGGGCTGATGTGGTTCCCATTTTCAAGAAAGGGAAAAAATGGATCCAGGAAACTACAGACCAATTAGTTTAACATCAATACCTGGGAAGATCCTAGAAAAGATAATCAAAAACCAGATCTGTGAACAACTAGAAGCAAACAAAGTCATAACCAGTAGCCAGCATGGGTTTGTTAAAAACAGATAATACCAAACCAATCTTATTTCATTCTTTGATAAAGTGACTAAAGTAGTAGACCAGCGAAATGCTGTGGATGTAGTATACTTAGATTTCAGTAAGGCATTTGATAAAGTAGACCATAACCTACTCTGTGGTAAACAAGAAAAAGGTGGAATAGACAACATCACCACCAGATGGATCTGTAGCTGGCTGACAAACCGTACTCAACGAGTAGTCCTCAATGGCACTACATCCACATGGAGAGAAGTAAATAGTGGGGTACCACAAGGTTCCGTCTTAGGCCCAGTACTCTTCAATATTTTCATCAATGACTTAGATGAGGGAATTGAAGGGGAACTCATCAAATTTGCAGATGACACCAAACTGACAGGAGTAGCCAACACCCCAGAAGACAAACTCAAAGATCTAGACAAACTTGAACAATGGGCCCTATCCAACAAAATGAGGAGAAAAGCAAAGTTTTACATTTAGGCAGGAAAAATCAAAGGTAGTTCAAAGTCACAGAGTTGCCTCAAACCATGAGATGGGCAGCAGAAAAAATTAGTAATAATAGTAATAGGGGCCTCGAACCAATAGGAATAGGTGTTTTGGGTGCAATCCCAAAATATCTGGAAGACCACTTGAACAACTTTGGCATCAATAAAATCACCATCAGTCAATTACAAAAGGCAGCTTTATATGGAACTGCTTACATCCTGTAATTATACCTTTAACCCTTGCCCTTTAATAGGTGGACAAAAATACCAAATCCAGCCTGAAAATCTGGCTGACCGTGTGACAAATCATAATAATAATCTACTAGCTGTTTGAGATTGTTCAATGATTTTCTCTTCCATTACAGGACCTTGCCATTTTGCTTGTTTATGGCCATTTTGCTTGTTTAGAGTATTTGTCTGGACTTGTAGTTATACAGGGAGACCTGTCCTTAAAAAAATTCTGGCGTTCTGATCAATTTAACTTAGGGAAGAAACTAGGTTCTACCAGTCATTCTTGCTATTTCTATTTCTAATGTTACAAATTTTTAACTGATTCTGCTGACAAGCCATAGTTTCTACTGTTTTTATTATTTCAGAGGTAGGTAGCATCATTCTGCCTACTCCATGCTTCATACAGTAGTGCATAGAATATTTCCAGCAGCTGTTGATTATCTACAAGTTCTGTTATGTTATTCATCAGTTTGCGATATATGGGAACATATTGAAATTAAGAAGATTCAGATTTTCCCTTTCCCTTTAGGCTTTCCTGGTCTATCAGTATGTCCTGAAAGTCTGGCATCCTTCCTTTCATCACATCCTATATCTCTCAGCTGACATGTCAGCGGTACATAGGAATTTACAAGATAAAGCAGGTGAAAGCAGGTGTATATGAGCTTGCTGTCCTTGATTTCGCATTCTTCTCCATCCATAAACTGTGAGATAGGAAATTTTTAAACATAGGAGTATATGTTCTCTGGAAAACCAGAATGTCTGTCTCAAAAAAGGAAGTTCTAACTGACATGTCAGTGACAAAAGAGGAATCAGAATCAAGCTAAAAGGAACTCTGTCAATGCACCTGGGAGCTCATGCAAATACATAAATGGCTTTTTCTGAACCCAATTAAATCACCACTACTGATTCAAGGTTCAATGACTGCACATAATGCTTAGAGTCTCTCATCCACCCCATCTGTTATGGAGAGCAATTGGTAGCTATCTTTTCCCCTCAGGCAGATGATGCTAGGTAGAAGGGAAAAAGAATCTATGGAATCTCTCAATTGCTGACCTGAAATAGTCTCCCATTAAATTTGCAAGAACAGCACTATTCACCAGCCTTGCCTCTAAGGCACATAAAAGCTTAGATTGGAAGCAGTGCGACTGATGTCAACAGATGTTTCTGCCAAATTATAGATGCGAGAATGCTTGTTAAAACAGCACCAAGGAACTGCCTTCACTTTAGTTGCATATGAGGCATAGATATTGAGATATTTCTCTCTTTTTTTTCTTGAGAGGGACCATTTCTCTTCCCAACATCTAAGTAAAGTGGGACAGCTAGTGCTGAAAAGAAAGCACAACCAGTAACTACTAATAGCAAAAACAAAAGGGAGAGTTGTAATGCTGTATATTTGCTTAAATACTTTCTGGGTTTTTTTATTGCTGCTGTTCTGGTTTTTGTTTATTTTAAATGTCCTTTTTGCCATTTGATATTGCAAATATGAAAATAAATCCTGTAGCTGAATTCTTATATTCCAATAAAGCAAGATTTTATTGCTTTGTTTCACTTGCTGCAATTGGTTGAATTCATAGACTGAATCCAGCCATAAACTGTGGTTTACTAATTTACAGTGGCCAAACTCACACCAAGCTAAGCCAAAACCAAAGTATAACATGACTCAGTGTGATATCTGAATCAGGTCATTGAACCTTTAATGTGTCAACTAGAGAGCTGGGAAGATCATTTTTTTCTAATGATTTCAACAGAAGACCTGATTATTTGTAATGTGCATGAAATTCGGTATGTCTCAGAAGTACTTATACTTTCTGCTACACAATAAAAAGCTTTTGCTGTGTGAAATTAAAGAACAAAATCTGTTTATATAATTACACAAAGTGAACAAAATGATAAAATAAGAAAAAAAGATTGAGAGACAAATGTGTTAGTAATACAAGAAACTACGTCCATTTGCTTATAGAAGTATATATGCCTGAAAAGAATGCTAACATACAGATGGCATAATTACTAAAACTAACCTTACAATTGGAGTAACCATTGGCTTGGTCCCCTGAGAAGGTTAATATGCTTAGACTGGTTTGGAAAAAAAATTAAGATTTGTTTGTGATTATTTGAAAGGAAACAGTCTCTTAGATGAACATTAGGGTCCAGAGCTGGGGATATATCTATTACGCCCTTACAGCATTTGCCACCCTTTATTTTGTATCCTCTAAAAGTAATGCAAGCTCCCCATGAAGAAATCAGGTTAGACATCAGAAACATTTCAGATCCTTGAACCAAAATGTATAGTAATATTTACTGTTTTCCTTACAGCAGCTACCATTTACATTTTGATCCTGATTTTTTTGTGTCAGACTTAAAGTGAATACCACGTTTTTATCAACCTTGTAGCTATGAGTAATATATTTTAATAGTACTAATAAACATGAATTATTTAATGTAAATGTTTACTTCTGCACTTAGTACATACTTTTCAAGGTGTTCTTGAGAAACAGGATAAGCCATCTCAAGAGGGCATTTCCTAGTTAAATAGAGAACCTAAATAGGATTTTTTCATGCTGCTTGTATGCTGCCTTCAGGCTTCCATTTTACATTAGACTGCCTCACTGAAGTTCAGAAGCAAGAATTAACTGGCTGTCAGATTCAGACATAATGCTAAATCATAGTTTAGTCTTATAAGTTCAAACTGGGCAATCATCTGCCCTCTCTTTCCTGTCCTTGTGACTGCAAAAACAAAACAAAAGCGTTCATTTTTGTTTTTAATTGTGGTTTGTTACTGTGATAAGAAGTGTTTGTGAGGGGGGAGGATGATAGATGCTGCCATTCATATTGTAATAAATAAAAGAGGGAATGTAATATCCTACTTTTCTCAATATGGGGAGGGGGACACTTTTCATGACATTGTTTTCCTAAGGAGGGGGAATTGAATAGTATGTAGTGGTCTCACTAGATTTTTCTCTTACATCAGAATGTTACACATAGTCTCTCCTTCACAACTGTCAGAGAGAAGGGTTTTTTTTTAACCTCCTTTGGAACTCTGGACCAACTGGCTCCACTTTCACTTGGATCCATATATATTGGTTCAATTTTAGCCTATTTTCCCTTAGCATTTGCTCTTAATAGTATTTTTTTCTGGTATCTTGCTTGTAATATAATCCATGATCTTTTTTTATATTCAGTTTTCACTTCAATGGCTTGGTAATCAGTGACTCAGTTTTTTGACTCATCTCTTTACTGATGGAAAAGGATGATGCAATAACATCTGGAGAACTAAGTAATGCCCAGCCCACTTCCAGTCCCAAAGACACAATTTTAGGAATATCTGACAGCAATTGCCTTTTTGAAGTTTCCTGTAGTCTAGGAATAAACATCCTGGATTACATCCTTAAATTCCAGGATTCCCCTAAATCAGAAGTATGAACTCTTTGGCAACTTAAACAAACGTGGAGCATCCAAGAAAGAACTGTTTCCCTCAATATTATGCTTTGAGGATTACATGTCCTTGTATTCCAAGATAACATTGTTAAAAGGAATTGTCCCCTCTGTATATCTGGAAGGTACAAGGCAGGCCAATTATAAGAACTCTTCTGTGATTATGAGGAGCAAGGCTTGGGCTTAATTTGGAGAGAAGAATAACAGTAGATCAGGATTACATTTGTGAATGGAGCTAAGAATTTTCTTTAGGATTGGTTCTTTAGAGTTTTCAAAATAAATTATATTTTGAGCTTATAGACTTGTATATTTTTTTGAAACAATGTTTAAGCATAGATTATAGGGCATAATTTTACAGTTTTTGCATTGGAATTACCAGATACTGCATGGTTGAAGGGCTTGGGTAATGCTACATTTTAAGGCCTACAAAAATCTGGCTGACTACAAGAAGACAGAGAAGTAATAAAATTCTTAATCACTTCTGTTCTCCAAGATTATCTGGAGATATTTGTAGACCAGATTCAGTAGCCCAAGACCGCATAAACTCTGGGATTTATCTACCCCTATGATGGAATGAGAGCAAAAGATGGATTACTATTACAACTCTTGTAGTCAGCCAGTGCTGTATCCCAGTGGTTGGAAATATTTTGTCTGTTGTAGGAGTATCTAAACATTTTTATACACCTTCTTCCAACCCTTCAAGGTTAATCAGATCAGAAAACACTCTTAAATAAATCTACAACCACATTTTATTGAGATAAACTGTTGTAACAGAATCTTGCAAGACTTATTTAATTTTTTTTACCATCCCTGCCTCTTCTGTCTCAAGGAATCAGGGAGAAATCTGTCTGAATCTCTTCCTAACCTTTTCTCTGTTTCCCAAGCTTATGTTTTTGTATATGCTGTTGTAACTCTGATTAGTTTCTCCAAGGTCATCTCTGTGACTCCTGATCAGTGAGGCTATGTTCAGAAAATATTGATTACTGATTTTTAAGAGATAAATCCACTGGATTCTTTAGCCTCTTTCATGCAAGAATTATAAGAAGAATGCATTAACCATATGATAATCAAGAAGCAAGTCTATGATCTATTAGTTTTAATGTTGAAATGAATATCTGCACTGAAAAATCTTGTTCATTTATTTATACATCAGACTTCATATATGAGTTTGAATTTCTGCAAACAGACATTTCTTGGTGATTCTAAAATGCTTCCTTCTACACATGAGATGTACTGAGTGGGATACAGTAACTCCCACCCTCTTCATTTTTTTACATATCTGGCTTCTCTGGTTTTATGTATGTGATGGCCACTGCAAATGATGTCTCTTACAAGTAAAGGCTAGTTCATCAAATGTGTGATGAAAGAATTCCCACATCTTCTGTTCCGTTGCCTCTGTGGTTTGGCTTGGCTCCAGATGGAATGTGTACAATAACAGGTGACCTTCATAATCCGGGTTTCAAGTAGATGATAATCATCGCAACATCCTGTTTTCAACTTTCCTTAGCATTTATTTATTTATGAAGCCTGATACACTGTGGATTATTAACATCTTTCAGCAGTTTGCAATAAAAGCAAGGTAAAAAGTAAAATCTAAAGTTAGAAATTTGCTTTATTTGAAAGATCTTTTAAAAAGTTAAAGTGTGGGCTTTTCATTCATCGGGGGCAAATTTCAGAAAACACAGTCCTGAGAAGTCATAAGAGAAGACTATGGCAGTTATAAGCGAATCTCTTTAGATGATCTCACTTGAAGTCAGGGATTTTAACATAATGTTAGAAACTACAATCCAGATTCTAGCTTATAGTCAATCATTGAAATACAGGAACTTTTCACTTTTGATTGAAGCGAGTCAATTACTGGTCCAATTCACTCCCATTTTTAGAGATTTGTTTTAATTTTGAAGATATTGTGTTGATGAAAGTGACACACTATAGATAGGTCTGTTTGTGAACATTGTACTATAAGATTCTGGTACATTAATATTGCATTAACAAATACTTGTATTTAGGATAAATATTGCTTTTTTTCTTTATAGATTTTCTAAATAAAGTTATTGAGAGGGAGTCATCAATTTTGACAGTTTTAAAAAGAGACTGCACAGATTCATAGGGGCCTGGCCTACTAGCCCAGAAGGATGCTTACTGTGTCCAAAATCAAAGCAGGTTACTTTACATAGCATCTGTTTCAAAGGAACAATGGAAGTGATTTATTGCTCTATTTCTTCATGTGAGCTCCATGAGTACGTCTTCGCTGGCCACTATATGACACAAAATACTGAACTAAATGACCCATTGTCTTGACCTGTTCCTTTTATGTTCTTGTCTTTTTATTTCTGGAAGATAACACATGCATTAAACAATTATATCCACAAATATACACTCTAGCAATTGATGTCCACAGGAAGGAGGGAGTAAGTGATATTACATGTGCACGTAGTCCTTAACTTATGAACACAATGGAGCCCAAAATTTCTGTTGTTAAGTGAGACAGTTGTTAAATGAATTTTGCCTCCTTTTACAACCTTTCTTGCCACATTTGTTAAGTGAATCACTGCAGTTGGTAAGTTAGTAACATGGTTATTAAGTGAATCAGCTTCCTCATTGACTTTGCTTGTCAGAAGGTGGCAAAAGGTGATCACATGATCCCGGGACACCGCAACCATCATAAATATGAGTCAGTTGCCAAGCATCTGAA
The DNA here is from genome assembly GCA_034064705.1 of Bothrops alternatus. Taxonomy (NCBI): domain Eukaryota; kingdom Metazoa; phylum Chordata; class Lepidosauria; order Squamata; family Viperidae; genus Bothrops; species Bothrops alternatus. The sequence continues at coordinate 11,731,253 of JARGCV010000018.1, read as the reverse complement.
TTTTGATCACAGAGTTCTGTTTCTCATTCCCACAGTAATTGGTTTAATACACGGATTAAACCACTTGTTCAAACATAGTTGCAGTTTATGCTTTATTGATTAAATATGTTGCATTATAAAAATTAACTGAGTAAACCAGCAGCTAAGGTCTTTTTTTTTTGTAAACCACAATTGTTGGTTTGATAAAGTTTTTTTTCCATTCAGTACCTGTGTTGTTTGGTATAAAACATCTTTTAGTTGTTTAATTTGGTTTAATTAACAGTAAAGACAAAAAATAAGATTTATTTAAAAGATCCTCATTGCTTTCTCATTGCTGTTTTTAAACTGACAGAAACGCTCCTTAGTCAGGGAAATGTATTTATTTTAATTTATGTATTTGTTTTATATACTATCAGAATCATCAAAGACCCTCACTGCTTAATCTTATAAAAACAGAAACAACTTATGCAGACAACAGCATCAACTGTTGGAGATAGTGCACTCCAATTACTCTCCAAAGACGCTGTATATTAATCAATTTCCAGGATATCATCAAAGTGGTTGCCAGCCTGACTTTGGAAAAGAGACTGTTCCATAAAATAAAAATCATCACTGAAAGACATTGTTCCCAAGCCTCAGACTTCTTCCCATAAAAAATGGTAAGCTGCTTGTAATTTCTCCAAAGAAATTGCTGGATGGACCCAGTCTAACCAGATGAGGCAGTTGTGCTGGAACAGGATCTCATTTTTAAAATGATTTCCGTTTTCTAGAAACAAACTTTTACTACTACAAATACAAGTTGGCCCTTACTACACACACTCCACAACTTTCCCCAATGTGACTGGGAACATCAAACTTCCAAATTCCCAGGAAGCATTTCCAATTAAATTCAAGAATGCAGCAGGTTGGGGAAGCCGGCATTGTGGTTTCATGTAGCTGCCAATGGAAATTGGAACATCGGTTCAGTTATAACAAAATGTATGTGTGTGTTTGTAGAGATCTAATATTTGCAATCAGAAGAAGTAGAGAAGTATCATTTCTAAATAAATTAATAAAAAATAGTTTAGTTTTTTGGCTGATAATGATGATTGCAGTCCAAGACAGTGGGTGATATATGGACTCATAATGATAAGCACAGAAATCTATGCAATATTTTTATGCCTTGTTTTCAGAGGCGTGGTGTTAAAAAACTTTTAATTTAGAAATGCCCTTAGTTGTCCAAAAGAGGAACCTACTGAAACAGAATGCTGTTTTCTTGTGAAGCATATATTGCTGATTGATATCAGCATGTATTAAAAACTTCAAATTACACTTCTACATATTTTGCTCCATGCTGTCATCAATACACTACAGCAAATACTCTGAATGAACAATCTAGCCAATGATCACTTTCAAATGAGTAGTTTTACAAAAGTTGTTTACAGTTCAGTTAGCTGTAGTTGATACAAAGATAATTTACTTAACATTAACTACTGTGTTAATTCACACCTAATGATTTTAATCCCACTTTTGTATAAATTTTCTTTACCAAATTGATTTTTTGTTGCAAGTCAGCTGATACCATAAGAGAGATTTTGCTGATAGTAAAATGTAGGAAATGAAAAATTCCTCATTATATGCAAATTCTGAGCCCTGGAAGATAAGGCATTGATCTCTTAATGACCTTAACAGTGAGTGATATGGCCAGAGTAAGAAGCAAGGAGTCCACTAATGGAGCTGGAATTCAAAAATATTTAGAGCAATTTAATTCACCCAACACGGGCCTGCACGCGCGCACACATACAAACACACACAGAATTTTGTTCAATCTAGAAGTATTGAGAACACATTTTGCCCAGTTCTGATATAAAGCTACGTTATCAGACTATTTTCTTCCAATTATTGTCTCTTCTGGATCAGTTATTTCAGCTTAGAGATAAGCACTTTTGGCAGCATTTGAAATGGAGGACAACACCCATGTTTACCAGCCACTGCTTTAGCTTGGAGATGCCCATGTGAAGGTATATAATTGCGAAACTATTAAAAACTATTTATAGTTCCACCATTGCAGCATAGTGTGCTATGTGTATAATGAAATTAAGGCTCAGCCTTTATTTTTAAAGTATATTCTCACATGTATGAATGCAGTTAGTGTAAACTGCTCTGAGTCTCCAAACAGAAGAGGAAAACAGAAAACTGGCACTGTAAAGTGAAATAACAATGAATTTTGATATCCCCAAATTTTCATATTAAGGTCACTGCTAAGTTTCATTGTTCAGAGAAACAAACAGAGCAAGTTTAGGAACTGGCAAGTATAGCAGAGATTGACAGGTCTGCTTTTCCACAGAAGTAAAACAAAATCCTGACATTTTACCCAAAAAACTGTATGAAACACCTTATGTAAAGCAGTATGTATGCTTTGTACTACTCTGGGCATTTTTCTACTTAGGTTTTGTTTCAGAGGAGAAGATTTAATGCATGCATGATTCATTAGTTGTAACCGTCCTGCCAATTCCATTACATGAGAGAAAGAGATGAGAGTTTGTTGGTCTTGGATAACCTTTTGTGGGCATGATGTGACCTTGCCTTCTTAGAACTTTTACATGGGTGTGAAATCACATGTTAAATGCAGTTCCAATTAGCAGATTCTTTTGTTGAATTTGGACTGAACATAACTGAGTAGAAACTAGATCTTTTAGTAGGAAATCTAAAGAGAATAAATTTAAAGGTTTCATTCGAAATAAGATACACACGTTGAGTTCTCACATTACACTAAACCAAAATGTGATTTGCAGTTTACATTAGATACAAAGTCAGATCTTATATTCTGGCTTCTTCAAAATGGTTAAAACAAATTTTTGCTTAATGTGTCATATGAACGTAATAACTAAGTTTAAGTTAAGTACAAATTGGCTTTGGATCAACAACTTTCATTTGTTTAGATTTTATGGTCTAATGAGTAAAATCACTTAACAATTTTGTCAAAACAACAGAATATTTTTAAAACTGGAAAACTGAATTTTATTGCATCAAGTCATTTGTCCATCTATTCAAGTATTTTTCAAAAGTATTGGAAATATTTGAAATATAAATATTTGACAAATAATCTAAAGATAATTTTTCTTGCTTCATATATAGTTACACTGAGAATCAACTAGGCATGTTCATATTCAAACATGAAGCAAAATAATTTTTTCTCACACTTTATCCTCACCAACAAAATCTAAAACATGTACTCTTTTGGCCACTCCAGTATTGTCTTCCTTAGCTGATGAGACACTAATAATTCCTCAGACAAAGATCTTCCTCAGCACTGCTATCAAAGATATTCAAACTTGAAAATGCAGACAATATTATTCTATGCCTTGTGATGCTTCCTTCAAATGACATATCACATCCCAGACAGCAAAGCCAAGGAACTTTTAGTATAGTCTCTGATGGTACAGCACAGAATCATCATTCATGTGTTGCAGTAGTTTTCAAAGCTCTGAATGATAATTGGGGGGGGGGAAATAAAAGGAATTGTTCCAAATACAGATTTTTCTGTCTGGCACTGCTGGAAGTAAAACAAAACAACCAGTATTTTTATAAAGCTGTATGAGGCTTCAGAAGACACTTTATGTTAAAATTCTTTAACAGAGAAGAAAAATGGGCCTTCAATCAGTCCTCCAAATTCTTGTACAAATATCTTGTTTCTCTGGCCTGTAATGGCATTTGGTCCATCGACAACATCCAGCAATAGTAAATATTGTAACAACAGCCAACACTTTAACCAATTTTAAAAGGAAGTTAAGTTGATTAATATGAGAATCTAGCAACAGGACTGCCAATCATGATGATGCTATGAAATTTTTGGGTTCAGAATACTATGTCAGTAAGCCAACTTGGAATTAAATGGGGCTCTATGTGTTGGATTATATGATCAAGCCTTATGTGGCTTTAAGTTCTTAAAAAAAGACAGGGACTATAGGTGTGTCGTTAGATTGAATGGAAGGAAAGCAAATGATAAAATGTGCCCTGCAACTTTGCAATGCAAATTCTGCCCCTTTTGTTCTTACAACATGACATTGCACACAAGTATACAAGGGGCAGAGCTTCTGTTGTGACATCACAAAGCACATGTAGGCATTTTGATGAAAGCTCGATTTATTATGGACACCCAGGGAGGAAACTGGCTGATTCCTCAGTTTGTGGAGGATTTGGTGGGAAACCATAAAATGGAGGGCATAAGGTTTATTGCACATAAGGTGCAATAAAAGAAAAAAAATGTAATGAAAGAGAAAATGTGCGACCACAATGCTTTCATTATGATTCACTCTGTCTTTGAATAGACTCCCTTGGTTCCATACAGGTTTAGCCAGGTAATGAATGAAACTGAATATAACAGTTATCAATTATGTCCACTAATTTTCTATGGATTCAGTCTTCACTATTTAGACTCTACATTTTAGACGTTGAAATTAAATATATCATTTCAGATAAGAACTTGTACATCAGGGGGTTTATTTTCAAGCAGCTGAATCAGGTTTTCAGAACAAGATAAAGTCTATTTTGAAATGCAAAATAATAATTCTGGAAGAATGTTCAAAGATTTTTTTAACAATTTAGGAGTGCTGAATTCATTCCTATAAGAATTTCTTGCCGCTAGCAGAAAAAGACGCAGGGACCACATTATACCTCCTTGCTTTTTAGTCTCAGCTTCAATGGAACATTTTAACAATGGAACTTTGTGCCTAAAATGATAATAAAGAAAATGCCTCATTTCATAAAGGAGTGTTCTTTCAGGAAGATTAACATTTAAAATAAATAGTGCCCACAGTCTTCTTAACTTAATCCAACTGAATTTTATGCCATTAGGAAAGGGTATCTCTTTTAAACAATAACTTTTGATTGATCAAAGGTAAGCTTGAAATAAAACAAACAAACTACTAAAGGATCTCAATACCTTTAGCTACATTAACATAACAAACTGCTTTATTCAATTCAATTCATGCATATGGTTGATGTGGTCTGATGTGGTCAGTCAGTCACCCATTTTTGCAAAGTAAATCAGATTGTGAAAAGTTGATAAAGCCTAATCAGGTATTTCAACTTTTCTGAGGTTAGTCATTTCTCAGCCTTATATGGCATGCATCTAAAACATGTTTAGAACGTCTGCCACATTTGTAAAAGAGACTGGCACCTTAATTGTTCACTAGTTGTCATGTTGCTAAACTAAATTATGCTAAGAATGCAAATCATTCTTGGCATACATTCATGCATGGATACTCATCACATTACTGCAGGGCACAGAAAAGAACTAAGAAATGCTAAATAAAGAATACTAACTTAAAATTAGTTTACTCCTAAGCCTTTCACTGTATCATTCCATATTTTCTACATTTCAAACCATACCTGTTTCGTTCACAGTCATACACTACCTTTTGTACTTTAAAATGCTCACTGCTTACTTTTTTCGGAATCTTATCAGCTCCATCAAGTTACAGCTGTCTTGGTCTCTTAACATATTCATATTGTGTTCCATCTACTGAATAAGAGAGAAGTAAGCCCTTTTCTCTTCCTTTCCCTGCCATTGTGATGGGATGAACACGTAGACATGCTTGATGTGTGTTACTTCTGGCATTTTAGTTCCCAGGGGCCTCAGTAAACCATGGCACCAACCTGAATTGTCTTCCAAAACGAAATTGCTTAGGGACAGTTGAGTCCAGTGCCCAATTTGCCAGTTGTTTATTAGGAATTATACCCACTGCTCCCCAGACAGTTGAGGAACTCTCTGGGTATCTCTAGAAACCAGTAATGGATATTAGGCACTCGGAACAGACAACTCTCATTACACTACATGGATGAGTCTGAATCACAATAGAATCAGTTTGTGGTCTGACCATGACAACGGAACAATAGAATCACTCTCCTTTAGAGCAGGGGTCTCAAACTACTGGTCTGCAGGCCAGATGTGTCATGTCGAAGCCATGCCCACCCCACTGTCAACAATGGAAAAAAAGTTGTGATACGTTGCAACACGTCACGTACATTGCGAGTTTGACACCCCTGCTTTAGAGCAATGCAATAGCTGCTCCAAGAGACACCAAGGTCTAATTATGTAAGTCCCCACATGTGACAAGCCTGAGATTATCTTGGTCAAGCCTATGATTGCTATAGTAATCATGAATTCTAGGGCTTTATACAAGTCTGTCCAAGGTCATGGAGGATAAAATCCCCCAGTGTCTGGATATCAGTTGCAAAAGTCTGGAGAGGGCTCTTGTTGGGCAATAAGAGTGACTGGTGTATTAGTAAGATCCCAAGCTTGTCTTTAAACTTAACATAAACTTAACATAATGTGTTATCACTCCACCCTAGCATCTAATGAGAAGAATCCATGATCAAGATCTTGTGAGGTATCTCGCACAATCACTGTCATCCCCTCCCTTATTTTGGCATTGAGCCGGATGAAGGATCTGACATTCAGGTGAACAGATTTCAGACAAAGCAGCATCACTTCTGACTGATTTCAGTAATGCATGCCAGGTTTGCTACCTCATGCACCACCAAGTTGTGAATGAAAGTGATTTTGTTACAGATAGATGTGGGATTAACTATCAGCAGTTTGAGGTCAAGATCTCTAGCAATCCAACAGAATGAAGCCATCAAATTGGAAGTTGAGATCACTTCCAAATTGGAAATCTCCTTTCCTCTGTAAAACAGCCTACCCGATACTTCATGCCATTATCTTCCTCTTGCCAATGCTACAGGTGTGTAACTACTCATGCACTCCTCCTGCCACAGTTGATCAGCCCTCCCCTTCCTTTGCACCCTAAAGGAGATCTCTGTATCACCAGCCAATCTAATAAACCAGGCTTCCTGTTGAATATCATTCGTGCTGGTCTCTCATATCCAAACTATGAACCATCCCCATACAAATTCATATATCCTTCCTATATCATAATAGTAGAGTCTCTCTCCCTAATCTCTGGTTAGCTGGGATTAATCTGTAGTCTGCCTCTCCATAAAAATGATATGAAGCAGAAACTTTGAGAAATGGACAAGGATGGGCAGTGAATTAGGCCATATTGGTTTCTGCTTTTTCAACATTTGCTGGGGAAACCACCATTCAGCTTTATATCATTTTTCTTGTTTATTATTTCAGTTTGTATCCATTTGTTCTGGATTATACGTCTAAAGCTCATTCAAATGTTTTTAAACTAGTTCTAGGATTATGTTAAGATGGTTGGTTATTTGGAATGTGGTATTTTGGGAACCATTTTTCTCCAACGTAATAGAAAAGCAACTTCTTTCTTTTTTCCAAAGAACCTTAAACTCTTGATAACATCAAGGAAGAGGTATAGAGTTTTGCACTTGCCTTAGCTGTGAAATAAATGACTGAGCAGTGTGTGTGAATATATAGGTATTTAGAGAGGTTTCAGAGAAATAAAAAACACAATCACAATCTCATTTCCAAAACACTTCACACAAATGAAGTACACTAAGCAAAAAAAAGCACAATAAAAAAGTACTTAGAAATAGTACTGAATAGAAAAATAAAGAGCTGTTTATCAGGGAGAGATAATATTCTGGAAACTGAAAGACAGATAACAAGGAACAGTCTCCATTACTTACCCGGTTTGCATGTCCTTCATGCTAGCAAAGGACTTTTGCAATCCTTCAAAAACCTAGGAAAATAAAGAGGAGTATCAAAGAGGAATTATGGTTATTTATCATAGCAATTTATCCATCCCAAATTGCTAAACAGAATATTTAATAACTACCCATACCAGATTAATTTGTATACCCAAAAAAGATGAACTGATCAAAAAATTAGTATGGTATAAAATAACATCTCTACCGGTATTCTGTAGAATAACATCTGGCTACCAACATCTAGGGAGTCCCAAATAGGATACAATTGATCACATGGAGCCTGCTGATGATCAGTGTAATTAAAAACACCATGCAGGATATTCACTGTATAAAAAGAGAGAAATTCTTCCTTTCCCAAAGTGTGTGTGTGAGAGAAAAAGTGTGTGTGTGTGTGTGTGTGTGTGTGTGTGTGTGAGAGAGAGAGAGAGAGAGAGAGAGAGAGAGAGAGAGAGAGAGAGAGAGAGAGAGAGAGAGAGAGAGAGAGAGAGAGAGACCCAATATAGGAGGACATGACATAATGTAATACCTGTATCTTTCAGCTCCGAGTGCTTAAAGGAATATGGGCTCTAAATACCAATTTGATAGATTAAGGAAACACAACATGAACTTTTAAACAGACATATTTTTATTTCCAGTAAGAACAGGCAAAGCACCCTCTCTCAATGTTGTATCTTCCTGAGAAAAGGACATCACTTGAATGTCTGAAAAGGTCTCTTTCCAGAAGCCAGCTATTGTTAGAATTCTACAGGCTGGTGCTGCTGTGAGTTGCCTGCTTGCTCTTCTGCTTCAAGACCTGGTCATGCTTTTTGGCCCTTCCCCAGTAGCTCCATTTTCCTTCTACCAGTTGTTCCTGGTTCAACTTGCCAGCAAGCAATATTAGTCTTACCTGATAATTTGGGACATTTATTTTGTTTACTGTGGCGAAGTTGCATGAAGGAAACTTGAGTTACAGAAGAAAACTCTTTTATGAGAGTACTTGTCCTTGTCAAAACTTTTAGCAGAATTGAGGGGGGGGGTAGAAAAGTGTCTGTTTCTAGGGGAAAGCAGCATTTTATGTAGTTTGTGTAGTATCTATTTTGTATACAGGGCTGACCTGTGCTCAATTCCTCTTCAGTATTTGCAAAAGAAAAAAGTGAAGTGAAGTGAGTGAGTTTTCAGTATCTGAAGCTGATTCACTTTTAATTATTAAAACATACGCATGTTCCTGAGATATTAAAAACAGAAATGTTTGCAGCATGATTGTATTAGAAGAGCATTTCTGAAAACTTGCAAAGACAGATGAACTGAAATTTCTTGGAGGGTGGGAGGCAGCCTGAAATAAATATCAGAGAGCTGAATGGATTCTATGGAATCCAAATATAAATTATAACCAGAGTGATAATTTTGTCAGGCTTTTCCCTAAGGGTTTCCCATGGAGAGAGAGACAATGACAAATTTATCCATCAGTTCCCCGCCTCCATGAGGTATAGGAGGAGTGACATTTTCAAAGTATATATTCATAATTTTTATATATATTTGGCAGAAATGGTTATTCTGTTCCGTTTAATTTTCAGACATTGTAAACTAGCTGACTGGTATTTGTTCTTGTTTTGTTCTTGTTTTAACGACTATGTCTACTTAGAGCAGGGGTGTCAAACTGCCGGCCTGCAGGCTGGATGTGTCATGCCGAAACCACATCCACTCCATTGCCAGCAATGGAAAAAAAGTCACGATATGTCGCGACACATCACGTGACATTGCGAGTTTGACTTAGAGTTTCATTTCAATTGCTCTGTCACAGTCTCCCACGGTGCTTGAAAAAGTGACTAGAATATATCTTTCCAATTATTTTTCAAGAAGAATGTTCTAGGACAGTGTTTCTCAACGTTGACCATTTTAAGGCCTGTGGACTTCAACTCCCAGAATTCCACAGCCAGCAATGCTGGCTGTGGAATTCTGGGAGTTGAAGTCCACAGGCCTTAAAATGGTCAACGTTGAGAAACACTGTCCTAGGAGTTTTTTTTAAAGTTTTGTGCTAACATGAATAATCCATAATTGAATGGAAAGATAAAGCATGAATAAGAATGAAAAAAATATATCAGAAATCAACAGCAGAGTAATTTTTTTAAAAATAAGCTTAGATCAGAACTGCTATTCACTGAAAGCTTTTCTGAAGAGGATGCTTTGAGCACCTGCAAAAATACCTCTATATAGACAGAAAAAAAGGTCCAAAGCCTCGGCACTATTGCTGAAAAGCCTTGCCCAATTCTGTACAGCATAGAAAATAAATGGTCACCACGTGTGGTATCTCATAGTGAAAAGAAATAGTCCTTCAGACAATTTGGCTCAGCTGGTTTTCAAAACAGGAGATCCAGCATAGAATTTTATACCCAAAATTAATACAGAGCTCTGCCTCATTTTTATTTATTTATTTATTTTATGGCTTTTTAAACTGAAACAGAAAAAGAAAAGGGAAATTATAATGCAAATACATTACAAATACAACATACATTCTTTTTAAAAAGCTATATATAAATGCTTTTTAAAAGAGCGAAAAGTGAAAAAAACCCATAAAAACATAATATAAATTGTCATAGCAGAACTTATGATCATTCAGTTGGCACATAAGTACACGCAGTTGCATCAGTGAAGGAGTCACCTCTCTTATCTGTATAAAGCAGCAACTTTATGATGTGTTTACTTCATCTCCCAAAATTCCTGACCCAGCCATGCTGGGAGTTGAAGGAAACGGGTCATAAAGTTGCTATAGTTGACCACCCCAGTATAAAGGGATGTTGGAAGCATTTTCCTGCTGCAAAAAATCTGAAGGTTCAGCTTGCCCTTCAGCTTCTCTCTTACTGATTACCCGAGGGCCTGGAGTCTATCTTTTTAAATTTTTATTTATTTATTTATTTGACTTCTATGCCGCCCTATTCCAGAGAACTCAGGGCAGCTCACAACATAATAGAAATCAACATTTAAAAATACATATATATAAAACCCCTTAATTTAAAAAAAACAATCATTCAACATACACACAGACATACACTGGCTTGGGGCAAGATGTTAGCTGCCCCAGGCCTGCTGGCAGAGGTGTGTTTTAAATAATTTACGAAAGGTGGAGAGGGTGGGGGCGACATGGATCTCCGGGGGAAGTTGGTTCCAGAGGGCCGGGGCCGCAACAGAGAAGGCTCTTCCCCTAGGCCCCGCCAGGTGACACTGTCTGGCTGACGGGACCTGGAGAAGGCCGACTCTGTGGGCCCTAACCGGCCGCTGGGATTCATGGGGCAGCAGACGGTCCCGTAAGTAACCTGGTCCGATGCCATGTAGGGCTTTATAGGTCATAACCAACACTTTGAATTGGGTTCGGAGACCAATTGGCAGCCAATGCAGCTCGCGGAGTGATGCTGAAATGTGGGCATTTCTGGGCAAGCCCAACACTGCTTGCGCGGCTGCATTCTGCATTACCTGAAGTCTCCGAACGTTTTTCAAAGGTAGCCCCATGTAGAGAGCATTGCAGTAGTTGAGCCTCGAGGTGATAAGGGCATGAGTGACTGTGAGAAGAGACTCCCGGTCCAAATAGGGCCGCAACTGGTGCACCAGGCGAACCTGGGCACCATTATTTTTTTTAATTTTTTTTATTTATTTTGTAAACTTTTATACCGCCCCTCTCCCGTAGGACTCGGGGTGGTTTACAGCCAAATTAAAACATAACAATAATAAATATTTAAAACTGAATTAAATTACCTATTCATCCTGTAGACCGCTCCAATTATTCTTGAAATCTATCATTTAGGATGATGGACTTTCTCACAATCTTACAATAGCCTTGTCATTCATATTTTATTGCTAACTTTGAGCCATAAAAAGGATTCTGTTGTAACTGATGCAGATCTGTCAGCAGTCTTCCCATTTTTGAGGACAGTCTTACACAGACTATATTAAAAAGTTTAATATGCATAAGCAGAATTGGGCAGGGTTAGCTTTTTCCACGTTGCCACACCTGGTGCAGTGTCAGGAAATACATTAGTTGCCACAGCTCTGATTATCTAAATTAATCTCAAGCTCATTTAGTAGGCATGTAACCTCATTGAACACATGCAAAGAAAAATCTTCCCAAATCAGCTATTTCTCTTAGAAATACTATTTTCATCCATTCCTGACAGAACTGCCACTTAACACCAGTTCATATCATCACCCATGGTATCTTTCTCAAAAGCTTAGCTGAGATGGGAATTAAAGATCCCATCCTAACATGTTTCTAGTCATATTTGGTCAAATATTCTCAAAAGGGGAATACTAAAGGGTTATTACTCAGCCTCTTGATCTTTGGTACATCAAATTTGCAGCACTAGGATTGCTCAGCCGATTGTAACTTGTATCTTTGGTGTCCATAAGGCTGTATTAGCCCTGAACCATTACTTAGATAGAATAAATAAGGATCTGAGTCTCAAACTTTCATGGGCATGAGAACAACGAATATAAGTCATTGGAGGTTTTTAAGAAGATATTGGAAAACCATTTGTCTGAAATGGTACAGGGTCTCCTGCTTGAGCAGAAACTTGGACTAGAAGACCTCTAAGGTCCCTTCTTCCAACTCTGCTATTCTGTTATTCATAAAGAATAAAAGGGTTTTTTTCCCCTGAAAAACAAGGTTGATTGTATGTGTTACACTTTTTAAAGCCAGCTACTATGGTGCCTTTTCTAGTACACCAGTTTTTCTTCGATGCCTAATAATCTGTATTATATATTATATAAATTGTATCTCCTGGGATATGGAAGGTTCCCCCCCACACACTGTTGTTTAGAAGAGCTGTGGCTTTTCATCTAGGCCTTTGGCAAGGGAGAGTGAGACCCCTTCACTTCATTCCATGTGATCTGTCTCACTTGTCATCTTTTACTTATTATTGGTTGTATTGTAATCTCTTTGATTGTTGTGAGCTACTCAGTCTCATTGAGAGTTGGGTAGCATACACATTAATATGGTAAATTGATATTATGTAATTACGATATGGTTTTTCTCTTGAGAAATGTTCATAAAATTAGCTAATAAAAATATGGCAACCATTGTCTTGTCTAAAATGTGTTTTGTCAATCACATAATACTAGTCAATGTTGACAACTGCACTGGCTTCCCTCTGGCTTCCAGGGCCAATGCAATATCCAATTTTTACTTATATATCTAAAAGTTTGAGACAAGAAAGATTGTGTCTTTCTGCCCATATTTGTTACTGAAGTTCTTATTATGTGCCACAGCATCCATAGAAGTTAGATTGGTAGGCACAGAAGAAAGACTTTTCTATAATATGATCCAAATAATGGAACTTAGAGTCCTGTTTATTACACTTTAGAAGCAAAGAACTTGTGCCCAAAATGTAATTTGGTTTATTTTAATGTTACTTTCTGATTTTATTGTGATAAATACTCTCACTTCCGTATCTCATATTGTTATATATTTGTTTCATTTTCTTTTATGTGAATGTTTTGCTTTTCAGCAACTGTGAGCAGAGGGATGATTTAGAGAAATGTCAAACAAATTTTATTTTGTCATCCCATATTTAGATCTTTACAGATTATCCATTTCTGACCCTACCAACTTTCCTAGAATCTGATTGAAGGTCAGGATAAGGGTGATATGTTTGGGGATATTGTATTTGCAGACATCATGCCTGTTTCCTTGGTATGCTTTGTCCTGTCCACATAGTCTCTGAATTCCTAACAAAGGGGAAGAAAAGTGATGTGTCTCTATGTGTATTTATCAGCTGAGGATAATAATATTTCATTGCTTATAATCTACAAGAATTTATGTCACAAGTTACATGTTAAGTTTTAAAGTTAAAGTTAAAAATTCTCTTTTGCATTTATAGCATTTGACCCACTGGAATAGCATGTCAAAGAGACACTTATTGTTTTCCCATGAAAATGAGATATCATTCATGGGCCCTACCAAGCACAGATTGAATTACTACATGACTGATGTACTATGATGTTTTGAAAAGTTAATTTGGAGGAATTTATTGTGGCCCTTCCTTGACTAATATTGTTCCTTTTTGCTTTCTCATTTTTCTCTGTTCTTAAGCTTGGCAAGATAGCTTTGCTTCTCTTCTTGAGAAGTTCTACGGGAAAGAAAACAATATGTGGTTCACAGTCAAGGTTGTGTTGACCCTTACTGAATGTATATATCAGATAAGGAAATTGTACAGTGCCTTCCAAGTGCCAGTCCTCAGGCCATCAATCTGACAAGTTTGTGTGTATTTTATTCTCTTCCTGCCCTAGATAATAATATTTGCTACAGCTAATAAGAAACAGCATGCATTTGTTTTCAGTAACTTTCTTTCTGCTTAAGATTTTTGTAATTTTGAACTACTCAGATTGAAGGTACACCAGCAGCTTTTTAAAGCAGTCCTATTCTCTAGCTCAGTGTTTCTCAACCTTGACAATTTTAAGGCATGTGGACTTCAACTCCCAGAATTCCACAGCCAGCATTGCTGGCTGTGGAATTCTGGGAGTTGAAGTCCACATGCCTTAAAATTGTCAAGGTTGAGAAACACTGCTCTAGCTAATGTTAAAACTGCACAAGGTAAATAGTGTTTAATTTTAATAGCTTGGGCTTTGACCTAGATTTTTTTTTAGAGAAAGAATGCCTCGTCAAAAGAATTGTAATAACTGCCCCTAGCTCTATAATCATGAAGGATAGACTGTAGATAATAAAAAAATGAATGTCATCCTAGACTCTGACCATATAATATTTACTTCAAAAAAAAAGAAGAAATAAAATGTGTAAAATATTTAAGCAAAATAGTAAGATTATAAGGGGGAATATCTTATTTATATGTTTAAGATGGGATAGACAGAGTGAATGCCACAAAACAAAACAAAATATTCCAAATACAACAATAGATTTATTGTTTTCTATTCCTTCCTGATCCAGTATTAGTATTATCCCCATAATGTCATTCACTGATTGGGCAGCTTATAAGTGTTGTGTCACGGGATAGTTTAGTATTCTCCCTGGAGATTTTGCATGAAACATAAATTCTCATGGACATTTTTAACTATTACAGTCCAATTCTAAGCGCTCACTACAGTTATTCTGCCCAGCTGTACAGTTTGAAAGAACTTACATTTCCAACACTACATATTTACAACTTATTTATTTCTTTAAGGTATATCCCACCTTTATTTTAACAAATAAGGCATTGAGCATATCCAACACACCCTCCTTGTATTTTGTCTAATAACGCCTAATTATGAATCCTAAATAAAAGACTAAGGACGTTTTCCAGGTTTTACTACTGTACATTCACAATGCAAGGCTCATTTTACAATTTCTAATTGTCAATATCTATATACATAATGAATTAGACTTTTATTTTAATAAAGCACTATCTGAAGGTAAATGGCATGCTCCCTTAGCTTGAATTTAGTAGTTTGAATTTAAGAAGATTAAACATGACAGTTTAAGTCATGTGTGGATTTCACCATAGGTTTATCCTTTTATCCTGAGTTAAAGAGTAGTATTCTAAATTTCCCATATTCTGGCACACATAACTATGATTTTTCCCGAGTAAAATTTGCCTGAAAGTTAGGGATGCAGCATGAATACATATATCCCTAAGTTGTTTTAATGAGTGAATGAAATGAAAATTCCATTCTTCTCTCATCCATCTTTACTTCTGAGTTTTGAAAATATATTTGTTTCAAAATTCCTGAAACATTCCTTTTATTGTTTTATATCTCCCTACTGCTGTTAATAGACTTTCATCCTTACCTACCTTACTCCATGTATTCATAAATGAAAGAATGTTCAAAGTTGTTAAATGCAATTGTAATATATTATAGGAATATTCTTTTTTAACCTCCAAATGGTTGTTACCCTTTGTTTTTCTACTGTTGCAGCATTAGTATATCACCCGATGAACTTCACTGTACTGTAATTATTTTAAGATAAACTAAAAACCTGTGGAAAAGGTATTTCAGTCCTTTACCCATTAAAATATGGCAGCCTTCTCCAGTGAGGTATTTGATTGTTTAAAACAAATGCTTTTGAATTTGAGGCTTGGAGGTTTCCAAAGTAATACAGGAAGCTATTTTGCAATACTAGAAAAATATACAGTAATTAAAAAAGAGATCATGAGATTTAAGAAACTTGCTGGCCAACTTATTAATGAAAAGGAACACTTCCCACACTTAAACACCTGTTGCTATAATCACTTCAAGAATGTAGTTCCTAATATCATGCTTCCTTTTTATGTAGTTAGACCAAGTTGGATCTAGGTTTGAAGCTAGAAAGTTGTGAAACTGTGTCCAATTTCTTTTTAGATCAGTGGTTCTCAACCTTTTTAATGCCGCGACCCCCAACTGGCCGTAAGTTGAGGACTACCTGTATTTCACTGCCTGGGAGCACCGCATATGCGTGGTGCCGCCCCCTGCGCCGGCTAAGGCATAGCTGGCAAGGGGCAGCGACGGCGCAGGGTGACCACCGGCTGGGCCACCAGCTGGCCCAGCCCAAGAGAGGTAAGGCACCCACTGGGCCCCACACACGCCAGCAACCCTCCCTGTACCTGCCACTGCCCTGCTAGCCTTACCTTGGCCACCGCCCGTTCGGGGCAGCGGCAGTCAGGCCCAGGTGCTCCTAGGCGGCCATGGCAAGCGGCAGCGACGGCGCAGGGTGACCACCGGCTGGGCCACCAGCTGGCCCAGCCCAAGGGAGGTAAGGTACACGCCGGGCCCCACGCGTGCCAGCAACCCTCCCTGCACCCACTGGCCTTCCACCTCCCACCCCTGGTCCTCTTTTACTTACATTTTTAGTAGTTGCTCAGCAGGAAGGGGTGAAAACTTCCAGACAGTTCGCCTTCGCTGCAGACAACTTGCAGACTGGGACTTTTGGCGGGCTCAGCAGGGCAGAGACAGCCTGGACAATTCCTATTGGCTTTTGAAAGCCAATAGAATTAGACTCTATTCAAGAGAGTCTATTCTATTGGCTTTCAAAAGCCAATAGAATAAGAGGGAGTAGCACAGCTAAGGAAAAGAGGGGAAAAATGGCGGACTGCATTGTTTGGCGACCCTGTGAAATGGTGTTCGACCCCAAATGGGATCGTGACCCACAGGTTGAGAACCGCTGTTTTAGATCATTAAGGAAAGTGTTTTGTTTTCTTCCTTTCAATTGTCTCCAGTTCTTGGACACTATCTGGACAAGTTTCTTCCATTTTTTTAGCAAGGTTTTTTTTAGGAAGGAGTTTGCCATTGCCTCCTTCCTAGGGTTAAGAGAAAGTGACTAGCTCATGGTCACCCAGCTGACTTTGTGCTCAAAGTGAGACTGGAACTCCCAGCCTCCTAGTTTCTACTACATGAAAATGGCTCCTGATGAGTTTTAAAGTTAGGACTTTCCAAAATTAAGAATTTTAAAAAGGACATTCCAGAAGGAGGTCGTACAATCTATATTGCTACCTTTTCCCCGGTTCATGCTGAATCAAAACCATTTTTCATGCTTATATCTATGTTTATCTGTATCTATCTCTCTGTCATTTGTCTCTTTCTCTTTCAGTATGGCTGCCTATCTCACATGTGGGAATGTACAAGCAATTAAAACAACAAAAGCTGCAAACAATGACCCAGGTTTTCAAGCAGAATTGCAAAAATTAACCCCAAAATCTGTACTTTCCCAGTTTTCTTCATTCAGTTATATCAGTCTACCCTAATCCTTTTATAAGTCTCAGATAGGATATTGCTATTGCCTTAGAAAAGAAAACCATGTAATATTTAAGCTTTAATTACTATGTTTTACAAAAATAGGAAGCTATCTTATACAGAATAAAATAATTTGTCTACAAACTCAGACCAGTACATACTGGTTGCGAGTGGCTTTTCTTAGTTTCAGAAAGACTTATTTTGCATATCTACATGGAAAATTGAACTAAGTGTTTTTATGCAAAGCATATCTTCTGTAAGTGCTTTTAATAATGTTCATTGAGAAAGAAAGAAAGAAAAAATCAGCACAATTTTTGTTTAAAAATATACAATGCTCTGTTTACTTTTATCCTAATGAAAATATCTGGATTATACATACAAAAAGAAAAAAAAAAGCAGGCTGCCCTGGAGAAATCTGCGTTTTATTGGAAGTTCATCAAGATTCTTCCAGAGTTATCTGATGTAGATTGGGCCACTTCCACAATTTTGGGAATAGATACATAAGGGTATGTGTAGGTTTTCTGGATTCAGATAATTAAAAATTACAGATTTTCCCTCAGTTCTCCATAAAAGGAAAGTGCCAGACATAGAGAGAGGGTACATTTTTGTAATCTAAGTTTCAATTAGAAAATAATTGGTATAATAATAATTTTACCAGAATGTTCTGTTTCACAAAGGCAGAAATGTAAGCAAAAGTTATTAAAGAATATGGTGATATGTTTTGTTTGACTATATGTCTGTTGCAGAATCAAGGATCAGGGCTCCAAGAATAGAATGAGAACTATTACTAACTAGGAGGCATCTGAACCATTGCTATTTAGTTAGTGGGTGGATGCTGATCCCATTATTTTTATCCAACTCCCCTCTTCAATATATACTCATCTCAAAGCAGGCATATGCGCACACACCCACATGCCCATGCACAAGTATGCATGTCCACAAAGCCCTACTCACAGAAAGGAAATCACAGCAGCAAGTAAATGGAAGAATGTTGCAGCCTGCAGTCTGAACTAAATACCTTATAACTTGCTGCCAGTGAGTCTCAGCCAGGATAAGAATTGGTAAAGCCAGCACGAGTGCATAATAGGAGTGCCTTAAGCAGAAAAGGCAGAAGGCAAGAAGAAGCAAATTATCTATATCCCTTTCAGTTGGGATTCAGACCCTGGTATGGGATCGACTCTAACAAGAGTGGAATTGGACATCGATCCTTGCTCTACTTGACTTCTCCGAGACTTTCAATATTAGGATTGTGTCAGAGGATTGGAGGCTGGGCGGCCCAGTCTTGTGCTGGTTGACTTCCTTTATCCAGGATTAAGTCCAGTCGGTGATGACTAGGGAGGTGAGATCCTGTCTCAGCCCATACTAGGTGGGGTGCCACAGGGTTTAGTGTTCTCTTGTCTTCTATTCAACATCTGTATGAGGTCATAAATTGATGAGATCCAACTTTATATCTCTGCCCCTGGCAAATTAAGCAATGCCCAGAATATCCTCTCTTGGAGACTGTGACAGTCTGGATGGGGAACAACAGGTTTCATTGAACCCTGGCAAGACTGAGTAGCTTTGGATTTTGGGACTTGCCAGTTCTAGGACTATATCATCTTTAGCACTGGATTGGATTGCACTACTCCAAATGGACCCAGTGCATAATCTGGGGGTCATCCTGGACTCACAACCCCTGTTCAAAGAGCAGGTGGCAAGTGTGCCTAGGAAGGCCTTTTCACAGCTTTGTGTTATGTGCCAGTTTCACTCATTCCTAGATTCAGGGACTCACTCAGGGATTCACTCATGCTGTAGTCAGGATTCATTCAGTAGTCACCTCCCAATTGGACTACTGTAATGCACTGTGCATGGGGCTGCCCTTGAAAATTATCTGAAAGCTTCAGCTGGTGTAGAATGCAGGGGTGTGGGCAGTTATGTGTACTTGTAGAAGAGTACATATACACTCTACTTTTTGAGCTGTACTAATTACAAATTTGCTTCTAAGTCCTATTGAAGATGCTAGTTTCAATCTTTAAAGCCCTTCATGGCCTGGGATGGGTTATCTGAGTGACCACCTCTCCCTAATTATATCCATCCATCCAATCCCATCGGTTCTGTCAGAGAAGGCATGCTGTTGGTCTTGTCTATTAGGAACTACACTTGGCAGATCCCAAGAGGTGGGCCTTCTATGCTGTGGCACCCACCTAATGGAACATTCTCTCTCCTGAATTGAAGTTAGCCCCATTCCTGTTAATATTCTGGAAGTTTCTCCAGATCTGGCTGTGTTACCAGGCTTTGGGCCCTGGTGAAATCTTCAGATGGTTCCATTACTGTAGTTAGCATTCACTCTCTCTAATGGCTTGTGGGTTGTTGTTTTTTTTTAGATTTTAATAATGACTGTTTTTATATATTTATTATTTTAATTAATTGTTGTATGCTGCCCAGAGTCACAATAACTATATACGATCGATCGATCGATAGACAGGCAGACAGACAGACAGACAGACTCTTACATTAACATTTCTTTAAATGTTTAAAATTTTAAATTTAAAAAAATGGATTAACATTTCTTCCTTGAAGTTTTCATACACCCATAAACGAATATAAAAATAAAAAAAACACATCCCCTATTGTTTTAATTATTGTAGTAATGGAACTGCAGTGTTACCATAAGGGAAAATAAATAAAATAAAACATGTTTAGTAACAAAGGAAGCAACGAATGCTGCAACTGATCATAAATGTGAGCCAGTTGCCAAGTGCCTGAAATGCGATCACATGGGGGGGCAGAATCAACAATCTTAACTTTGAGCATGGGTCATAAATAGCTTTTTTGAGATGTGTCAAAACTTTAAATGGTCATTAAATGACTAGCCATAAGTTGAGAACTACCTATTTATGATATGATAAGGCTTGAGTATTATGTATTAAAAAGTCCATTACAAAGGTAGAAAATGTGCATGCAGAAAATGGCAATCTAATTGTAAAAGGGCCTGAGTAGCTCGACTACTTCACTTCCCTGTAATTCTTAATATGACAAAAGGAAAACTATTAGATATAAATGAAGAGTAACCACAAACTGTATTTAATTACTTTAATTTTGTATTTTTCTCCATCCACCCATTTGTCAGAGTTTGCTCTTGATGGTTCACTCACAGATTGAATTCAGCTCTTGCTGCGAAAACATTTCTCATTTGTTTCTCATTTTGATTAATATGCAAGGTCCTTCTCCAAGAGCTCTCTCTTTCTTTCGGGAAGTGAGATCTAATAAGACATTTTTGCTGCTATGCTTAGACGCTTCAGGAGGTGTGGAACCTTTCCTATCTCATTAGTTTTCCACACTAATATTATTATATTTGTACTAATTATATCAGGGCTAGCTCTTTCATTAGGCAGAATGTGATGTAAAGATACCAAAATATTTTCCATAATGTGACTCATCAAATCCCATGCTGCCCAATTGATTATTATCAGCTAGAAGAAAAACTTATGAATTCTGCTTTTATTATACTCGGTCATCTATTTTTGGACAAGGTCAGTTGAGTATTTGCATAGTTGATAGTCATATTCAGTTTTTCATGCAAAATTAGTTATTTGTTTATTGGAAAGTAACCTTTTTGACTGGATAACCTGAAATGAGATTGAAGAAAAAAAAATGTTGGAATAGCAATTAAATCCTGTCTTTTTATTTATAGACTGAATGTTTCTTCATTCTTACTGATTCTGTAACTAGGCAAGCAACATCTCTGGAAAGTGCCAAGTTGAGAAAAATGATCTACAATATTCTAGTGTTGCAATTAAGGATCTTGAGTGGTATGTTAGTTAAACTCAGACATCAGATATATAGTCGGCTATTGCATTTTATTTGTCATAGAAGAGATAAAAGCCTCTTTCCTCAAGTAAAGTGTATATTTAATTTAAGGGAATTGCTGCCAGGCTGTGTTTCATTCCACAACATACAGTCCATTGTGTGCTGGGTAATTAAAGCACAGTGCTGATATTTGGAAAGCTGATATGGCAGAATAGTAAGGCCATTGATTCTCATCCAAGAAGTAAATTTACAGGACACATTTTCTTCAAACATTTCATGAATTAATTAATGCAGCTCAAGAAAACTTTAGAGGCAGAAACACTTTTTGTTATTCTTTAGCTATACGTAAACATCTTTTAAACTAGGGAGATGATTTGCTCCATTTTATAAAGTCAAGTTAAATGTAAGCCCTGAAACAAACATATTTCTCATTAGTCATTTTGTGGGGGATCAAAAGGAAGGAAGTATCTTGTTTTTAAGTAGAGAACAACTTATTTTCAAAAGAACAATGTCTCTATGTTCTCAGGATGAGATGATGGCCTAACTAAGCAAAAAGGAGATTGCCACCAATAAATCATGGCATCCATAATGCCTTAGGTTGAATTGTGAGAAATTTGTATAATGGTTTAGGTGGGGTTATACCCTCTCCCTGTCTTCACAAAGAAGTTGTGGGCCCCATATCTAACTGTAACACAGTTTATCATTAGAGTAAACTTAATTGTAAGTTACTAAACTCTTACATTAATTCAAATAAATTCTCATTGATTGGTTTAATATTGCTTTATTAGACATCATAAGACACAGGTAAATTTTCAAGTTCTATGGGAACTATTGGATAAGTTAATTCTTCTAAAGGGAGTTTTTTTTGCCAAATGGGCCTTCTTCATTTTTTTTCAATGAGTCACATAGAGAACTTGGATACAATTAACAGTTATAGGTCTAGCTTTAATATTTTTATTAATATATAATATTATATAATATATTAATAATGTGGAAACAAACTGTTGATTTCTTGCTTATTTTTTTCCATCATTGAGAGGAAACTTGTGTTTTCCAGAAAATTTAAACAATTGTTCCCACCATCAATTCCCATAGACTCTGCTGCCTGGAGCTGGAAGAGCTGAAATGAAGGCCTCCAAGTTGCTTATTACTAATTTACTCCATCTATCAATAGTAACTATAACTTATATTAAGTAAACCAGAATTCTGCAATTTGTTTAAACAGCCCTATTCAGATTACTGGCGAATTTAATTTCTCTCCTTAAAATGTGCAATAAAGCACACTTCCCAAAGTTCATTTCACTGCTAAGAAACAGCTGTTTTACTTATTTTATTTATTTATTTATTTATTTTTCGGATTTGTATGCCGCTCCTCTCCGCAGACTCGGAGCGGCTCACAACATACAAATAAACAATTCAATATACATCCGGAAAAAAAACATTAAAAATAAACCCTACACATACTCCTCAGTCACACCACAATCAACAGTCATCCCCAGGCCTGCCGGCAGAGGTAGGTTTTTAAATTCTTTCGGAAGGCCGGGAGAGTCGGAGAAACGCGGACTTCAGGAGGTAGTTGGTTCCAGAGGGTGGGCGCCACAACAGAGAAGGCCCTCCCCCTAGGGCCCGCCAGATGACATTGTTTCGCTGATGGGACCCGGAGGAGGCCGACCCTGTGCGCTCTCACCGGTCGAAGGGAAGTATATGGCAGAAGACGGCCCCATAAGTATCCTGGTCCCATGCCATGAAGGGCTTTATAGGTAATAACCAACACCTTGAATTGGGCTCGGAGACCAATAGGCAACCAATGCAGCATGCAGAGAGTTGATGAAATGTGGGCACAACGAGGAAGGCCCACAACTGCTCGCGCAGCTGCATTTTGCACTAATTGTAGTCTCCGAACACTCTTCAAGGGTAGCCCCATGTAGAGAGTGTTGCAGTAGTCGATCCTCGAGGTGACAAGGGCATGTGTATTCATGTCATAATAACCACGGCGGGGGGGAGGGAGAAATATTTATCTTCCTGACATCCATATTATAATGAGTATTCAGACCTACAGCAGTAAGATTTAATCTCTGAAAACTGCATTTATATGGCATTTTTTTTCTTTTTCCATTCAGTTATATCTGATTCTTGCACACTCCCTGCAATTTTCTTGCCAAGGTTTTTCAGAAGTGGCTTGCCATTGCCTCCTTCCTAGGACAGGGAGAAAGTGACATTTAAATGGTAGTTCTGTCCAAATATTTAGCAATAATGTTAACTTACAGCACTGCCTGCACAGAGTCATGAAAACAATCAAGCATTCCAATACCTGTCCCATCCCTTTTGTATCAGAGCTGGTGTTACACACATGTATAAGAGGGCAGGATTTTAATCAAAATACTGCAACCACCATCTTGACTATCCAGGTAGTCCTTAATTTGCAAGCACAATTGGGATCAGAATTTATGCATAAATGGTCATGTATTGAGTTATCATATGACCAGAACTGATTTTACAACCATTTTTACAATGGTCATTAGTTGAGGCAAGCAGTCCTAAATTTAATTCCAGCATAAGTAAGGGTATTTTTTCGCTGGAAACTGGCAAAAAACATCACAAATTGCAACCACTTGAATGTGAGATGCTGCATCTAGCTGGAAATGCAGGTCAGTTGCAAAGTGATCAAATGTTGATCACATGACCATGGGGGGGGGGAAAGGCACGTTTGAATTAGGTTATAACTGACTTTTTCAGAGACTGTTGTTAATTCAAGCTGTCATTATGTAAATGGTTGTAAGTCAAGAACTACCTATACTGACATACAAAGACACACACAGCTATTGCTGTGAGGTAATTAATTTCATGTCCTGTAATATTGTATGGCTTCTTTCTTTAAATAGAACAAAATCCCATGAAGTTACTATTCCTTATAGAAACTAATAGAGACTCTTCAACGTGTCCATATTCTTTCTTTTCCTTTTCAGCCCCAGCTTGATTTTAGTTACTAAGGCTTTTCTAGACAAGAATAAAACTGAAGGAATCTAAAAAGGAACAAAGTATAAAAAGCAATCATAGATGAACTATTTAAAAAGCTGATGATAGATCAAGGAGACACTGGGTAAAAAAAGCTTCTTCCTGTAAAAAGCATATTCATTTTCAATACATAAATATAGATTGAATGGTTCATCAACAGGAAAGTCTAGCCTGGCATGTATCCAGGCCTTTTAAGCACTTGAGGTTGTAGCTGAATATTAGTGCATATAGGCAAAGCTGGTGGTTTTTAAACACATTGCTACTATGATATTTGGTTTTTAATTTGAGCTGTCTTTTTCATGTGGCTACTTGTCGTGAGTGGTTTCTGATTGCATTAGTTTGCATTTTTACATTTTGTTTACTTCATTGATCTGCAAGCCACTTTGAAAATATTTGCTGGTACAATAAATAGAAAATTCTTTTTTTCCCTATCAGCAGCATTGCCCTGGCTGTGTGGCTTGTTTAGATGGGAAAATGGCCATAAAAATGTCTTCATTCATTTGGTGCTGCTCATTGTTTGATATGGCCAATGTTTCCAGAATAGTTTTTATGAAAGCATGTAATCTGTCTATCAGTATGATATGATAGCATAACTTGTTATGAATTTTATTTGAACTTTTAACTTGTTCTCATCTGCCTCATGTTTTTGCAGTGCTATATGTAATGTTATTTTATCAAGACCAGATTGATTTTTATAGCCAACAGGTTCTGGCGAGACCAGTTCACAGTCAGCCTGCAAATCCACTGTCTGACTTTGTGTCTTTGTGTCTCTTATGAACTCTCAGACCAAATGATCCAACAACAAGGAATGTAACTGAAGGTATACTACAAGTAGCACTCAACGTATGACCACAACTGAGCCCAAAATTTCTGTTGCTAAGTGAGACATTTGTTAAGTGAGTTTTGCCCCATTTTATGACTTTTCTTGTCACAGTTGTTAAGTGAATTACAGTTGTTAAGTTAGTAACACAGTTGTTAAGTGAATCTGGCTTCCCCAATGACTTTGCTTGTCAGCAGGTTGCAAAAGGTAAAAACATGACCTCAGGACACTGCAATCATCATAAATATGAGTCAGTTGCCAAGGATTTGAATTTTGATTGTGTGACCATAGGGATGCTGCAATGATCATAAGTATGGAAAAACAGTCATGAGTCACTTTTTTCATTGTCATCGTAACTTTGAATGGTCACTAAATGAACTGTTGTAATTCGAGGACTACCTGTGTATGCTTGAGACCCAGTTTGAGAAAGAAACAGACTAGAAACTGGGAGTTTGTGAGTTCTGGTCCCACCTTAGACATGAAGCCAGCTGGGTGACCTTAGGCCACTTACTCTCTCAGCCCTAAGGAGGAGCAATAGCAAACCATTTCTGAAATCTTGCTAAGAAAGTTGCAAGGATTTGTCCAGGCAGTCACCAGCAATCAATATTCACACACACACACACACACACACACACACACACACACACACACACACACACACACACACACACACACATTGGGAGAGAGAGAGAGAGAAAGAGAGAGAGAGAGAGAGAGAGAGAGAGACTCTATGTTGACTCTATGATCTATGTTGAGCTCATTAGGAAGAAGCAAATATAAATATTGTAAATACATAACCAACAACATAGCCAACATCAATAATCAAAGCAAGCCAATTCTTACATTAGTTTAAAAATGATTAAACCAGTAAAAATGCTCGATAGACATTATTTTCCACAATAGGAGCTGCAAAGTGCTCCTCTGGCCACAATCTATCAAAGTCATGCTTAAATCAGGGCTGCATCATGGATTCTAACCATGCAGCAACATGGGGGGGGGGGAAATCCTTAGTAGCTTCCTCAGATGAGATAAAAGCATACAGACCAAAGAATCAATAGAAACTTCAGGAAAATCCATTAGTGTCAGAGCTAATTCTGTTTGCATTTTCCACAAAGCCTGTGACATCATTGAAAGGGGGGTGTTGCTGTAATGAAAAAAAAAACCCAACTTATTAGTAATGCATATCTAAGTAGGAGGCATTTACTTATGTATGGGACAGTTTTGCTACTGCTTTCTGTCTCTTCAGAATGGTATCCAATAAAACTTTAGCACCAAAGATTAAAGTGTAAAGTTGTCCATGAGACCATCTGCCTTATTTAGGCACTCTCACAGCAGTGTTATTTTAATATCGAGGGCTCCATTGTCCTCTCTGTTCAGGAGTCCCCTTTGTTCTGGTCCTTTGGTTGCTGTCATGTATGCACAGCAAAATAGTAGAGAATGGGAGGGAGCAGAGCAGAAGGATAGAAAGGGCTCTGAATATATGAAAAGCTGTTTATTGTTTTTCTCCAATTCTCATAAACAATAGGTGTCTAAATCCATATTTTGGTAGTTGAAATACCTTTGTCTGGATCTGTCTTGCTGTATTGCATTTCAGAAGAATGATTAATATTTCAGAGTGCAAGCTGTGTCAAGGAAGGGCTTAGGTTCAAATAGGTGTCTGCACCTTTCAAGTCTTAAACAAAAAAGCTTGAAAAACAGGAAATGTAGGGTTTGAATTGACCCTTCCATGACACACCTTCTCTCTCTCTTTACACAGACACACACACCTTTTACAAACTATCCTTTGGAATAGTCTTTTATTCTGAATTTTAAGTTCTCATCTAATTCAAATATAAAGGAAATAGAGCTGTGTTGTTCTTTTAGATTTGCTTTTAAAACTTATTGTCATATATTTGCCCTTAATCTCCTTTTTAGATACAAGCTTCCCTTGGGTACAAATGACCTAGGAACATTCCTCATCTCACTGGAGCAATGAAAGTGAAAAGATCATTTAATCAAATTTCTGGAGGAGAAACAGAAGTTCTCCAAAGGTTTCTAATGGCTGAAATTCACTCCTTTTATCTACCACATCTCTTATGATCCAATCCTAATATTGTTCCACTGGGTGCAATGAAACAGTGTCCGTAAAAAAAAAAAAAAAAGTGGGAAGGTATCCAGAGATAATTCTGCAAAGCGGTCCTCTTTTATTAAAAAAAACAACAACAACCTGGAGCTAGGGAAAGAACAATTTTATCTTTTCTCTAAGAAAAAAAAAAAGTGTTCTGAGGAAGTCCTGCTCAGCACATCTTCACATTCTCATCAACCTCGCCCCTCCCCCACTTGTTGCAGAATTCTTAATTTATACTTTCTCAAAGGATATTTAAAATGCACTAAGCTGGAATTGTCTATATCTGTTATGGAAACTAAAGGAAAACTAAAGTGCACTAAAGGAAAATAAAGAGTCACTAAACTCCTCCTAGGTCACTTCATTTCAAGGACTTGCTTTGTTAATACTGGAAACTAAAGAATACCAGAAAAAAAAATTACACTATAAAGAAAGAATTCTTGCACCTCCCACTAACATATTTCCTGTTTCTTTGTCTGTCTAGAGTTGTAAAATAGTATTAATAATGATAATAATAGCAATATTCTGGGACACTACCTTTCATGTCAAGAAAAGGTTTAGCTGAGATTTTCTGACTCATGCCTAATTTCCTGTGCTAACATTCTTCCAAAGAATGTGATTTGTCATACAGCCTCAAACAAATAACGGATCAATGTTGCTAATGCGAAATAAGCAACGTGCAGAAACTCCAGATCCCTTCAGCCCTTGACTCATGCCCAGATGTCATTTAATATTCAACTGCTCATTCTTTGCAGAAATGTACAGGTTAAAAATAGTACTGTAACAATTAATGCACTTATTATTATAGCTGCACAACATGGTTGGGTTTTCTTCGCTCTCTATTTGCTTTACTTTCTGATATTAAAAAAGAAGGCAAAATCAAGGAAGGCAGGTGGGAGGGAACGGGGAGTGAAAAAAGAGCTTTTCTTTCTGAGGTTTAAGTGAGGTCATAGTTTCATTTGAGAACACATATCAAGTGATTTTCCATGCTGTTTAGCAGACATGTCCTTATCTGTAGATCCCATACTTAGTAATATTAAAAAATGCATAACATTTTAGATCATCTTGTTTCAAATATTCTTCAAAAGCATCACAGCACTCTAAAATCTATGCACTTTACATAAATATACACTCTACATAAATTATAATGCACAGATTCTCCACCACCTTGCCTCCAACTAACAGGACATTAAGTAGGAGCTGGTTTTGTTTGAACTCATTTGATGTCCCACAATAGCAATAGCACTTAGACTTATATGCTGCTTCACAGTGCTTTACAGCCCTCTCTAAGTGGTTTACAGAGTCAGCCTATTGCCCCCAACAATCTGGGTCCTCATTTTACTGACCTCGGAAGGATGGAAGGATGTATCTACATATTATAAGAGATCTGGAGACCCTTCTGTCTAGATTAATGAGATCTCTCATTAAGTATATTTTCTAAGACTATTCAGTTTGGAGATGTGTGAGTGTGCTTCCATGAGACTTCATGAGCCTAAGCATTCTTGTGTCAGAAGCTGGGATTTAGGGTACACCTTTTAGATCTATTAAAAGTGCCTTGCATCCAACTCTTGTAGTATACACAATACAATCCATACGTATATTGTTACTGGTGGTGGTAACTATTAAATTCCTCAAGTTGTCTGGACAAAACTTTTCTTAAAAGGGTGTGTTATGAGAAAGTTTTGATGAGCTAAAGTATGTTTATGCTCCTGTAAAAAACCTTAAATGTTTCTATATAAAAGTTCCTTACGGCTTTTATCAATGTGCAAAATTAGGTAATGAAAAGATTAAGATTTCGTTGCCTATTGAATTGCAGATGTGTGTATTCAAGCTTTTTTCATTCTGTTGGGAAATGGGCTTTGGAAAAGGGTAGTTCTAAAGATCAGGAAGAGAAGGAATTCAATGGCTTCCTTTCAGTATCCTTTTGTTTATGCATACACTTTTGATCAATTGTTCACTTTCCAATATTTTATTTTTACCCTTTTAATAGACGCGAAGGGTGGGAAAAAGGCTTACTAAATCAGATGTTTTCAATGACTAACACTTAGTATTGTATATCAGGTGCCATGATGATTGCTGCACAATATGTTTTTATGTCCAATGTTGATTGTTTTAATAAAAGAATTTTATATTAAAAAAAAAGCTTTTAAAAGCTTTTCTGGAAAAAAAGAGGGGAGGGAAAGAAAATGGAGATTTTGTTCCCAAGTTCTCTGCATAAATAGCTGACATCTTGTTTATTTTCAGAATTCATGGTGTTTATGATTTGTTTGTTTTCATTAGTGTTATATTTGATTATATAATATGAATGTTGTTTTTTTGTTGCTTACTTCAAACTTCAGCCATCGAATTTATGTCCTGCCAATTGCAGAAGCAATAAAAGAAGGCAGAAGAAAAAGGAACACATATTGGCAAATTGCTATTAGGGATAATTGTTTAGTTTTCTTAAGTGAAGGTGCCTTATTTGAACTAATTAAACACAATGTCAATTTAGATTTGCTTTTGTTATCTGTTCCGAGGTGTGATTGCACTAGAATGAAACTCTTCTTTGTGACACTGTACTTTCTTTTCAAAGTCTTACTTCTAATAGCCAGATTGCTATTAATGAAACTCCTGTGAAAACATGTTCCTGCTTAGGTATATTGGTAGACATTTCATGCACTGAATTCCAAACATTCTGTGTGAGTCATCGGATCTAGAATTGAACATATTGTATTTTTTTTTCCAATGGGCTTACCTTAAGGCATCCTTCTATCTGTGCTGTCAACATTCTCCATTTGCCATTTCAAAAAAACAGAGAAAGGTTGTGGTCCTGTCAGTTGTTCGTCTTTATACAAAGCTTGAATTTAAAAGCTATATTTAAAATACATTTTAATATATTTCAAATTATTTCAGTGGTGCAGTTTTTGCTCAGTTCTTTTCTATTTAAGCAAAGAGCATAAACATTTTCAAATTCATTTCACAAGGAGCTGAAGAAAGCTAATTAGGTCTGTGTGCTTTGAAAATTACTTTAGATGTTTCATTGTGTAAGACTTGCACAATAATACTGAACTTGGTTCACAGATGATTTCTAATTACATAAATTAAAAATCTACATATTTCTGCAATAATGCTACTAGACAATGAAATAGGCAGGCCTCATACAGCTACTGAATTAGCAGTTGCGCTAGGAGGCTAATCCTATATCTGTCAGCCTGTTCCAAATTAGCAACATCCATCTGTGACAGACTGTCAGGAATGTTCAAAGACAAATGCCAGGGCCATACCATAATTTTTCCATCTCCCTTTCTAAATAATACCAATGCGGAAGAATTCTAATGATGATTTTGCACCCTAATATAACAGAAATTGGAAAACAGCTATCAATTCAAAACAAAACAACAACATTGTGAATAATATTATGACAGAAATGATGTTGTGTTAGATCTAATAATTCTGAACACGATGCGTAGTGTCAAGTCATGGCAAACCATAGCCTTGCTTTCCTCCGATTGGAAACTACAGTTATTTTAGGCATAAGGAAACAATACTGTTTTCTACGACTCTGGTGATGCAATACGCTTGTTTGTGTGTAAAAGAGTGATGCCATAATGTGTGAAGGGATCATGGGTTCTTTGAGATGACAAGTAAACAAATTATTTTTCCTTTTATGAAATCTTGTCTCATGTACTGTTATAAGAAAATTGTACTGTTTAAAAACTAAGAAGCCCAGCAATACATATAATACAAGTCAGACAAAAAAATATGCTAGTTCAAAAACTATAAAAATAAAAGCTTGGTGAAATGGGAACGCATCCAGAAAAACATGACTATTAAAAGTATTGAGAATATCTCAAAAATATTGCGACTCTCCATAGACATTTATGCCTATTAAAATCCATTTTCCTCTTTCAGGATTTTCAGTACATTTTAAATGTTGTCATGGAGGCTACAAGCTGCTCCATGTTTCTTAGATTGATCTATAATATTTTTTAATCATTTGGTAAATGGGTAATGATATACTCTTGATAGTTTAGGAAAACTTAAGCTTTACCTGTCCTTTTTTCTCCTTTGCCACCAAGAATTAATGCTAGTACTCTGAAGAAAATAAAATGTTTTATTTTTAATTTTTAGCATAGCATTTGCGCACACTTAGTCTCTGATCAGGAAAATCCAAATACCCTTTGAATACATTATTTGTTTTATTTCTTCAGTTGATCAAACTGGTCACATCTGCTTAGAAACTTCTTCTCCTATGGTTTCACCTACTTTTCATTTAAATAGTAATAAATAACTTGGAATTTGTCATATTCTGTTAAAATATAATGTTTTCCACCTGGAATGTCCAACTTGGAGTAGAACATAGAAATTTCCATGGTGACAAATTTAGTATGACCATACTATGGTCGTTATCCATAAAATCCTCTTGATTCTATGCTGATTTGGGGCAAATCTTGACTGTCTATTGCTATCATCAGCTATTTGACCCATTTAATATTACATCCTAGATAATAAGAATGGACAATTCTGTTTGTAAATATGTCGTCTCTGTTCAGAAGTTTCAGGGTGATATTTTTTTTTAAAGAGAGATTGAAGGGTTGTTTTCTTTTTAGTGTGGAAAATACCAAGTATACAGTAGCATGCATATGAAGACTGCATAGTTAAACAGATCTTATCTGAGCTGTATAAATAGTCCATTTATTAACTGCATAATTTGTACATAAATCTAAATAATATTGTAAAAGATACAGCATCATTATTTTTAGAATTTTCAAACACATATTCTAATATTCATCCTCTAAGAACAGAAACAACACATTTCCTTATTTTCTTTATCCATGTCATGTGAATACTTGTAGTAAGTATACACTAATGTACACACCAGTGTATATACAGCATACATATACATACACACCAAACTAACGGGAAACAATGTTCAGGAGATGGAATAAAGTTCTTAATTCAATTGTAAATTTCAGTCCAAGTTCATTTGAAGAAGGAGCTGTATTAAGGGATACCAAAAAGCAAACAAGCATAGTAATTTCTATAGACAATTGTCTCAGAAGGCGCTCCTGAAAATGTTCAGTTTCTTTCTGCCCATTCATGGAAATGCATTTGCCAGCAATATGGACTCACTTGTCTTTGAAAGATTAGACAAAACTGAGGACATGCACAGGTTTTGTACAGAAGAAAGAGGAGGAAATAAAAGTATCATGGTGCTGTAGATCACTCACACAATGTTGGACTTAGCTCATTAATTCCATCACTTGAAAATAGCAGGATAGTTCCAGATTCACTCAAATCTGCACCAGTCCCTATAGTTTTTTCATATAATTGAAATGTTTCCAAATTTAAATTTTTTCCCGATAGTCCAGTTATTAACTGTGCTTTTTTTTTTAAAAAAAAAAAGGTTGATTAATAATCAAACAAATAATATAGAAACAGAGGAGCGGCCATGCCGGTGATCTTGTAGATTGAAGATTTCTGCTGGCAAGCCTTTCCTTAACAGGTAGTCATTTGTTAATACAAATACGCAGCGATTGTTGCTCCATGAAGCAAATGTTGCTAAGAAAAATTCCATTGAACTTGGTGACAATGAAGCCAAAATTCAAAATAAGTATTTCTTGTTGAAAATGGTTGACTTATAGGAAAGCTTACAATAATAGAGCACTAAATGTCATTCTTTGTGAGAGCTATATGGGAAATCCTATCTTTAAGACAAAGAGAAAAAGGAAAGGGATAGGCTGAGTGCCTCCTTAAGAGCCTGGCCAATTGGGTGTGTACTCTAATCAGAGTTTATGACTCATGTAAGAGTGTAAAATAATTTTTGCTTGTAAGATTTTTCTGAAGGCAACATTCCTCCGAACTATGTATGTAACATTGTTTTTTAAAGTCAATAAGTATATTCCATAGCAACAGTTCTAAACATAAGGGTCTTAGAACTTTGTGAAATCTATTTAAGAATGTGCTGTATTTTTCCCAAGTAAAAGTGATTAGAACATTAACCATCAGCACTTCACTTTATAATGCAGAAATGGACTACACTTTCCAAGTTTTTCAACGTGACCTTTGTTACAGAGGGGCCACAAAAGTAAAGGGAATCTTGGCGTTTCAGCTGCACTTGAAGGGAAGCTGCTGAGTGCTGACTTTCATTCTTATAGTACATGGTCAGAAGGAGAATAGCAGAAGAAAAATCTTCTCTGGGCAAATAAATGACTTTTCTTTCTTGGGAAAGCATTCCTGAAGATTCACTTTGAGATGCAGACAACACAGACTCATTCCCAACAGCCTGCGCCTATGTTCAACAGTGAAGGGACACAGAGCAGAAGACATCCTGCAGAAAGCACAGCTCCACAACACATTACTTTCAGCAGTTCCAAGAAGGCTCCACACCCATTTACACTACTCAGGTGACCCTGATGACACAGATAAACCTCCAGGTGGCCTCAAGGACTCTGTAAAGGAATACAAATGACCAGCTATCTGCAAGGAATAGAAATCCTTCCATTCCCCACCATCCAGTCAGAGGTGAAGGAGCTTCTTGAATGAGAAGTGAAACGTCTTCAAAGAAAAACAAGAAAGTCCAGTTGCCTCTTGAAAAAGCACCTTTGGGACAACCATGACCTGGATGACTGAGAATCTCCATAGACAGAGAGGCATGTTATAGTCACACAGGTTATTAATCTACTATTTTGAAATGCACACATTTGGTGAAAAAATAATGTATTTTGACATTTTTTTGCATTCCATGCAAGTGAATTTTCAGTTTACACTCCTCTTGGATCCCACTTCAGTTTCCAGGCATTTGATATGTAGATGGTTTCTCTTTGCTCTAGTTTCAGCATAACAGAACCATTTTGGTTGTATATGTGGTAAACTTTGGGAATGATTGTGATGGATATACATGTTTGGGAGTGATTGGAAAGAAACTATAATCTTTGACTGAACTTTTGGAAATCTGTTTGGTTTCACATAATATGGTTAAAATAATCATAGTTCCCTAATAGGGGAATGCATGCAGTTATGTTGAATTATAGATCATTTTGCTTGATAATCAGTGACAAATATATCTTTCATGTTAATATGTGTGTGTGTGTGCGCGCGCGTGCGTGTGTGCATGTGCATATGTGCTAAATATATAAATATTATATTAGTAAGTTAAGGAAACCTATATACATATTTATAATTTTAAAATAAATTGGATTTTGGAATGGCTGAAAATTACTTTTAAAACTATGGGAATGCATAATCATATACAGTATTTTTACTTTAGTTCCACTAAGCGTAATTAAATCATGAGATAAGTAAATACAATAATAGAAATCATAGTCCTCAAAGAATTACTCAGGGAAAAATGATTGATGACTGATCACATTGATCAGTAGAAATACTCTGGGTAAACCTGCTGAAGGAAGATAAATAAAACTGTTGTTGCTGAGGCATGATGCTTGCTTACTGTGATGTATACACATCAGAAAGTATATAGGAAACATAGGTATTACAAAAGAGAAGCCTTCTGCAATGGACACTCTCCAGATGTGTGAGGACTGTTACTCCCAGATTTTCTAGTCAGCATAAATACCACATTCAAATTGTGCCAGTCTTGGGAAGGCTACCATGGTGACTTTTTAGGCAATATATAATTAAGAAATACTAACTGGGAGTAACAGGATGGGCTACTTGTGGGCTTATTGGATTCCTTCGATTAGTCATTGTGGGTGGAAAAGACATACACTTTATGAACCACCAACCTTCTTAGGTTCTTTAATATTTCCAGACTCTTGTATCTACTGAATGTGGCTTCTTGGATCTCCTTTTGCTAAGTTGAAGCAAGACTTAAATGTGTTCAGCATTAATACATTTCCCAAAGACTAAATGTGGACACATTACTAATATGTTCTTAAAATGTTGTGAGTTCGCTATGGATTTACCTCAGATTAATAAAAATTCTCTGAATCAGTGCAAATAATATAAGAACTGGTAACTAATGCATTGTTGGAGTCCAACAAAAGGTCAAATATGCTGATTTTTATTTTGTTAAAAAAATCTAAGTTGGTACTTAAAGAATATTTGAAGACACTAATAAAAAAGAAATTTCATCTCATTCAGAAATCAGTGTATCAGAATCCTTATCTCATTGAAGAGATTGTTTTCACCTAGCACATCTGGGAAACATCTATATTGTAGGTCATGTTTAAACTTCCATAGACCTGAGACCAGCTCTCCAAACTCACTTCCAAGCCATAACTATTTCTCCTAAGCATATTCCGAACCACTCCTCCTCCACTTTTTAAAATCATTTACACCATCCTGCTCTGTCTCATATCTACATAGCTGACTGAAAGAAACTGCAAAAAAATAGAGAGGGAGAGGGAATGAGGGACAAAAAAAAGTCTAGATGCCAAGTCCTTTTTGCACTATTGTAAAGGAAGGGATTCAACATATTGCTTTTTATCTGTTCCACAACTTCCTCAAATACATGATTGCTGAACTAATAGAATGGTGATTCAAAACAGTTTGACAGTACAAAAACTTATCTTACCTTTGCTTACCTTTGTGTGGCTTTGATCATTCTTGTGGCTTTGACCACGCCCACAAGTGAAATAAGTTTATGCTTGTCTGAACTGGGAAAAAATTGCCCACCACTGTTTATGGCTTTCTTCTTTGTGAACAACAAGAAAGTAGAAAGGAGGTAACACAATACCCTCTTATGATTTCATTTCTTATTTTTCTTTTGCAAAAGTGATTTATTTATATAAGATTGAATAATATTTTCATTAATTTATTTTTTATCAGGAGTGCAGTGGGTGGAGTGGTGATGTCATAAGGCAGAAGTTTCTAAAAGGCAAAAACAAAATGTTCAGTCTGTCCTTGCATTTTTATATTTTTGTTGGACAGACATTCTAGCATTTTATTGGCCCATTAAGTCTATTGGAGTTTTAACCCACCTATATTTTTAAATTTCACATTTAAAATACATGGGCAATCAGTCCACTGATACAAATGTTCGTGAGGTGTTGCTGGGAACTGCAAAAGGCATTTGCAAGCTATGTTCCCATGGACTATGCTTTCCCTGCCTTAATTTTTAAGTATATAGGTAACATTCATAAATGATATATATATCATTTATATATATATATATAATTTATATATATTTATATTTATTTATTTATCATTGCAAACCTCTACATGGAACACTTTGAAACCCAAGCTCTAGAAAAATCTGATCACAAACCCAAACTCTGGCTCAGATACGTAGATGACACCTTCGTAATCTGGCCACATGGGAAAGAAAAACTGGACAACTTCCTTACACACCTCAACAGCCTACACCCCAAAATACAGTTCACCATGGAAACAGAAGCTAATAACCAACTTCCCTTCCTTGATGTCTTAGTCTACAAGAAATCCAATGGCTCCCTAGGACACACCATCTACCAGAAGAAAACACACACAAACCGCTATCTGCACGCACTCTCACACCACCACCCAGCACAGATCAATTCCGTAGCCAAGACACTCATCTCCAGAACCAAATGCCTAGCTGACGAACAACACCTAAAAACCGAACTACACATTCTCACTAATGTACTAACATCCAACGGATTCCCAAGAAATAAGATTTCCAACTTAATCCAAAAAGAAACTCCCACTAAAATCCAAGACAGAGAACAAGAAAACGGCAAAGTCCTCCTCCCATACATAAAAGGCACCACAGACAAGATCAGCAAAATCCTTCACAAACATAACATCAGGACAGCATTCTGCACAAACAGAAAAATATCCACCATCCTAAGAAACCCTAAAGACAAAATTGAGTTAGAAAATCAAGGAGTATATGAAATCCCATGTACTGCTTGCCCCACTACATACATTGGACAAACCAACACAAAAACTCAGTCAAAAAAGAGGAACCAACTTCTTCCCTGGTCCAACACCTTAAAGCCACAGGACATGAAATTGATTTCAAAAAGACCAGAACTATTGCCAAAACTGAACACTTTAATAACAGAATAATCAGAGAAGCCATCGAGATAGAAAAACGCCCGCACAGCATGAACAAATGAGATGATACCTCCCGCCTACCAGCCATTTGGAAACCCTCCCTTATTGACAGGCGAATCCCTAACACAAAGAATGACACCAGAACCACACAGGATGCCACCACCACACATCCCCGCAAAAAGCAAACCCAAACCCACACCGATGATGAGGCACGACCACAGACCAGGAGCCAGACCACAGCTGCATCATTGGCCACTTTGAACCTCTCCAGCACAACAAAGCCCCCACCCAAACAGAACACTCCCCCAGCCAATCAGAACACAGCCAACCCCCCAGCCAATCAGAGCACAGCCAAGCCCCTAACCAATCAGAACACACCTCCACCCAATCAGAACATAGCCAAGCTTCCAGCCAATCAGTTCAAACCCCCACTGGCAGTTAAAAGGAAGAAACAGTTACGACCACACATTGCTCCTAGAAGCAGAAGCCAAAAGCACCAGCCTGAAGATGACGAATGAGACTTCGTCGAAACGTCGCCAAGACACTTCAAATTCTATGTGGGAGAAAACCCGAAGAACCAAAGACATATATATATATGACAGGGACACGCGGAGGGAAGCGGAAATCCGCGTGTCCTTCTTCGCCCTGGGAAGGTCGGCGCTGGATCCCCTCGGCAGATCGCCTGAGCTGCATCGGTGCTGGATTCCCCCGCCCAAGGCTCCCCCGTGGGGCTCCGGGTGGTTCTGGGAAGGACTTTTGTTTCTCCAGAGGTCCTCATTGTGGTCCGTCAGAGCGCAAGGAGACCACTGAAGATGTGGCTGTGAGCTCTGCAGAGGAGAAAGAACATTCTTGGATCAAGACCCACAAATCTTTGGCCGGAACTCCATTCTAGAGAATGTGGAAATCGTGGCCCAGTTGGAGAAGCAGCTTCCTGCACAAAGGGCCAATCGATTAAGGAGAAATCAAACCGATCAGCAGTGAGGGTCATCCCTGGCCTTGAGTCAGAGGGGGAACAAGTGACCCAGAGACCTCCTAGCTTAAACTATAACGAAGCAGAAGCCGAAAGCACCAGCCTGAAGATGATGAATGAGACTTCGTCGAAACGTCGCCAAGACACTTCAAATTCTACGTGGGAGAAAACCCGAAGAACCAAAGACCTATATACAAACACCCGCAAAAACCTCAGAAAACATATATGTATATGTATATGTATATGTATATGTATATGTATATGTATATGTATATGTATATGTATATGTATATGTATATGTATATGTATATGTATATGTATATGTATATGTATATGTATATGTATATGTATATGTATATGTATGTATGTATATATATACACACATACATACATACATACACACACACACACACACACACATATATATTGGTTCTTCGGGTTTTCTCCCACGTAGAATTTGAAGTGTCTTGGCAACGTTTCGACGAAGTCACATTCGTCATCTTCAGGCTGGTGCTTTCGGCTTCGTGCTTCTAGCAGCAATGTGTGATTGCAACTGTTTCTTCCTTTTAATATATATATATATATATATATATATATATATATATATATATATATATATATATATATATATATATATATATATATATATATATATATATATATATATATATATATATATATATATATATATATATATATATATCAGACACTGTGGCTTATATATTTGTTTGTTTGATGATCTCCCAGACTTCTGAATTATACAGCAGTTGTGCTCTATTTTCCAAGTCACTGTTTCTAGCCTTGCATGAAAAATAAAAGTATTTGTTTTTGTAGGGAAAAAAGAAGAAGAAAAGAAAGTCTGGCTTCAAATCTTGAATTCAAGTCAAATATTTCACAGATTTCATCCTAGTTCCATTACAGTAATTAAACATCAAATGAATACATGTTAGAAAGAGCTGAGATAACTCTTCTGCATTTGGGCTTAGAGTTCACCTATGATTAGCCTTCCTCCATCCAAGAAACCACTTATTAACAAGTCTGCCAATGTTGTATGACTCACCTTCAACATGTATTTCTGAGGCAATGAGATGTTTCTGAAAAAGTAAATTACTGCTGAATTGGAATCAGAGCCTTTGCTTATCTGAGAGTAAAGTTAGAATTAACAACCATTACATATAGAATAGTTTATATATGTGAACTAAAACAGTAAGTGTTTGCATTTTGGGGAAAGCATGTGAGTATCATTTAAATGTAGGTCTCCTGACTATAGCTTACATCTATAAATAAAAGACTGGCCACAGAGACCTGAACAGTCATAACTTCAGGATTAAACCAGTGCTGAAGGAATGAAAGAATATGATCTGGATTTTTGTTCCTATTATCTAGCCTGCATCTCGGAAGTTTTTCCTATTTAGAAACAACAGAATTTTTTTCCTCTGGATAACCTAAGAAGAACAGTTTAAAAACAACTTGCAAATATAGGACCGTTTAGCTGACCTTAACTGATTTCAGTAACGCTAAACAAGACCAGTCCTAGTTAGTACTTGGATGGAAGATGGTCAGGAAATCCTGTAAATGTACGTGGACTTTTTTTAGACAAGAGAAAAACAAGAAAATAACTGTGGAACAAAACAAGCTCTCCTTATTCACAATGACCTCAATTAGCAGCCACACTTGGATAGGTTTATCTCCTTCTTAGCATTAGGCACATTGTTGCCTTTTCATGTGCTGTTTCCCTCTGAATCAAATCCATCGAGTGCAGGACACATGGAGGCTACTGCTTTGTTGCTATTATCCCATCACTTTCATACTTGGACAGCTGTGCCCACATGATTGTGTTTGAAGTGGTAATACAGGGCTGTGTCGGTTATGAGTTGAGCTTTTCAAGTGACAGCACTGTGGGGAGCTCGCCATATTTCTGTAGTAATATTCATGTCTGATGGTACTGAAGTTAAGAGATGTATTTGCACCTTATGAGAAATGCATTTTTGATGGCAGAAAGAGATGCAGCAGACTGGCTTGTCAGAAGCGCATGACTAAACATTCCATCAAGAAAACGCTTTATATTTATATATATTTGGTATTATATTGCATTTTCCCCTTAACATGAATACATAATATTTTACACACTCTGCTTCTGTTAGATTGCTTTGTTCCTAAAATGAAATAAATATAATACTTCATTTCATCTAAATGGTAGCTATCCATCTAAAAATATTTGAAGATTAGAAATGTTTTCCTATTGCTAGGAAAGTTTGACTGACTAGTTCTAAGCCAAACTTATTCAACTCTGTATTCTCAAATATGGTGGAATTTAGCTTTCATAGATTTTCATCCACACAAACAGTAGGCCATGATTATGGATAATAAATGGTATTTTAGCATCTAGAAGAGATATCTGACTGGGAAAGGCTGTTCAAAGCAAAAAAAATTTTAAAGTTAAGAACCATTTGGTTTTCCTACTAGATCATGTCAATTTATGATGCTTAACTTTGTCCCTACTTTCAGTTTTATATTTTAATTTGGTATCCTGGCATCTCTTCCACACAGGTTACAAATGTTTGTCTGTGGGAACCACTGCCTAGCGACATTGCTACTTGGCTTGAGCATCATTTCAATTTAAAGGGGGGGAAAGCTGCTTTGGAGGGTCCAGTGGCTTTACCCTTATCAAGCTCTTTAAATCCCATTTTCCAGAAACATGCTATGAAGCACCTTTTCCCTTTCAATCTGAAACAGTACAGAGCCCTAATCACTACTCTCTGCTGTTCTGTTTTTTAGATTATGTCTCCTTTATTGGCACAATATTTTCAAAATTGTTTAAAAAGCAATGGCCAGGCTTTGACAAAAGGTATTCCCCTTTGTTATCTTTTAGGAAGTGAACTGATTGCCAGTTAATTACCTTGGTACAATTCCAAGAGCTATTTCTGACATAGAGGATGATCTTGGGTCTTCATTAACGAACTAAATGTCTGTCTTCTTCAGATGTTCCCCTTGAGATTTTGAGAAGCCTCTTTACGTGTCTTCCTGTCAATGGGAGGCAGGACAAGCTGGGAATTCATATCAGCAGAAAACTGTTTTCCAAGCCACTCCTGGGAAAACACCACAAAACTCTTCTTGCAGTGTTTCCTCTGAAACAGCCACTGAACCAAAAGTTAACTGACTCAGCCTATGAAGATTTAAAATCACCATGGGTAGTGTGCATAGAAAAAGCCTAAATTTTCCTTGACTTTTAAAAACTGCTTTCATATTATTCATCTAAAATCCATCCAGGGAATCACAAAATCAGAGGGAAAGAAGAATAGAAGAGATAACCCATCCACAGGACAAAGAACCTATAAGAAGAACAGAGAAGGAACAAGAAACATCCCCCCCAGGTATCCCAGATAAGCATATTTCAACTCACCCCATAAAAAGGGGAAACAATGATGGGGTGAACAACAAAGGGAGTTGGATGATAGCCCACGGGACACCTGCTCCACAATCCCTGCTAACATGAGGGGAGAGATGGGTTATTCTACTGATGTGAATAGGAAAGGAAAACAGAGACCTACGATGGAAAGTGATGTTGTGAGGCCCCGCATGTGTGTAAAAAGAGCAAAAGAACTGATGAACCCAATGTGCGAGCAAGTAATGAGGAGCCTCAAGAGGAGGGGGACAACTAGAAGCAGTACAGCATACTAACAGACACTTGAGGAGGAAAACAGTGTCCTTGGGTGGAGGAATGTATGCAGGAATGCAGTTGCCAGGGATTGTGCCGATAGGCGTCCGGACCCGCTTGACACACACCCTCCCCCGAACACATGCAAGCATAGTCAGTCCAAGGAGGATCTAACGGACCACAGAATGGGGCTAGAGAGGATGACAGATATGAGAGTGGGCGAGCAGAAACTGAGAGTGGTTGGATCCAAGAGGAAGGAAACAGCAACTTCGGAGGGCATTAACACAATAAAGCATGTGGGCCCTTTAGGAAACTAGATGGAGAGAATGGATGGACCGGTAACCAGGTCAAGGAGCCGAGCGCAAAGCCGCCCTGCAGCATAAGAAGGACTTCCAGCAATCTTGCATCATGCTCTGATGATGTTGGTAGCGTTGACCTACGAAAGGATCAGCTTTTAATTAAACAGTTTTATTTTTAGTATTATCCTGGTATTCGGATTATTTCACTCCCATGCCATTTCTGAACCTTAGAAAATCAATCATCACTCATTTCTTTGCCCATTTCACAGATTCATGGAGCTTCCAATATCTCCATAGTTGTATATTGAATGTTTACAACTAATGTTTCTTCTTATCTTCCTCCCATCTGAAACAGAAGGGCTTTTGCACTATTCCATCAAGCTCACAGCTACAGGGTTTCTGTGCTCTTTGATGCCATGTTGGCAGGCTATCAAGCTGCAAAAGTACTTCTGTATGCAGGCCTATTGCTATAGTCTTAGAATTGCTACATCCAGGGAGTTTTATTTATTTAAAAATTAATGTTCCTTCCCACCATCCCTCATAGAACAGCTCTCAGTATTTGTTTTATTGTTTGTTGCATAAAAGATTGTGTGGGGTCATCTGTCTGGTAGGTGTAAATAACTCTTTCCCCTCAATAGTAAGAAGCTGCACAAATGAAAAATAGTCTGCACTGGCTCTGTTTTCAAGAATATATACCAAGAGATGTGGATATCCATAGGTTATCTGAACAATGTACTTGAAATGTTTTAAACCTTGAGAAATAGCTTGGCTTCATGATTCAGAGACTATAAACCATTTTTTTTGCCAGAATATAATGAGGTAATTAGAGTAAGTTTTATATGAAAGTAAACGTCAAAAATAAATTGATCAAAAGTTAAGCAAGGTTAATTTTTTACAAATGTAGGTATACGTTTTTAAGTTCGTTGCCATAATATTTTTATAAAAATGTTTAGAAAGTTTGCTAATGATTGAGGCATACATTTTATTCTGATGTAAATGAAATTGAATACTGTAGCTGCTAACTTTGGGTGGGAATGTACTTTTGTATGAAAAATCAGTTCAGTGGATAAAGGTTATAAAATTGCTGCAAAGATCCACCCACATTTGCACCAACTATTCAAAGCCTGTTTTTAAAAGATCCATTTGTGGTCAACAACTTCGTTTCATTCATAACTTTTCTTTAATTATTTCATTGGAGGAATGGAATGGGATGGGATGAAATGGAAGGGAACAGAATAGAATAGAATAGAATAGAATAGAATAGAATAGAATAGAATAGAATAGAATAGAATAGAATAGAATAGAATAGAATAGAATAGAATAGAATAGAATAGAATAGATGTGAGACTTTGGAAAAAGTTCAGAGAAGAGCAACTAAATGATCAAAGGCCTGGAGACTAAAACATATGAAGAATGGCTGCAGGACTTGGGTTTGGCTAGTCTAAAAAAAAGAAGAAACGGGCAACATGATAGCAATATTCCAGTATTTGAGAGGCTGCCACAAGGAACAGGACGTCATACTATTCTCCAAAGCACCAGAGGGCAGGACAAGAAACAATGTCTGGAAACTGACCAAAGAAAGAAGCAACCTGGAATTAAGGAGAAACTTCCTAATAGTGAGGACAATTAACTAGTGAAACAGTTTGCCTTCAGAAATTGTGGGCGCTCCATCACTGGAGATTTTTAAAAAGACTAGACAGTCACTTATCTGAAATAGTATAGCTTCTCCTGCTTGAGCAGGAAGCTGGACTAGAAGACCTTCAAGGTCTATTCTATTCTATTCTATTCTATTCTATTCTATTCTATTCTATTCTATTCTATTCTATTCTATTCTATTCTATTCTATTCTATTCTGAATAGAACATTCATATTCTTATATTCTATCCGTATAAGAATAGATGACTAGACTAGACTAGACTAGACTAGACTAGACTAGACTAGAATATAATAGAATATGTTTAACTGGGGACAAAATTGTATTGCAAAAGTAATTTTTTCTCCTTTGCCCTCCATATTGTCACAAGGGGTGGTCATAATTGTATTTAATGTGCAAATATTTACTGAATATAATATCATGTGTAATTAGTGAAAAAATTGGATAGAAATTCAAAAGAAATGTCACGTGGTCATTTTATTGATTAGCAATAGCTCAGTAACTTTTATACTAGCTACGAGAACTTCCTGTTAATATTCCCCCAGGACCTGACATTTGTGCCTTCAAAAGACAGCTGCCTAGTAACAGAGAATGTAATATTTTCCTCTCCCCCCTCCTTTTGTATTCATAGCACTTTATATAATGTGCCTGTCTGTCAGCTTGGTTCTGTTCTGTGTTTTCTCATCCAAGGTTATTAATTTTCCTGTTGACTCTGTCTAGTGCTAAACATAGGACAGTTCTGTATTCCAGGATAAGCTGCTTGTCTCCTATGCTGCTTCTGGTTTTTCTTAAGACAACTCCAGAAATTTAGTCTGGATTGCAGGGGGTTGATCACAGAACTGAGCTCATCCTAGAGCTACCTTAAGACCCGATTGGTTGCTCCTTTGCTTCTTGCCCTTCCTATCCCAGCATGGAAGGCAAGCT
The DNA here is from genome assembly GCA_034064705.1 of Bothrops alternatus. Taxonomy (NCBI): domain Eukaryota; kingdom Metazoa; phylum Chordata; class Lepidosauria; order Squamata; family Viperidae; genus Bothrops; species Bothrops alternatus. The sequence goes on along the minus strand of JARGCV010000018.1, from coordinate 11,686,777 downwards.
TTGCTAGCTGGGTCCTAGCAGACCACTCTATCAGTGTGTGTCTTTTCTTTTCAGAGATTGTGCCCTTCTCTATTTTTCCCTTCCTGTCTATTGCTTTCCCATATGTTTGCACACATAGATGCCTTCACACAGATATATACATTCACAGACGGATAGTGTCTCTTTGACTACAGACTCTTTCTTCTTCTTCTCCCCTGCTATGGTATGTACCATTATTGTTCTGATGTTAAAATAATTAAAATAATAAGAAAAAAATGTTATTCTGTCCATGTATTCCTTTGCAGGTCAACGGAAACTTTATAACAAAGAAGAACCAACAGTTTAGCTTCACAGAAACAAACAAAGTTCCTACCATAGAACTTAAATATGTTTTTTTAAAAATAAGGACGGATGCTTTGCAGTATCATGGGTAGAGAGTGGGAAAATAAAAGGAGCATGGGCAAAACCAAATGGATGCCTATTGAGAAATGTAGGAGTTGACTGGAGTACAGTATGTGCTTCTAGGTTGAGAACAGTTCATTGACTTCAGGAGCCATTGCTGGATAAATCACAAGGAGCTAGCAGCTGCTGACCAGCAGAGAAAATAACTGCTAGCAACCCAGGGCAAAGCAGCCACTAAAGGCGTTACTAGCCTCTGGGAAGAATGGGCATACCAGACACTACAGGCAATCTTGGTCCTTCCTGGATCAGTTTTAGAGGAACTCATTAAGTCTTAGGCTGCTGACTATCTCTGAACCTATCATGATGATATATCATGACTCCAAAGATTGGCTGAATAGATGGGTTTTTCTTTTTTTTTCTCCTAGGACAATGACTCAAAGCAATGACTTTCTCCCCCCCCCACTCCTCCCACCCCCCCACAACTCCTTCAATTCTTATCTGAATTTTTAAATTCCATGTTATTTTTAATTTTGTTATTTTAAGCACTTTTATTATTCCAGAAGAGTAAGAATAAACCGGAAGAGCTCCCACCAGCTGTGTCTTCTCCATCTCATGTAGCCTTAAAGCATTTTCCAGTGCCTCTTTCACCTCTTGCTGTAGTGAAACTTGAATCTCTGATTCTCTGATCAAACTAAACCTCAGTCTCTGTTTCCTACTGGTATGAGACCTCAGCAGGTCTCCACTACTCAGAACTCCTCCAAAATAAGCAAATAAAGAGAAAAAGGAGTCTGATCAATTTGAATTTGATTTGGCATAGCTGTGCAGGTTTCTTTATAGCAGTCCACTATAGATTTAATTTCTTTTTTTTTTTTTACTTTCAGGAAATTGTTCAAAAAGACTGCAATGGGCATTCAGCTATTGATTTAATTTAAATTTACTTGAGAAGTAAAATGGAGACCAATATAAAACTATAAAACAATCCTTAAAAGTGCCTTAAAACAGTAGTTTGGCATAATACCTTTCAAGTCATAACATTCTTTTTTGGAATAATTTTTAATTTCCAAGTGAATACTTATTTTTGCAATTACCAAGAGAAACTCTTCCCCTTTTTTGTTCTCAAAATGCAAGTGCCATCCAAAACAACTCCTGGATAGGAAATAGGTCTTGTAGAAGGATCTCCCCAGTATAATTACTATCAGATGCCAATCAAGATGTTGCAAAATGATTCCGTTTGTTAAGCCCATGAAACAAACACACATACATTTCATTAACTGAATTCAAAGGTGATCTTTCAAGAACCCCACTTGTTTCCCATGTTCACATTTGAAGATGGTACATGCAAAATTGCTTTGGGGACATGGTGTTGATATTTCAGTTCTGTAAATAAAAAATGTCCCATTAATACTAGGAAAATCTGTGGCTTAGTTACATTCCAGGAAACAACAACCCAGGAAGTCATTTCACACCCAGTGATTTTTCAGGTACAATATCCTTCCACCCAGCAGGATGTAACAAACTGAAAAATATATTGCTAAGTGAAGGTTGTTATGGAACATTAAACATTAGATAGAATTTTCTTTTCCATCCAACACACCTTTAGCAAGGAACAGAATATCTTCAATTCTGTTGGCTAGACCTAGATTTGTAAATGATTCAGAATCTACACCTGACCACAAATGCAAAAATGTTATGCTCCTGCAGGACAGGGAATTTCAGCGGGTTAAGTTCTAAATTTTTTCTCTTTTTTCATAATTATTCAGATTCAAGGTTACCTTCCTCTTTGCACCTGATCATTCTCCATGATTGTTCAAAAATGTAGAGCATTATTAAGATTTGTGTATCAATATGAAAATAACTTTTTTGTTTGTGTGTGCACACATGTCTGTGTAAATGGACACATGTCTGTGTAAATGGAGAACACAAAGAGATTGAGAATGAAATCAACTGCTATTGTAAATATGCAAGATAATCTAGTACTTTTAATTCAGCTGTCTCCAGCACATTTTTTTTGTGCCATAATTTAATCCTTCTTTCCTCAAATAAGGCTAGAAACTGTATATTTTAAAAGTGGTTACAATTTTTTCAGCACCTTGATGCAAATTTCTGATGGGCTATAAAAAAAGTACAATTTTTTTCAAGTAGCTCTGTCATCTGATTAATGCATCTCTACATTAGTATAGTTCTCTAGGCGCAGGTACATTGGTGGTTCGGTGGTAGAATACCTTACACAAGTCCCTTGCGCAACGTCTTTGGTAAGATTGCTGTGGTATTTTGAGGAACTTTTGCAAACATTTCCTGTTTAATCTTTCATCACAGTCTGCCCAGTAGGAGAAATATCAAGGCATGCTAAAATCATGGTTATTACAGGATGGATTTTACTTGAATTTCCTTTCCTTATTTCAGCATCAAATTCATTTTTAATAAGCACATAAGAGACGTGGGTAACGTTAAGCTTTTGGCCAAGAAATGCTATTACCTTCTTAAAGTGAGATTAGCTTTAAGAGGTTCAGTCTCCCTGATGGGCTCTTTGCAAAAACGATTCAGTCCCATGGCACAAAATCAGCAACATTTCTGGGCATTAAGTGTTTTCTGCTATTCATACCATGAAGACTGTTGCCACTACTACTTAGATGCCTAGGAAACCATATTGACTAGCCGGTACATGGATCATGCTTAAACGAACAGCAGACTCCAAAATGCATTTTAAAGCAAACATTCTGACTCACCGTTTTAAAGTATTCTTCTGAGCCTTTGCTTCTTCTGTGTGCTGCTCTTCACATATACATTTTTAATGTGCAGATAGACAAGACACAAGAGATCTATTTATATCATGATCAGATCAGGTTCTGTATTTTCACACATTACAAAGTGCCTTTCAAAAATTGCCTCCATGAAATATTATAGTTTTCATAGGAAATGCCAGCAAAGAATCCATGCTATGTAAAACTCATAATTTAGGTGAGAGTCTTACTGCATATTATTATTGTCCTGTATCATTCCAGTTTTAATCTTTCATATGCATTTCTGATATGCAAGTATTTCTTCTTTGGAATTATTTTAAATATGACCACTTTCCTACAATTAATGCAAGATGCCATATAGTTATTCGGCATAACTCCCTTTAATGTTTATATACATGCCAAAAAAGGGAAGAGCAGAATTGTGATGCAAATTAATGTTAAAAACAATTGTAAAAGGGGGTTTAAACTTTAGGTATCTGGGAAAACAGGATAAATGAGTTAAGTTTCAGCCATTTTGTTGTTGCTGCTGCTGTTGTGATTAATTTAAGTAGAAGCTTTTTCATCTTTCACACCAATATCTGTGAGTGCCCACTTCTCCTAATAATAGGAAGAAAAATGCTGCAAGATGCAACATTTCTGTTTGGAACATTACATGAAAGATATTACAGACAATAGGAAGTACTGGTCATTTGAATTTCCTGTACCCCTTGCACTACATACATAAGAAGCTGTTTGTACATCTGATCTGAACTGCTGAAATACTACTGTAACTTCTATAGAATTTGTTATATTTGTTATCTGGCCTCCTAGCAAAAATTAAAAAAAATCAAAATCGAAACATAGTTACAGTGATTCATTTTCAAGTTCATTTTCATTTGCTACACTTAATTCATAATGTAAACAATTCTATGCATACTCACCTAGGTGTACATTGTATTAATTACACGCATTATAAACATTGCATTATAAACATACAAAAATCCAGCGTTTGCAATTTCAATCCTTATTAGGAAGCCCTATCCACAACAGACAATGGAATAGGATCAATTTCCATGAGGGGCAAATATATGTCCCTACTCGTGTGTTCAAATCTCACCATTCTATGAGGAAAACTAATCACTTCCATTGTTGCCAAATCCCTAATAGCCTGCCAGAAATAAAGCCAACAATAAGAAATATAGGGAAAATCCCTGGATTCGGCCTTACCTATTTTCTTCATACAGGTAGTCCTCAACCTATGATCATGATTGAGACCATATTACTAAGCAGGGCGTTTGTTAAGTGAATTTTGCCCCATTCTACCTGTCTTGCCACTTTTGCTAAGTGAATCACTGCAGTTATTAAGTTAGTAACAGGGTTGTTAAGTGAATCTGTCTTCCCCATTGACTTTGCTTGTGAGAAGGTCGCAAAAAGTGATCACATGACCCCGGGACACTGCAGCCATCATAAATATGAATCAGCTTCCAAGCATCTGAATTTTGATCACTTGACCATGGGGTTGCCACAGAGGTCACAGGTGTGAAAAATGGTCATCAGTCACTTTTTTCAGTGCCATTGTAACTTCAACTGTTGTAAGTCGAGGCCTACCTGTACTGTAGCAGACTAAAACAACTGCTAATTTAAGCAGGGGGGGGGAAAAGAAAAATAGTTGCCTTTCCTTTTTTTTTTTTTTTTTTGTTCAATAGGGAATAAGAGTCACAGGAAGAAAGAGTGTGAGAGTTTTGTCAACTGTAAACATCCTGAGTCAAGAAGTTCTCCAGAGCCAGGGGCCGTGCCCTTAGATTTCATCAAGAAGCATTGCTTTTCTTTGGTTGAATTTCTCCCCTATCCAGTTACCCACCCATATTCCCTGAGAGTTTTCAGACAGTGTGATTTTGACTTTCATAAATAACTAACTATAAGTAACCAAAATAGTGAAATATAGTGTGGATTGGTCCAAGTGGGGCACACTGGTCTTTTAGTATGCATAATACAAATAAACTGTTCTGGTAACCCACAGATGCTCACTGTTTAGCCAGGCCTTCCAGTTTCAACAGCTTGACTTTTTCCTTGTCTTACTTTAAACTAAGGTGACCAATCGTCCTTCTTTGGGGAGGACAGTCCTTCTTTTGTAAGTTCTGTCCTCTCTTGAAAAGTGTCCTCCCCTTTTCGATATTTGAAGACTAATCTGTAAATCTCCATATTCGATTGATGCCGAACTGATCCATTGCGTGTGATGTGACGTATTTGTATTTGACATGACGATTTGTCAAGGTTCAGTACAGTGTGGTGAGACGCGATTATGAGACACATGCGCTCCACACAGGAGAATTGTTTTGCGAGAGTGCGCCGCGCGCAAGTGACATTGTTTACTTCTTACCGAAACATGACATGGCACACACACACGCATTAGACTCACTTCTTTCTAGAGTAAATATTCAATCATACACAGGTGAGCACAATAATTCACGTTTTATTAATTCATTGTCTATTTAATAATTTCCAAATATGTATAATTTTATTTACAAGTTTATTCGCTTATGACATTTTATTTATTTGTGTCCTCCTTCTCATTGTAAAAAAGTTGGTCACCTTATTTAAACGGGCTGAAGATACCCTGGCCTTATAATGGCATTTAAAAAATTACAGTATATCTTAAACTGAGACTGCCACCATGACGATCTATTAAAGTCAAAACTGGATGGTATCTAGCAGAGGATTTATTTATGAGAATGTGACCTGCAACTCCCTTCGTGTTCCTTCACACAGGTCATTGCCTATTAATCTTGTTTTGTCCTTTTGGGGGGGGGCATTTCTACATTATATCCGCCCATTAGTGTTTTTTATACTGCCTTTATTATTTGTATAAATAACTCAAGGCAATGAGCATATCTAATACTCCTTGCTACTCCTATTTTCCTCACAACAACAACCCTGTGAGGGGAATTGAGAGAGAGAGAGAGAGAGAGAGAGAGAGAGAGAGAGAGAGAGAGAGAGAGAGAGAGAGAGAGAGAGAGAGAGAGAGAGACTGGCCCAAAGTCACCCAGCGGGCTTTCATAGCTGAGGTGGGAGTACAAGTCACAGTCTTCGGGTTCCTAACCTGGTGCCTTAATTCTTCAAAAGAAAGTTGATGCTGGAGCAGAAGTGTCCATGGGAAAAGTGAAAGAAGACCATTTGGCATAGCTGTCCAGTAAAAATCCTGCCATTTTATGCATGCAACGCATTTGATTTTAATTTCAATCTGTTGGCTTCTACCCTTGATTTTGACAGGCTGAGGGAGACAGTCTTTAATATCTTTGTATACTGCCATTATACTTTCTCTTTTATTAGCTAAACATGTCCAGTTCCTCTAAACTATACTCATAATTTCCATATTTCTTATCAACTAGTAGTTTTCCTCTGTCCCTGTCAAAGTGTAGTATATAGAAACAGGTACAGTATTCCAAATAGAGTTTTAGCAATGCAGAAGTAAGTCCTTGTTTAACTGCAGCTGAGCTGAAAACCAAATGGCTCGGCTGCCATACAGAAACAATGTTGTAGAACCAGAAGACTGTGGAGTTGATCTAGAACAGGGGTTCTCAACCTTGGCAACTTTAAGACTTGTGGACTTCAATTCCCAGAATTCCTCAGCCATGGAGCTGGCTGAGGAATTCTGGGAATTGAAGTCCACAAGTCTTAAAGTTGCCAAGGTTGAGAACCCCTGATCTAGGAGCTGCTCAAATATTTCCTGGGGGGGGGGAAACCATATAAAAATGATATTTGGTTCTTTTCTGCTAAATATCATTGCCTAAAAACCATGGTTGTTTTTCCTATCAATCCTTTCCATTTTTTTAGATGATTGAGGCAAAAATCAATTAAAAAAAATTTGTATTGATCAATACTTTTTTAAAGGCAAAACACTTTTCAGAAAATGAAAAGATAATAACTGATTTGTGAACTTGTGGCCTTTGAAGACTGCTACAGGAAATCATGACTTCACCTGATTCTTACCTTCCCATTTCTTCAAAATTTGGCAACTTATTGTTATAGCCCTGACTTAGATTTATGAGGGCAAAGAGCACCGGCAAAGAGAACCTGCAATTTAGAAATCATTGTACAATTATTGACTTTGGGGTATGAGTAAAAGAGCTGCCAACATAAAAGTGATATGAAGGTTGCCAGAAGTAATTATTATTCATTTATTAGTTATTGAAATTATTTTCTTACTTTCTAACATTAAAAAATGCTTAAGACAATAATAAAGTAAAGGATAATGATTAAAGCTTAATAAAGGAAAGCATTAAAATATGTTAAGAAGTCATCTTTTTAAAAAGAAACCATTCGGCAAAATATGGTTGGTCAGACCAGTTACTATTTTTTCATTCAAAACAAAGTTATGCTGGGGAAAAAAACCAGGATCCTTCTCCATCCTATGGCTTTCTATTTTCCAGGAGCTATGCATTTATGATTCTTGAGTACACTGGAATTGAAACTCAGTCTATATCAGTCATGGTGAACCTTTTAGAGACTGAGTGCCCAAACTGCAACCCAAAACCCACTTATGTATCATTGGGTACCGGGTGGGCGTGGCCCATTGGGTGGGTGTGGCCCATTGGGTGTGAGCATGGCCATTTGAGTGGGTGTGGTTGCGGTGGTAACGGCAGACTGGGTGGGACTAAAAACTTCAATCAATCCATTCCAACTTTGCGAGATCTTTTTTTCCCTGAGAGAAATGGATTGAACCTCTTTTTTTGCACACAGCAGCGGAGGCCTAAAGCGAAAAGATTTTATAAAACCCAGCTGAAGGCCTAGGACTGGGGTAATGGCGTGTGTGCCCACAGAGAGGCTCTGTGTGCCACCTGTGGCACGCGTGCCATAGGTTCGCCACCAAGGGTCTATGTAGTAGGTCTCCCAATACTAAATGCCAACAAAATCAAGCACCCCTCTGAATAGTCTGATGGGACAGTCATTCTTATTTCCTCCTATACCCCTCCTATAGAAAGAGGTATGCCTACATAAACAGGAAAATCAGGCAAGTCTAGTACTTGCCTTAAACCAAGGCTTTTCAACCAGTGGTACGGGTACCACCTGTGGTACATTGGCACCTGGCAGGTGGTATGCGACCATCCTAGAAAAGTAATAGCGGGGGAGGGGAATGAACTGAACTGGTAGTAGCACCACACAAGCCTGAGAAAGAGATGGCTGGAGCTGGAGGGCTGTCAGGGCTCAGTGGAAGTGCCAGGATCAGTGCCACTTTCCAGCTGATTGGCGCTTCTTCTGAGCTATCAGTGCTCAGTGGAAGCACCAGGATCAGCACCAGGCTCCAGCTGGAGCTCGGTGCTGATCCTGGTGCTTCTGCTGAGCCCTGAAGAAGCACCAATCAGCTGGAATGTTGCAGCACCTCCAGGGTCTTGTGATTTACATTCAGATGCTTGGCAACTGATTCATATTTATGACAGTCACAGTGTCCCAGGGTTATGTGAAGTGACCAAAACCTGCTGCAACCATCCAGCAGACGGGGGGGAATAAAAACCAAACACCACCCCACACCACACCACCCCCACTGCCAATCCTCAACAGAAATGCTCACAACAATGAAAACCTCGGAGGAGGAAGAGTGCCACCGGGTGGGCAGGCAGGTTTCTTGCTCAGCTGTGGCTTGGGGGGGGCACTTTTTTCAGTGCCATTGTAACTTCAAACAGTCACTAAGCGAGCTGTTGTAAATCGAGGACTACCTGTACTTTATCACTTTTTTCTTTTTCTTTGTTTTTTTTGGGTCATCAAGATTTTGACACCTTGCTAGGTGACTGGTGGTACTCGGGCGTTGCCATATCCTAAAAGTGGTACAATGGGTGAAAAGGTTGAAAAGCCCTGCCTTAAACAACCAAGTATGGTGAACATCCAGCTATGTGTGATCTGAGGACTCTGCTGGACACCTGTACAATGGAATGGAGATTAACAGTCTGAAGATTCAGATCTTGTACTTGGAGCATAAAACACTTGATTCCAAAGGCTTTTGATTTGTAATTGTTTGTTTGAACTTGAACTCCATACAAAAACATACATCAGCTTAGCCTCCTTGACTGAATGGAAAGATGCTACTAGATACTGTCCTACTTGACTGGTCCACAAAAGGCAATATTTTCCACTCTTCAAAAAAGTTCTGCTTTTTTTCTGAGGTTGTGTTACCATTCTGAGGTTGCTGAGGAAATGGTGGTTGTTGTTTTTTCAGTTGAACATCTATCCAGCTGTGTGCAATCTCCCTGGCTACCATACTTTGTGATCTCAGAAAGCTTTATGGGAGAAAATCCTTTATCATGTCTGCTCTTAAAATTTAGTTGAGGGATGGGAAGAACCTGTTGGAGAGACAGAAAATTAATAAAAAGCATCAGAAGTATATTAATCCTTCACTCTTCTTTTTTTATCATCAGGAGTGAGTCTTTAATTTTAAGGGCATATGAACCACCCTTAAATGGATGTAAATTTCTTTAAAAAAATTTTTTTTTTAAACTAGATAGGTTCTATCTGGCCTGATATGTAATTCATTATATTTAGCTATTGGAATCAATTGAAAAAGTGTACATATTAGTATTTGTTATCATATTTTGAACATTTTTTAAATCATTCAGTCAAACTTGGGAAGCATTCATTTCAGCTATACACAATTGCGAAATTGATCAAAATGTCTTACTGAATCCATACTCTCTTGTGCCAAACTGAAAAACCAAGCATTAGTTTAAAACAAAAAAATAAACAAAAACTCTCCACAATCCACTGCCATAATTGTACCTACAAAAAATATGCCTGATGTTCTTCTTTTAAAGATCATCAATAACAACAAAAAGTCAGGTATAAAAGATTTGCAAGTACAAATAATCACAATAATCTTACTGAAATGTATTCAGCGATATTGTGAAACTCTCCATTATAAGCTAATGCTAAATCTTAATTTCTATTTCAATTTTACTATAGTACTTTGTACTATAGTACTTCGACTTGACAGCTTGTTTTTCTCTGCAGACCAAGTCCAAGTCTTCCAGTTGTGTAATTTTATGTATCCATCTTCTCTCTCTCTCTCTCTCTCTCTCTCTCTCTCTCTCTCTCTCTCTCTCTCTCTCTCTCTCTCTCTCTCTCTCTCTCTCTCTCTCTCTTCCACCCTCCCTCCCTCTCCCTCTCTGACAGAACAAGGAAATAAAATGCATATAGGTAAACAATAGTCTTAACCATGTCATTCCTGCCAATTGTGAGAGAAATAACAGTGCCTCACTAATACATCTGGATCCTGGCTTTGAGGTCATATTGTTCTATGTTCAGAACAAATTTGTGCATATTTTGACACAGAAATGAAGTATGTGAATAAGAAGTCTAATTTGCATCAGAAATGTACCTCCACTTTCCATGAAAGTAGACATATCTCTGAAATGTGATGTGATTAATATAAATGAAATTAGGCATCCTTCCACAAATCTGTAAATACAAGTGTGTAAATCATATTGGTGATGTTAGCCTTTTGCACTGTAACATTTCTACCCCCAGTTTAAAGTACTTTCTATAAAATGGAAACCAGATCTTGTGAAACACTCAGTTTTAAATCTTCTTCTTCTTCTTCTTCTTCTTCTTCTTCTTCTTCTTCTTCTTCTTCTTCTTCTTCTTCTTCTTCTTCTTCTTCTTCTTCTTCTTCTTCTTCTTCTTCTTCTTCTTCTTCTTCTTCTTCTTCTTCTTCTTCTTCTTCTTCTAATAATAATAATAATAATAAAGTTGGAAGGGACCTTGGAGGTCATCTAGTCCAACCCCCTGCTCAGGCAGGAAATCCTATACCAGTGATGGCAAACCTTTTAGAAACCAAGTGCCCAAAAACTGGCCCCGCTCCTGCTCCACCCCTGCTCCGCCCCCACCCCATCCCCCACTCACCACCTCCAGGGCCTGCCGCAGATCGCCCAGGCAGCCCAGCAGCACCATGGTGACCACGCCCTCTGCCCGCACCCCGCAGCATCAATGGTGCGGGATGGGGCGTGAGGGCAGAGTCTTGTCTATGCTGCCTGGCTGCCATGTCCTTGGCTGCGCTGCTCTGTGTGAGCCACGCTCGGGGGCGACTCTCCTCCAGGGGGGCTGCTGGTGAGGAGGGGGTCATGGGGGGAGGCGAGGCTGAGGCAACAGCACGTGTGCCCACAGAGAGGGCTCTGAGTGCCGCCTCTGGCACACGTGCCATAGGTTCGCCACCACTGCCCTATACCATTTTGGACAAATGGCTGTCCATTCTCTTCTTAAGAACTTCCAGTGTTGGAGCATTCACCACTTCTGGAGGCAGGTTGTTATGTATATGAGATGCCAATACTTCTTTTCTTCAAAAACAGGAAAGGTCAAGAGAGAGCACAGAGAAATGTGTATAAATACATCTACTATTAACCTCATTGGAGTAGATGTTTGAACCTTTGTCATTTATATTTCAATAAATGTGTTTCATGCAGCCTTTCCTTTCTGACCTCCCAGCCAAGGAAGGAACAAGTCTTTCTTTGTTTTAGCTCTGTTTTTGTAGTTTTTAATCTTTTTAATAATTCATAATGAATAATGGTTTTAGGTATTTATTATTTTAGCTTTGTTTTATGCCATCCAGAGCTGCTTTTTTGGTGACATGGGTTGCTATATGAAGTAGATATATAAATAACTAAATCTGAAATTTGCCTATACCTCAGTATCCATTGCTTGCCTACAGACTGATCGAGAACCCTTTGACAACACCATAATATAAAATCTCAGTGATAGGCTTTGCTCCCTGCTTTATTTATTTCATTTATTTATTTTTGCGATTTCTATACCGCCCCCCTCCCGAAGGACTCGGGGCGGTGTACAGCCCAATTAAAAACATCAACATACAAAAAGTAAAATGATTAAAAATGGATTAAACAATTTGGCCCAGAAACATTTAAACATTTAAACCCAATACATTATCTTAAAAGCTCAAAAATTATTGTGCAAAATTGCTATATAATTATATACCTGTGCAAATATAAGGCTTATATATTCTCATAAGGTTATAAGTCAACATTTGTTTCTCATTTATGTCTCAGAAAAGTGACTTTTCTTGTTTAATGGAAGTAATTAAGCAATCTTTCATTACGATTTAGTCTTTACTTAATTCTGTATGCCTAATTTAGCCAAGATGTTATGCTCCCAAGAAAGACATAATTAAGGAAACCACAAGAATATGTTCCCAGAGGGTTAGAGTTTGGCAGAACATTACATAACCATATCCATGGGGTCATGTGAAAAGCCTACTTTGTATACGTAATGCAGTATTTGGGTCAGAGAACATACATCACAGAGAGTTTCTTTAAAAACCTCATCACTGCTCTGTCCAGGAGGTTCTGCTGAAACATGTTCATGTATCTTGTTGACAACATGTTCATTTGACCACTGCTGAAAGCATCATCTCTTTTAGCCAGTTGATGATGACTGAATACAGGATAGAACGGAAAGGGCCAATTTCAAACAAGAAATTGATGTTACACTCAACTTTCACATAATTTTAACCTTACCTTATTTGAAGAATCTACAGCAAATTTGAAAGGATAATGAAATGCCTCTATATTGGATTTGGGCCTAACAGGTTCACTCAGAATAAAACAAATTATGTAGACCTGAATAATTCTTTTAGTGCAAAGCTGGATGCTGGGGTTTCCCCCCCCCCAGTACAGTTTTAAAAGAAGCAGCACAGCATATGACTGTTTCCTTGTATTGGTATATATCTGTGTAATAATCAGAATAGTGTAGGAAATGAACTTGACATAGCTACTAACTTTTACCCTGTTAGTCATGGGATAAGCTGCAAGATCATCTTCTGCAGTCTTTTTCACTCCTTTGAGAAAGGACAGGATAAAAATGAAGGAAATAAAACAAATAAGCAAGCTATAAAAGTTAGCCTACCCACAGTCACTCATATATTACAAGGAATTATGAATAAGCATACTGTAAATTACTAGAGTTTATCAAGGCTTTAATGTAATGTTCGTACAAGTGGAAATTTTAACCTGAAGGCCCCCTTCAGCAAAGGAGAGAGGCTTAGATCTAGGTCAGGGTTTCTGCATTCTGGATAGATTTTAGATTTAGATTTTCCATAAACATTGGAGGATGGCTTACAAAAGAGCCCCTCCTTCACGCTGTTTTTTTGTTGTTTTTTTAGAATAGACTAACAGAGTTGGAAGGGACCTTGGAGGTCTTCTAGACCAACCCTCTGCTCAAGCAGGAAACCTGGCCTATACCATTTCAGAAATGGTTTCACAAATGTTTTGTGAAAGCAGGGAGGAGGGAATGGCTAAGAATGCAGAATCTTTTTACTACCATTCTCTGCATTAAGAATCTGGGACACACGAAACTGAAGTATCACTGGATTGCAGCAATAGAGCTACAGAAAACTCTTTTTGCTGTCCTCTAGTGGTGGTTCAGATTTTTGTGACCAGAATATGGTATCAAGCTTTCTCTCTGTTAGATTTTCAGGTGCCTAAAGCAAATAAATCTCCACCATTTTTAATGTAAATACCAGCTCTACTTCTTACTGATGAGCCTCCAATTGTACCTTTAGGAGGCTTATTTTTATTCTCTTTACTCTGTCAATGCACAAAGTGTGTTTCTGTATTAAGGATGTGGTTCAGTCAAACTGTGTCCTGGGAGAATAATAGACAATAAAGAACACACAATGACATTCTTTCCTTGCAGCTGATACAGCTTAGAAAAGTCTGAAAAAGCTCTTCTGTTCTGTAACAATTCTGCTTCTGTATTTTTACATTTTTTTTCTTTTCAGTTTTTACTGAAGACATTTGTATCAAAACATGATATTTGTTTAAGGATTCATCTGCCCCTTCCACTTAATTACACCACCGAAACTCTAATTCTTTGCTTCTAACGTCACTGTGGGTTTATTGAGTGTCTTTGCCAAAAAACCGAGAACTAGGACTACAGGTAGAGGATAAACAGAAGGAGCAGATTCCCTCTTGAGAAACAGATATTTTAAAAATCTAAATATTTTCACTCATCAAGAGTGAGCAAAAGGAAGGACAGAAAACACATGACAAGTTCCAGAGGTGCAGCTGGAACTTTTTAACAAGAACTTTGGCAAACTTAAATGCAAAGATGCCCTGTCACTCTGAGAGAAACTATTTTAAAAGTATAGCTCTGAATTATTTTTATTGTTTCAATTTAATTAGCCCTATGAAAGTCTACAAGAATAGAATGTGGTCTACATCTATCTATCTATCTATCTATCTATCTATCTATCTATCTATCTATCTATCTATCTATCTATCTATCTATCTATCTATCTATCCACCATCATCCCTCCACCCCTCTTCCTCCCTTCATCCATATATATGTTACTATATATATATTACTCTTGCTGTCTTTTAGCACTTCCATGTACCGATCTACTCTAATCCTCACAAGCTGCATTACACCCATGGTGACATTTTGTTGATCCTCTGGTGGCCCATGCTGGGGATGGTCAAAACAACTTAGCATGAACCCAGGATGCTTTGCAATGTCAAGATGAAAAGTGCCTTAGAACAACATGTTCAGCTTAGTCCTTGCAGAGCAGTACTATGAAAATGACCCCTGGCTGTTAGGTGTTCTTGGAGATGTATTTGTTCTTATAGTATTTACTCTCTTAATTTTATGGGTTGTCCTGCTGGTGACTAAACAGCAAGAGGCTGGAAAGAGATTTACTGGTAGCCTTGATAATTAACACTAAAAGGTCAGATTTTTGTATCTGTTATTATCTGCTATCCCATTCTTTGTGTTACCCTTGAAAAAGCACATTTTTCTTAGTCATAATTGTCTTTAACATGGGAGTTGCTTGGGCTACTAAGTATTCCTTTCACCTATTTATGTTCAGGACTGCCTTCTTTTTCATTTTTTTTAATCTGTTTGGTACTACTGATACCTGTTTATAGTGCAGTTTAAACAAGATAAGGACAAGTACAGAGCCCTTTTGTTAAATGATGTTTTGTATTCTGCATTTACTATTGGCAATTGGCTTACAGTACAATACTGTGATCTAGCACTGATTAGCTGCTTCAGTCATGGAGAACTCTGCCAAGCCAATACAGATAGTCCTCAACGTACAATATTTAGTGACTGTTCAAAGTTACAAAGTCACTGAAAAAAGTGACTTATGACCATTGCAGCATCCTCATTTTTACATGATCAAAATTCAGACAGTTGGCAACTGACTCATATTTATGATGGTTGCAGTGTCACAGGGTCATGTGATCATCTTTTGCAATCTTCTGACAAGCCAAGTCAATGGGGACAACCAGATTTACTTAACAACCATGTTACTAAGTTAATAACTGCAGTGATTCACTTAACAATTGCGGCAAGAAAGGTCATAAAATGGGGCAAAGGTCACAACAAATGTCTCACTTAGCAACATGGGCTACCTGTATATATTCCTTTAATTCATTAATGCAAGTATGTTAGACAGCAGAAAGCAACAGCCACCCATCATATCAATTAGCTTTCATCTACTTACTGAAATATGTACCAGTGCCTATTTTATTAGGTAGTAAGATTTTGGAAATCATCCTTTTTCCAGTACCCTTTCTTAAAATGACACAAACACGGAAACCAATCTTGGGACTGACCCAGATACCAATTCTATCCATAGACCTTATCTCTCAATGCTATTTTAGGACTTTGTCACATCAGCTACAAAATCAAAGGAATATAGAGTATTGCCTTTCAATATGAAATATGCCATTAAAAACATCTCTGCAGATAAATCAGCTGGCTTGGAGAGCTAAATATTAGTACATCCCATGCAATTTCTGTTCTGGCTTGGGTGCAGTTATTGCCTCCCAAACTCTCCCATCAAAAGATAAAGAGAGAGTCATAAATAATGGGAAAGAGAAAGAGAAAATAATGTATCTGGTAATCTCCCATGCCTGTGTTGGTATCTACAATACTAACATGAATGGACAGCATGAACATGCAAGGAATACCCCGTCTATTAGGAAAATCTATTTTAATTTTATTCACACTCCAAAGTATTCTTTGAGGAATGAAGTCAATGGGGTTTCTGTTCATAGACATATGATAGTACTACTTTTTAAAAAAGAAGTCAAAATAGTCCCTTGATATTCAGCAACAATACATTTACGGGAATGTACCAAAATCTCATAAACTCTGCAGCTGAGATTTAGAAATTAAATACAGGGGTGTCCTAGAGCATGGCTAACAACAAATGATGCATTGCTTTTCAGTTGGGAATACAAATTTCGATTTCTAAGTATAAACCAGGAAGGTTATTTCAGGTGAGCACTTTGTTTATGGTGCACATGCTATTTTTGATAGAATAAGAACAGCAAAGGGAAAAAGTTGTACATGGGAGGACGTGGTGATATTTCTTCAAAACTCCTGTTATAGGACAGTCTTCATTTTTCTAGAGACTCTACTGATCCTTAAAATGAAGAAACCCAGCAACCTTTATTCCATAAAAAGGAAAAATAACATGTGCATTCATTGGTTGAACAATGACCATGAAATAGTCATGATGTACTTTGTTGTCACCAGGAGAAAGTAAACGTGTTAAGATAAATCATCTTGAGCTATGAAACTGTAAAATTACTAACTACTACTTCAAATAAGCTGCTCTTTGATACTGTTCAAGATAATGCAAATTCAAATGATCTGAAAGCACTAATATAAATAATGTAGCATATTCAGTTACAAAACAAATGGGCTAGCAATAGCTATCAATCAACCTTAAAAAATCAGTTTTTATAGATGCAGAGCACTGCACTTTGGGATGAAGTAACATTTATGGATCTGCACAATTTCCCCCTGTGCAAATCATACCTACCTTTCTCAACACAATACATTTATTTTTTGTTGTATATTCAAGTTCAGGTCCTACAGAATAGTCATCAAGATAGCTGATTTGTGGCTGGGATGGATAGCTGTGTCATTTTGTGACTACATTTAATAGTCAAAATTCCTTGAATTTCACCAAGCCAGGCAGTGGAATATTATCATTCCAAATATATGCATATAGTAAAAATACTGGACATTGCTCAGGTTCATTCTTAGTGGCAAACGATTCAAAAATACCATTACTTTTATTTTGTTCTGTTGTATGGAACACAAAGAGAGAATATAAAACAGGAAGAATAAAATAATAATACATACACGAGAAACAAGGAATCTAAATAATGTCAGGATTAGTTTTCTAGCATAAAATCAATAAATTACAAAGGATTAAATGTAAAATATCTCTTTATGTGACTAAAAATCCTGTCAAGTAAGTGTGTGTGTGTGTGTGTGTGTGTGTGTTTGACTTTGTCAAAAGGTCACAAAAGGAGATCACGTAACCCCCAGGACACTGCAACCCTCATAAATATGAGTCAGTTGCCAAGGAGCTGAATTTTGATTATGTGTCCATAGGGATGCTGCATTGATTGTAAGTGTGAAAAACAGTCATTAGTCACTTTTTTCAGTGATGTTGTATCTTTGAACAGTCACTAATGAACCATTGTAAGTCGAGCACTACCTGTATTCAAATTCTGTATCAATTTAATGTCTTCGACTTGTTCAGATTCAGAGTCATACTTCACCACACCTTATAAATCAAGCCCAACAAATGTTTTGAACTGATTTTCAAATTCAGTTAAGCTTCTCAATATTTCCTGCAGCATCAGTAAACCAAACGTGTTTCTTCCTAAACAATACTACTTCTGTGGAAAGCATTTGCGAAAAAAGATGCAGCTGTTTTAAGGAGTTGCAGTTCCATGTGTGCACTGAAAAACTTTTTTGCATTTGAATCTGAAGTATTGCACATAAATCAGAAGCCATAACCTAGGTTATGCAAACCTCAATGGTTATAGTCTTTTTGGCCTTCAAACAATGGCTTAGAGACTAATCCCTGAAGTTTTCTTGGTGCAGTGGTTAAAATGCAGTATTGCAGGCTAATTCTGCCGATTGCTAGCAGTTGGGCCTTACTGGCTCAAGGTTGACTCAGACTTCCATCCTTCCGAGGTCAATAAAATGAGGACTCAGATTGTTGGGGGCAATATGCTTAGAGTGGGATATATGCCCCCCTTTGAAGTGATATATAAATCTAAGTGCTATTACAATTGCTATTTTTCAAAAATAGTTTGCCCTGGCCTCCTTGATTTTATAATCTGTGCAGTAGCAAATATAATACCGTGCGTAATCTCACTTCACTGAAGTCTTGAAATGAGTTAGGTCCCCAACAGAGAATGAAATAACATATGCAGCAATTACTGGTTTCCCCCTGAACCTGCTATGCATTTGAGAAGTCAGTAATTAAATTGATTTGACCATTCTTGGCTAGCTCATTTGCTCTATTCATAAAGGTTTAGAACTGGGTAATACCTCTGCGTCTAAACAATCTTTGTCTGCTATGAACAAAACGCGTCTTAAGACCTTGTTTGTTTATTTTCCCTGTCTAAATAAAGCTGACTGTGACCGCGAGATAGATTCAACACGTTTGCCTTGCTCTTTTTTTATTTACTCAGAGTGCAGCTCTTCTTACACAAGGAAATACTCCCACCACATGTAAGATAAACACAGCATTATGCAATAACATATTTTAATAGACCAACCACTGAAGAGCTGATGAAGGCTCTCAGGCTGTACTCAAACCTTTTAAAGTAAACTAGGTTTTAAAAGGGTGAAGGCAGACCTTGTTATAATGTCCCGGTCAATTCATACTGCTGCATACCACTTGTTTATATAAATCAAGAGTGTAAAAAGTTTTTTAGTTGGGAAAGGGGTGAGAGGAGACCATACTGTGGATTCTTATTTAGTCAGGGGCCTTTGAGGACCACAAGGCATCATGGCAGAGACACACTACCAGCAGCGAAGTTGTTCTTATTTTGGTTTTATTACTCAAAGTAGATGCAGGAAGATCTGCTGCTTTTTTTTTAAGGGAAAGGAAAAAAAGCTGGATATCATTGAAAGCTGCCATTTTGCCTCAGATTTTGGACAGAATAGGGGCATTGTCCATCCAAATAGTTGCACAACAATCAACACTTAATGGGTATGTTACTTAATCAGGGATTACCATTATCTTATATTGCTTGTACTAATCATTTAGATAGTGGGACTCCGGTGACAGGAAACACTTTAGTAATCTGGTGATAATTTGTGCTGTGATTCTGAACCTTAACAAAATTGTACCTAGGTTACCTTTCCCACAACTATTGTTTTACAATATTTGAAATGGAAAATATGAAAGTCTCTTTGTGCACTGCGTCAACATAGCCAATCTTTATGATGATTTATGTCAGCTAACTCACACCTCTAAGTCCCTGATGCTTAGATTAATTTCAAAACTTTTCCTTTGTTACCCTTATCATAAATGTGCTTTTCAAAGAAGCTGGAGGAAGGGAGGTGACATCAAAGGTTGTTGGGTTTTTTTAAGAGCAAACTTAGAGAACTGCCCATCTAGAGCTTGTTAGAGACGAGGCCTGCCAACACTTTTCCAAGTTTTAATCATTATCTTCTTTGTCACTTCAGATAGTCAGCTGCTTCACTGCATAATCAGAAGTAAGAAACGGGATAGATAATCCTGCTTGATATGTAACAGAGGCTTCTTACAGATAATTAGAATATTTGCTTTTCATATGGTTAAGTGTGTTCTGAGAATGCATGCAGCCCTCAACAAGTTAATCCCATTCTACATGAAATATCACACTTCCCAATAAAAAATTAACCCAGCTAGTTTTTGAAATGTACAGTTATCTTTCTTCTAGACTGTGGTTTTAATTCAAACGTCTGAAAACTGTTCTTATATTGTGAATAACTGGGATGATTCTGATAATAATCATACGATTATTAGCACAACTAGAGATTGTTGAGTCTTTTCTTCAGAAGCATGCAATAGCATATGCATTCAAGGCTGAATCAACCTGGATAGTTTAATTTGTCAGTTACATTGTCCCCCTCTTCAATTCATTTACAATTTCTAGCACTTTCCATTCTACTTTGGAAAAAAAAAGCATACCAAAACAAAATTCATACTCATCTTTACAATAATCATGCTATAAAATCCAGCTCAGAAACTACTTTACTGAATTGTATTGGGAGATTCATAATTGTCTTTGTGCTCTTGTTCCAATGCAATTATCTATTTCATATGCAGATATAGTAACATTCTGCTGTTAACTATTCCTTGGCCAGATGAATATTTCTACCCTTTTATGGAAAAGAGGAGGAGATAAACAAAGAAAATAGATACCAAAAGTATAAAAGAGAATAGTTTTATCAGCGGATTGAAAAATGTTTTTGTTACTAATGTAGAACAGTGATGATCTTTCTTGTTTATGTCCTTTTTTAATACAGCAAAATATCCCTTATTCCCCATACCAACATGCCACATGAGGATTCTTCTTTGTCTATAAACATTTCCACTGACTACCATCCTGCCTTCTACAAGGTTACAGCAGATCTGTTTGGACTGCTTCTTCCCCAGATGCTGTGAGTTAAAGCAACAATCCACTCATAATTCCATCAGTTTCTTAAGACCAAAGCAATCTTGCTATGCCTCCCATTAATATCTACAAATGTTAATTTAATCTCATTAAGAGATTTGACCTTTCACCCAATCCCAAAAACATTTTTATTCCCTTGATTCCTTATTTTTAATTTCTGGGAAAACTTGCAATGGAGTTATAAGCTTTTCATTCTTTACTTTTTCAAGCTTTGGAGAAAGAGACAAATTCAAGAAAGGACATAGGCACATGCCTAGCATGTGTTTCTGTTGTGTCCTCAGCCTGCAAAAGCAGGCTCGGGACGTTACATTGGTCCCGGGCATTCCAAAAGCTGCCCGGGACCAGACAGAGCGGCGCCAGCCTTGTGCGCATGCGCAAGGCGCAGAAACGCTCTGTTACTTTGTTGACATTGTCCGGGTCTCTGGCCACATAAAAAAAGCCTGTGTGCCTTTGCCTGTTTGTTTGGTTGTTAGAAGAAGAATAAAGAGCTGTTTAACATCACCATGTGTCTTCATCATTCGCACGCGAATGAAGTACTTAACACTGGCGACGAGGATGGGATCCTTTGCAAGCTGAAAAAAAAGTTTTAAAGACTTACACAGGAAGTCCTGAAGAAGGGGAGACGGCATCTGAATCAGCGTCCCAGCCTGCCAATATAACGTCGCTGGAGGGTGAGCTTGGCTAAAGAACCCTTTCCCCTATAGCAGTTTGCAGAGGAGCGAGTGGTGAAGGTTGTAAACTAAAGGATGGTGAAGATTGGCCATTTGTCTGATTTTGATGTCTCACCCATCCAGAGAGATGGAATTCCTACGTAGCAAGGGTGGAGAATTACTTCAGAGTAAATCAGATTAGAGAAGATGGCTTGAAGGCTGCAACTCTTTTGTGTGTTTGTGGACAGGAAGCTTTTGAAATCGCAGAGAACCTGGTGGCCCCTGCACCTCTGGAGTCAGTAACATATATTGACTTGAAGAAACTATTGAAGGAACACTTTCAGCCAAAGTTGTCTGTTATTCCTTGGAGGCACGCATTTGAGCAGAGGGATCAGAGGCTGGGTAAATCTGCTATGAATTTTATTGCGGCCTTAAGGCGAGCAGCCAGACCCTGTAAGTTCAAGGATCTTGAAGAGAGGCTGCAAGATCGCTTTGTATGTGGTTTAAGGAATAGAGACTTACAGCAGAAGATTTTTACTAAAGAAGAAGTCTCTTTCCAAGATGCGCTATGAGAGGTGATAGCTGAGGAAGCAGCAGGCAGGGCTGTGAAGACCTTACGGCTCACCAGGAGCCCTCCAGAGACAGCTACCGTCCATCAAGAGGATGCTCGAGAAGGATCGGAAGTGGATCCTGAAGAAGAGGTGGATAGACTTCACCAGCCAGCTGAAAGGAGGCAGAAGGAACATCCAGACAAGGCCCCAGCATCTCTTCAATGCTTCGGGTGCGAAGGACGCCACAAGCGAGCTGACTGCAGGTTCTGCTCCACCATTTGCAGAGCGTGTGGCAGGCAAGGCCACATCGCATCCATCTGTTTGGGTTGCCAGAAGGTCCAACCTCGTGAAGAATTGCGTTTGAAAGGTACCAGGGTCCCCAGCCAACATAAGGTGGGTTTTTGTGCATTGCGCAGGAGTATTTTGAGGACAGGGACACATAAGCCCCTTAAGAAGAAACTTTCCATTAACGTAAGATTGCAAGGGGTCCCCTTATCAATGGAGTTGGACACTGGGTCCGCTCTCTCCATTATTTCTATTAACACATTCAAAAGGATATACAGCAGCAGTGGCCTTTGAGTTAAACTCAGACCATCCAATCTAATACTTACAGCTTTTCAGAATTCTTTTTTTATTGGTTTTTTAATTTTTAACAGAAAAAGAAAAATGCTCAAATCAAATCATAGTGTTAAAATAAACAATAAACATAATCACAACATAAATACATATTTCAAAATCATCCATAAACAAAACATAAGTACTTATTTCAATACATCTAATAATAATAACTCAACTGAAAATAATCATAGACCACATTTACCAAACAATTAACATTACTGCTCGGTACCCCCACCACCACATTCCCCTAACCCTAACCTTCCCCCCTCACTTACCAACTAACTACCTACTCTCCTCCCTCCTTCTCTATCTCCCTCCTTCTACTCCACCCAACTATCCCTACTCTTCCCCCTTCTTATCAACTTTCTACTTACATCAGCCTTCACTCCTCCTTCCTCTTTCCATCAGATGTGGTGCCCAGAGGCCACCCGAGCAACCCCTTAATAACAATAATTACATATTCTTACATCAACCCCAATTGCAGTTGAGAAAACATAGTATATAAAATTGTAAACCCTCCCTACCCCCCCCTGACTTCCCAGAGTGAGTACAGGGTAAAACAAAAGAAAACCCACTACTTCAAACAAAGTTATTATATAATCCTAACAAGAATTTTAAACTATATACTAAATACAATCTCTACTTAACATTTATTCAACCTTATCAATTCTAATACATATCTAATCCCTCAATCAGTCCATCTAATATCAAACCTTAAATCATTTCAATCCACTAAACAAAACAGACAAATCATCTTGTTAAGAATAGTAATTTTCATTTACATATCTAAACCATCAATCTAACGATCAATCCATCACTTCAATTCATTGAGAGGTTATGTAGAGTCACCCAAACAAACAAGTTTAGTATATATCTTCCAATAATCAGTTTCTTTTAACATTCTAGACAATCATTTCAAACCAATAAACATCAAATAAATAAATCATCTTTTTTTAAAAAAATAAACAAATAATATCAATAAACCCCTCAATTAAAA
The DNA here is from genome assembly GCA_034064705.1 of Bothrops alternatus. NCBI lineage: Eukaryota > Metazoa > Chordata > Lepidosauria > Squamata > Viperidae > Bothrops > Bothrops alternatus. The sequence continues at coordinate 11,663,377 of JARGCV010000018.1, read as the reverse complement.
AAAATATATATTCTTAATCTATTTAGTATATCTTCCATTAAACAACCTCTCTTACATCTTACTCATAAACTTGGTCCTTGATTCAGCCCATAATCTTAGATTGGCCTTAATTCCTTACACTTAATTTTAAATTTTCACTTCTTCAATCGACTTCTGGGCTTACTCATATGTCAAATAAACCTAAATAACAAATACAATCTATTTAATCCATTTCTAACTTAGATTCCTTCAACCTTATCAAATCACATAATGCTTATCTATCCCATCAATCAATCAATCTAATGTCAAACCTAGATCATTTCAAAGCAAGTACATTCTTCTTCAATTTAATTATATCTTCCATTAATCATCTTCTTTTACGTCTTAGTCATAATCTTAATATTATATCTTCCGTTAATCATCTTCTCTTACATCTTACTCATAATCTTAGTCCTTGAGTCAGTCCATAGTTTTGAATTACCCATAATTCCTTGCATACAATTTTAAATTTCACTTCTTCAATCGTACTCTTGGTTTTTTCTTCTGCCAGGTAAATCTCCATAACGAGGCCTCCCTTCCAAATAATAAGTCTCTCTTTTTTACTTGCAATATCATTTGAATCCATATAAACCATCTTAACCTTTGCATTAGTCCTCTGTTTCTCTTAACCATAGAATTTCGTTGAGGTAACATTTCAAATCTCTGTCTTTGCTTTTCCTGGTCCTCGGCACCATAGATAGATTGCTTCTTAAACTGGATCAATTTCTCTTTTTTCTCAGTTAAATCTTCTTCTTGCTGCTTGTCTGAGAGGAATAGCCATCCCCTCCTGTCTTGAAACAAATCCTCTTCCTCCACTCCGTAAATGAACTGTTTATCAAGCAAGATCCATTTCCCATTATTCTCTTTATTCTCAATACTATCTTCTTCTTGTTTGGGTTGTTGTATAAAATGTTCAACAGTCGGTTGCAAATCAATTTCATTTGGAAAAAAGGATCTAATTAATTCTCCAATTTTTTTTCTTCTTTGTTCTCGTAAGCGAAGCTAGAGAGACGGTTGTAGAAATTGGATTAAAGCCAGAGCGATTGTTTTAAAATTTAAAATGGAGTGGAATTTACGTTTTAATGTCAAACCTATTTTGGATCGCATTGATGAATTTAAAGAAGAAAGTATTGCAATATTGAAAGAGACTAGTACAGAAATATTAAAATTAGCTTTTCAGAATTCTATGGTGTGTGTTAAGGGGGAGGCCACCCTTAGAGTACAGCATAAGGATTTTGAAGGTCTCCTAGATATGGTGGTTGTTGGGGGTGAACGTACGAGTCTTAGTGGACTCAATTGGTTCGAGGCTCTGGGAATCCAGGTAACTGGGCTGCACCATTTGCAAATGTTGAGCCTTGCAGAAGTCTGCAAGGAGTTTGCAGATGTGTTTAGTTCAGAGCTAGGATCCTACAAGAGGCCTCCCATTTTGCTACGGTTAGACCCAACCATCACGCCCATCAGGGTTAAACCTAGGAGGGTACCTTTTGCCCTCAAGGGTAAGATTGATGCTGAGCTGGACAAATTGCTCCAGCAGAGCATTCTAGAACCTGTGGATTCACGTCCATGGGAAATCCCCACAGTAAAACGTCTAAAGGCTAATGGGGACATACGTATATGTGCAGATTACAAGTGCACACTGAATAAGGCGCTGCAACAGCATGCTTACCCAGTGACTGTGGTAAGTCACATTCTGGCCTCCCTCAAGGGGAGGCGCATTTTTGCGAAGCTTGACCTGGCCAGGCCTATCAACAGCTACCTGTTGATGAGGCAGCTGCATAGGTCCAGACTATTGTAACTCACAGAAGGACATTCAAGGTCAAGAGACTGCAATTTGGGGTAAATGTAGCCCCTGGCATATTCCAAAGTGTCATGGAGAGCACACTTTGAGGAATTCCTGGGGGCTTGGGGGCCACAGAGTACTGGGGCACTTCTGCTACACAGCACTCTCCATCTGCTGGCCTTGGGTTCGAGGGACAGTGTTCCCAAGAAAGGTCCATTGTGGACCCAGGGACTTTCACCCCTCCCAGGTATGCTGGCTTGGACTTAGAGGGTCCAGCCAGCCAGCAGATGGGTGGGTCAACCGGGTATTTGGGGCAGCAAAGTCCTGGTCTGCCTAGCCTGGTAGGCGAGCAGGTAGGCTAGGCACCCTCACCGGGGTCACCTGGGGATTTAAGGCAGCAATGCCCTGACCTGCCTCGCCTGGTAGGCGAGCAAGTGGGTCAGGCAATCTCTCCTGGCCTTAGAAGGTCGCAGTGGGCCAAGTGCCCACCCAAACATGTTAGAGAATTTGTGAAGTTGCTGTCAAGTCACAAAGGTTCTTTTCATGAGGCCCCTGAATAACGGGAGTACTCGTGATAGAATATTTGTAGTATTTTTTGATTTCGGAAACATTCATTGTATTACTAAGATTGAAGGGGGGGGGTTGCCTGAGGGCAGACTCGAGTATTCCACACTCCTTGCATTTGATTACTGAAACTGTATGACATTCTTTCCATTGCATGGCGCACATGTGTGTGTGCAAGGTATGCTCCATCTAGGGGGGAGGGGTGTTGTGTCCTGAGCCTGCAAAAGCAGGCTCGGGACATTGCATTGGTCCCGGGCATTCCAAAAGCTGCCCGGGACCAGACAGAGCAGTGCCAGCCTTGTGCGCATGCGCAAGGCATAGAAAAGCTCTGTTACTTTGTTGACATTGTTCGGGTCTCTGGCCACATAAAAAAAAGCCTGCGTGCCTTTGCCTGTTTGTTTGGTTGTTAGAAGAAGAATAAAGAGCTGTTTAACATCGCCATGTGTCTTCGTCATTCGCACGCGAACGAAGTACTTAACAGTTTCGAAATGAATTATAGCTACTAAAAGATTAGAAAGCACTTCAGGGTTTGGCCAAATGAAAGTAGTGGTTTTTTCTTATCTTATTTTTGATTTAGTGACAGGAATATTCTTTGCAAGGCAACTATAAGGCACTCTCATCTCTGAAACAAAGGGCTACTGTTTATTTCACAACATTTTTACAAAATTTATTTTTGCAAGTGAAACAAAAAATAATTTGTATGGTTTCAGCCATTTGGCTTTGTAACACAGAACTGGGAAGCTTCATTGAAATCTTAAGAATCTTTGATCTCTGTTTATATATTGCTGGCATTTCTTCCCCCCCCCAAAAGGGATTTATCATTATCGGTTGAGAATGATAGTACCCAGCAGGCTTTGTGCCCAAGGCAGAACTAGAACTCAAAGTCTTCATTTCTAGCCTGATGCCTTAACCGCTATACTAAACTGGCTGTGTATTTCACATATAGGTAATCTTCAACTTATGACCACAATGGAACCCAAAATTTCTGTTGCTAAGTGAGGCATTTGTTAAGTGATTTTTTGCCCCATTTTACGACCTTTCCTACCACAATTATTAAGTGACTCACTGCAGTTATTAAGTTAGTAACACAGTTGTTAAGTGAATCTGGCTTCCCCATTTATTTATTTATTTATTTATTTATTTATTTATTTATTTATTTGTAAACTTTTATACCGCCCCTCTCCCGTAGGACTCGGGGCGGTTTACAGCAAAATTAAAACACAACAATAATAAATATTTAAAACTGAATTAAATTACCTAGGCTGTCACTAAAAACCAAATTAAAATCCCATACTAAAACCCTAACTACTTTATTTAAAATTTATGTAAAAAACTTGAGGAGCTCTAGGCCAGGCCGGCTTGATTGAAGAGATGAGTCTTCAGTTCTCTTCTGAAGGTGCGGAGATCGTTACACATCCGGAGTTCCGGGGGGAGCTCGTTCCACATCGTCGGTGCCCCCTCAGAAAAGGCTCTCCCCCTGGGCGCCACCAGCTGACATTGCTTAGCCGATGGCACCCTGAGGAGGCCCTCCCTGTGGGAGCAAACTGGTCAGTGGGAGGTATTTACTGGCAGTAGGCGGTCTTGTAAATAACTGGGTCCTATGCCATGGAGTGCTTTAAAGGTGGTGACCAACACCTTGAAGCGCACCCAGAAGACCACTGGTAACCAGTGCAGCTCGCGCAGGATGGGGGCCGTTCGTGCCCGCCAGGGCGCCCCCACTACCACCCACGTGGCCGCATTCTGTGCCAGTTGGAGCCTCCGCGTGCACCTCAAGGGGAGCCCCATGTAGAGAGCATTGCAGTAGTCCAGTCTGGAAGTGACGAAGGCATGAGTGACCGCGCGTAGTGCGTCCCGATCCAGGAAGGGGCGCAACTGGCGTACCAGACGAATCTGGTAAAACATCCTCCCGGCCACGGCCGTCAGATGGTCCTCAAGGGACAGCCATGAATCCAGGAGGACTCCCAAGTTGCGAGCCCTTCCCGTGGGGGCCACTGACTCGCCCCCAATAGACATCGATGGAGTCAGCTGACTATATCGGGATGACGGTAACCATAGCCACTCGGTCTTGGATGGGTTGAGCTTGAGACCGTTCTTCCCCATCCAGATCCGCACTGCCTCCAGGCACTGGGTCATCACGTCAAGGGCTTCATTTGGGTGGTTCGGGATGGAAATGTACAGCTGAGTGTCATCAGCGTACTGATGGAATTCCACCCCAAAACCTCGGATGATCTTACCCAGCGGCTTCACATAAATGTTGAACAACAAGGGCGAGAGGACCGACCCCTGAGGCACCCCACAATCAAGGGGCCTCGGGGTCGACCTCTGACCCCCTGTCAACATCCGGCCAGAGCATCCGGCCAGAGAGGAAGGAGGAGAACCACCGAAGCACGGTGCCCCCTATGCCCAACCCCTCCAACCGACGCAGCATGATACCATGGTCGATGGTATCAAAAGCCACTGAGGGGTCCAATAGCACCAGGACAGAGGAGCAACCCCTGTCCCGGGCCCGCCAGAGATCATCCACCAATGCGACCAAAGCTGTTTCTGTGCTGTAGCCCGGCCTGAAGCCCGACTGGAGCGGTCCAAATACGACAATTCCTCCAGGTGCTATGGGAACTGTCGAGCAACCACACTCTCAACAACCTTCGCAACAAAGCAAAGGTTGGAGACAGGACAGTAGTTGGATAAAACAGCAGGGTCCAGGGCGGGCTTCTTGAGGAGGGGTCGCACCACCGCCTCTTTCAGGGCGGCGGAGAAGACACCCTCACTCAGCGAAGCATTGGTAATCGCCTGAAGCCAGCCTCGCGTCACCTCGCTGGAGGCCAGTACCAGCCAGGAGGGACACGGGTCCAATAAACATGTGGTTGCTCTAAGACCTCCCAGCAACCTCTCCAAGTCATCCGGTGTCATGGAGTCAAACTCAGCCCAGTTAACAGTCTCAAGACCGGCCTCAGCCACTCCCGCTGGACCCCCTTCGTCGAAGTTAAAGCCTTCCCGAATCTGAGCGATTTTGTCATACAGATATTGCACAAAATCCTCAGCTCTTCCCTCCAAGGGATCCCCCCTCACCTCCCGTTGAAGGAGGGAGCGGGTTACCCTAAACAGGGAGGCTGGGCGATTATCTGATTATCTGAACACTTCTCTGCCCTTATTGCCACTAGGTAAGTCCTAATATGGTCTCTTACCCGTGTTCGGTCAGACTCAGAGCGGCTCGCCCTCCAACTGCTCTCTAGGCGTCTTTTCCGGCGCTTCATCTCCCTCAGCTCCCTGTTGAACCAGGGAGCCGATCAAGAACCACGCCGGTTCAGAGGCCTCAAAGGCACAACCCGATCCAAGGCATCAGCAGCTGCCCTATCCCAGGCCGCTACCAGCGCCCCCGACCAAGTTGTGTGTTAGAGCCTCCGGTATTGGCCCAAGTTCCGTCTGGAACCTCTCGGGTTCCATCAGTCACCTGGGGCGGTACCAAACAATTGGTTCCACCTCCCTGCAACAGGGTATAGCGGTCTGAAAGTCCAAGCATAGGAGAGAGTGATCGGACCATGACAGAGGAGTAATAACTATATTTCTCATATCCAGATCACTCAAACACTGACTAGAGACAAAAACCAGGTCAACCATGTTTCCACCCCGTGTGTGTGGGACCTTGAATTACCTGGGTCAGGTCCATGGCCGTCATGGAAGCCATAAACTCCCGAACCTCCCCAGATGCCTCGCCCGCAGATGGCAGATTGAAATCACCCATGACTACCAGCCTGGGGACCTCAACCGCTACCACCGCGATGATGCCCAGGAGCTCGGGCAGGGTGGTTGACACGTGGCAGGGAGCCAGGTATGTGAGCAACACAGCCCTTGGACCCCCAAGGTCCCACCTCACAAGGAGGGATTCACAGCCTGCCGTCTGAGGAACAGTGACCTCTCTTGGCCTGAGATCTTCCCTAATCACAACCGCCACTCCCCCACCCCTGCCCTGAGCTCTCGGCTGGTGAAATGCAAGGAAGCCTGGAGGGCACATTTCCACCAGAGGGACACCTCCCTCTGGTCCCAACCAGGTCTCCGTAATACCCGCCAGGTCTGTGGCCCCCTCCATAATTAGGTCTTGTATCAAGGGGGCCTTATTTACCACAGACCTGGCATTTCACAGCACCAGCCTACAGCCCGGGCCCTTTGGTTCTAAACAACCCAGATCACAAGTGGAGCCATGGGGGTCGGAGCACGGCACCACTCGAAGATAGCGGGGATGCGCTCCCATAAATAAATATGGCTCCCTGCTCCCGCCATATCTGCCCCTCCCACTTACAAAGCCGATGGGAACTGAATCACCTCTGCCCCCTCCCTGATCCGCACCCTCGTGGTTCCTGTCCCACCGTTGCCTGGCCCATATTTCTCCTCCTCCTTATTCCCTCCCCCTAACCCTCCCCTATCCCATAGACCTCCCCCCAGGCCTACTCCATTGCTACTAATCTTCCCACCCCCCACCCCGGAACCCCTTAAAAGACATTTAAAACCCCTACTTAAAAACCTCCATAGCCCCTTTTTTTGAGCATGCCACCTCTCGGGATTCCAAAATCCATCATCAAGGTAGGCCTTTGAAAGACATGCAGGCCATTTCCGCGAGAGGGAGGCATCTCGCAGTGCAAGAAGGCACGCCTTATCCTGCATTTACGCGTCGTAGTCACAGCTTGGGTAACACACAGTGATGAGAGTTTGTCCGTAATAGTCTTTGGGCAGATATAATGTCCCATTTGGCCGGAGGGTTCAGATTTTCCCTGGGCCTCGGATCCTTCCGCAACCACATTGACTTCGCTTGCGAGAAGGTCGCAAAAAAGTGATCACATGGCCCCAGGACACTGCAACCGTCATAAATATGAGTCACTTGCCATGAATTTTGATCATGTGATCATGATCTTAAATGTACAAAATGGTCATAAGTCACTTCAAACAGTCACTAAATGAACTGTTGTAAGTTGAGGACTACCTGTATTAAAGAAAATATTAAAAAGTAGATTTTTCAAGGATCAGGATATCTCCATCCCTCAAATATACCTTGTCTTAACCTTATCTAGAATTTTTTTTCTACATAAAGTTGACACTCTATGGAGAAATCAATACCATATTCATTGGTTTCAGTGCATCTTCTCTCCCCTCCCATGCAGTGCACACATTGGAAATTGGTCTGTCAGCATCCCCATGAGCACGAAATCAAAATTCAGCTGCTTGGCAACTGGTTCATATTTATGACCATTGCTTTGTCCCAAGATCATGTGATCACCTTTTGCAAGCTTTTGACAAGCAAAGTCAATGGGGAAGCTAGATTCACTTAACAACCAGGTTACTAACTTATCAACTGCAGGCAATTGAAGCAAGAAAGGTTGTAAAATCATAAAAGTCACTTAATAAATGTCTCACTTAACAGAAATTTTGGGCTCAGTGGTGGTCATAAGTTGAGGACTACTTGTATAAGTATTTTTTAATATTTACTTACTCAATACTACAGTCTTCTGAAGTGATGGAGATAGAAACTACCATTAGTGTTAGCACATGAACTTTGGATTGATTTTATAGAATCATTTTTTGTTCATCATATTTAAGTACCAAATAAAATCACTCTCATTTTCCATGTCTATTCAGGAACTGTTCCTTTAATTATTTTACATCACTTTGGATATTTGTATTAGAAAGTGACTTGTAAATATTCGATAAGAAATAAATAATCATAAATAACCATTAATTACTCAGTGCTTGTGTTTTCATTTTTGTTCAGCCTCTAGGAAATGCAATTAACAATTGCTGTCAGGTATACATAGCTATATTTATCAGATTAAAGCCTATTTTAATTAGCACACAGTTTAGTGTTATGTCTCTGGCCAACCATCCTAATAGTAGCTGTGAATATTGCACTTGGATTTATGCGGCTGAGGTTCATATAACTGTTTTCTTATGCTGAAGAAAAATCTTGAGCAAATCATAATTTCTCAGTGTTGCTGAGTTCAGAGGTCATTGTGATTCCAATATGTCACTCCCAATGTCTTAGAAAGGACAAAATGCAATTAGAATAAAGAAACACAACCTATGAAAATGAATTTTGTGACTTTTTAGCACCAAATATTGTATGTAAATAGATAAATCCCATACAATGTGCATAGCATGCCCACAATGCAGTGAACTATAGAGCAATATAAAAATAAAATCTGTAAGACGTACATTTTTTAAAAGGATCACAGATCTTTATAAAATATCATGTGAAATGTGAAAGTAACAATATATTCCATGATACCTTGGCCTTGGTTTATGTTCTCTCTTCTCTAAACGGATTCTGCAAAAGAGTTTATATAGTTGCAACACCGTTTCTTCCTGCCATTTTATATACAGAAAAACTGACAGCTAAACTTGAAATTGTCAGGCAGTTTCCTGTTTTGCTGGTTTTACTCTTAAAATGTTTGCTTTTCAACTGAATGCTTCACTTGCTTTCCAGCCATTATTTACTTTGAGAAAAGTTGATTGTAGAGCAAATAAAAATCTATGGTTTTATTATTTTAGATTGGGATGAATGTGTAATCAAATTAAATAAGCCAACAGTACTTTTTGGGGTCACCTATGGAATGTCTATACTTGGGTATCCTTTTGGATTTCCTGAGTTGCCAAATTCCTCTCAGCAGAGACAGGAGGGGTATTTTCTTTATATGTTCTCCTCCATTACTTTAGAATTAATCTTCCATTTCATTTATCCTTGTTATGAGCAATTAGGCATGCCTGTACAGCTGTATTTTAATTTTTGAAAAAGGAGAGATCATCCTAAGGGAAGATTTCATCACACTCAAATGGGATAAAAACTCTTTACTCAAGATACGTATTGGTTTCTTTTTACATAAATATGAAAAATAAAGGATATACCTTATTCATTAAAGATAAATAAGAGATTATTTAACTGCACTGTTGAAGAAATGCAGTCCTTTTCACTGACCTCAACTAGAAATGGTTCAAAATGTTATTTTGGAATCATAATGGTATATCTTGATGACATCAAGGAAATATTTAAAGTATTGAAATTCACTATAGAAACTATATATGGAAAAGTTTGACTGATTGGAAAATAAACATGCAGTAAGAAAGGACTTTGAAGTTTGAACATTTGAATAGAATAGATATTTGAATAGTCAGAATAAAGGTAGTCCTCGACTTAACAACAATTGAACCCAAAATTTATATTACCAAAAGAGACATTTGTTAAATGAGTTTTGCCCCATTTTACGATCTTTCTTGTCATAGTTGTTAAGTAAATAATTGCAGTTGTTAAGTTACTAACATGGTGGTTAAGTGAATCTGGCTTCCCCATTGACTTTGCTTGTCAGAAGGTCACCAAAAGTGATTATATGAGCTCGGGACACTGCAACCGTCATAAATATGAACCAGTTGCCAATCATCCAAATATTGATCACATGACCAAGGGGATGCTGCAATGGTAGGTGTGGAAAAATTGTCATAAACTAAATGAACTGTTGTAAGTCGAGGACTATTTCTGGTAGCTCTTAATACACTTCTGCTGAATGATGGTTTTTTACAACTTAATTATTGACTGGAAATGAAATATAGGAAGAAGATTTTTTTTAATTGAAATACTGGAGAAGATGTTAAGTTTATAATAATTTGTTAGGGAAAATCATCTTTTATATATCTTTTTTCTTGTTTTTTCTATCTTTCTGCACTTCTCTTTTTCTTTTATATTTGTTTTCAATTGTCATTACACATTATACTTGTAAGCCCTAATAAAATTACTATAAATTTCTAAGATGGCGGCACCTGGATCGGCTGCGGCTGCATTGGCTCTCAAAGGTGAAAGGTTTTTAGAGGGATATAAGGGATATAGGCCACATGATTGGGAAGGTTTTAATGTGTTTGAGCAACATGGTGGGACTAAGCTAACATATGACCAACAATCTTTGCTGGTATGGTGAAGTTTTAGCTGTTGGTGAGACTGTTAAAAGTTGTTGGCGCTGTTTGAAATTGTTCTGCCAGAAGCAAGATCTGACTGCTGGCACAGTGATGGTTTCTATTGCAGATCAGGGCTGTTTCCAAAGGAGGCAGAAGAGGAGAGGTCCTGGGGCTTATGGAGCAAAGGAACTGGATGACACTGTCAGCAGGCCCAGAGGAAAAGAGAGAGGCATTTGGAGGAGTTGGAGGTGGCAGCGTGCTCCAGGGGTGAAAAGGAGTGAGGGCCCTTTAAGGAAAAGGTGGAAGAGACAGGATCAGAAAAAAGGAAAGGAAGTGAGGTTGTCATGCAGGAATATAAGCTAATTTGAGAGCTAATCCATATGGAGCTCCGTTTCCATCTGTCCTGTTTGCCATCGTTTGCTCCTTAGAGACTAAAATGGACGTTCTGAAACTTGAGCTGGCCTCAAACAAGGAGTGTATATCGGAGGTGGTGACCCTTTGAGAGCTGTATGCAACAAAATTTCATTTTGATGTATGTTGATTGGTGTACATTCAAAGTGACAAAGTTGTTGTTGTTGTTATAAAAAAAACATTTAAAAGAATGTAGGAATATTTGGTACAGATATTTTCAGCCCTTCTTACTCATGCAATGGATATTATTTTATAAGAAAAAAGTAATGCCATTTGAAATAAGAACTGCTTCCACAAGAGCACAAAAGAAGCTCACCATGTTCCTAAAAAGATAATTTATTTTCATCCAGAACAAATATATTATGTTTGGCTTGAAATATTGTAAGTAACCTGCCTTGAACAAATAATGTCTTAAAGATTAGGCCAGGCAATCCACTATGTAACACCATTGGAAAGTTAAATAGATGTATTTTATACACAGATCTATTTCAGCATTTTGGCTGACAGGTTCATGGAATAATTTAGAAGCTGAGATGCAAAACTAGCTGTTGAATCCAATTGGATACAAGATTTGAGGTCAGCTGGCAGTGATTTCAAAGAAAGAGTCATAGGAGACACACTCACATAAAGATGATTTTAAGGAATCTCAGTGGCATTTTCATGAGTCCATTTGAATTCTAAGTCATGTGCAGCTGCAACACATTTTACTAAGGATACACTATGTTCAGCAACACCACCCAATATTTTTTTCTTAATTCAAACAGTGAGGCTGGTTTGTGCAATTTTCAGGATTTCTTTTCAGGGTTTGACACAATAATATTATCTGATGGTGCCGGCATCAGACTGATGATTCATATCATAAAACTTTAATTCTTCTCAAGCATTTTTTTCAAGGAGAGTGCAGAGACCACTACATAGTTACAAAGTCAGAATACCAACTGGTACTCATGAATTATTACTCACATTGAACTGTGATCCTGTCCATTTGGGGGTAAAAATAATCTAAATTCAGTAGCTGATGTCTCCCAGAGGATGGCTACCCTGACATGAGGTAAGAGCTCAACAATTTCCATAAACCTGAGATTGATGTTAGCACCAAGTTTTGATAAGGTCACTGTGCCAGCATGAATGAAAGGGGAAGAGGATAATACATAATAGGCAATGAGGATAAGTTGGGTTCCAACTCACCTAGGAAAAGAATCCAAAATCCAAGAAGGCAATAGCAGACTATTATGGGATTGTCCAGAAATCTGTATAGACTTAGCTAAAATATTTGGACACAGTTTGGATGCCAGATGGTGAAGATCAAAAGAACCACACTGATTACTGGAAAAACCTTTGGCCTTCAGATGTAAATACAAAATTGTAAGTTAATCTGCACAGTGATGGTGTTATTGCAAATGTCTTAATTTGGAGTTGAGAAATTCTAGTTTAATTGGGGTTTTATCTGAATAAAAGAGCAGGAATGAAGAGAATGTAAAAAAGCACCCATCATCAATGGATACCATGAGGTAAGAGATAAGATAAATCCAAATTGCTTCTTCAAGAAAGCAACAGTTTAACAAGGCATAAGATGTTTGAAATCCAATCAGATATAAATTGTGTACACTTATTGCATCATTCAGACAAAATTAATCATCTATTTTGCCCTACTGTTTCCTACAGTATAATAAAGATATAGTTTATAGTCCTGTTTTTGTGTGTGTGTGTGTGTGTGTGTGTGTGTGTGTGTGTGTGTGTGGAAGGCCTACCACTTACATCCCCAATTATGGCATAAACATGCCCTGGTAATTATTTTTATGGTATGTTACCTCAAACCCAGCCTATATCTGAAGTAAAGTTGTTGTTAGCTGTTGCTGTTTTAGAGTTATATTTTCCTTTTTCTCCTAACCCAAGTTTCGCTGGGGACACACTTTATCAGTTTTGGTTGCCACCAACTCCACAGGCAATTTCTGGGCATTGCCAGTCACACTCCCTGGCTGCCAGATCTGCTACACCCCTACAGAAATGGCTGAGGATAGAATTCACCCATTATTGATAGTTTTCTCCTGATATACCCTACAACTTTCTTTAATATTTCTGACTTTCAGATGGGCTATATGGGGACAGAGGTTTAATTAATTAATTAATTAATCTTTGGAAAAGTACTTGTAATAGGCACAAAGCACCACTGCAGTCAGGCAACAATTCTAAATATCCACTCACATTTACTCATCCCTGTTCCTCCACAGAGTGATTGATAATTGTCTTTCCCATTAACAGATAAAGTTCAGGGAGTCGTGAAAAGAATCTACCAATTATTGACTTCAACTTGTCTCAGTTTGAAAAAGTAAGGAGTATCATTCACTGGCTTACAGAGATACAAGAGGGATTGGTGATAATGGCAACTGCATGTATGCTGCTCACTGCCAACTCAGAAATGTCTCATTGGTGCAATGGGTGACTTTGGTTGACACTGGGATGGAATTGGAGACGAATCCAGATGATGTATTAATTTGTGCCTTTTATAAATAATCAATGAATTAATGACAAAAATTATTTTGGAATCCATAAAGAGTCCCTAGTGACTGATCTTCCTGCACAGACACAAACATATCCAATCCCAACTGAGGGTCAGGGGCCAAGATCAGCAAAGGAGGAAAATCCCAGCTTAAGGATTCAGAACACAAAATACACTTTATTAATCTTTATAACTTGTTGACCAAGGCAATCAGAAACTGGGAAAGGAAAAATTTGATAGAGCATCTGACAGAAAGCAGAACCAACTATAAGAGGAGAAGGAGGAAGATGATAAAAAATATTTTCAGTTGCTGAGAGTTTTCCCCCTATTTTGAGAGTTTGAAAGCTCCTAAATCCAGGACAGTAGTAAACATACACAGATGAGATAACAGATTGTTATTGCCATCTTCCCAACCCCTAATCCTGATGTGCTGGATCCAATAGTTTAGTTGGAGCTGGAGTTGTGGTGCTAATTGGGAATTGTAGTCCAATGCTACAGGTTTATATTATAATTATTTTTTGATAATAGTTCTAAGAATGCAATTTCCTGGGGTGAAAATAGAAACTGAAAATAGAAAAACCAATACATTTAAGAATAAATAAGGTGGAATATCACTAAAGTCATGGGATACACTTGACTTTTTGGCATCCCAAGGCAGCCTTGATCTTCTATCTATGCAATATTCTATTTGAGGTCCTGCAAGTGAGTATATAACACTCTTGGGGGACTCAGCTGCTTCTCTTTTTCTGCCTCTTTCAAGTCACTCTAAATCTAAAATAATAGAGGAGACATGCAAAACTGATGTTCAGTTTTTAAATGGAACATTTATTTTCTACTAAGGGTTGGCTAGAAGTATGCCAAACATTCCTTATACATAATACTATTCAGATACGTAAATGGAAACTGAAGCACAAATCATCACTTTACTTCCAGAGGTATTAGGACTTGAAGACCAGCTCTAGTTTCTCTTTGACAGGGAAGGACTCACCTGGCAGATCTTTTAAAGGCAGAGGAAAGAAGTGAAGGAACTTGATGATTAAACTACTTTGTTTACTGCCTGAAAATTATATAGACTCTGTTTGCAGTCTGCTTATAGAAGACTCTTTTAGATCCACAAGCTATTCATACTGCTTGCTCTTACAAGCACATTAAATTCCTTTTGCGGGCATTGTCACCCTGCTGCCATTTTCATCTCTCATATTCTCAGAAACAATTTGAAGGCAATCTTTCTCTTGACTTGGAATGCTGAAAAAAAGAAGTGAAAATTATTGTTCTGTCCTGAACTTCTAAAGGTCCTACATCTACAAAATTTCTCCAGCCTAAACTAAAAAAAAAAGGAGAGAAAAGAAAAAGAAATCCAATCTCTTGGCATTTTATAGACAGTTATTCTGAGCATATTTCATTCATGCTTGTTGGATTGAGCGACTAAAGGGGAAACTGGAAAGCCATTAAGCTAACATTCCACTTCCAAAAAGCAGCAGGGGAAGGGGTTTAAGGAAAAAAATCCCTCCAATGAAAACTTCAGCATCATCCCTTTCCAGTAGTAAAAATCTTGTTTGGCACTAGTTTCAACTATCCTGAAAACAAGTCAGATATACAGTAAATCAGTTCAACTCTTCAGCAGTGTTGTCATGGAAATGCAAAGATTTGGAAGGAATTTCAAATCTCAGAATCCTTAGGTAGAAGGGCCCACAGTTCTCACTGAGATACAGGAGTATCTGGACAGACTTGAACACTGGGCGCTATCTAACAAAATGAAATTCAATGGTGAAAAAAGCAAGGTTCTACATTTAGGCAAGAAAAACCAAATGCACAGGTATAGCACAGGGGGTACCTTGCTCAATAGTAGTAACTGTAAGAGGGACCTCGGAGTCCTAGTAGACAATCACTTAAATATGAGCCAGCAGTGTGCTGCAGCTGCCAAAAAGGCCAACACAATGCTAGGCTGCATTAACAGAGGGATAGAATCAAGATTACGTGAAGTGTTAATGCCACTTTACAATGCCTTGGTAAGGCCACACTTGGAATACTGCATCCAGTTTTGGTCACCGCGATGTAAAAAAGATGTTGAGACTCTAGAAAGAGTACAGAGAAGAGCAACAAAGATGATTAGGGGACTTGAGGCTAAAGCATATAAGGAACGGTTGCTGGAATTGGGTATGTTTAGTTTAATGAAGAGAAGGACGAGGGGGAACATGATAGCAGTGTTCCAATATCTCAGGGGCTGCCACAAAGAAGAGGGAGTCAAGCTATTTTCCAAGGTGCCTGAAGGCAGGACTAGAAGCAATGAGTGGAAACTAAGCAAGGAGAGAAGCTACCTAGAACTAAGGAGAAACTTCCTGACAGTTAGAACAATTAACCAGTGGAACAACCTGTCTCCAGAAGCGGTGAATGCTCCAACACTGGAGGTTTTTAAGAAGAAACTGGACAGCCATTTGTCCAAAATGGTATAGGGTTTCCTGCCTGAGCAGGGGGTTGGACTAGATGACCTCCAAGGTTCCTTCCAACTTTATTATTATTATTATTATTATTATTATTATTATTATTATTATTATTATTATTATTATTATTATTATTATTATTATTATTATTATTATTATTATTATTATTATTATTATAGCTTTGTAATTCATTTACTTACAAACCTCTTCTCTCCATAGTGAATTCTAACAGCAAGGAGATCAAATTCCAATTTTCCAATTTCTTTGTAATTAAAAAAATTATGATGGTTCTACCTACTATTTATTTTTCGGGATGCAAGACTTTTCCTAGAAAGACAGATTCCATCATAAGAGGTCCCATCTTGAGTTTGCCTGACAACTCAGACAGTGGCCTAGTATGGCTGAATTTATACAATACACTATTTCAAAATGAGGCTGGCTTGCTTGTGCCTCAGTATGATGACTAGTTTCTGGTTCAGTGCTAATTTGATAAATAATGGTTAAAAAACATGAGTTACCATATTGGGACAATATAGTTCCTGTTATTCACCTAAAGCAATATTAATAACTGGGTTGTATCTAATATGGTTGCTTTCATAACAAAGGGCAGTGTCCAGTGATTCCAAAATCCCTGGCCTGCGCTTGTTTTTAACAGCTGCTGCAAGCAATTGTATCTAGGAGCTTCTCTTTCCTTAGTTGGGAACACAATTTAAGAGAGAGCCACTATTCCTCCAGGCTTTGCTGGAGGATGGGGATTTTCCTTTCTTTGCTCATAAAGGAACTAGTACCTCTAACATCTGAGTAGCAGTGATTGCTCTTGGGGGAGACTGGAAGGGAAAAGCCACTAATTTACACAAGAGAAAAAGGAAACAGACCCAGTCCAAACAGATATTATCTTCTTTTTTTCTTCTTACAGTGATAGGCACTGTATGGGCTGGCATCAGAGATTCTTTGCTTTGTTGACTCAGTTAATCCTGACTGGTTTTCTGGCTATTGGCACCTGCTTGTCCTTTCTGCTTTCATGTCAACAGACCTGCCAGACAACATTGCTCTTGGACTATTGTTCTTCTTGGTTTGCCTTTGGGCATAGTTCTCTCTAAGAGCAATGGGCCTCATTAGCCCAGAAAGCTTCATCTAAACCCCAATAACCTCTGAGCTGCCTTGCTTTAGGGTCATGATTTAATGAGAGATTTGTTCATTCAAGAAGTCTCTCAAACTTCAAGGCTAATTGGTGAAAGAAAAGCTTTGATATCTAGTTGCATTGTAGAATTCACCCCACAGCCTAAGACTAGATGCCCATGCTCTGACATATATAGCTATACTGACCCCTAGGGGTTTAACTGATCAGTAGATCTCTTTGGGATCTGAATATACCGTGTATATATATATATATAGAGAGAGAGAGAGAGCCTGTGTCTGGCTAAAACAAGACAAAGTATGTCATTTCTCATTTCTAAAAGACTTTCTTTGTGTGAAAGACCAAAGGGGTATCTATATATCTTCAGAATAGTTTCCTCTCCAAAGGAAGAAGAGTTATCATATCTATGAAGTGAAAAAGCTATTCCAGTAGTTCTGTAATATGTAATCTAATTTCATTGAATTTCTGAAGTTACAGAATTCAAAAAATAAAATATCTATAAAAAAAGAAATGAAAAGAAACAGCTTAATAAAGATTGATCTATCTAGTTTAATGTGATCTGACTCAGACAAGCTCCTTAAGATCTTTCCCACCTATTTCTTGGTTCAGCAATGCAACCAACTGAACAAGGATTTTTTTTTTCCATGCAAGGCCTGTCCTTTTGTCAACATAAAACCTTTAATCTCTTTGTCAGCCTTAGTTTCTGTGCCAAATACAATGTCTCTTCATAGAAACATATGCTTGTCTGAGTGGGGAAGTTGCTCCTTTCTGTAATGGTTCTTCACAATTGCCCCTCCAAACGTTGCATATTAAAAAAACATTTAATTTATTACATGGCCATATATACTTGACAAAAGGATGAAAAACAAATATTTGGTTGTATTGCCCCCTTATAAGCAGGCCTTCTGGAACTTAACTCGTCTTTTGCAGGTAATCCATGTTTAATAACCACTTGTTTAGCGATTGTTCGACTTAAAACAGTGCTAAACAAGTGGTGCTTATCACCAATCCTTGTACTCACAATGGTTGTGGTGTCCCCCCAGTCACATGATTGCGATTTGGGTGCTTGATGCCTGGTTCACAGTTATAATGTCACAACATCCCTCAGTCACATGATCACCATTTGAGATCTTCACTGCTGACTTCCAGCAAGTAAATGGTACAATGGTAAAATCAGCAGAGGTCACAAATGGTCACCATATGATGTTATGTTTAATGATGGCATCATATTTGCTTAACTAGGAGAACTGGATGTGCTAGAACTGTTGTCACCAAATGGTGCACTCATGTGGCATCATGCTTTACGAGCACAGCACTTAGCAGTGGAAATTCCAAACCTAATTACGTTAAGCAAAGGAATACCTGTATGTTTAATGTAATTCAGAAAATAAAACAGAATGCATTCAAATGGGGGAGCTCTTGATTAATTTTCAATTAGAAATGATCAAGTGATCCTGTTGCTTTTACTATCTACTGTCAATGTTAACCCATTGATAGAAGCTGTTTCCATTGGCCACTTTCTTCCGCATTGGAGCAACTAATCTCAGAGCGAGCAGATCTATTCAACACTTAAAATGTTGACCACATGGGATTTTTTCCTGCCTCCCTCTATCAAGAGAAGTCTTCCTGGTTGAGATCCATCCTAGCATGCTGGAGTTAAAATATGACAGCTCTAGAAAGATGACTTTTCAAAGAAGAAAATATATAGAGGTGAGAGAAAGAGAAGAAAGGAACTCATAGCTATGAAGATTTAATAAAACATAGTGGGGGGAAAATAGCCCAAACAGCATTTCTTTTGGACCCTCCCTGAACAAAACAAAGTTCACTGCCCTTCATCTATAGTTTATTTACACATAAAGTAAACATTAGAGTCAAGATGTTTAAAAGCTGCATACCACATTTAACTCCAAAATGCAGCCATCCCTATTCCTGCATTTATGGATACAATAGAATTACCAGACAATCAGGAAATCCTTAGGTGGAGAATGGGAAATCCTATTGTTCTGAATTAATTTACTAGGGAATTCCATTGTGGAAAATCAGTGTCAACTGTGAATTTCAAAAAAGCCCACATGCTAAGTTGAAATGGATACTGCATTTTTGGGAAACTTCTATTGTTGCATGTTTGATATAATGTTCATCCTAAAGGGATTTTCCCCCCACCTTACATTTCCATCTGCATTTCTAAAAATACAACTTTCTCTCCTTTCAGAATGATGCTTATTTATATTTTAGTATTAAACATTATTGTTCTAGAGCAATTATTGCTGTAGAACCCATTTTTTCTTTTTCCCAAAATAGTGATTACTCATAATCTACTACTATGCTTGAAGTTCTTCAAACATGCACATGCAATAATAAAATGAATATCAGTAGAATTAGAGCAAAGTATTGAATACTAGACATCAAGACAGTAACTATTTAATAAATGTGTCTCCCATTAAAATAGTACTACCGTAGTAATTGTGGTTCTCATCTTGATGTACTTAGTCTAAAAGAGTCTAAAATAAAAAGACCCTCATAAATGGCACCTGGTTCATGATATTCCCAAGATACTCAATATAGAACTATACTGAAACAGAAAAAAAGGGTAAGGATTTAGGACAGTGATGGTGAACCTTTTAGAGAATGAGTGCCCAAAAACTGGCCCTACAACCGCTCCACCCCCTGCCCCGCCCCTGCTCTGCCCCCACCCTGTTCCCTGCCCCGCCTGCCCGCAGGGCCACTCACTGCCTCCAGGACCCGCCGCAGATCGCCCAGGTAGTCCAGCAGCACCATGGCAGCCATGCCCTCTGCCCGTGTCCCGCAGCATCAACTGTGCATGATGGGGCATGAGGGCAGAGTCTTGTCTATGGTGCCTGGCTGCCATGTCCTTGGCTGTGCTGCTCTGTGTGGGCCACCCTCAGGGGACGACTCTCCTTCAGGGGGACTGCTGGCGAGGAGGGGGTCATGGGGGGAGTCAAGGCTAGGGCAACGGCATGTGTGTCCATAGAGAGGGCTCCGAGTGTTGCCTCTGGCACGCATGCCATAGGTTTGCCACCACTGATTTAGGAGTTGGGGAGGAGGCAGCAATACAAAACAATGAGGTACTATGTCTAAAAAAGTTGTGCAAGAAAAAGTTCTTACCGTAGTTACAACTTAAACCTCGAATCTTTCTGAAGTGGCCTATAAGAAATAATACAATACTCAAGAGTTCTTCTTCATTGTGAATAAACTATAAACTTTAATAAAATGGGGATTGCTTTTTAATAGAATTGCATTACAGCACTTTGATGAGACTAAAATCGTATGGCTAGATCATAAATCAATTTTTACCATATATATATATATATTTTAAAAAGGACCTTGTGGTTTCCAATCCTTGAGTTGCAACATTGTAGAATAACAAATGTTTTGGTTCAAAGCACTCTAAGATAATCTGATTTTCATCTTGGTATGTCTGAGTTATGAAGCATAGCATAATATTCTTATTGTACTTTTCTTTGATGCATGGCCAAACCATTACAGTGATTACAGTAAGTGATAAGTGCCATATATGAAAGGAAACAATCAACTCAGATCAAGCAACACGGGGGGGGGATTTTATATCATCTGACATCTCTGTGAGCAATTTTTTCAGTAATTCATGTCTTAAACTATATTTAATTGAGATACTTATTGCACAGACTTAATCCTAATTATACCATGAATCGTCTCAAATTCTGCCTTATAAATGTTGTCATGTTCTAGATTTTCACTGATTTTTAATCCATGTCTTCATCAAATTCCAAGAAATAATGTGCAGAAATTAGGGCAAGATACTAAACACTACCCTATTGAAAGTCAAAGCAGCTAGTCTTTCTAATAAATCTAAAAAACTGGAATAAATAGCAAAGGTTGTCTTATCATGCAAGCTGCATGCCCCCCTCCACCCCAAATCCATATCTTCCTTTTGGAAGAGAAAAGAATGCTATCAATATCCTTTATTTTGAAATGCAAAAACATATTTTATCATGTACAGAATATAAACATCACAGCTGCGTACTTATAAGACATTCCTTATCAAAAGATTATGCCTACTTCCACAAAATCATTTTCCCTTAAATGGTTAACTGTTGAAGCAAGCTGAAAGAAGGTGACTTTTCCTGCCACCCAATGTCATTAAGAATTAAAGGCATATAGTAGCTCCTAAAAGTAACTGGAATTGGTAAAATTACATCTTTGGGTTTAACTCAAATCAACAACCATTGACATAATGCCAGTTTAAAATGGCCTTTTCTAATGGGAAGAGCAATTGCTAAAGCCATTTCTGGAGCAAATATTTGCTATATGTGAGTTTAATCTTTGCCACTGTAATGACCCAATATTCTGCATATTGTTTTAATATACATTTATCCAAAGATATCACTCTTTTTATTACCTAATGTTGAATTCTCCTTTTCATGCATTTATTTATTCACTTAAATTATACAGTGCAGTAATGAAAAACAGATCCTTGAATTTTCATTCCCCCCCCCATGAAAGACATGGTAGCATCTAACTTCATATTTATAGCTTAATTATATTCTAGTGAATGTGAGATTATAGCCTTGCTGGAATGAATTATAAAAATTATATTTTGAACAATTAAAATTTAACCGTGAGATTTACTCTTCAAACTGCCAGATGAACTTACCTTCTCTCTAAACTTTGCTGAGATAGTAGACAGTCTTTTTAAAAACATGTAACCTCAGAGGCAAATATCACCTACTTTTCTTTATTCAGGCCTAAGAAACACACACATTCCACCAGAGTAAGAAGTGGCTCTTAAGGCTAAATAATCCCATGAAGCTGTCATATTTCAGATAAAGCCAATGACTCACACAATCCAGTGTTATCTTGGTATTATTGCTTTCTGTCATAACTCTTACTTATTACTGCTAGTTGATCCTTTTACCAGTATAAAGCATCTGGCATTAATTGTAATAGTTTCTATTCTCAGTAGACAAACCAGCTTTATTGCTATAGCTTCGTTATTACAGATTACAACTTAGGAATTTTGGAGAATCATCTGCCTTGCTCAGTTCAGGCAGTTTTAATCAGTTGCATCAATTAATTCAACTAATCTTGAAATTAGTAAGTCCTATCGTTAGGTTCTACCTAAATTAGGCAGGGTCAGAAGTGGGTTAGACAGCATCACCACCAGATGGATCCATAGCTGGCTGACCGGTCGTACTCAGCGTGTGGTCCTCAATGGAACCGCATCTACATGGAGGGAAGTGTGTAGTGGGGTGCCCCAAGACTCTGTTCTGGGCCCAGTGCTCTTCAACATCTTCATCAACGATTTAGACGAGGGGATAGATGGGGAAATCATCAAATTTGCAGACGACACCAAGCTGGCAGGACTAGCCAACACTCCAGAAGACAGGCTTAGGATACAGGAACATCTGGACAGACTTGAACACTGGGCGCTATCTAACAAAATGAAATTCAATGGTGAAAAAAGCAAGGTTCTACATTTAGGCAAGAAAAACCAAATGTACAGGTATAGTATAGGAGGTACCTTGCTCAATAGTAGTAACTGTGAGAGGGACCTCGGAGTCCTAGTGGACAATCACTTAAATATGAGCCAGCAGTGTGCTGCAGCTGCCAAAAAGGCCAACACAGTGCTGGGCTGCATTAACAGAGGGATAGAATCAAGATCACATGAAGTATTAATACCACTTTACAATGCCTTGGTAAGGCCACACTTGGAATACTGCATCCAGTTTTGCTCACCACAATGTAAAAAAGATCTAGAAAGAGTACAGAGAAGAGCAACAAAGATGATTAGGGGACTGGAGGCTAAAGTATATAAGGAAAGGCTGCTGGAATTGGGTATGTCCAGTTTAATGAAGAAAAGGACAAGGGGGAACATGATAGCAGTGTTCCAATATCTCAGGGGCTGCCACAAAGAAGAGGGAGTCAAGCTATTTTCCAAGGCGCCTGAAGGCAGGACAAGAAGCAACAGATGGAAACTAATCAAGGAGAGAAGCAATCTAGAACTAAGGAGAAACTTCCTGACAGTTAGAACAATTAACCAGTGGAACAACCTGCCTCCAGAAGTGATGAATGCTCCAACACTGGAAGTTTTTAAGAAGAAACTGGACAGCCATTTGTCCAAAATGGTATAGGGTTTCCTGCCTGAGCAGGGGGTTGGACTAGATGATCTCCAAGGTCCCTTCCAACTTTATCATCATTATCATCATCATCATCATCATCATCATCATCATCATCATTATTATTATTATTATTATTATTATTATTATTATTATTATCTTTTCTTGCTCAATTTATTCATTGCTTAAGAAATTGATTATGATGTAGTCTTCTAGCAAAATAATCTGCCCATAATTCCAAGTCCTATTGGATAAAGTTCAAAGTAAAGGGGAATCCATTCAAGAAATTACTTTTTGATTATGCTTTAAAGAAACTGGTAGAAATCACATATATTGAGTTCAGAAATCACTGAAGTTATAATCCAACTTTTAAAAACAGATTCATCATTTGTTAATGCATAGAGGACATTTTCTTTTTTCAGGGTAATTTATTCAAAATATCAAAACAAGTTTAAGAACTAAAAGGGAAGTGATGACCTCCAAGGTCCCTTCCAACTTTATAATAATAATAATAATAATAATAATAATAATAATAATAATAATAATAATAATAATAATAATAATAATAATAATAATAATAATAATAATAATAATAATAATAATAATAATAATGTTTAAAAAAAGTCTGGACAAAGGCAAACTTCATCCATACTAGTGAAAGAAAACCATGTCACCAGAAGTCAAGCTTGACTTGAAGGGAATCAAATCAATTTTTAACACAATTCTTTTTATTACATCAGTTATATTTTATAATGATATATATTTAATGATGGTGTGCCCAGGAGCTCTATATGGTGGTAAGAGCTGGCCATAGAGATGCACATACTTTCTTGGTTGTTAAGGGTTTTCCTCTTGGACCATGTTAGCAATGACACAGTTCAGAAGCAAATGGGCACCATGCCAATATCAGAGAAAATGCAGGAGAAACACCTACAGTGGTATGGCCAGGTTCTATGAGCAGCACCCACCCTGTTGCCTACATTGCCTTCCATTTTAATATAGATGGCAAGCATCTGTGTGAAAGGCCGAAGCAAAGATGGCAAGCTACAATAAATGCAGAAATAAAAAATGTCTAGTTGGACCTAGATGCTGCATAGGATTGTATAATATGGCACTTGTTGATCTGAAAAGTGAACCCTGCACTTGTGGGAAAAATACTAGGATGATGATGATGATGATCATGAATAGAATAGAATAGAATAGAACAGAACAGAACAGAATAGAATCTGAAAGGGACCTTGGAGGTCTTCTAGTCCAGCCCCCTGCTTCAGCAGAAGAACCTATACCATTTCAGTCAAGTGACTGTCTAGTCTCTTCTTAAAAATCTCCAGGGATGGAGCACCCACAATTTCTAAAGGCAAGCTGTTCCCCTGAGTTATATTTTATAATAAAGTGGGCTATCATCACATAATTGCCTGGCAGGACTGAAATAATCCAGGCTTTTGATCTCCTTTGATTTAATGTCCAATTGCCTTTCACAAGCAGGCTAAGTGGCATCACCAATCCCATCACATGAAATTCCATCTCATTATTTCTCTCATCTCCCTCCCGGGATACGATAGAGAATGACTGTCTTCTTCTGAATTGAAATTCATGGTTTATATCCGCTGTAATACTGCCCTGCAGCGTAAAAGAGTTGGCTGAGTGCAGCAGACCCAGTGTGACAACCCTAGTAGAAAAATAGAAAAGACAAAAACTACAAAGAAATAGTTTTCAACCTCCTTTACAGAAGTTATATGTACAATTACAACTTTATCTTTTATTCTAAAGTTACAACATAGCTCTCTTTTTTCTATAATCTATCCTGTAGAAATATCAAAACCATAAATCTGAAGTTATTTTTTTCTGTTTTATGCAAAAAGTCCATATGGAATTTCCAATCAGCAATGTATGTAGCTATTGTTTTTTCTCCAGTCAAAGAAGTCAATTTAGCCATCTCAGCAAGTTCCATCATCTTCACCAATCATTCCTCCATTGTGAGCAAAGCCCAATTTTTCAAACTGTGTGCATACAATAATCTTTTCTACAGTTATATGATTTTTTTAATGCTTAGCCTTCAGTCGTAAAAGAAAAACCTCTAGTTTCAATTTTATATTAATCTTAAAAATCCTCTGAATTATTGTGTGTGTTTGAGACAAGAATCCTCTAGTTTTTTTCCATGTCCACCAAGCATAGTAAAATGTCCCTTCTAGTTGTTCTCATTTCCAACATAAATTTGAAGTTATAATTTCAATATGCTTTTTTTTTCTTTCTGTAATGTATCTGCTAGACATTTCTTTGGATTATTTGCAAACTCATTTTTTTTCGGTTTTACAAAATTCATCTTCACTTCCATTTCTCTTACTTTTAAAGGCAACTGTTGTAAGAGCTTAATTTGTTGAGAAATACTTACCTTTTCTGGATATTTCTTTAATTCTTCTTTTCTCTTTATTTCCTTCAAAATAGCATAGAATGTGGTTTCATTAGGCCTCAAATAATAATATCTGAAGGAGGGTGCAATGTGTGCATGAATCACCCCTCAAGGCTGCTTCCGGAAGCAACACAGCCCCCTGACTTCTAAGAAGAAAGAAAAGCAGTCTTGATGCTTTATAGTGCTTTGCTTCTCTCTGCACTTGCTTCCCCAGAGCCTGTTCATTTTCCTTTGACAATTCTAAGAGTGAAAAAAAGGCCACCATTTTGGCTTTTGCCCATGCTGTAGAATGCTTGGAGGAGACTATGAAGCAACACTCATTTTAGAATTCTCTGGAAATCCTTTCCCACCTTCCAAGTACTGAAGATGCTATTGGTGGTGGTAAGCACTTAAAAGAGCTTCCATCATGCTGTCTTTTGGAACTTTCCTTAGAATCCTTGTCCAACTTTTGCAAATGAAGGAGAGAACCCTGAGGACATACGATAGAAGATGATGGGGTGCCTAGAAGGCAGTATGCAGTGTATCATTAAGGCAAATCACACCTCCTCTTTGTCTTGATATAAAGAATTACATCATTTTCCCAATGAAAAGATCTTCACTGTGACAAATTTAAGCTGCCTCACATAGGAACAATTGCTCTTTAGAGAGTATATTGTAAAAAAAAAAATGTTTCAGTGGTGGGATATTCTCTGTTTAGGCTCCCTAGCTGCTTTAAACATCAATTGTACAGGATTTCTAAACATTTAAAGCTGCTTCTTGGATCTGATTCATTACTTTTATAAAATAATGTGATGAATGTTATGATAAGACACTCAACTTCCCTGTGATCAGCTGCTGTAAGCAGACAATAAAATACTTTTATTCCTATGGTTAGAAATGGTTTACCATGATCAATTACTGCTACTTGTACTTAACCTTTGTCTTAGCTGCTGAAATATTCTGTGCAATTGTAGCCAAAACAAACAAATCGAGTAGAGGGCAATGTTTTCCATAGTAATCTCTTTTTATTATATCCAACTTATTTCCTTTTGCCTGACAAGCATACTATCAAAGAAACTATAAAATGTAATGGCATCATTAAAATATAATAAATTTGATGCCGGGCAAGAGTTTCCCAACACAAATGGTTGTTTTTTTAAAAAAAAATCAGTTCTACTGTGTTTCTGTATTTTAATTTCAATTAACAAGACCCAAGAAGGGATTATATAACTGGCTTGGTATGAAGGTTTTAGTTTCCATGCCAGTGAGATAATTACTCAGTCATAACACCATCTTCAGTGCCAACAATGTGATTAATGTAGTAATTGTGGGATTTGAAGAGAATCAGGAGATATTACTTGAAATGTACAATGTCTAGAGTGATACAGCCTTGAAGAAGGTATTTAACAGCTATTGTGGAAACACCAGCTTAGTCCTGAAAGATATGAGGGAGTGAGAAAGAAACTCAAGATTGTCCATTTTGATGCTCTTTGGTATAAGAAATAGTGTTGAGAGATTATTTAGTTTCAAGATTCCGCTAATATATCTGGCAATAATAGAGTTCCATTCGTGCCCACTTGGCTTATCTCAAAGGGTTGATGCCATGAATTATGCTCTAACAATGCTAACCTTCCATTTGGTTTGTCTCAGCATTTACTTTCTCTACAAGCACTGATTTCCCAATTTCTTTTCCTATTTTTGATATCAATTTCTCTCCAAGCTTCCAATAAGGGAAAGCAGAACAGACTTCCAATGTCACTGTTTGCTTTAACCCAAAGACCCCATTAGTTAACTTTAATATTTACTTGCTTATTTACTGGGTTTTTTAAAAAAATCACCAGAGTTACCTATTTTATATTGTAATATCCAGAAAATAGCAAAAGTTAGCGAAGTGGGATTTTGTTGCTTATTTGTTAGTTTCAGTCACTTTAATCAGAGCGACCCAATTCAAATCCTAATTCATCATATGGTGACCTTTTATGAGTTAACTGATGCTACTGCATAGAATTTTTGTTAAGAACAGAAGTGTGTTTGATAGCATCATGTTCATAATCTTTCATTTGTTTCAGAAAAAATGCTACTATCTCTTTCACACCCCACTGGTACAGATGTTAGACTTTGGGATTGTTGGGGAGGTCCTCCTTGACTATGAAACACCAGATATGTGTGCCCATGATCTGGACTTAGGGCACCTATGTCTTCAAGAGGTGCTCCTACATTTCCCCATAGCCAAAGGGTTAGTGTCTCTTGTGTGGAATTCTTTCACTACCTCTGTTGCATGTGAGAATGGAGAAAACCAGAAAAGTGAGAAAGAAAGAAATGGTCTTATGTGATGAAATATAAATCAACTAAAATGGATCTTTAAGAGATAGTCAACTTCACTGAGAAAAGTCTATATTCCAGGGTAAAAAAAATCAATTGTAAGCCGTTTTATGATAAGTTTAGTAATTTCATAAACCTTTCTAGATAAGTGCTTGTAATTCCTCAACTAAAAGCCTCAGGCTTTGTCTCACCACCTATTTTCAAATGATTTTACACAATTTTGTATGTCTCATAAATTGTTTAGAAGAAATATTTGCTTTTTGCCAGATTTCTGTGTGAGAGAATGGATTGTTTTCATCAGTCCATGTCAACCTACCAATGCAATTGAATTCCCATTTAATTTAATACATTTGCTTCTCTGACAGCAGGAAGAAGAAATTCCACTAACTACAATAATGCTATCAGATATGAAACATAAAATTCAGACAATCATTAAATAGCAGCCATATACTGTACTTGTTCTGCCTCTCTTTGCTACTGTCTACTGATTATCTGGATTGCAGCCCAGATCTGATAGACCTAAACTATGAAACCATAGATGTACCCACTGAGAAATAAGAGCCTTATTTCTCTGTAAGCATAAATAGGACCTCAGCATAAATATGAATGAATTGTCAAAAAGTGAAGAACCTTTCTTTCTTTTTCTTTTCTTTTCTTTTCTTTTCTTCTTTCTTTCTTTCTCCTTCCTTATTTCTTTCTTTTTCTTTCTTTCTCCTTCTCTTTCTTTCTTCCTTTCTTTCTTTCTTTCTTTCTTTCTTTCTTTCTTTCTTTCTTTCTTTCTTTCTCTTTTCACATTGTTTGGGAATCAAATGGGAACAATGACTTTTCCATGTGAAAAGCCTTTGAATAAGAACCCTGAACTTTTGTGCTTTAGATGCTGCCTAATTTCTGCTTTCCTCAAAGAAAACACTTTTTAGTTGTATCATTTAGTTGTACCAGTTGTATCATGTGCCAGGAAAGAATAGATAACTTTCTTGGATTCATGCTGGCACCCAATGCTTGTCTCCACCTGCTTATTTAAACCCTTGTCATTACTTTTTTCAGTGTTAGTCATAAAATTACTATGGGGAACAGACAAGATTCAGAGCACATTGTCATGCAATTGCAATGGAACTAAGAGGCATTTAGGGTAGGTCATCAGAATGACTTTCAGCATATATTTTCCACTGCATCAGTGAGTTATGGATGAACACAGATGGCAAATACTACATTAAGATGCACTGAATTTTCAGCTGGCCATTGGGATATGATTAAACAATGGAATGGATAGAAATTGCTGAATAGAAAAAGGATGAAAATCATGATGACTGCTGACAGGCACTGAGAGGGTTAGGAAAGAATAAACAGAGACAAAAATGGTGTCTCTAGAGTAAAGTGGAAGCTTTACTCTTCCACATCCATGGCGAAAATATTCTCCTATAGAATACCTGAACATTTTTACAATGTATGTAACTGATAATTGATATGTATATAATACATTAAAAGGGAATAGAAATGCATATTGTAATTGCTCAAATGAATATCACAATCTAATTGACTGGGTGTTGACTATAACGATTCAGGTCGCAGTCAAGGACTTAAGAGTTTTGAAGGTAATGCCATATAATGTAAGCTGTTCCAAATAGGATTTTTTTCCCCAAGATTAGGAGACTTTAGTCCATTAAGTTTAAAATATCTAAATGGTGGATCCTTTTGACAGTACATCAAGATTCCAATTTCATTAGATATTAGTACTGATCTTTCTCCTCCATAATTTGTAAATTTGTTGTTTTTCATTAATCTGACTACCTTCGGGTATTGCCCCGTCAATAAACAAACTTTCTTTTTTTTTCTATAACTTTAGGAGTTCCAAGTACGTATCAGTCTGAATTCTGAAATCTCAGAAAATTTTGATCTCTTCATTTTGCAAAACTTCTGTCACATGGTCCTAGTAGTTTTTGCAAACAATAAAAAACATATTTTCCACATAATTTTCAGCGACATAATAATGACAACCACTACTGAAGGCTGAATTAAAGGGATAAACAAACAAACAAACAAACAACTTCATGTTAAATATACTAGCCCAACAAGACAGTTGTTCACTTTCTAGTAATTCCTCTACCTCCATAGAAATGTGAGGAGGCTTCAAATAAAGTAACAGAATAACTAACCACTTTCCTTAGGAGCTTTGAATACACTTTGCCCATGCCATATGAATACTCTCCTGAAAAGAAAAGACATAGAAAGGAACAATTTTGCATCTGTTTAGCTTCACCTTCCAAATTGTAAATAGAGAGATAGCTTTTCTGTTGCCAAAAATCCTGAACTTTTCTTTGTTCCCTCTCATAGCTATTCTGTAATTTGTGGCAGTTGCTGACTCAGTCAGCCACCGATATCAACACCCGGCACCATGTCTTACTAAGCAATAAATAAAACAAATGCCCTGGACTGTTGGCTTGGCTGGTGACAGGCTGGCTGCTTGGCTGACTGACATATCAAACAAACAAAGACCAGTGTTACTGTCTATAGAGTCTGCCTCTTGCTTGTCTGGAGTAAAATCCCTGTATCTTCCTGACCTACCGGTATTTGTAAAAAGTAGTGGAAAAGAGAGCTGGAAAAGGAAAACACATAGAATAAAAAATGTGTACATTTTATTGTCTCAGCTTATTACATTTTTTCATGTGAGTAACTTAAGACGGCGCAAAGCTTGCTTATCTTATTCTTACAACCTTGTAAGGTAGGCCAAGACTGGGAGAGGGTCACATCCCAATCCCCCTCAAAGATTGGGAATTTGGTTCCCTTCCAGAAGGAGCCATGCAGTGGACTGTAGTACACAGTCTCGCTCAGTTTTTCTTTCAATATTTTCTCATGCATGCATTTTTCATATCAATTTTCCCTCAGATCTGAATCCCACTGTACCCTGTGATAATCAGTTTCAGTTTCACTGAAAGATTTAAGGTTGTTTCATTTCTACAGCAACAAATATATTTAATCAGCAAAAACAAGATTTCTTTTTTCCCCCTTTGCAAGCACAAAATCTGGAAGAAATTTCCAAATAGAAACAAAATTAAATATATTCTCTTCTTTGGATGAAGGAATCAATTTAACTATCTCTGCTTTTTCTAGCTATGGAGAATAGTATATACTTCTGTTTACTCATTAATCTTTATAAGCTGTCATTATTTATATTCAAAGAATTCCCTATATTATTTCAAAAAAAATTTAACCCTAAAAGGAGAAAACACTTTTTTCTAAATTTTAGAACAGTAACCTTTTCTTTAAAAGCATTTATTGTTTAACAAATAATAAAAAATAAATGTATGATATCGTCTGTTTGATTTTCTGATTTCCTGGAGTTTTCCAGTCTTCTAAAAGCATTTATTATTCTTTGGGAGATGAAGAAAAGAATTATGTGCTATTTCAGACTGTTCTGTTAGATTGTGCTGTTCCTTTGCACTCATTAAGAGCATTAGTGTTGTGTCTTTTTTCTTGGCAAGACACATATTTAGCAAGCTTCATGTACTTTGCCTCCAAGAAACCAACATGATTTTTTTTTTTGCATACTTTGTCCCTGTTCATGCCAAAGAATCATTACAAAATAATCATTATTAAGGCTGTGCACACTGCCAAAATGATTCAGAAAACATACTTTGGACCTTGCATGAATAAAAATAGTATCTGTGATGAATCTTAAATTATGCAGAACTACACAGATTATTTACGTAAGAAACAAGAAAAATTCCACAAGAGCAGATCTGAACACATTGAGTGGCCTCTACATGTTACAGAGCAGTGAGTAAAAAAAAAGAGATAGAAAGAAATTACACAGAAGAGGGGGAAATGAATTGCTTGAAAACTTTTACCTTTAAATTGTCTTGGACATAGTCTATTTCTATTAGAGCGGGGGTTCCCAACGTTTTTGGTTCCATGAACAGGTAGTGGGGGCAGCTTCAGCTGTTTCACGATGGGAGGGGAATGGTTTTGCATTCGCAACCTAAATCCCGCACATGTGCAAATGAAGCTTTGCACACTTTGGTGGCCTGGTTCCCAACAGGCCATGGATTAGTAGCCGTCCAGGGCCCGGGGGTTGGGGACTCCTGTATTAAAGAGACAAAAAGTGAAAGCTGCATTTTGTTGCAGGCTTCACTTCAAAGCACCACCACTCTGAAATAATATACATAGGTTGATATTCTGTGGCAGGATGGACAAAGACAAAATTGTTCTTAAAATGTTTCATTAAAATGATAGGCATTGCTCAAAAATGCAATCATGAATATAACTTCTAATTATATTTGGTTCTGTTTTCTACTGTGGTAATGCTAGACTTGGTCATTTATCTGTTGCTAAAAGTACAAAAGCAATGAAGATCAATGAAACAGAATCTGCAATAAGGAAGTACTTCTGACAAATATTTCAAAACAGATGAAAATAATCAAATAAAAGAGGAACTTCTACAACTTCACCAGAACACAATGAATTATATTTTACAATGGGCAGAGATGCTAGAGTCATGGAAAGCAGCTAACACTGTAGTAATTCCCAAAGAAGGACAACATTTAAATTTGACTCAAAATTATAATCTGGGGCCTCTGCAGTCTGGATTCAGCCCCAGCTACAGCACCGAAACTGCTTTGGTCGCTCTGATGGATGATCTCTGGCGGGCCCGGGATAGAGGCCAGTCCTCTCTTCTGGTGCTTCTTGACCTCTCAGCGGCGTCCGATACCATCGACCATGGTATCCTTCTGCACCGGCTGGAGGGATTGGGAGTGGGGGGCACCGTGTTACGGTGGTTCTCCTCCTATCTCTCTGGTCGGGCGCAGTTGGTGTTTGGGGGGGTCAGAGGTCCACCTCTAGGTTACTCCCATGTGGGGTGCCTCAGGGGCCGGTTCTCTCCCCACTACTTTTCAACATTTACATGAAGCCACTGGGAGAGATCATCCATCGGCATGGAGTGAGATACCATCAGTACCCTGATGATACTCAGCTGTACATTTCCACTCCTGGCCAAATCAGTGAAGCAGTTGAGGTGATGTGCCGGTGTCTAGAGGCTGTGATGGTCTGGATGGGCGTTAACAGATTAAGGCTCAACCCTGACAAGACAGAGTGGCTGTGGGTTATGTCTCCCAAGGACACTTCAATCTGTCCTTCCATTACCCTGGGGGGTGAATCTATATACCCCTCGGAGAAGGTTTGCAACTTGGGTGTCCTCCTCGGTCCACAGCTGACATTGGAACATCATTTATTGGCTGTGGCGAGGGGGGCATTTGCCCAGGTTCGCCTGGTGCACCAGTTGTGTCCTTATTTGGATCGGGAGTCTCTCCTCACAGTCACACATGCCCTTGTCACCTCGAGGATCGACTACTGCAATGCTCTCTACATGGGGCTGCCCTTGAAGAGTGTTTGGAGACTACAATTAGTGCAAAATGCAGCTGTGTGAGCAATTGTGGGCCTTCCACGTTGTGCCCACATTTCGTCAACCCTCCGCATGCTGCATTGGTTGCCTATTGGTCTCCGAGCCCAATTCAAAGTGCTGGTCATTACCTATAAAGCCCTATATGGCTCTGGACCAGGATACTTACGGGACCGTCTTATGCCACATACTTCCCTACGACCGGTGAGAGCGCACAGGGTCGGCCTCCTCCGGGTCCCGTCAGCAAAACAATGTCGTTTGGCGGGTCCTAGGGGGAGGGCCTTCTCTGTTGTGGCGCCCACCCTCTGGAACCAACTGACCCTTGAAGTCCGCATTTCTCCCACTCTCTCAGCCTTCCAAAAGAACCTTAAAACTTATCTTTGCCAGCAGGCCTGGGGATGATTGTGGGTTGTTGTTCGAAAGTTGTACGTGTGTTGGGTATCTATTTTTAATATTTTGATGTTTTGTATATGTTGTGAGCTGCTCCGAGTCTCCGAGTTTTGTATATGTTGTGAGCCGCTCCGAGCCGCTCCGAGTCTCTTCTAGCTTGCTGCTAGAAGCACGAAGCCGAAAGCACCAGCCTGAAGATGACGAATGTGACTTCGTCGAAACGTTGCCAAGACACTTCAAATTCTACGTGGGAGAAAACCCGAAGAACCAAAGACCTACATACAAACACCCGTGAAAACCTCAGAAAACATACACACACACACACACACGCATATATATATACAACATGATAGAAATTACAATAAAATACATAAATATAAAAACCCTTAAGTTAAAAAAGAAACCAATCATTCCACAAACACACACACAAACACACACACACACACACACACACACACACACACACACACACACACACACACACACACACACACACACACATATATATATATATATATATATATATATATATATATATATATATATATATATATATATATATATATATATATATATATATATATATATTCACCAAGATCAATCTGGGTTTTTTTTAACCTAAAAGACATCTAAAAGATAACATGAGAACAAGTTTTATAGATTATAGAACATTTGGAACAGATGAAGCCTTTGAGAATGTTAACTAGCCGTTTTTGTTCAGAGGTTTTAGAAGATGTGAACTTTGGTGAGAACTTTATAAAATGAGTAAAATCCATATATGTTACAGAAAACACAAATTAGCAGACATTTAACAACAGCTTGTGAACTCCAAAAGGAACATGACAAGGCTGCCTACTATCCCCACTTCTGCTTATATTGGCTTCGGAAATTTTGAATAGGGATGGCAAGATAAAGGGATAATGGGTGTAAAATGTTTTAAAAGAATCATATAAATTGAAACCCTTTGCACATGGTTTACTGTTGGTATTGGAAGATCTGTTGAAAAGTTGATGTTAATATTAACTATTAATGAGGAAATTAAAAGAATTTGACGTAGTAGGTGGCTTTAAAATTAACAAACAAAAGACAAAGATGATAACAAAATATATGAAGATACAAGATCAATTAGAATTGATGAATTAAAAAAGTTTTAAGATTGAGAGTAAAGTAAAATACTTCATATTTGACAAATATGAAATGCATGTTGTTTCAGAATAATTATGTTAAGACATGGAATGAAGTTTAAAAGGACATATCAAGAAGAGACTGTTAAAATTGCCGTTACTGGGAAAAATCTCTATGATAAAAATGAATGTGTTACCCAGAATGTTATTTCCCTTTCAGGCAATACCTATTTTGAATTTGGATTTACCATTTAAATGAGGGCAGTAAAATATATCTAAATTTGGGGGGCAAGATAAACAAACAAATAAACTAGAATAAAATATAAAGTATTGCAAGATGCTAAAAAGAGAGGAAGGCTAGCTCCACTAGATTTGAATGTAGACTTTGCAACCTGTTGTTTAGTTTGGTTGAAAGATGGTGAGAAATAGAAGTTCATTGGACTTAGACAGATTGGCTGACATGCCTATTTAAATTTAAGATTACTGTAGATTTCAGAAATCATTTTATTAAATGTGTCATTCTGAGAATTAGAATAAATACAAATCTAGACTCTCTTCAAAAATATTTTTATGGCTTTTGCCACAGGAAGCATATTTTAAAAAAGAAATGGTAACTAAGCAGAAATGGTTAAGGTTTGGTTATTTGTTAGAATACTCTCAGGTTTGTTTATGCAACAAATTCTATGCTATGTATTATTGAGAACATCTTTACATTATGACTTCGATATAGTTTATCCACAAAATAGAAACTAGAAGCAAATAGTAGTGTAAGCATATAAGAAAGTAATTAGGAAATATTTTGGTGGATGAATAATATCTGTAAATATTATATATTCTTGACTACTTTTTTACAAAATAGTTATGATTTCTTTTTGACTGACTGTCTATTTTTGTTTTATGTCACCCAAAGTTGCCATAACGGAAACATGGTGGGACGAAATCCACAAATGGAACACACAGCTAGAGGGATTTAAATTATTTAAAAGAAACAGACCAAATAAAAGAGGCGGTGAAATTGCTCTCTATATAAGAAATAACTACATCTCTACTGAAATAGAGCACAACAATGATGAAAACTGTCCTGAATGTATATGGGTCAATATAAAAGGGGGGAGGGAAATGACATTGCCATAGGTGTATATTATAGGCCATCCAACCAAACAGAGGAAATAGATGAACTTTTTGCTAGTCAGCTAACTAAGGTATGTAGGAAGCACATCACAATAGTAATGGGGGACTTTGACTACCCTGACATCAACTGGGAGATAAACTCTGTACCAAGTGGAAGATCAAACAGATTCCTGACAAACCTAGCAGACAACTTTGTCTCCCAAAAAGTAGAGAAGGGAACTAGGGGATTAGCCATTTTGGACCTAATTCTCACTAACAGAGATGAAATGATAGAAGGAGTTGAAGCCATAGGAACTTTGGGAGGAAGTGATCATGCAATACTGGAATTCAACATTATGGAAGCACAAGCAATAGAACACAGTCAAACTAGAGCCTTGGACTTCAAGAGAGCCAATTTCAATAAACTTAGAGAGGGTTTGGGAAGGATTCCATGGATGAGAATCCTCAAGGGGAAAACAACTCAAGAGGCTTGGGAAATTTTGAAAAGTGAGATAATAAAGGCCCAGTCTAGCACAATACCAACAAAGAGGAAAAATAACAGCTCTCAAAAGAAACCAGCATGGCTGCATAAAGAACTCTCTCATCAATTGAAAGATAAAAAGGACAAGTATAGAAAGGGGAAAGAGGGACACATAACTAAGTCAGAATATCAGCAAATAGCCCGAGCAAATAGCCCTGCAAAGACGAAGTGAGGAAAGCTAAGGCTCAAAATGAACTAAGGCTTGCAACCAAAGTCAAAAATAACAAAAAAGCTTCTTTCAACATGTAAAGAACAAGAAAAAAGTGAAAGAAATGATTGGTCCATTAGTGGGTGAAAGTGGAAAGAAGGTGACAAGAAACAGGGAGAAAGCAGAACTATTTAACTCGTTTTTCGCATCTGTCTTTACACAAAGGGAAAAAACAGACCAACTTATCAAAAATAGTGCCATAAAAAAGCAAAATAGAAATACAAGTTAAGATAGGCAAGAAAATGGTAAGTGAACACCTGTCCAGCCTAGACGAGTTCAAATCACCAGGACCAGATGGATTATACCCCAAGGTTCTTAAGGAACTGGCAGATGTGATCTCAGAACCACTGAACTATATTTTTCAAAGATCCTGGAGCACTAGGGAACTACCAGAGGACTGGAAAAGAGCTGATGTAGTTCCCATTTTCAAAAAAGGAAAAAAAAGGACCCAGGAAATTACAGACCTATCAGCCTGACCTCAATACCTGGGAAGATTCTGGAAAAGATAATCAAACAACGAATCAGCGAACACCTAGAGGCAAACAAAGTCATTACTAAAGGCCAACATGGGTTTGTCAAAAACAGATCATGCCAGACATATCTTATTGCATTCTTTGACCAAGTTACAAAATTAGTGGACCAGAGGAATGCTGTGGATATAATTTACTTAGACTTCAGTAAGGCATTTGACAAAGTAGACCACAACCTACTACTTGATAAGATAGAAAAATGCGGGTTAGACAGCATC
The DNA here is from genome assembly GCA_034064705.1 of Bothrops alternatus. Taxonomy (NCBI): domain Eukaryota; kingdom Metazoa; phylum Chordata; class Lepidosauria; order Squamata; family Viperidae; genus Bothrops; species Bothrops alternatus. The sequence goes on along the minus strand of JARGCV010000018.1, from coordinate 11,626,256 downwards.
ACCACCAGATGGATCCGTAGCTGGCTGACCGGCCGTACTCAGCTTGTAGTCCTCAATGGAACTGCATCTACATGGAGGGAAGTGTGTAGTGGAGTGCCCCAGGGCTCTGTTCTGGGCCTAGTGGTCTTCAACATCTTCATCAATGATTTGGACGAGGGGATAGATGGGGAAATCATCAAATTTGCAGATGACCCCAAGCTGGCAGGAATAGCCAACACTCCAGAAGACAGGCTTAAGATACAGGAGGATCTGGACAGACTTGAACACTGGGCGCTATCTAACAAAATGAAATTCAATGGTGAAAAAGGTAAGGTTCTATATTTAGGTAAGAAAAACCAAATGTACAGGTACCTTGCTCAATAGTAGTAACTGTGAGAGGGATCTCGGAGTTCTAGTGGACAATCATTTAAATATGAGCCAGCAGTGTGCTGAAGCTGCCAAAAAAGCCAACACAGTGCTAGGCTGAATTAACAGAGGGATAGAATCAAGATCACATGAAGTGTTAATACCACTTTACAATCCCTTGGTAAGTTCACACTTGGAATACTGCATCCAGTTTTGGTCACCACTATGTAAAAAAGATGTTGAGACTCTAGAAAGAATACAGAGAAGAGCAACAAAGATGATTAGGGGACTGGAGGCTAAAACATATAAGGAATGGTTGCTGGAATTGGGTATGTTTGGTTTAAGGAATAGAAGGACGAGGGGTGACATGATAGTAGTGTTCCAATATCTTGGGAGCTGCCACAAAGAAAAGGGAGTCAAGCTATTTTCCAAAGCGCCTGAAGGCAGGATAAGAAGCAACGGGTGGAAACTAACCAAAGAGAGAAGCAACCTGGAACTAAGGAGAAACTTCCTGACAGAACAATTAGCCAGTGGAACAACCTGCCTCCAGAAGCGGTGAAGTTTTTAAGAAGAAACTGGACAGCCATTTGTCCAAAATGGTATAGGGTTTCCTGCCTGAGCAGGGGGTGGGACTAGATGACCTCCAAGGTCCCTTCCAACTTTATTATTATTATTATTATTATTATTATTATTATTATTATTATTATTATTATTATTATTATTATTATCTTTTCTTACTCAATTTATTCATTGCTTAAGAAATTGATTATGATGTAGTCTTCTAGCAAAATAATCTGCCCATAATTCCAAGTCCTATTGGATAAAGTTCAAAGTAAAGGGGAATCCATTCAAGAAATTATTTTTTGATTATGCTTTAAAGAAACTGGTAGAAATCACATATATTGGGTTCAGAAATCACTGAAGTTATAATCCAACTTTTAAAAACAGATTCATCATTTGTTAATGCACAGAGGACATTTTCTTTCTTCAGGGTAATTTATTCAAAATATCAAAACAAGTTTAAGAACTGAAAGGGAAGCTTACCTTTATTTACAAGACTGAATAAAAAGACATTCATATAAGGATTGAATTTTGCAACCACAAAATATTTAAAATTTCTTGCACTCCTTTGGTCATGACTGAATTTTTAAAAATCCCTTCATATATGAATAAAAATATGATTAAAAAATCCACATGCTTCATTTTTAGTTAAAATATTTTTTTACTTTTGCTGAACAATAAATGCTACAACCAATTAATTTAGGCCAATGGCCATAATGATAAAACATTTTGACAAAAAAACCCCTATGCATTATCATGAGCAATAAGGCAATCCCAGCATTGGTAAAACTAAACAATGCACTTTTCTCAAAACATTTCTGTTGCAGTGAAATGACTGCTCTAGTTTATATGACATATAGTTGTGGTGATTTGGCATTTGCAGACACTTAACCCTGATTTTTTTTATCTGCCTGGTTTAGTAATGGTAACTACCTACAGCAGTGGTGGCGAACTATGGCACAGGTGCCAGAGGCAGCACTCAGAGTCCTCTCTGTGGGCACGCGTGCCATCGCCCCAGTCCTAGGCCTTCAGCTGGGTTTTATAAAACCTTTTCTCTTTAGGCCTCCGCCACCGTGTGCAAAAAAAAAAAAAGAGGTTCAATCAGTCAGTTTCAACTTCTCGCGGGGAAAAAAAGATCTTGCAAAGTTGGAATTGATTGATTGAACTTTTTAGTCCCACCCAGTCTGCTGTTACCACTGCAGCCACGCCCACACAGTGGACCATGCCCACCCATTTGGCCACACCCACCCAATTGGCCACGCTCACCCAGTACCCGACGATACATAAGTGGGTTTTAGGCTGCAGTCTGGGCACTTGGTCTCTAAAAGGTTCGCCATCACTGACCTACAGTATATGTAACAAAGAAAACAAACAGATGGATCACAGAATAAATATGTCCAGAGATTTCAGTTAATGCACAAATGGTCAGATTCAAATTATCATATTTAGGACACATTATTATGGCAATGCTGAGAAGAATGGAAGGAAAGAGGGGGGGAAGGATGACCTACAGCTTGATGGATGGGTGTTGACATGGACTTGGCACATAACAATCAAATATACGGTAACTACTCAATACTCCACTCTCAGGTGAGCTATAACTGCAGATTAGTTTGTCTGGTGCTCTGAGCATATTGACAGCCTGAAGAATAGAAGAGCTGTGTAGTATGTCCAAAAATTTATCAAACTCTTTTCAGATTGCTCTCACATGCTTAAAGGCTGCAATCTGAAACAGCCTTACCTGGAAAAAGGCCAAATGAGTTTGGTAGTTTTCTTCTGAGATGAGGCACACAGAGATTACACTGTCCCTGTTAAATCTCAGCAGGCTCATATTCTTGAAGGTGCTTTGATTAGATAAATTCAAGCTGTGTGGGTGGCTGGATATATTTCATAGCTGCAAAACAGATTTATAAGAGAGGCAAAGATTCTAACTGCATTATCTAGAGTCAAGTAATGTGTGACTGAAGCTTTTGACCACAGTGACTGTTTAAAACCAGAAGGATTGATTATCCTTTTTCCAAAGCAGGACAAGTGATTGTTTGGCGTGGCAATGTTTCTAAGTGTGCTAAGCAAATTGTTGATTTTAGCTATTTTCCCTTCCTGTTATGCAACATATCAGTTAATATGGGCTTTGTGGCTTAAAAGGTCCACTTAGAATTTCTTATTCGAAGGAATATGCCCTGTTGATTCTTAAAGGTATACAGCACAGGAGTAGGGAATCTGAAGCCCTCCGAATGTTGCTGAATTACAACATTGGAGGACTCCCCTATCCCCCAGCATTAGCCAAATTAACTGAGATTACAGTTAAAATGGTAAAGACTACAGGTTCCTCACTTGCTCTTTATAGAATTGTAGGCACCTTCCTTGCAAATGGGAGCTCTACTTCCTCTTGCAAACTGACATCCCAAAGAATTCCTGATACCCATAGCAGATTCTACAAGACTGTTACATTTCAGGTAAGATTCAGTAAAATCTTCCTACTTGTGAAGAAAGAGATGTTTGCCACCTTCAGATCTTTATAAAAATAATAATAAAAGTAAGATATAAATAAATATTGGAAATATGGGGAAATCAATGGAATTATCCAGAAATATGAACCAAACAAACAACCCAAAGTGGGAAATGTATCCAACATATCTTCTCCTCCTGTTTTCCCCCAACAACAACCCTGTGAGGTGGGTTGGGCTGAAAGAAAGTGAGTGGTCAAAAGTCACCCAACCGAGCAGCCTTAATTTCACGCACATGTTTGATTAAACTTTGTGTGCACCTGTTGCAAAATTTATAAATCCTGTCAAATGATAAATATCAGTACATTAAATCAAATATCCAAGAAATGAATATTACATAAAATATTCACACCTTTAATGAAATGTACAAGAAGAATGGTCAGAGACACAAAAGATTTTTTGATGTGGGATTGTAGGAACTGAAATCCAAAATATTTCCATGATGTCAAAATAGGGAAAGGAATCTCAGCAAAGGCACTATCAGCAATATTGTGTTGCCATTACATTTTATAATAAATGTGTTCTTCAAAACAGCTAGAAGCTAGGGGGTATATCAACTTTATCTCATAGTGCTAAACATTAAAAACCAAACTTCAAAGTTCCTGGGAATTCTACATATTTTTAGCATAGTCAAATTATACACTTGTGAGATCAGCAAAACATATAGCTTTTCCCTTTATCTATAACAATTGAAGATGTTAAAAAAATAGCCATGCTGATTTATCAGCTGAGAATCCCAAACTGTACCTGGGTAATATATTTATTGAACTCAACCAAAATGACACAAATCAGTAGGTTTTTAAGGTCTTCAGAACACTTCATGAAGGGGCTTATTACCAATACAAGATTGGGAAAGGTAGAACCAAAGAAAATTGTCTGATTTTTGTGTTGTAAGTCTGAGACCAGGAGTTTCATGAGCTATGGTTCAGCATTATTCACTCATGTGTGCCAGCTCTTGTTCAATGCCCTTTTGTCCTTACAAAAAAAAAACAGTGCTTGGGAAGAACCAGCAAAACAGTATTTTCAATTGGTGGGTCACACATAAAAATAGGCTTAATGGCAAGAGATAAACAAATATCAGATTGAAATGAAAGATATAAAGTAATGCTTTGTAAACAGTCATATAATTGTAAGGAAATTAATGCCAATGGGATCCAATCTGATGCCAAAAAAAGCTCAATCATTTCTAGATAAATATATTTAATGCAAATATTACAGCAAGTTCAAACAAAGAACTTAATTTATCTAAAAGATGGACATTCAATTTATTATAAAGTTTGCTGGAAATGGCTACCACAAGTTGATGGACCAAGAAAGAAGAGTGGCCAACTTGGCATTTGCAAGATGCAGAAGAATTCACAAGAAGCACAAAAACCCATAGTAACTCTTGGTTAACAGCTTAAGATTAGCTTTAGACATGGTACATTCTTTCCGTAAATATGGGGAGAGAGGGGAAGGCAGAAACAACTGTGAGGATCATTCAGGATCTCAATGATACAGAGTAGGGGTTTGTATTGCTCTTTTGTGTTGTTCTTAATGGAAAACCAACTCCCGCAAGGTATGTTTTAGATTGCTTTAATCTAAGGTCAGGAATAGGTAACTTGTGCCCCAAACCACATGGGGACCTCAGGCCTTCTTTTTATGTTCCTTGAAACTCCCTTTCTGATTCCCCTGAAACAGTCTTCCATCATTGAATGATGGGAAACAGATGAAAGCGGTAATGGAATAATCTCTAAAATAGGGATATACCATGTTTCCCCAAAAATAAGACCAGGTCTTATATTAAATTTTGTTCCTAAAGAGGCAGTAGGGCTTATTTTCCAGTTAGATCTTATTTTAGGGGAAATATGGTACTAGATGTGTCCATCTGACTGACAATCTTAACTGGGGCTTATTTTTGGTGTGGGGCTTATATTACGAGCATCCTGAAAAATCATGCTAGGGCTTATTTTCCAGCTGGATCTTATTTTGGGGAAAACATGGTAGTACCAAGATTAAAAAACAAAACTAACCCCAGCCACATGAGTGATGTGGTCCCCATCCCATTGTGATTGTGATCTCTTCCCATTGGACGGTATGGATATATCAAAGGGAATTGAAGAGGCACATCAATTATCCTGTACACATAAAATAATTTAACTGCAAGACGTTACTTCAGGTCTGTGCAGTTATAAGCAAAAGCAAACAGGCTATGTTCAAATACACACACAAGGCAACAAAGTCCCAATTCCTATGGAACATGCCTACATTCCAAAAAGTAAGAATCCAAGCAGGGAAAGCAAAAGCATAACTGGATCACAATCCAGAGGTCCAAGAACCCAAATAAAGATTGTCAGCCAGTTTGGGTTCCAAAAGATAGAGTTTTCATAGACAATAAGTCCAGAAGACAAATGCATAGAGATCTGACAAGCAGAATGGTTGTTGTTTCCAATGGAGGTTTGCTCTTGAATAGTAACAGCACCTATTGCAGGTTTACGCAATCAAGGGCAGGAAAGCCTTTGATGGCCAAGAAGCTTTGCACTGCTTGCTGTTCTAGGGCTGGAAGAAGGTCCTAGATCTGTCTCTTCATTGCCTGAAGCTGCCAGCTGCTTTGCACATTCATCAGCTTCATCAGCCTCAGATGTCTGCTAGGTTTTCCTGAGACTATAACTTTTCTCCTAGTTGTCTACTACAGCACTGCCCTCCAGCAATTCCTAGCATTTGTCAGGTGTATCAAAAGCAATATTTCCTAGCTTGGACTCTTCTGTATCCAACCTAACCATGAAATTGTGACGGTAGAATTTGGGGGCAGTACAACCTAGGCCTTTTGGGCCTTTGAACTATGGTGCTGGACAAGAGTCCTGCGAGTCCCCTGGATTGCAAAGCAATCAAACTGGTCAGTCCTAGAGGAGATCAACCCTGACTGCTCTTTAGAAGGCCAGATCCTGAAGTTGAAACTCAAGTACTTTAGCCACCTAATGAGAATGAAGGACTCGCTTGAGAAGGGCCTAATGCTGGGAAAGATTGAGGGCAATAGAAGAATGGGATGACAGAGAATGAGGTGGCTGGATGGAGTCACTGAAGCAGTAGGTGTGAGCTTAAATGGACTCCAGAAGATGGTAGAGGAAAGGAAGGCCTGGAGGAACGTTGTCCATGGGGCTGTGATGGGTCAGACACGACTTCGCAATTAACAACAACAACCTGGGCATCATTCAGCAAAATGAGCATGCAGAGCTAATGAATCACATTTTGAAATGTGAAACATGATGCATATTACTTTTCAATATCTCCCAGCTTAGCAGGTACATTCACCCCAGATCATTCAACCATCCTGAAGCGTCTATTTTAGAGGCTGCGTTAGAAGCAACAGCAGATATTAAATTCTCAATGAAGTTAACTGTGTATGCAGATTGTATTGCTACAGTTGCTTTATATTAAATGTGATCTTATTGGAGGAGAGAAATGTATGGAGTTGCTGCAGGGATCTTTTGGATGTACAAAATATAGCAAGTTTTTCTATTCTAGTATCTGGTAGTCGCAGTCATTTTGGATTCTGTGAAAATAAGACATAGGAAAGGGGCTTGCTTTTGCTTGTCTGAGAGAATTATGACATTTATTCAATTTTTAATAATTTCTTTTTTACAATCCTACAATCACTTAATTTGGGGTAGAGGCGTGGTGACTGAATGGCGTGTTTACTGGCTGGATGCCTTCCCTGACGCCATACAGAGTTCACAACAGTTTTTTTTTTCCTATGTGCCCTAGGACAGAAACATTTGCCACTATCTAGGATTGAATTCTCAACCTTCTGAGTGAGAGGTGAGCATCTTCACCCACTAGGCCACTTTGCCACTCATTTATTCAATTTTTAATATTCAACTAAAACAGTTCCAAAGCACAATCCTTAAGTCATACAAAATTCAGAAGTTATAATCACACAAAACATTCCAAAAGGTATGCCATAGAAATGGGTATTTGACAAAAACAATAACAATTGAACTGTAAGAATGACAAGGAAACTTACCAGTCAAGGTAAAACAGTGGGAATCACCTTGGGAGACAGGACAACCAGTATGCAAAAAGTATCTTAGCTCACTGAGCAGTTAGAAGGAAGGATGGTGTAGGAAACATTTCAGAAGGGACTCTTCCTAGTTTTCCAGAGAGTGAAAGGGAGGAGGGGAAAAATATTTTCAATTTTGCAAGAGTCGGTTAATGTAATCTTACAATAAAGTTACAGTTAGGGCTTCTGTTTGTGTTTCTTGTCTGAACTATCTCACAGTTTAATAATAGGTACAAAAAAATAATGAAGAATGGGGTAATAAATGCTCTGGTTTTGACTGAAGATTGGCTTTAGTTTAAACCCAAAAAAAAGTTGGGCAGAAAACTATTGATTAGGCAGAGAAATTCCATTAAGATGATGGAAGTTATCTTCATTATTCAGAACAGGATTGGATTTCCTGAGGAAACTGTTGGGGTTTTTTTTAACCTCAAAGAACTTTATCCTTAACAATGACAAACTCTAACCTTTTGTTTTAGTTTTTTTCCCAAAAGAATCAGTTTCTTTCTGTTATCCTGCCCTTGAAACTCTGCCAACAGATTCATTATAGTTACAGGAAAAAGAAGAAACCACAAGTTCTTTGTCCAAAAATACCTGGGCACATATCTGTGAAAAAATATGGCACTCTCCCCAAACCACTAACAGGTTACTTCATCCCCACAAGACACTCTTTCACTTACTTCACAGTGGCTATTTCTGGTCTGATGAATAACAGGTTTCCCCTCTGGAAACTGTTACACGAAAAGACACTCTATGCACTTGATTAAAAGAAGAAATAAGGAACTCAATATCCATTCATCGTTGAAATCTTTTCTGCACATACTAAGAGCTGAATGTTCACATTTCATGCCAATACCTAAAAGCAAGTAACAAAAACTTGCAAACAGTGAAAAAGTCATTGACCGACATGGGCAGCTATTGAAATTGAATACATAAATAGTTTACAGCAAACAGGTAATGCTGCAAATATGTGCTGTGAACTCTGTCAGATGCACCGTGCAATATGTGATATATTTACCAGTATATTAACAAATACATTTTAATTTTCCAATAATTAGAAACTCAAGAAAAAAAGGATTTCATTGCTATTTTATGAAAAAATCAAAATCTAGAGTAGATGGTTTTATAATGCAATATTTAAACCTAAAAAGCTACCAAATTCCATGTGCCAGCCAGATGCTGAAGAATGAAATCTTAGCATAGAGAATGAAAACAGCATAATTTGTGTCCAGTTGAGAAATTACAACTCAGAGGGGGGAAATGTGCAAAACTTTCTCTTTACTGTATATCTTTAAAAAGCGGACATTATGGCCATCTTTGGCTCAACTTAAGAATGTTAATAGATGAAGCACTCCATTTTAGCAAAGGCATTTGCAATAAATTTTGAGAATGATGATAGTGTCTGGGAGGATTATGTTGTTATAAAAAAAAATCCACTATGCTGCAATCACATTTAAATGTGTTTTGTATGGATCTTAAGATTAACAAGATGATTTGAGTAGTGTCATCTAGTACATATTTAAAATGTGATTCTCATTACTATTCACTCCAATACTAAACATGTTTTACCCTTGGAATTGTCTTCTTTTTCTGCAGATTATGGTACAATTTGGAATACATGCAACTGAATGTTCTTGTGTAAAAATAATGTTCTTATATTCAGCATATAACAGATGAGGCTGGACTAAAATTTCAGAATATTGAATAGGGGTACTCAAAACTTTGATCAGATAATTCAGTTTGAATGAGATTCAATTGAATGATCTCCATGAATTCTTTGAATTGATTTGATGAGGTTCTGGTACTTTCTAGGTCAGTTTAATGCTTTAATTCAAAGGGGATTCAGCTATTCAAACTATATTTTCAAATCAACTCTTGATTGAAATTTTGAAAACCGAAACTGAAGTGGAATCTTACATTTACACATCCTGAAATAATACATTTATGGAGTCATTTTAGAACTCAACAGTAGTTTCTGGAAAGTAAGTAGGCAGCCTCCTATGTCTCAAGACCGCTTTCCTCAGAAATTCCAGCCAGAATCAACTGATGGCAGTCCAGAAATCTACAGGAAAACCATGTGGGGAAAGCAGACCTAGAATTCTTTAAATAAAAAAAGGAAAGGAATACTTGTGAGTAAACCAGAGCACTGCTACTTACTTTTTAAGGTGGCATTGATCATCCAGGTTAACAACAGTTGCAGGAGAAAAATGTTTGTCTGTGTGGCTGTTTCTGTTTCTATGAATAAGATACATATAAGGTAAGTATTTTTAGCTGTGAAACCTAATCATAAGGGTGTGAAAAGCATCCTCAGTTTTGAAACAGTGAGCTGAGAAATAGAGAGGTGCCCTGTTTCATAAGTGCTGTGAACAGTAAGCAAATTCACATGCCAGAGTTAAGCTACTGCACATTTTTTTGCACCTCTGTTATTTATGGTGACAAATTGCTTAGAAAAAAAAATACATTTACTTAGAATACCTCAAACTTAAAATAAACTTAACCTGCAAATGTAATAGCAGTTTTTAAAAAATGTTATTTTAAGATTCTTGTGGCAGGGAGCTACTTTATACACTTTGGAGGTAAATAAACAAATATTTTCTGATCGGTTGTTGCCTACAGGTCTTCATTCCAAACTGCAAGTCATTAAAATAAAGATTGTATTAACCTGCAACAGCAAATAATCCTGTGTAATCAGGTTATTAACCAAGCTCTATTGCAGGCCAGAAGCCTCCAATATAGATATGATTCACAGTCCATTTCTTAAAGGTATTGCAGCATATATCACATAAAAATCTCCGATAGTGTGGAAGAAGGAATTCGGTATGATACTCCGGGAGGAAGCAATATTAAGGAGCTATATTTGAAAAGCTGTCCCTAAAAAACTAAGCCCAAGCAAAAAACAAACCACAAATCCCTACACCAAACTTCACAGAAAACAAAACTATTTCAGACAGGTTCTAAAGCTTAGAAATCTTTGTCTAAATTTTAGGAATGATTTCCTATTACAGCAGGGGTCTTCAAACTTGACCCTTTTATGACTTGTGGACTTCAACTCCCAGAGTTCCTCAGCCAGGCAGTCCACAAGTCATAAAAGCGCCAAGTTTGAAGACCCTGTATTACAGGAAACTAACTGGCAGTATGAAGGACTGCCTGGGGAACAGGTAGCAGCCCAAATTTTATGAGCAATTTTCCAGCTGTCATTGGATGGCCATGGCTATGGAGGAACCTCCAGGCCCTATTTCTATGATTCAAAATTCCCAGCTCTCCTTTCTGATTGAAGCAACTGATTCTTCTCTTCAGAGCAGCCAAGCATTGTATGTGGATGTGATGGTAAGGATACATTCATAGAAGACTGCACTCAAATACAAGGCTTATTTGTTCCTCAATTAGCATGCTGTGTGAAGTCTGTCTCTTGAGTTTCAGCTTGTGCTTTATAAGCAGGTATTGTGGTTATTTTGGCTTGTGAATGATCATGTATGGCTTAACATTAGATGGGAACCGAGTTAATGGTGATACCGGTATATATATGAATAAAAAGAAGCAGTTAAGCAAAGCAAATCTTAGATTTTTAACATAGCCTTACTTAATATCTTACTTAAAGATGTTTGTAGTACCAGCACTACAGTATGTTTATCAACAATAATTAAAAACACTAAATTACCAAAATAATGGACAACTTCTCAGAGAATGAGAGACAATTTAGTGTGGTAGTTAAATTTCCACAGGCTAGAAGCCCTAATCCTGGCTTAGGTGCAAAGCCATCTGGATGAATTTGGGCCTACCCTTCTCCCTCAACTATATGGAGAAATCTTCCTTTTGGGTAAATATAGAATATCAAAAATCTTTTTATTAAAATCTTTTAAACTTAAATTGTTTAAAATTTCCACAGGCACTTCAGGACATCTGCCCAAACTTCTCTCTGTTCATCATTTTCATTTATGTCAAGAGCATCCTTGGGAAGGGTCAAAATATTTAAGATGGCAGCTGTAATTATAGAATCAACTGTGACTCATGTAAAAAAAGGGCAGAGCTTTGATTGCACAGTGGCAGATGCCATCTAATTTTTTAATTCCATCTTTCAGAAATCCCTGAATCATTTTTTTCAGAACTATCACATGTGAAGTCATATAAACATCATTAATGGGGTGATAGAGGGCCAAAGTATACCGGTCTTGCTGGGGAGAGGCAGATATGGCGGGAGCCATAGGGTAGGCCATTCCCGGGGAACAAGAGCTCGCTGTTTAAAAGCGATCCCTTGCTCCGACCCTGTGAGTTCAGCCCGAAGTACTGGTGATGGGGGAAATCCGGACCCTGGGCTCAGGCTGCTGCTGCTCAATGCCAGGTCGGTTGTAAATAAAGCTCTCCTCATCCATGATCTTCTCCTGGATGAGGAGGCCGACCTCGCATGTGTGACCAAGACCTGGCTGGGCCCGGTGGGAGGAGTTCCTCTCTCTGAGATGTGTCCAGCCGGGTTTCAGGTATGGCATCAGCCACGACCCCAGGGAAGGGGGGGAGGAGTGGCTATTATAGCCAAGAAGACCTTTAGCCTACGCAGGCTCGCTGTTTCTGAGATTGCGGGTTGTGAGTTGCTCCTTGTGAAGTTGGACCTAGGGGTTCAGGTGGGCTTGTTGCTCGCGTACCTGCCTCCCAGCTGCGTGTCAACAGCCCTGCCTGCGCTACTCAAGGAGGTCGCTGGGCTGGCGGTTGAGTTCCCCAGGCTTATTGTCTTGGGGGACTTAAATCTTCCGTCGCTCGGCGAATCCTCTGGGTTGGTGCAGGAGTTCATGGCCACCATGGCAACCATGAACCTGACTCAAGTAGTTCAGGGTCCGACTCACGAGAGGGGACACACTCCCGACATGGTATTCCTCTCAGAACAGTTGAGCAATGATCTGAATTTAAGGGGCTTAGATATTTTGCTTATGTCATGGTCAGATCATTTTCTGCTACGGCTTGTTTTTAAGGCTCCAATCCTCCCCTGCAGGGAGGCGGAACCGATTAGGTGGTTCCGCCACAGACGTCTGATGGATCCAGAGAGTTTTCAGAGGATGCTTGGGGAAATACCGGATTCTCTCATTCACAGTTCGGCAGAGTCCCTGGTTACAGCCTGGAATATGGCTGCGAAGGGGGCTCTTGACCGGATTGCACCGCTGCGACCTCTCTGTGGTAGCAGACCCAGGAGATCTCCTTGGTTTACTGAGGAACTCAGGGGGATGAAGCGCCAGAAGAGACGCCTAGAGAAGCGATGGAGGAAAAGTAAATCCGTATCTGACCGAACACTTTTAAGATCTTATATCAAGACTTATCAGGTGGCGCTCAAGGCGGCAAGATGCGCGTATCATTCCGCCTTGATTGCATCTGCGGAATCCCGCCCAGCCGCCCTGTTTAGGGTAACTCGCTCCCTCCTTAATCAGGGGGGGTTGATGCACCCTTGCAGGGTAGTGCTGAGGACTTTAATAAGTTTTTCGCGGATAAAATCGCCCAGATTCGGATGGACCTTGACTCCAATTGGAATGCAGTGTCGGCTGATAATGATTCAGTCAAGATGACAGGGACTCGTCTTGATCCTGTTGTGTGGACAGAGTTTGACCCGATGAAGTGGACAAGGCCATTGGAGCTGTGAGCTCCGCCACCTGTTTATTGGACCCATGCCCCTCCTGGATGGTTTCGGCAAGCAGGGAAGTGACGCGGGGCTGGGTTCAGGAGATTGTCAACGCCTCTTTGAGGGAGGGGTCCTTTCCGGCTCCCTGCAAGGAGGCAATTGTGCACCCCCTCCTCAAGAAGCCTTCCCTGGACCCAGCTGTATTAAACAACTACCGTCCTGTCTCCAATCTTCCTTTTATAGGGAAGGTTGTTGAGAAGGTGGTGTCACTCCAGCTCCAACGGTCCTTGGATGAGGCCGATTATCTGGGCCCTCAACAGTCAGGATTCAGGCTCGGCTACTCCACGGAAACTGCTTTGGTCGCGCTGACGGATGATCTCTGGCGGGCCCGGGATAGGGAATTTTCCACTATCCTGGTGCTACTTGACCTCTCAGAGGCTTTCGATACCATTGACCATGGTATCCTTCTGCACCGACTGGAGGGGTTGGGGGCACTGTTTTGCAGTGGTTCACCTCCTACCTCACTGGTCGGTCGCAGTCGGTGTTGGCGGGGGGTCAGAGGTCGACCCCTAGGTTCCTCCCTTGTGGGGTCCCTCAGGAATCGATCCTCTCCCCTCTGCTGTTTAATATCTACATGAAACCACTGGGTGAGATCATCCGACAACACGGGGTGAGATATCATCAGTATGCTGATGATACTCAGCTTTACATCTCCACCCCGTGTCATTTCAGTGAAGCAGCGGAAGTGATGTGCCGATGTCTGGAGGCTGTTAGGGTTTGGATGGGTGCCAACAGGCTCAAACTCAACCCCGACAAGACGGAGTGGCTATGGGTTCTGCCTCCCAAAGATAATTCAATCTATTCGTCCATCAGCCTGGGGGGGAGCTTTTGACCCCCTCAGAGAAGGTCCGCAACTTGGGCGTTCTCGATCCACAGCTAAATTTGGAACATCATTTTTCAGCTGTGGTGAGGAGGACATTTGCCCAGGTTCGCCTGGTGCACCAGTTGCGGCCCTATTTGGACCGGGAGTCTCTGCTCACAGTCACTCATGCCCTTATCACCTCGAGGCTTGACTACTGTAATGCTCTCTACATGGGGCTACCTTTGAAAAACGTTCTGAGACTTCAGGTAATGCAGAATGCAGCCGCACGAGCAGTGTTGGGCCTGCCCAGAAATGCCCACATTTCGGCATCACTCCGCGAGCTGCATTGGCTGCCTATTGGTCTCCGAACGCAATTCAAAGTGTTGGTTATGACCTATAAAGCCCTACATGGCATCGGACCAGGTTACTTACGGGACCACCTGCTGCCTCACGAAACCCAGTAATTGGTTAGGGCCCACAGAGTCGGCCTTCTCCAGGTCCCGTCAGCCAGACAGTGTCGCCTGGCAGGGCCTAGGGGAAGGGCCTTCTCTGTTGCGGCCCCGGCCCTCTGGAATCAACTCCCCCCGGAGATCCGTATCTCCCCCACCATCTCCGCCTTTCGTAAACTCCTTAAGACACATCTCTGCCGACAGGCCTGGGGGGTTGACATCTTGCCCCTAGCCAGTGTATGTTTGTGTGTACGTTTGCTGAATGAATGGTTTCTTAATTTAGGGGTTCTCTTTTTTATATATGTATTTTTATATATGTATTATGTAGTTTTTTATATTGGATTTCTATTTATGCTGTGAGCTGCCCTGAGTTCCCGGAATAGGGCGGCATAGAAATTTAATAAATAAATAATAAATAAATAAATAATTATTTAAAACATTTATGTAGCCACTGAACTTATAACCAACTCTGAACAGCTCTCAATCCAAAGTTAAAACAGCATAAAAACCATACTGTGACAGCATGCAGGGCTAACCACACTTCCAGCTCTCTATTAAAGTTCATGTTTCTCTTGCAGATGCACTTCTTTGTGAAATCTTGTGTAAAACAACATTATTTCTATTTGACACTTGAATAAACTCAAGAATTGCAAAAGGAAATACAATCCTGAACCATCAGAATGATATGTTAAAGTAAGGTCTTAGGGGCTTAAACCAGAGAGCAATAAAAATGCAGGGCCCCTGAATCAGAAGTGAAACTATAATATCTGAGATAGAATAACATTGCTGACAGGCAACTGGAATGGACATCTGTTACTAGGACTGATTAAGAGCCCAATAGAGATTGTGTTTACTGGTGATGCTGGCAGCTCAGTCAACTTGAGGAGTTAATTGTATAGATGCAGGGCTTTTTTTTTTGTCATAGAACGCACAGAACGGAGTTCCGGCACCTTTTTTGGATGGAACCTTGTAGGATAGGCAAGGCGGGTTGTATGACATGTGTGAGTTCCGGTACCTTAATTATTATTATTATTATTATTATTATTATTATTATTATTATTATTATTATTATTATTATTATTATTATTATTATTATTATTATTATTATTATTATTATTATTATTTTTTTTTTTTTTTTTTTTCAAAAAAAGCACTGTATAGATGCATATTAATTTGTGAATTAACACTAGACTTTTGAAAATGTAGATTTGTTCTTTCCAATATTTAGCAATTTGTATTATATGGATTCTGTTACATGAAAGCTTTGACAACAACTGTTTATCTGGAGTAGTGTACTTGTGGTATTTGTTTGACAAAAATACAATAATCTGAATTTCTTTCTGAATGAGTTTGATCAATGTAGGTTTCATGAGCCATTAAGACTGATTAAAAAGAAGATATTATAATATCCTTAATGGAAAAAATACTTTTTCAAAGATGATAGTAAAAAGCTCTTAATCCATGGTTGTGCTGGGTGAGTTATGAAAAAAAAAAAATTCTCTGTTTCATTTTCCCAATCCAGTCCTCATTTGTCTTGTGCTTAAGGCTTAGAATACTATTAAATGCCTGTGATGTCATTCATTAATATATGTTCACTTAATTGGTCTAGGCCAGGGGTAGGAAACCTTGGCTCTTTTATGACTTGTGGATTTCAATACCCAGAATTCCTGAACCAGCCATGCTGATTCAGGAATTCTGGGAGTTGAAGTCCACAAGTCATAAAAAATCCAAGGTTCCTACCCCTGGTCTAGGATTAACTGAGGATAGTGCCAGCCCTTCTCTGCTCATGCAATACTGCTGTTAGACAAAATATAAATGTGCTATGTTCTCATTTATCATGTGGTGTATGTGAAGTCTGAAACACCTGGAGAGTATGAAGTGAAAGAAGTCTCCATTAGTTTTTAAACCGCTGAGACTGTTTTTGTTGTTTGTAAAACCCATGTAGGAACCAATCCTTTATCGGTCTCTTAGGTTTAACTTAACATTTTGGTTGTACCTCACTATAGCAATTGTTTGTTGTTTTCATGCATGAGGTCTAGACATTGCCTGTATTGTTCTGGGAAGAAAGTCAAAAATAAAGGGCAAATTTTATCAAGGAGAAAAATGACTTTCCAGAAATGTTCCCAAGCCTTAAAGTTTCTTTAAAATGTATTCAAACTTTTCCAAACCTGCTGACCTGGACAATGGACTACTCATTACCTCAGTAATACTGCTGTAGCTCAGAAATATTTTACCTAGCCCAATTTAAAATGTTAAAGCAAAAAATAATTTACCTAATCTGTCCAGAAAGGGTTTCAATTTGCTTCTGTGCATCCAGGGTCCCCAGAATCTTTAAGTCCAAAAATGGGGGTCATGGGATTGCATTTGAATTCTTCTTTTCTTTTGGGTTGCATTTGAATTCTGATAGGGTGTTCAAGGGATAAAATGAAGCCTTGCAAAGGCTGAAGCTTTCATTTCATCCCTTAAAATTTCTGTGCCTCTGTCAAAGTTTCTCTGAAGATAAAGAGGCAAGGAAATATATCTTACAAATACAGCAACTGTATCAGACAGTCTCTGATCAGGTGAGAAATATAGTACAGAACTTATACCTAATTCAAATCAGATACATTATACAAAGACCTAGCTTTATGGAGAAGACTAATTGTCAAGCCCCTGAGCTTGCCATGGGCTGGGAGATGGGGAGCACACCGCCAGATGCCTTGGGTGCCTTCCTCAGAGGAGACAGACGCCAGGAAAGTGGAACAAAAGAGAAGAGGGAAATGAATAGCAATAGTGGTTGGACTCAATTCAGTGGCATTGAAAGACCTGATGGAACAGATTAGGGAGAGATCATCATGGGGAAAATCTATGTGTACCTACAAATTGATAACAACTTATTGGCACATAATCAACCAAATACAGACTCGACAAAATAAGCCTAGCCCCAGATACTTTTGGATTGTGGTCTTGACAAAGCTTGTTTTGGTCCTTAAGCTAATGGAGATTCTGTATCCATGCGTAAAGACATTCTGCTGCCTGAGGTAACTGAACTGTTGCTCAACCATCTAATAATTAGCCATTGTTATTCTCCCAAACAATGATGACAAAATAATGGCCGAACAATTTTCATGATAACCGAAATCTGTTACCAGAGGTGAGTGTCTCATTCTTCCTAATGGTACGGGTACTCTTGAATCTCTCTCTGTTTGTCCAAGCCATATACAAAATCTCCATACAATTCCTCATTGATAGAAGGGGCCACATCCTTAATGGAAAAACATAATTTTTCAAAGCTGATAGTAACAAGTTATACTTTAGTAGAATGAGAGAGAGAGAGAGAGAGAGAGAGAGAGAGAGAGAGAGAGAGAGAGAGAGAGAGAGAGAGAGAATTTTACCTAATTAAAATGATAGTAGATCAAGACATTAAATGAAAGAGCAAGTTGAACAAAGGACCATGTTTGGGTGAAGAAAATCCATGTTCCAGAAATCTGGTTCTATTTTGATGTGCTCTCGTTGTGCCAGAAGGGCAATTAAATATAGTAATGTGCTCCTATTCTTCTGTTTCTCTGAAAACCTATTTTGAGTGCTTTAAGCTAAGCTCTTGTTGCCTTCTTTCTGGTTTCTCTTCATTATCGTTAACATCTTTCCACTCTGATAGCATTTGCGAACATTCTTGGCTACTCCTATACAGATCATAGGATCTTAGAATTATGCCAAGATGTTAAAGAGGTACTTATATGAATACATTTGTGCCACGAGCACACTCACTTTCCTGCCTGTTACTAAAAGCCGAGGCTTCTGTAATCCAGTTCATTTAGAGTATTAATTTGTCATACAAACAGTATATTTACATATTACATATAAATATACTGTTTAGATATAAATAACACCAGAAATCGTCACTGAAATTATGCAGGGTAACAGGGTTGTCTGGTTAATGTTTCCAACTGCCAGAAAAATAATAATGATGATGGTGATTATAATAGTCGACATATCAGCAATTAACTATAGTTTTTTAAAAATATTATTTGAATATTCTTGCGGCAAGGAGCTACCTTATTCACTCTTGGGGGTAAATAAACAAATATTTTCTGATGGATTGTTGACTACAGGTCTTCATTCCAAACTGCAGGTCACTAAAATAAAGATTTTATTAACCCCCAACAGCTACTTAAGTTTACCTATAGATGAAGAACATTTATTTATTTATTTATTTAGACTTATATGCCGCCCTTCTCCCAAGACCCAGGGCGGCTCACAATGAGAATACAAGTGAAAACATAACATAAAATCAATTAAAATTACCAATTACTATATAAAAAACTAAGTAATTCACCACACTCATACAACACACAATCACAGTCAAAGGCCCAGGGGCAGAGTGCAGCTCACACGCCCCAAACCTGTCTGCCTAAATGTGTCTTCAACAGTTTTCGGAAAGCTAGGAGGGAGGAAGCAGTACGAACCTCTGAGGGAAGCTGATTCCAGAGGGCTGGGGCAGCAACAGAGAAGGCCCTAGCCCTAGGCCCCGCCAGATGACATTGTCTAACAGACGGAACCCATAGGAGGCCAACCCTATGTGCCCTAACCGGTCGCTGGGATTCATGAGGCATAACATAACATTCTTTTTATCTCTTTATGTATTAGGTGGTTTCCATCCCATATTAAGAAGGGAAAAGTAACTACAATCACATCATATTATTTCTCTGTACCTATCAAATTTCTATATTGCCATTTTTTTAAAAGAAAAGTCTGTTCTGCCTCTTTGCCTCAATTGCACTGGCTGTTTATTCAAAGGAGCACCATCATATGTTTGGCATAAAAAGGAGTATGTTAGCAGCCTTTTAAAATGGTCCAGAGAATAAGATTGCAAATGGAACATGTTCCAAAATTCTTTGAGTCTCCAGGCAAGCCCTGTTGTTTTTTTAAGATAAAACAATGGCTATGAGCTACTGCTTCTGTTCTTTTTCATATTAATATTTGAACCTGGAAGTCTAATTTCAAAGCAATTTATTTTTCTCAGATTTCCCCCCCCCTAAAAAAAATTTCAATCAGAGGTAGAAGCAACTGGTTCACCTTGTCTACACTCAGAAACTAAGCATGGTCAGACCTGGCTAGTCCTGGTGTGAGAAACCTTTAGGGAGTATCAGGCCTCTAGGCTAAACCAGTAAGTCAAAACACATCTCATTAAGAAAGCAACAGTGAACCATTTCCATACTGCTGCCAATAAAATGAAGTCATCGAAAGAGATATGAGAAAGTATCTGATAGGCTTGATCTTCCAAGTAAATGTAATACAGCTACTTTTTCTTGCAGAAATAGAGAGATGGATAGGGTGCATCCACCCTGCATTCTTAAGATTCTCCTGTCTCATGCTAATGGAGGCTGGACTCTAAGCCAGTTTTAGAAAAAATCTGTCCAGATTGTAATCTTTTAGCAAGAACCTGTCAAAAGTACATGTACAAATGGATATCTAATAATAAAAAAATTTAAAAAAAAAGTAGAGCCTTGAATTGGTATGTGGGAATGACCTTGAGAGACAGGATAATAAGGGAATGATGCGATAAAGGGCAGCTTAGCACAAAGCAGGAATGTGGGTGGAGCAAGAGACGGGGGGGGGGAACCCCTCTTTCTAAAGGGGGGGAAAGGGAGATATATATTCAGACTTGGAAGTTTCTGTTAATGTAACCTTACAATAAAGTTGAATTAGCTCGTCCAGTCAAGTTCCTTGCCTTGTCTAAGTTGTAAAGCTGATAGGCTGCATTGTTAATTACACTAGTGCCCTGATGGACAATTCCCCCAATAACAAACCTGCATAACTTTCTGAACCAGGAAAGAATTGCCAATTGTTTTCCTTCTACGTGTATATATACACAAAATTGTATACAGTGTGTGTGTGTGTGTGTGTGTGTATTTAATGTATCAAAAAGCATATATATGTAGGTACAACAAACAGATTTAAAATATTTTTTTTTAAAAAAACTCACTCTTGCATTTCCCCAGTTTTGACTCAATAGTTTCTGTAATACTGGCGAATCCACTATTGGATTCATCCAATAGTTTCTGCTGCAAATACTGTTACATGAATATTTCAGCACTATAGTGGCTATAGCATTTGCTTGACATTACATGGACAATGTCAGCAATTTAAAACCTTGTAATATTCAGAATGTACTGCAACTAGAATCTACATCAGGAAGAATACAAACCATTAAAAAAAACCCAGACCTAACAAAATTGGAGGTGGAGTTGAATTATATGTAAGAAATTACTATATCTCTTCAGAAATGCATAAAAGTAAGGGTGAAACCCTCCTAGAATGCATATGGGTTAATATAAAAGGAAAAAAGAATGGCATTGCCATACGTGTATACTACAGGCCATGCAACCAAGCAGAAGGAATAGATGAACTTTTTGCTAATTACTTAACAAATGTATGTAGAAAACATACCACTATAGCGATGAGGAACTTTAACTACCCTGACATCAACTGGGAGACAAACTCTGCATCAAATGGGATATCGAAGAGGTTTCTGACCAACCTAGCTGACAATTCTGTCATCCAAATGGTAGAGGAGGGAATTAGTGGGACAGCTGTACTGGACCTAAATCTTACTAACAGAAGAAATGATAGAGAAGGTTGAAACTGCAAGAACTTTGAGAATGACCTGTCATATTAAAATTCAATATAATGCAGACAAAAGCAATAGGACATAATAAAATCAGTATCTTAGACTTTAAAAGAGCTGATTTCAACAAACTTGAGAAATTTGGGAAGGACTCCATGGATGAAAATCTTAAAGGGGAAAATAACTCAAGAAGCTTGGGAAACTCTGAAAAATATGATTATAAAAGCCCAATCCAGCACAATATCACTGAAAAAGAAAAGGAAAAAATCCAAGAAGAAAACATTATGGTTGCACAAAGAACTCTTTGATAAATTGAAAGACAAGAATAAGTATAGAAAATAGAAAGAGGGACATATAACTAAGGCAGAATGTAGACTGAATCTGCAAAGATGAAGTCAGGAAAAGTAAGGCTCAGAAATAACTAAGACCTGAAACACATGTGAAAAATAATTTTAAAAAGTTTCTTTCAACATAAAAAAACAAGAAAAAAGTCAAAGAAACAATTGGTCCACTAATGGGAGAAGATGGCAAGGAAGTGACAGGCAGCAGGGAGGAAACAGAGCTGCTTAACTCTTTCTTTGTATCTGTTTTCACATAAAAAGAAAAAATAGCCCAACCTACCAAAAACAGAACTGTAAAAGACAGATTAGGAAATTCAAATTAAAATAGCCAAGAAAATGGTAAGAGAACCCTTGTCCATTCTAGACAAATTTACATCCCAGAATTCTGAAGGAACTGGCAGATGTGATCTTGGAACCATTGAATCATGTCTCAAACATCCTGGAGCACTGGAGAACTACAAGAGGACTGGAAAAGAGCTGATTACGCTTTCCTTCTTTCTGTGAAGGGGATGAAAAGGAATATATTTAAAGGGTAATGATGTTACAATTTTTGAAAGAAAAATAGTAGCTTGATTTATTTATTTTCCTTCATATTGCTTTTAGCCAAATTTATAGAAGTAGCTCTAATATAAAAATGTAGTACTCAAAAGCTCAAATGTGAGAAGGGAAACCCACCATCAAATTTATAGGATCCTGCCATAATGTTATCATCACCACCACCATCTTAATTTTCATCATGATTATTGTTACTAATAGAACTTTAAAAGATTTTACCTCCAATTACAAACCACTTATTCCACTAGAACAGACATGTGAAACTCACGACATCACGTGACATCGCGCAATGTATCGGGACGGTTTTGCCATTGCCGGCAATGGGGTGGGCGTGGCTTCCAGATGTTGCATCCGGCCCGTGGGCCGGCAATTTGACACCCCTGCACTAGAGGAATCCAAACCCTTTTTCTGCATCCACAAACAGAAGAATATGTGGCAGGTATATTAGAACTGAAAAGATGAGAGATACAAGGCTGATTGCGAAAGAGGACAGAGCTCCTTCATCACTTTAATTGGTACAAATAGGGTGTGCTCAATTTTCCATATGCAGACTATCTGCCTTTAACACATGCCTGATGCATAGAAACTCATCAAGTGCCCTTTTCCTGAGCTTCATACAGGCAAAACTAAAGAGAAAACTTCATTCCCTTCTTATATACATATGTACATAAAAACTCAGTTCCTTTTTTCCTTCCATGCTATGTGTGCTGATTCTGCCTCCCAGGTATATCTCAGGAAATCCTTTTACCTTTATAGGATGCTCACCAGGCATGAGAAAACATCCTGGTGTCTATTTACTTTGGTGTTTTGCATACCTTGCCTTGGGATGATCTCTTATAGTGAGCCCATTCCTTATCGATTTATAAACAGGGAAGAACTTCACAATAAAACTTTTAAGCTGAGCTCTGATGTTTATCAGACCCAGCTTGGCAAGACCCATCCAGGTTGAAACAAGGAATTACTCTGATGTGGCACATCCCCAACAGAGAGCCGTACATTGAGTTCCGTGCACCTGCCATGTGACCGAGACAAGAAGGCTATAGCCCTGGGAATCTTGTGACACAGTGTTCCAGGAAGCAGCCTTTGTTTGCCCACACTGTGTCTCTTTTATTTTATAATATGTGCATTCCACAATGCCTATTGTCTCCTTTTATATTGAATGCTGTCACATGAGCAATTTGAGTGACACCAAAATGCTTGTGAGGCAAAGCCAAGTGGCCCTGTGGCTCCAGCTTGAAATGTTATAATTCATTAACACTCTGCATGCCTGACAAATGTCTCTTTTCAGAGCCAGTCACCCACATACATTTTTAAAGTTTTCGGTTGCAGGGAAGCGCCAAACAATAAAGCCAGTACAAACATGTTTTTCTCTCACAAGCTGCCCAAAAAGAATGATTTAATTTATGAAGTTGTGGGAGCAACATCTCACATGGCACCAAAGGCAGTGAAGTGCCTAATCAGATTATCTGAATTTCTGAATGTTGAAAACTTGTGCAAGAGTCATTCCTTATGGCTTGATAATTGTTAGATATATTGTTAATTGCTAGGTAGAAGACTGTTTTATTTATTTGTTTATTTATTTATTTATATCCTGCCTGTATTATTTTTTATAAATAAGGTAGCAAACATACCTAATACCTCTTCCTCCTCCTATTTTTCCCACAACAACCCTGTGAGGTAGTTGAACCAAGAGAAAATAACTGGCCCAAATTTTCTCTGCCAACTAAAACTCACAGTCTCCCAGTTTCTAGCCTGGTGCCAAACTGTTTTTTTTTTTTTATAGTTTAGGAAAAATCAATACACCATTCTCTATACCTTGGTAGGATTATTCTTGTCATATAATGAATAAACAGTTCTTACTTATCTTTGGTGCAGGACACAATCCTATTCTTGTGTTTATTTTATGGGACATGACTGATGGAGTATCATTGACATGTTCCTGTGATTCTCTGTGACATCATCAGTGACGAGGGCATAATTTTTCATCCACATAAGTGGCACCATCTGTTTTATTAGTTTAGAAGCATTGTTTCCCACTCTGCCATTAATTTAGCCCTTTAGAAAGAAATATGAAGATATAAAATAATTAAATTTAATAAATATTTTTTAGCATTGTTACTTTCTCATCTTGAAAGCTAGAGTGTGTCCAAAAGTTTAATAAAGGCATTGCCTTTTTACACTATAATAAGGGTATTTCTGCATTTCTTGGTTGGGAATTGGATACTGCATTTCTACTACTGAATGAGAAGTAAAGATTCTTTCAGGTTATTAATTTATTTCATGGTCCCTTTAAAACTAGCTTAAAATGCACTAACTGGTTTGAATTGTTGTGAATAACTGTAGATCCCTTCAAGCATCAAGATGCCTTGAATCCATGTTTATATATTTGCAAGCCTTGATCTTGTAGAAAAGCATCAGCCAATCAGTGCTCCTTTTCTCTACCAAGGAGAGCAAGAGAATTGTCAGCCAATTGGTGATTCTTCGCTATTCTTTCAAACTGGTAAATGAAAGAGCATTTCTTTACCTTTTCCATAGAAATCGCTAGCATTCTGCCTGTCTTGTACTCTTTCTGCGCATATATTTGTGGATATTTTTCTATCTTTTGCAATAAAAGTACAGTGGTACCTTAAGGGCAGAACACAAACTAGTTAAAAATGTCAACAAACACATTAAAATCCAGCAGTCCCGTTTGGCAAACTTACATGGCCATCCCAATATCTAATGCTGCACATGGTCTTCTTTTCCTAATCATTCAGGCACGTTGCTAGGAAGGAAAGTGAGGGGGCTGGGAAACAGAAGGAGAGCACAGATTGTCCCTTCAGTCATAAAGCAGTGACATGTTGCCATTTCTGAACTGGCCTTGGAATATCCTCCTCAAATTGCTCATCATTGCAAGCCCTCATTACAGCATCATGTGATTAGTAGGAGGCTCATCTCACCTCATTACAGGAACCACTCCTCAGTATGAAAGGCTTACAGTATGAAATACTGCCACAAATAGTACTATGGGAAAAGTACAAAAGTTTCAAAGGTTGCCTGAAAATGTATTTCCCTGGTATTGTAGTTGGTCTCATATTTTTAAAAGCATATTTTAGATGCAGAATTTAGAGACCATCTCACTTACAGAGCGACTCACAATAGCACTGGAATGGCCTCTGAGAGTTATGAAACATAGAGAGAGAAACATTCCTAAGGGAAATAGGTATTAGATTGGATTCACATTTAATAAAATTGTGAGGTAAAAATACATTATATTTCTGCACAAATAAGCACAAGTCCAGTCAGATATATTTGACTTACGTATTGTACCGAACCATAATGTGATTTATTTTTGGTTTTGTGTGATGTGCAAACAAAACAAAACAAAAGTTTATTCACCATGGTATATCACTTAGCATTATATGTGAAACAGGCCATGCTTAGCATTATGTATCAGCCATTGAGGTCAATACTAGGGAGTATTGGAGGGATTGCAACTTCAAGTGAGACCTGACATTGGGAAGCAGGGATGCTAGAACAGAGGTCCTCAAACTTTTGGGCACCAGGGACCAGTTCCATGGAGAAAGATTTTTCCACAGACCGGAGAGTGTGTGGTTTTGTGTGCTGCCTGCATCCCACGGATGGGGCTTTGCTTCTTTGTGTGGCCCAATTGCTAGCATGCTGCGACCCATGGACCAGGGGTTGGGACCCCTGTCACAAAAGTAGAGGACAAAAGTAAAGCTAACCTAATAGGTATAAGCATTATTGTTTGGAAGGAATTGTTGGTGTGAGGTACCTGCCCTGAGTTTAGGAAAAAATCATATCAGACTTCACTGTTTCATATGATGAGGAATTCAGATGTTAAACTGGTGTTGTAGTTGCATCACACAGTGACACTAAATATGGGAGAAAAACACTAAAATGTACCACTCTGCTAACAACTTCAGACATAAATCAAAAGGACATTTCCACATGAATTATTTTCTGAGTGATTCTTGGCCTGGTATCCTTCCATGCTCTTGTCTTTTGCTACATGGAGTAAGAGAATGATTGGCAAGGAAGAACAGTGACACCCAGTGGCCAAAGACATTTGTGTCTGTAACGTGGGTCTTATTCTCAGTTAAGTCAATATCATTCAGATAAAGAAAATACAGTTGCACCAAGAATTTGAAAACATTCCTATTTAACTGATGCCTTAAAAACAGCTACATTAAATACAGATCATTTAAATGAAATATTTGAAAAAGCCAGTGTTAGGTACTATTGTGGATTGTTCTATGCCATCATTTGATTTCTTGTACCTGAAAGGAAATTATGGCAGCCCACAACTCCCCATTTTCAGCTGCAGAGTTCCAAAAGGCTAGAATAGAAATGGGTACAATAGCCTCCTGAAAAGCAAAGGGAAATGGCAAAATTGTAATGCAAACTCTGCCCTTTTTGAATTTACACTAATCATATGAAGCATATTTCAGCTTGTTGCAAACCTCCCTAACCATAGATTGTATGTTTCTGAGGGAATTAAATGCTCGAGATGATGGGGTAGTAGTAGAATTTGTCCAGAGAAGAGGCAGGCCCGCAAAGATTATATTTTAATCCAAATGTTCAACTGTCAAGCAAAAACACCTATATTTTATAGAAAGAAGCCCCCAAAGCAAATAAGGCAGGAGGCAAAATATCTCAATTTCTCAAACTCAAGAGGGAGCCATTTCCCCTTCTCTACACAGATACATTGTATATTACTTTTAGAGAAAGTATTATTTTTGAATACATCCTCCAATAAGAAAAGACTCTCCGTGCACACAAAGTTCCTGAAAAATCAAAGAAAGAAAGTGGTCCTAATATCCTTTCTGCTTGATACATCAGCTGATTTCTTTTTTTGGTGGTGGAAGGGGGGGTGGTTGTTCATAGGCCAATGATTTGTTTTCCATCTTTATTTCCCACCACACCTGTAGCTTAAATAGAAAAAAAATACAACAATACTACATTCACTGTTATACAGTTTTCCAGGATATTACACAGCAGGAGCTCATATGTGGATAAATGAGAATAGGAAGTGATGCCACCTGTTCTCCCTCCTCTCCATTCATATATGTGAGGTAGGAGGGAAAGATTGTAGCGGTGACTTTATCCCCATTTGGGGATTGCAATGGAACTTTGTATGGGCTGGGATGGTTTATTTGGATGCATGTTTCCAGACTATGCTCCTGTAGGGTGAAATACCTCTGTGTGAAAGTGAATGTCTCCACTCTGTGTGGAGAGACTATTCCCTGGTATTAAAAAATGGGAAACTTCTAAAACAATTAAAGACAGCAAGAAATATGGGATATAGACTATAACCATTAGGGTTATAGGATTAGAACAGACTTTCTTTGTCCTGGGATCCTGAGTTGCATTGAATGGAAGTGTGATTCAAATGGGACTCATTCTTTAGCCTCACCCAGCCCACCATCACGAGGGACAATGTCCCTCTTCACCTGTGACTTTATCTGCTACTCTTAAGAGATTGCTGATGTCAGGTAATTTTTTCTGTCTTTTTTCCAGGGACTCATAAATGGAATATTTGCTCTTTGGCTCTCCTCCTGGTAGGCTATGGTTAATAGGGATCAAGCTTTGCCTCTCATTTACTTTGTTAAATAAATGTCTTCTTCTTTTTTACAGCGCTATAAAACTTGCTTTGCTAATCATTATTCAGGCCAGACTTATGCTCTTAGACATTCTCATGTCTGGTTACAAAAACACTTCCCTTGTGTTTTATATTTGTAGCAAGATGACTGCTGGATTTCTAGGCAGAAAGAAAAGAAATGATTCAGCAGCTCTACCTATTTTGGGCAGACTGCTCTATTTGTTTCCATTCTGAAGTTTCACCCTATGTGCCCTAAAGATTATTCCCCTCAAAGGGGAACTTTGCTTTGATCAAGGTTTCAATGAATGCCATTCCGTGGGGCTTCATAAGAAAAAGACATATACTGCTTCTAAGTGCTGTGTTGGAGCTGGTCTTCACTGTCTTTTATCCTCTTGCAGAAAAGATTTTCATGGAAAACATAGCAGCCCATGGAGCCTTATGGCTTTTGACTGGAGATGTGGCAGCATAATTCCTCACTTCTCCACACTGCCTTGGAGAAGATCAGTTCCATGATCAGCACTTTGCTCTATGAGCAAAGAGGCCCAATTTTACATAACACTATGATCTAGGGACAATATGATACCAGAAAGATATAGTGCCATCATGTATCGCAGTGCCTATTATCTATTACTACCTACCCATCAAATAGCTGAACCATTAGTGGAATGATATTGTGATTGGGAGCACTTTGTCTGACATGAGTTCTTGGGTTGAGACCTCTGAATAGGATCTGAAGGATATGTGAAGAAGTGGTCCTTAAACTTGAAAGTAACACTTCCTTTGGAACTAGCAGATAGCATTGCACTCACACACACAATAAATGAATGGCCTTATGCTGACCCTATTTGAGAAACTCTGTATTATCTATAATGTCAATATGCTCTGTTGTCTAAATAGAATGATCCAAGTATAGAGTAATTGTGTCATTGGCCAAGACATCTTTATCCAGATAAGGTTGCAGTTAAACCTTAAGCTTATTAAAGCCTTTAATGATAGTGTTGAATCAATAAGTGTCCCTAGATTATAAATCCAACCCTTTAAGTGAGATTCCATAGAAATAAATACATGACTAACTGACTAGCCTTACCTGTCTTTTATCTGGATTAAGCCTTAGTTTATCACCCCTATCTATTCATTGCCAAACCAAAGCAATGGGTGGGGACAGTCATAGCTTCATCTCCTCTATTGTCGTCACTACACCAAACTCAAGTCAAATTTCCAGATGACCTCTCTCAGGTATTGTAAAAGTTAAACAGCTGCAAGAATTAAAAGAATTCCACAGATTTCCAAAGCAGAAATGCAAAGGAAACAAGTATCATTTTCTTCAGGAAACACACCTATACTATTGATAGAGGTTTATTTATTTATTTATTTATTTATTTATTTATTTATTTATTTATTTATTTATTTATTTATTTATTTATTTATTTATTTATTTATTTATTTATTTATTTATTTAGTTTCGATTTCTATGCCGCCCTATTCCGAAAACTCAGGGCAGCTTACAACATAATCAGTAGCATATAGACATCAAATACATTATAAAACCCCTAAATTAAAACCAATCATCCGAAACAAACCTACAACAAACACACACTGGCTGGGGCAAGGTGTCAACTGCCCCAGGCCTGCCGGCAAAGATGTGTCTTTAACAGTTTGCGAAAGGCGGAGAGGGTGGGGGCAATACAGACCTCTGGGGGGAGTTGATTCCAGAGGGCCGGGGCCGCAACAGAGAAGGCTCTTCCCCTAGGCCCCGCCAGGCGACACTGTCTGGCTGACGGGACCTGGAGAAGGCCGACTCTGTGGGCCCTAACCGGTTGCTGGGTTTCATGCGGCAGCAGACGGTCCCACAAGTAACCTGGTCCGATGCCATGTAGGGCTTTATAGGTTTATGAGTTTTGGGTTCAGAAATTAGAATAGAATAGAATAACAGAGCTGGAAGGGTCCTTGGAGGTCTTCTAGTCCAACCCCCTGCTCAGGAAGAAAACCCTATACCATTTCAGACAAATAGTTGTCCAATCTCTTATTAAAAAATAATTTCAAAGACAAGACATCAGTACTACAACCCACCATTTGGCAACATCTAAAACTTGGTTGAAATAAATCTAGTTTATTCATTTAATCTAGCAGGGACTAGAGATGTCTTAGCACTGCTTTCCCAATTACCAAGAACAGCATGTTAGTAATTTGACCCATTGTTTTTAATGCCCACATCACTAGCTATCTTTATGATCAAAATTCGAACACTTGGCAACTGGCATGTATTTATGCCGGTTCCAGTGTCCTGGGATCATGTGATGACTTTTGGCAACCTTATAACAAGCAAAATCAATGGGGAAGCCAGATTAATTTCACGGCTGCGTTACTCATTTAACAATTGCAGTGATTCACTTAACAACTATGGCAAGAAAGGTCATAAAATGGGGCAAAATTCACTCAACAACTATCTTACTTAGCAATAAAAATTTGGGGCTCAGTTAAGGTCAGAAGTTGAAAACCATAAAGAGAAGAGAAGCTCCAGGCTGACAAAGCACTAGATGGAGAGCCAAGATGCAATGTTTTATCTTATTGAAAGAGGAGATAAAATGTAATCATCATGCTGTAAAAATTTATTACACACTGGAGGTGAGACAAAATCCATTTATAATGTTTTATTGTTTTTGTTGCTCAGGAAATTGCTCATGATTTTGCTGAAAACATTTAATAACCCTAAATATAATTTTTACCAAATTTCTGCAATCTGAATTCATATGGATTTGATCTAAATTCTCCCTCTGTTTCAACATAAGTTTGCAAAACAGATTTAACTGTCCAGAGTGACTAGATGAACTGTATGCTTTGTTTTATATTGGGGAAGCAGAAGAGAGAATACTGTATGTATTTCATTAAATTGATGAAAAAGCAGTTAATGGGTTCTTAGCATCTGTGTGCCAGAAGTACTGATAGTATTCATAATGTGGTGGCAGGCAGTTATGAGTGAAATGCATCACATTCTTCATCTTTTAAATAAAAGGAGATCATTTAATGGGGTTTTTTTCTATTGCTTAGCCATAATTGAATTTTTTCCTTTAGTTTTATAGTTTCCCCTTTTGATTTGTATGAAAACTTCTTTTCTTTCTTTCTTTCTTTCTTTCTTTCTTTCTTTCTTTCTTTCTTTCTTTCTTTCTTCCTTCCTTCCTTCCTTCCTTCCTTCCTTCCTTCCTTTCCTTTCCTTCTTTTCTTTCCTTCTCTCTCTCTCTCTCTCTCTCTCTCTCTCTCTCTCTCTCTCTCTCTCTCTCTCTCTCTCTCTCTCTCTCTCTCTCTCTCTCTCTCTCTCTCTCTCTCTTTAGCATGCTGTTTTTAACAGTAAATCCATTGCCATTTGTGCCTCTCTGCACAGCATGAAGTCACAGGGGAAATAACCCTTCCATTCACGTAAGATGTGCTGGACAATTGGAGGCACTGAACATTGCAGGTAATGCTCTGCCTTAAAATGAAACATTTTGAGACACAAATATTTAGGAAAAGAATGCTGTTCACAGTATTTATCACTTCACTATTCTTTCTACAAAAAAAAGGGTTTCATCTATTAACTTGTAGGATATTGGGTTCTTACTCAAAGCACAGGAACAGGATTTTTTTTACAATACTAGCAGATATGCATTGCTTTCCAAATGGCTAGATTCATCCATACATACAGAAGTGCTTAGCTTTGAAAAAATCTGGATGTGAATCCTTGAATATTAAACCTATGTTTGTGATGTAGGGCTACACATTGAGCCAAGGTGGATTTAGTGTACTGTGTAGACCTAGGCCAGGGGTAGGCAACCTTGGCTCTTTTATGACTCGTGCACTTCAACTTCCAGAATTCCTGAGCCAGCCTTGCTAGCTCAGGAATTCTGGGAGTTGAAGTCCACAAATCATAAAAGAGCCAAGGTTGCCTTCCCCTGGCCTAGGCAATTGATTGGTAGTGTTGGGCTTTGGGTTTAGTAACCATTGTGTAGAGAATAGATTTCTTGATGTTTTGCTGGCAACTGTGGCTGACATCTTCAGAGGCAAAGTGGTCTACTAAGAAGACCACAGGCAACTGACTGGGCTCCTGTCTTTGTAGTCAGGAGTCCTATACCAGTATATTGCAGGCAGTTTTGTTAATTCAGTATATGTTGATTAGCTGTTGTACAAGCATATTCTTATCTATTTTTTTTCCAACATAGCTTTCCTAGCCCAGAATAAAGACTGCTTTGTATAGGTTGCCTATCTGTATTCTGATTTTTAAAAGCTCACAAATGTAGACCTGAATCTTGGTAGCTCTTTTTAAATAGCTACAAGTATTTTTAAAATGTCATCTACTAAATTGGAAGTGGTGTCTAATAAACCAGTTTGAAAACAAATTAATAAGTTTTCTGGGCATTGCTAAACAGATTAAACTAAATGAAGAAATTCTGCTAGCTTGGATAAAATATAGTCAAATCTCTTTCATATTGAACTTGATTTCTGGTGCCTTTCAGTTAGCTATATTGGTAACAGAATGGTGTGATTGCTTTTTCCAGCATGTTTTTTAAACCTTTCCATTGATCTAAAAGAACTGGTGGTATCCTGTGCATGTACTAGCCAAATTAAAACCTGCTTAGCTTGTTTTAGGTTAGCTAAATTAAACCTAGGATGATACTAAGTCCTAAATACTGAGAGCCAAATCATGTTGAATTCTATCATCAAGTCGATATGTTTCTGTAACAAAACTATATTAATGAGGTCATTGTTAAAGAGATCCAGAATGCTAATTATTATTTTTTAATGCAATCACATGACAATCTGAGTTGCTGGAAATAGAACTCAGTGTAAGTAGGAAAATAGCTTTCTTATCAGAGAAGGGTGTTATTTTCTGATACATAGTTTCCTAATCTCCATCATGCCTGTGTCAGCCTATGAACTAATGTGTCCTCATCATAATGGGTATATTGATTATTTACAAAGCAAGTTTTGGAAAAACATATTTGCACTTTTTCTGCTTGCTGTCAGCTGTAGAAAAATGGAAGCTTTGAAATGACCTGAAGAATCTTTATTAGGCAAACAAACACAATAAATTCCTACTGCAATAATTCCTAGATTATTCTAGTAATCATCCTGTTTCGCACACATCTTTGTGATCATGAAGTAAACATTTACTGCTCAAGAATTAGCTGAATATCAAGAGACTGCTAAAAATTTCTAATTGCCACTTAATCCCAAGATTCAATTTATACCTTTATAATTTCAATGATTGATGTAATGTGATTCCAATTATAACTTGTTTTGTTGACATTCTTTGTAGCAAACCACTCTTGTGTAATATTTATTGATCTCGTGAGATCACATTTGTAAGTCACAGGGGGGGTGTGAGGGGAAGGAGAGAAGGAAATCCTCTCATTTCCATTAATGGAAGAAGCTCTACCAATCAAAGGGAAGCTTGATTTCACTGTGATCATAGTCTGGCATTTGAAGAAATAAGACATACATTGCAATGAATTAACATTTTTAGGAAAATGCTCTGAAAAGTTAAAGAGTGATGTTGCTTTCATATACAAAAACAAATATACTCAGATAAAATAAACAATACACATAAGAAATCAGAGATCAGGGACACTGAGGTTATGGACAAGGATTGCAATTATAGCTCTCTTGGTAAGGCATCATTTTAATGTTTTGGCCATCAATGAGTGGCCTCATCTGTTTTTGCAGTTTGGCTGTCAGTGGGAGTAGAAGGGCAGAAGGCACTGATTGGTGCAGAGTGTTTCCACCTCTGGGCTATCTCCAAAATTTGGATGCCGCTGTTGGCTCAGATACCATAACTCAGCACAAAAACATGTTTTCACACTTTTTAAATGAACATAGGAGGAGAGAGAAAGACACGGATTTACCAGAAATCCATCGTGGACCTATTAAAAAAGAGTTATTTCATGTGCTAGAGAAAATGAAATGCCAGAGTACATTCATGTGTGTTTTAAAGAAAACCATTCTTGTTTATTCATTAGATTAGTTTATTTCTGTGTATATTTTGATTCTCCAGAGTGAGTTTTTATTTCAACACAATCATGCAGTTAATGAAAAGAATTCCAGGAGATCAATTGTCAACCTGAACTTCATTAAGAATGTTGATTATAATAGTAAAATCCACTACAAACTAAATTTAAAGAAAGAAGAGAGAATACAGGGAAGGAGCAAAAGTGCAAGGAAAAAAAGAAAAAAGAGAAAAAAGTGAGATTATAATAAAGAAAAATAGTGACTTTCAACCCATCACAACAAGTATAAACAAATTCAGTAATTCTTCCCCCTCTATAAAATTACATTTATTTCTTCATACCATATCCCATCTTGTATAAGGAACTATAAACAACTCTGTAAAACATCATCTTTTCCGTCGTGATGTCCATAAAGAGTTGCCAGAAGTAACAACATATCTTGTTTTAACCTTGTTCAGATAAACCATCCTTATATTCTTTTCTTTTACTTCTAAAAGTCTTAATTTTTAATTCATTCAAATATTGTTGTAGGATATGATTTTTCTTATTTTTTTTTTGTCAAGCCTTTTTTTTGTAAATTCTATAAGAAAATACTTATCCAGGTTATTCTCTTGGACTGTCAGTTGTAAATCCACTTTCAATACCATCTTTAACTTGTCACATAAAAGTCATTTCTTCAATGGGCATAGTCTGTCCATAGGAATAGACATCATTATTGACATTCTTGATATTGTGGCTTCTTTCTGATTCCATTCTTCAAAAGTCTCCTTCAGTATTTTTATTGTTATAATGTTTTGCATCGTCTTATATGCCTGTATAACTTTTCTCTACCTAAAATCTTTAGTCTTCTAAGTGTCTAATTTTAGAAATCATGAAATTGCTTATCTATGTTGTGTTTTGCAAAAAATAAAATATGATTTCTTTCTCATGAGAAGCTGTTTGTACTGTATAATTAATTACAAAATCTTATTGTAAGTTTCAATATTCCAATTTTATGTGGAGCCTTAGTCCATTTATAACTTTCTAAGATCAACATTTTATTTAATGTTTGCTGACTTTCCCCCCAGATTTATTTAAATTTTTAAACTTACAATTAACATTTTCTTTCATTCAGATGAATATCTAATGCTTCAGACTTGTTTGAAGGTTGTTCAAGTTTCTAATAGCTTAAAAATAGTTAATGAACAATTTCCAAAAGGATTAGAAAGTGTGATTTGTGAACTTAGTGTCCTTTAAAAGTATCCATTGCAGTTGTGCAGTTGCAGTTAACCAGTGGAACAACCTGCCTCCAGAGGCGGTGAATGCTCCAACACTGGAAGTTTTTAAGAAGAGACTGGACAGCCATTTGTCTGAAATGGTATATGGTTTCCTGCCTGAGCAGGGGGTTGGACTAGATGACCTCCAAGGTCCCTTCCAACTTTATTATTATATTATAAGATGACTAATCCCAGTGCTGAAATTGCTGGTCATGTGACCTCCTCGTGAGGAGCAGCTGTCCAGAGCACATGTGGACAATCTCCTGTCCTTTCCTTATCTGGAGAGGTCCCAAGGAACAGGAACTTGGTCTTTACCATGCTCATCAGCTCTGCTTTCTTTAGACCAGCGGTTCTCAACCTGTGGGTCGCAACCCCATTTGGGGTCGAACGACCATTTCACGGGCGTCGCCAAACACCGCAGTCCGCCATTTTTTCCCCTTTTCCCCTCGGCTGGCGCAGGGCGCAGCATCGCACATGCACGATGCGGGCCATCGTTTGCGCGCCACGCATGCGCAATCTGGGCTGCCGCGCCGCGCATGCGCGATGCAGGCCGTCGCACTGTGCATGCGCGATGCAGGCCGTCACGCCACGCATGCATGATGCAGGCTGTCGCGTGTGCGCCGCGGGCCATCGCACCGCGCATGCGCGGTGCAGGTCAGGGTCGCGGCCTGAAAAAGGTTGAGAACCGCTGCTTTAGACATAGAAATCTTTCAAATCAAAATTTAAATTTTGTGAGGTTATGAGATCTA
Organism: Bothrops alternatus; assembly: GCA_034064705.1. Lineage (NCBI taxonomy): Eukaryota > Metazoa > Chordata > Lepidosauria > Squamata > Viperidae > Bothrops > Bothrops alternatus. The sequence continues at coordinate 11,590,809 of JARGCV010000018.1, read as the reverse complement.
GCAATTCTTGGAGTAATTATTTTAGACTTAATCATAGCAGGACAACAAAACAAAATAACAAAGTGAGAAAATTTCATTTGTCATAACACCTCAGGGCAACAAAATAGCTAGAATCTTTGCTTGTCTATTGCAGGTAGTCCTCGAGTTACAACCACAATGGAGGCCAAAATTTCTTTTGCTAAGTAAGACATTTGCTAAGCGAGTTTTGCCCCATTTCATAACCTTTCTTGCCATGGTTGTTAAGTGAATCTGGCTTCCCCATTGACTTTGCTTATCAGAAGGTCACAAAAGGGGATCACATGACCTCGGGACACTGCGACCGTCAGAAATAGGAGTCAGTTGCCAAGCATCTGAATTTTGATTACTAAGGGGATGCTGCAACGGTTGTAAGTGTGAAAAATGGTCATAAGTCCCTTTTTTCAGTGCTGTTGTAACCATTGTAAGTCAAGGACAACCTGTAATCAACGAGTCAGTCAGTCAGATGGATTGCTAGTTGTGTAGGTTACTCCTTAATGTTATTCTTATAATGACAATCCCATGAGGCAGGTTTGGCTGGGAGATTGCGACTGACCAAAAATCACCCAGTGAGTTCACAGTGAAAACCGAACTTCATCCTGCATTCTTAGTTCAAATATAATTCAAAGGAAAGAGAAGGAAATGAAGAAAATAGCTTACATTTCAAAAGTTTAAAACTGTAAGAACTAAAGGCATATCGGCTTAACCAGCAAGCTTTCATAACATTCATGGAATATTCCATTGTTAGTGCATGTTGAATGAACAGAAAAGAAAGGGATCCTACCTGCTATTTTTAAAATGTTAAGGATTTATCAGAAGAGTTGACTCAAATTTTACAATTATTTGGAACTGAAAATGAGATGTCTTTGGATATTTGTTTTTTCAAATTGATGAAACCCTTAGATGTGAGCCAGAGTTTATTAATGTTAATTAGGAAGTCCATCTCTTTAAAATGTCTTTTCTAAAATGGTACATAGGGAAAATTTCCTGCATCTATTCCTGTCAATTCTCGTTCATTTTAAGAAAGAAAAATTGCTTAATAATCCCACTGAAAAGAAGAGAATTTTGAGAAATTCTAGGGGTGGAGTGTGGCACTCTTGCACCTGTTTAATAACACTGTATCCTCGATTGTATAAACAGAGGCACAGAATCAAAATCATGTGAAGTATTAGTACCGCTTTTTAAAGCCTTAGTAAGGCCACATCTGGAATACTGCATCCAGTTTTGGTCACCACATTACAAAAAAGATTTGGAGACTTTGGAAAAATTGCAAAGAAGAGCAACTGATTAAAGGCCAGAAGATTAAAACATATGAAGAACGGTTGCAGGAATTGGGAATGGCCAGCCTAGAGAAAAAAAGGACTGAGGGGGGGGGGACATGATAGCAGTATTCCAGTATTTGAGAGGTTGCCACAAGGAGGAGGGGTCAATTTATTTTCCAAAGCACCAGAAGGCAAGAGAAGAAACAATGGATGAAAACTAATCAAGGAGAGAAACAACCTGGAATTAAGGAGAAACTTCCTAACAGTGAGGACAATTAACCAGTGGAACAGCTTGCCTCCAGAAATCATGGGTGCTTCATCACTTGAGGTTTTTATGGAGACTGGATAGTCACTTGTCTGAAATGATAAAGGGTCTCCTGCTTGAGCAGGGGGCTGGACTAGAAGACCTCCAAGTTCCCTTCCAGCTCTATTCTGATTGATTGGTAGTTAGCAGATGTGTGTGTATGAATGCCCTGCCTTTTGTTGTACAGTTTGTATCTTTCTGGAATTGTGTAGCTTTGCTGGGTTGCCAATATTCTGATGAAATTCATGTGCTAATGCTCCTGTCTCTGCTGAGTCCTGCTCCTGGAAATTATTAGAGAAGTTCTCCCTTCCTCGGACAATTTTTTTGGGGGGGAACACCCATCCAAATTTGCTGCTTATAAATTTGGTGTAAAATTTGGAAAGGCTCTTAAAGGACAGCACTTTGGGACTATATCACCTTCCAAATGACGTTGAGGTATAATTTCAATAATGTCAGACTGCTCTCCATGTTGCCAGGACTCCAGGACTGCTCTCCATGTAGTCCAACAGTTTCAACGTTTTCACAAACTCTCATCTCTGCAGCAAGGTATAAAGGGAAGCAAAGAAGAGGTAAACAACCTATCCAATCTTCGAGATACTTGGAACTATTTCATGACTCTCCAAACAAAATACCAAATCTTTGCAACTACCCCCCCCTTCCCAATACAGAAATTGATACCTTGAATAAATGTACATATTTAATTTAATACAAATGAAGAAACAAGATGATTTGTGCTTGGTATTTGTGAAATGCCCCCAGTTTGCTCAAAAAAGACTGTATATATGCAAAAGATTGAGCTGCCCTGAGAATTATTACTGGAAGATATAAAGGTACAATGGGGGGGCGTGTCCTTGGGGCTCTCTGAGTGTGGTTGTTTTCTTGCAGGCATTTCACTACCCAAACTAGGTAAAATCATCATCAGTGATGATGTTACCTAATTTGGGTAATAAATTGTCTGCAAGAAAACCAAGCTCAGAGAGCACTAAGGATCCTTCATTTCAGTCCTAAACTGCAAATATTCTCCTTTAAAGGTGCAATCAGACAATTGATTTGCTCCCTAATAAATCGAGTAGGAGTTATCAAAAGAAACTTACTCCCACATCTGAGGATTACAGTACAGCAAATAACAACTGCCAAACATTTCCATCATGCCAAACCTATTGCAACAGTATCACTCAACAAGCAGATTACTTGAATCCTCCCATGACCCCAGCTGATCTTTATCATGCCAGAAGGATCCTTGTTTTTCTGTTGTTTCCTGGTTGGAAGCTTTGCAACCTGATACAAAAATTAGAGGGTTTCCTTGAAGAACATTGTAACAGAAATTTCAACTGTAATATCCATCCGCAAACCTTTAAATGTACTGTGAGAAACAGCCTTGCCACCTACGGTTCATGTGTCTTCTAGAAAGGAAAATGCTAGGAGCCCAAATTAGGCTTTGGGGCTTGGCAAAGGTCTTCCTTTTCTTTGAAATGTGTGACACTGAGTCATCTGTAAAAGGTGGCATCAGCATATGCCACAAGGGAACAGGAAGCTAGAGAAGAACATTTAATTACATAGTATTTCCATAGTGTCAGAATAAGCATACGTTCAGTAATTAACTATCACATAAGTAGGGGGATAATCGGCTTTAATAGTCATGTTTACTGTTTTAATGCTTATGCTACAGTCGGCGTCCATGAAGATATGAAGGATTTTAATATACAGTACAATGAACACTGTACTATTATGAGTTTAGGGCAGCGGTTCTCAACCTGTGGGTCGCGACCCCATTTGGGGTCGAACGACCGTTTCACGGGGATCGCCAACCACCGCAGGCCGCCATTTTTTCCCCATTTCCCCTCGGCCATCGCGCGCGCACCACACATGGGCGGCGCAGATGGGGTCTCGGCCTGAAAAAGGTTGAGAACCGCTGGTTTAGGGCATGTGTACAATTATTCAGTTATAGGCAGTTTCCAATCCTGTACTCTATAGGATTGCTGCACAGGATTACTTCATAGAAGATAGTACATAGTGTCACATATTTGAAAGGGCTTATATGCCATGAGGTACAACTTGCTCAGATGCAGCAGTTTTAAAGAGTTGCAGACAGATGCTACAATTCCACGTCTGTGCTTGAAGCACATTTAAGGCAGTGAATCTGAAGTGCTGCACAGTCCTTCTTGCAACATACCGAAAAGAGAAATATTGATTTGTCTATTCAATTTGTATAGTCGCTCATTGTCATTATCTTCTGTACAGATAGTCATAATTTATCGGCTGCCTTGCTTAAAAACCAGTTATAAAAAATCAAATGGTACCTAACTTTTGAGAGGCAAGTCTGTTCGACACCAGTTACCCTTTTGCTCCAATGTTGCCCTCCAGAGTCCTGAGACTGCTAAAGATAATAGTGATTGTGGGTGGGTGTCTCTCTGTGTGTATGTGTCTCTCTGTGTGTGGCATTGAGTCAGTATTGACTCCTGGTAATTGCCTGAACAAGTCCCTTGGCAAGATTTCAGAAGTGGTTTTCCATTGCCTGTTTTCTAGGGCAGAGAGTGAGCAACTGGCCCAAGGCCACCCCGTTGGCTTTGTGTCTAAGGGGGGACTGAAACCATAGTCTCCTGATTTCTAGTTTATTGCCTTAACCATTACACCAAATTGTTTCTCAGCAGTTATTTACATAACCCCAAAATGTGGGTGTTATTTGTATTTGCACAATTACAGGTAGTCCTTCACTTAGGACCATTCAGCAGCTGAAATTACAGTGGTGCTAAACATAAGAACTTAAACTAAACATAAGAACCCTGCCTGAAGTTATAGCCACTCTAGGCCCCCTGTAGTCATGTGAACAAAATTTGTATGCTTGGCAATCCATCCGCCCTTACAACCAACTGAAGAGATATAACAGTGTTTCCCCCCCCGCTGCCTATTGCCCCCATCCTCTGCTGCTGGGTCCCTGCAGACCTTGTGCCTGCTTTCCAACCCTCTGAATCCCACATCCTCCGCTCCACCTCCCATCACCAATTGGTCACTTATCTTCTTTGGTAGATCTTTGGGAAGCAAAGTGCCACGCGACCTTTCTGTGCAGTGGAGGCCACATGGTGCCATCTCAAAAGCAGGTGCCATCTCAAAAGCAGTTGCCATTTTGGGAGCAGTTACAATGAATTGTAGTTGCTCCCAAATGGCACTTGCTTCAGGGATGGCACCATGTGGCCTGCAGGGAGGTGGAGGAATGGAGCAGCCAGCTCTCCTTCTTCAATGCAATTTCTAGAAATCACATTTGAGAAGAAAGTTAGCCAGTTTGCCTCTTGGCGTCCCTATATAGTGGAGGCCATGTGGTACTATCTTGGAAGCTTAGTGACCACAATGGGGAAAGCAGAGATTGGTGTCATTAAGCAAAGTAATCATGTTGGCACCTCATTTAATTGCTATGTGACTTTCAACCATGATAGACAGGTTCCATTATGGTTGTACGTCAAGGACTACCTGTATTACCATGTGTATATTGTCATCAACAATAAATTTATTTGGTATTAAGCATCACTAAAAACAATGTATAAGGGGAATGTTAGGTATTAGGTATAATTTGTCCAAATTTCTCCAAGGAAGGGAGAAATTCTTGAATCATTTCCCAAGGGCACAATTTTCCATTAATATTAATATCAGTGGTAGCACCACTGCTGATGAAAATTAATAGGAAGATTTCCCTTATAGTATCTTTTCTAGGGTTTTGTAACATACAGAAGCTGCGAGGCTCCAGACAATAATCAAGCAACAAAAGAGAGAATTTTCATCCATACCTCCAGACTGTCTCTTAACTAATTTGGAGAATATTCAACTTCACCCAAATAATTTATGTGAAATTCTCTTCTTTTGGAAGCAGCAACAACAAAAACTAAAATGAATTGTCATGAATCAAACTGGATGAGACGGAATTGAAACAAAGCAATACAACATATTTTTTCTGTTTGCCCTATTTCTGAAAGCAAAAACAAATCATGTCTTTTGCAGTTGTGTTATGTCCAATTGTAAATGACTCTGATCTGCTGTTGACATTTTCAGCCTTTAATAATTCTATCTGTGCTGCAAAGAACAGGGATGAAGACAGCAAGATTTATTTCAGTTCTTGCTACCCTTGCTTATTTTTTTACTAAGTTCGGCTGCCCGGCATTCTCTACAGTGTTTATTCTTGTTTGCGGACTGAAGTAGTTAGAAGAAGGATATAAAGCCAACATAATGAGCTGTTAAAACTTTCTAATAACAAATAGATTCAGATGGAAGGCTGGATTCCTATTACATATCTCTTGGAAGGATAAATAGTCCAGTACATGAGATGACAAGGCTGGCATAAATGCACTGTGGAACTTGTAACTCATCTGAATCATTAAACATTTCTGAGTGCAAAAAATTCCCAAGGGATATGTGAGTCCAGACAGATTGGCACTGTCTCATGCTATGTTTCATCCAGCTAATGTAAAAGTGCCATCTATAAAAAATATACATCAGTGAATATTGGTTATGAAGTTGGTATGGAAGGGCAGAAATACACAACATTTTTTGAGTCAAGGAATATATTTGGACTTTTGAAGGCTGTCCCAGACACCTTCACTGTTTGCCAGAATGGGTGTGGGCCTTATTTGTGTCTTATATGGAGATGGCCACTTGCAAAGCACTCCTTTACCAGAAGCTGTTTTAGCAAAGGTGTTCCCTTTAAGCTCACAGAACGTCTTTCTTTTCTGAGCAAGTGAGTCCAAAGAAAGCATTGATCTGTAGATACCCACCATTTATATTTTCTAAGACAAATGGAAAATAGACAGGGTATTTGTTAGAGAATTTTAATTTCTCTGTTGGTGAAAAAATAAATCAGAAGCTCTTACAGTTGACTGCATTTACCTGACTCAAAATAACTTCTTTATATTGATATCAAAATATTTACAATACCATACATTCTTCTTTACAGCAACATAGCTTAATGAAGACTTCTTACAGAGAGATACAGAGACAAACCTGAGACTGAAAATTCAGCTTCTAACTCAATATCTTTTGCACAGACTCAGTAGCATTTTCCTCACATTGGCTGACTGAGTTACCACATGACTCTTCCTGCTCATGAATATTCCAACATCCTCCCTTCATGACAGGAAGAGACATCAGACCTATTGACTTAATACATTCTCCATAGTGAACACTACCCAATGGTTTAGTCATCATGTCTGCCAAATTATCCTCAGAAGAACAATGATGTAAACTAATCATTTTTCCTTTTACAGCTTCCCTGACATTACAATACTTAATGTCTACATGTTTACTTCTGTTCTTCACCCTGTCACCAGTTGCCATTTTTATACAAGCAGCATTGTCTTCAAATATCTTTACAGATTCTTTTACATTAATATTTAAATCTTGCAACAACTGTACATACCATGTTACTTCAGAACACAATTCAGATAAAGCAATAAACTTTATTCTTCTGCTGTTGAAATAGCAACAGTTGTTTGTTTTCTGGATTTCCATCCAATCAGAGTCCCTCCAAACAATATTATAATCCCAGAATTTGATTTCCTTGTGTTTATGTCATTTGCATAGTCACTTTCGACATAACACTTTCATTTCAATTCCTCAGTAATCTGTATTTGAAGACCCAAATTTATAGTTCCCTTTAAATATCTGAGAACCCTTTTTACACCCATCCAATGTAACTTTGTAGGTGCAGCAGTAAAACGACTCAAAATACTTATTGCACAAGCTATGTCTGGTCTGGACCACTGTGATAGATATAACAAACTCCCTATTGCTGAGTGATATATCTCTTGATCACAGGTTTCACCTTTGTCCGCACTTAAACTATTATAAAAATCCGTACTCATGGGTGTGGGAGCAGTATTGCAATCTTTCATGTTATATTTCTCCAATAACTGCTCAATTTTTCTCCTTTGACTGAGAATTGTTCTAAGTCCAAAAATAAACTTTGCATTTTATTTAAATGCTGTTCCACAGAGTCACCTGGTTGCAAACAGGCCCTGTAAAGTTTTCTTGACAATTGCACTATATTGCATGCAGAAACATTCACGTGCACAGCTCTCAACTTCAACCAAATCTCCTTTGCAGTCTTTAAATTTGCAACATTTAGAAATTGTTCATCATCTAAATTCAAGATAAGATAAGCCATTGCTTGATCATGACTTTTCTGATCAGCAGCTGCAAACACTTGTGGTGGATTTTCTATGATATACCACAGCTCTTTAGCCTTGAGCAAACATTCCATTTTAGCAGCCCACACAATGTAATTCTTCTGGAAAGGCTTCTTCTGGAAAGCACAGAGCTTTCCTTAAATTCCATTGCAGCCATTCTGCTAATTCTGCCTTGTTTTTATACTTTCTAAACACAGGCAATTTCTTCCAGCTTTAAATTACAATGCAGTCCTTCGTAAGCCCTGGGTCCATAACCTGTTAGAGAATTTTAATTTCTCTGTTGGTGAAAAAATAAATCAGAAGCTCTCACAGTTGACTGCATTTAGCTGATTCAAAATAACTTCTTTATATTTATATCAAAATATTTACAATACCATACATTCTTCTTTACAGCAGCATAGCTTAATGAAGACTTCTTACAGAGAGATACAAAGACAAACCTGAGACTGAAAATTCAGCTTCTAACTCAATACCTTTTTTTCCCCACAGACTCAGCACTTTCTTCACATTGGCTCACTGAGTTACCATATGACTCTTCCTGTTCATGAATATTCCAACAGTATTGTTCCAGACAAGGGACTGACACTTGCTTTATAAATGCCAGCTCCACTCTTTCTCTATATACACATGTATCCACGTGTGTATTTTTACTTAAAGCAATCTAAAGAATTACATTCTTGCAAGTCAAGAACACCTTCAAGGATAACTCTCATAGGCTTAGTGAAGTTCCATGCACTCTGTTGTCTATCCCCATCATAGAATTTGTCTGGGGCTAAAGTGTGAGGCTCTTTTAGAATAAGCACTGGATGGTTATGTAATGTATTTGTGTATTTAATTGATTGATTGATTGATTGATTTATATAGTCACCCACCTTATGTAGAACTCTGGGCAACTCCCAATCAATAGTTAGATACCCTTTTCTGAAAAGAAACAAAAGTTATTACAGCATATGAAATGGGTATTAATCTTGTTTTGAAAGATTGACAGTATAATGTGGAGGCAAATACAAATATCAATGACGAATTCTATCAGGTTTTCCCAAAAGAATGATGGTGTCACTTGCAACTGACTGCTACTAGTTTTTATGCTCCCAAAAGAGTATTGAGGATCATGTTCAGGCTGGGGAACATCAGATGTGAATTTTTCCACTTTGTATCTTAGACTCCAAAGCTGGATCCCTAAATGTCATCATGGTTAGGTTTCCTTGCTTTAGAATCAGATTCCGACTCCACCCCATTTCCAAAAAATTCTGACTGCTTAAGCAAAGTAAGAGTCTAGACTTTTAATGATGAACATGTTTTCTGGTAGAAATCAAAGCATGTTCCATTGCTTGTTTCATTTACACTCAAAAACCTTTATACAACAAGAAAAAAAGAGGGAAAGGAGAGAAAATGTTTAACTTCACATGATGGCTTGACATGACCATTACTGTAAATAGTAATAAAACAATAGTTATTTACACAAATCACTATGTCAGTGCAAGCAACATCTTCTGTTAGTACAGCACAAAGAGTTGGAACAGACACAGAAAATGTGAGATTTATTGAAGAGCAGCTGTACAAAAAGTTTATATAAAAAAATGCTGAGAACCAATTCCTTTTGGTAACCATGGAGCATAAAATAAAACTTGGCTTCATGTCAAGTGCGTGTAGATTAGGGCAGATTTGCATGTGATTACCTGCAGCTTCCAAGTATGGGTAGATAAATTTCAGCTTATGCCATATTTGCATCTGTTTACCTGCAGCTTTCAAAGTGAGCCTGTTGTTGCAAAACAGGTGATGCATTGTTGTCCCATCAAGCTGATATGGTTGCCAAGACTGGCATCAAAGCTTGCCAGAAACAGATGCATGCCCAGCCCAGGCCTACTTCCGGCGGGGCTTTCTGCTACTCCCTGGAGCCTCATAGTACTGCTATTGCTCTTTTCTGCTACTTATTTTTTATCCTTCCTGAAGAAGCAGGGAAGCAGCTCTGGAGGTGAGAAGATGGAGCAAAACCTTCACAGAACCTGAGCCCTCAAGCTGACTTCTGCTGATTCCCTCAATTCTCTTGGCTCTGTTACAAAAATAGTTAACTTTGGTATAATAATAATAATAATAATAATAATAATAATAATAATAATAATAATAATAATAATAATAATAATAATAATAATAATAATAACAACAACAACAACAACAACAACAACAACAACAACAACCCTGACTTAACAATTGTCAATAAGAAAGACAAAAAAAGTCTGTATAGTAGACGTTGCAGTGCCTGGAGACATCAGAATAGACAAGAAAGAACTGGAGAAGATAACAAAATACAAAGACCTGCAAATAGAAATAGAAAGACTGGCAAAGGCAAGCAAGGGTAGTACCAATAGTAATAGGCGCCTTGGGTGCAATCCCAAAACAACTGGAGCACCACTTGAACACCATTGGCATTGAGAAATTCGCCATTAGACAATTGCAAAAGGCAGCCTTACTAGGAACTGCTTCCATCCTGCAACGATATCTGCAATACCATCAAACATCCACATCTGCCTATCCCATGTCCTTGGTAAGGACTCGATAGGTAGACAAAAATGCCAAATCCAGTCTGAACATCTGGTTGACTGTGCGATGATTAATAATAATAATAATAATAATAATAATAATAATAATAATAATAATAATAATAATAATAATAATAATAATAATAATAATAATAATAATAATAATAATAATAAAGTTGGAAGGGATCTTGGAGGTCATCTAGTCCAACCTCCTGCTCAGGCAGGAAACCCTATACCATTTCAGACTAATGGCTGTCCAGTCTCTTCTTAAAAACTTCCAGTGTTGGAGCATTCACAGCTTCTGGAGGCAGGTTGTTCCACTGATTAATTGTTCTAACTATCAGGAAGTTTCTCCTTAGTTCTAGGTTGCTTCTCTCTTTGATTAGGTTCCATCCATTGCTTCTTCTTCTGCCTTCAGGTGCTTTGGAGAATAACTTGACTCTCTCTTCTTTGTGGCAACCCCTGAGATATTGGAACACTGCTATCATGTCACCCCCCCCCATCCTTCTCTTCATTAGACTAGACATTCCCAATTCCAGCAACTGTTCCTTTTATGCTTTAGCCTCCAGTCCCCTGATCATCTTTGTTGCTCTTCTCTGTACTCTTTCTAGAGTCTCAACATCGTTTTTACATCATGGTGACCAAAACTGGATGCAGTATTCCAAGTGTGGCCTTACCAAGGCATTGTAAAGTGGTATTAACACTTCACGTGATCTTGATTCTATCCCTCTGTTAATTCAGCCTAGCACTGTGTTGGCTTTTTTGGCAGCTGCAGCACACTGCTGGCTCATATTTAAGTGATTGTCCACTAGGACTCCAAGATCCCTCTCACAATTGCTACTATTGAGCAAGGTACCACCTATACTATACCTGTGCATTTGGTTTTTCTTGCCTAAATGTAGAACCTTACTTTTTTTATCATTGAATTTCATTTTATTAGATAGTGTTCAATGTTCAAGTCTGTCAAGATCCTTCTGTAACTTAAACCTATCTTCTGGCTTCTTCTGGGATATTTTTTTTTTCAATTATCCAGTCTAGCAATGGAGCTTGGACTTCCAAGGCTGACTAGATGCTTAAATCTGCCAAAACATAGACTGCAGGTTAGATCAGCATTCATTTCAAAACAAATCATGCCACCAGATGAGTCACTTATTTTGTGAACAGGACTGAAGTCTTACATGGCACTGATATGAATTGAAGCTCTTACTAATCAAATAATTTGACAGAAAAACAAACCAGAAACTATGTCTATCACCCTTTTCCAGCTGGGCAATATCTAGCCATGATAAACCCAGGCATGTTTTCATTAAATGCTCTCCCTGTTTCCCATCTGTTCATCCAATTTTAGCTTTTTTTGCCTCTGTAAGAACAAGAAATGTTTCTAAGTAGCTACATTTCTGGCTCTAAGCTAAAACATAATCAAATTGCCCTTTTTCTAACCCCTCAAGTCCATCTGTCCAGGTGGCAGTTGGCATAGTCCTGTAAGGGTCTAAGAGGATTCGAAAGCATCGGACAATGAGAGCACCAAGGAAAATAATCAGTAAAAGCACAAAGGCAAATGTAGTTTTCTGTTCCAAGGTAATGCCAATTTCAGAAGGGAAGTTTTCAGAGGAAAAAAAATTGGAGGTAAAAGGCTCTCCATCCATTCTTCAGAAATCTTAAAACAGGAGTTCGGCAAATTTCCTTTCATTCTTGATGCATAAAAGCCAGAACTGGAGTAACCTTGAAGTCCATTGTCCTCTGCAATCAAAATGATGAGAAACGGAAGTTACAATTGGCAATGTTTCTCAATATTACAGTATGAAGGGTTTCTAGTTTGGGATTCTAAGCTCTCAGCTCCCCTCCCAAAGTGGTTACTCCATATTTCATGACCAGTAAGTGTTCTCAGCCCTTATTGTGTTCTTGTTTAGTGGGGAATTCCCCCAGTCAACTCTTACCATTAAAATATTACTTATTTGTGAGACTTCAATCACATCTTTGTGGGTGCCATTTTGACTTTTTGGCCTTTCTCTAAAATAACCCATCTGTGCTGAGCATAAAGAGTGTAAGGAACTGTGTCTCAGCCTCAGTGATGGGATTCAAATATGTGAACAAACGGTTGTCTGTTGGATGCTGCTTCCAGAAGTCCATTCTGGGCCTGGGCAACAAAAAATTAGCTACCGGTTCTGCCAAAGTGGTGCGAACTGGCTGAATCCCACCACTGCTCAGTTTCCTTTAGTAAAAGAGAATTCCACCAATGTATTTATCTGATTATTAATATCAATATTACTGGACACATTAAAAAGAACTCAAAGAGAATTCAGATGAACTAACAAATAATGCTTGGGAAGAAGAAATAATTAACTAAACTGAATATTATCTAAAAAATTAAATAAAGAGTGGGAAAGTGGTTACACTGTTTCTACAAAATCTATTATCTCTATCTATCTATCTATCTATCTATCTATCTATCTATCTATCTATCTATCTATCTATATCTCTAGCTACCTCTCTCTCTCTCTCTCTCTCTCTCTCTCTCTCTCTCTCTCTCTCTCTCTCTCTCTCTCTCTCTCTCTCTCTCTCTCTCTCCTTCATCTCTTTTTTCAATGGAGGTAATCACATTTTCCAACTACACACTGAATTGAAACCATACATTTTATTGTCTAAGAACATGTTTTGGTGCCCAGAACTATTTTTGGAGATAAAGAAGATACTAGAAGTATTTGTTAATTAATTGTATATTTTTTAGAAAATAAAAACATATTTCTAGAAATATCAGAAAGCTTTTGTCCATCATATATATTCTGATAAGAAAGATAAAAATAAAACAAAGGTTGTAGCAACAGAGTTGTTGGGATAAAACACAACAAAAGATAAGGAAGTACTTAGAAGAGAACAATCAGAAAAATCCCAAATCAGAACAAGTACATTTGAGTAATACATTAACTGAGCTTTTGTATGATATTATATAACAGATTTGTATTATGACTTCCCCACACCTGTGCAAGGAGGATGGCAAAGAAAGTTCATTGCAGTCTTAGTGCTGAAAGGTTTGTAGACAAATTGTTCTTCTCAACCAATTTATGACCACCTTCTTTTGCAATATTTGTTTATTCTGTAATGGCTGCCAACTGAGGAACTTTGTAGCATCCTCAAAAGAATTAAATTCAAGGAAGCCAAGATAAACAATGGGCACTCCTCATTTTGTTCTTACATTTTACTACAGCAGAAACAACAGCAGATTATTTGACATCTCCTGGAGAGTTCAATTTATCCTCCTCCCAATTTTGGGTTATTTTTAGTAAAATTGGTGCAGACACCTTACTCTTGCCAGCAGCTTTTTTGTTCTTGGCTCAATCATTCAGTGGCTTTCAACTTTTTGTGGGCCAGTGGGTATCAGGATTGTCCATCAGAAACTATTTCTTTGAAATAGTGTCTTTGAAATCATACATTTTGCAAGGAGTTTATAATCTGAGCTGCAGCTAGAACCAGATCTTGTTCTCTCTTTCTTTGAGGAACTTCTCAGTTTGTTTGCAGAGTGTATGGCCAACTTGATTTTCATATTGTCCAGCCAATGTTGTCCAAGTATTCGCTACAAATATTGGGTTTTCTTGGCAATGTTCCATGAGTCTCTTTCCTGCTTTATTTTGCACATGGAACCCAAATTTTCCTATTATTCCAGATGCTATTTTGTTTCTATCTTTAGCATTCCAGTCAAAAATTAGTAGGGTATCTTTGGGGTGGGATGGGGTGAGGTTGTCATCCAGTTACTGCAGATTGTCACAGAATCGTTCAACTTATACTTCCTCTGCATCTGTGCTAAAAGCATAGACTTGAATCACTATAATACAGATTGCTTTGCCTTGGATTTGAATCAAGATCATTCTATCTTTTTGAGATTGTATCTGTGCCCTGATTGCAATGCTGTTTAATAATAATGACTCCTCGGTCTGAGAGGGAGTGTTGGTGAGGTGGGCTGGAAGACTGAAAGCGGCACCATGGCAGTCTTTTGTTACACTAGCCACAAATTATTCCTATGTAAAAGGAGCACTTGTCCTTGGATCATCTCTACGGAATTACAGAACGACAAGGAAGTTGACAGTACTGATCACTCCCCATGTATCTGATGCAATGAGGACAGTCTTAGAAAAGGTCTTTGATGAAGTGAAGCTGGTGGATGTTTTGGACAGTGGTGATTCAGCCCATCTTGCACTATTGAAAAGGCCTGAACTTGGTGTTACTTTGACAAAATTCCACTGTTGGGAACTAACACAGTATTCAAAGTGTGTGTTTATGGATGCAGATACAATGGTCTTGTCAAACATCAATGAACTTTTTGAAAGAGAAGAACTTTCTGCAGCCCCAGATCCAGGCTGGCCTGACTGTTTCAATTCAGGGGTTTTTGTCTATAGGCCTTCCATTGAAACATTCAATCAACTGTTACAACTTGCAAGCGAGAAAGGCAGCTTTGATGGTGGGGACCAGGGACTGTTGAACACTTTCTTCAGCAGTTGGGCAACAACAGATATTAGCAAACATCTACCATTTATTTATAACTTAAGCAGTATTTCTATTTACTCCTACCTCCCAGCATTTAAAGCGTTTGGGATGAATGCTAAAGTTGTACACTTTCTGGGCAGAGTGAAACCATGGAATTATACATATGACTCCAAAGCAAAAAGTGTCAAAGAAGATGCTCAAGATCCCACAATGATTCATCCAGAGTTCCTCAATATGTGGTGGGACACTTTTGTCACAAATATCTTACCATTATTACAGCAGCATGGTATAATCAAAGATACAGCTACTGGTGTAAAAGCGGAAGAGGTAACAGAGGCAGTGTCCCAACTGTCACTTTCAGCAGCAGCAATGCCACATTTGCCACCTTCACCACCAGCTATATCCTCAGAAGAACGTAAAGAAAGATGGGAGCGAGGCCAGGCTGACTACATGGGAGCAGACAGCTTTGACAACATCAAGAAAAAACTTGACACCTACCTCCAGTAAAAGCACTTGTATTTGCTCCCCCCAAATATCAGCAATACAAGGACTTGTTTCAGAGCTGTAGCAACTAGAAGTCAGCTAGGGTCAGTTAAGTTTCCCAGCAGCATTGCCACTGCTCAACTGAAGGCTTTTGGTAATACTGCAGGTAAGAACTAAGCAAAAGTTGTTTCAAGTATGAATTCTTGTGCCAATCATGTGTCCAGCAGTCAGATCTTTTTCTTTTGCTCAAAAACCTATGAATAAGCCTGCAAAGAATTTGAGAACAGGACACTGGACTGGCCTGAAACATACTACTTAGATCTAAAAGACTGTGTTACCTCTCCTTCCTTTCACACACATGCACACCAATATGTTCTGCTTGCTACAATAAAATAATGGCTAGAGATTCAGGCAGCTATAATGGAACAGCCTTACAATACTAGCATATGTATATGCAACTTGGTAACTGTAAAGTTACCTTTCTGCCAGTTCCAGCCATTTCTGACCAGATTTCTATGCACAAAACTACAGCATGGCAAATGCTTTTGTTCAGTTCTCTATATGACTGAGACAAATAAATCTGTGAACTGTAATGGCACTCAAAGTACAAAATAAAAACATTGTTGAAATTTGTCAACCCATCAAGTGGCAATAAAATCTGTGACCCTCTGAAAAAATAATAATAATAATAATGACTCCTCCATTTCTTCTCTGATTTTCCTAATAACAGTAGATCTGATGCTCTTCTGATCTGAAGTGACATGTTCCAGTACATTTCAGTTCAGTGATTCCCAGAATGTGAAAGCTCAGCCTTGATGTTTCTGCTCTGGCAACATCTAGTTTGCCCTGATTTATGATTCTGACTTTCCTCATACCAATGAAATACGTATCTTTGCAGCAACCAACTTTTCTTTTGCCTGTGGTCAATATGCAGCAGCACAACATCCTTTTTGCTTTAATCTAGCCACATCAAACAGCCACATTTGTCCCCTGCTTTTCCCCATTACTTTACTGGATACCTTTCAATCTCAGAGCTCATTTTCCAATATCATGTTGACAGTTATGTTCTACTTATGAATGTTCATTTGGTTTTCTTGAAAGAATGTTATAATGGGTTGCCAATTCCTTCTCCAGTGAATTGTATTCTGATCTCAGTTATGAGTTGTTCATCATGTACAGTCCTTCTGGGAATGTACACTGTAATAATCCATGAATGGGGACAGCCCTTTAATCTCCAAATAAGACAGTCCTTCTGCTCAAAATTAGTAGTGGGCCATATTGACCAAATTGCACTCCAAATCAGAGGAAAAAGTTATATTTCCCTCCTCCATCAACATGGTGCATAAGGAGAGAGAACTGATAGGCAACCTACTTTAACACCAAAGCAACTCTAAGGGTTATATTATCAACACTGACCAAATGCTAAAAGTGTTTTTTTTTATTTTATTTTGCAGAAATTGTTAAATGTAACTGGTTGGCAAATTTCTGTTGCAAATTTTTCTATTTATTGTAAATTCCCCCCCAAAAAAACCCCAGAGACAACCTTCCTCCATTAAATGACTTCTTAATCCATTAGACTACAATTCCCTTCACCCCCATCTTGAACAGAAGGTAGAAGTTAGAAAAAAGCTGGTCATAAGGAAAACAATTTCCCAATTGATAATTTTGGGGGGAAATGATCTGCCCCACTGTACACAATGATGTATTGTTTGTTAAACATTTCTTCAAATAAATGCACAAAGCAAAAATTTCAAGAGGGAACATGTAAGCAGTAACAGAAGATACATAATTCATTCACCAACTTTTGCAAAGCTGGATAATATTACAAACAATAAAACTACTCTATGGTTCCAGCAAGTTTAATTTCAACAGAATTCAAAATAAATAATAACAGTGGCATATAAATATATCAGATAAATAAGCACTGAATGACATTTACAGTAAATTCCTCTGTGATATATTTTATTGTTACAAAATCTACAAGTCATTGAATCCCACAATAGGGAAGGTGGAATATTGCAATGCCTTAACTTTGAATATTTGTCTGAAAACCTATCCCAAAGAATTCATAGGATTTACAGTTAGTAAGGGAGGGAGGCAACTTTTCATGAAAGGTGATGGGTCTATTATCTGAATGGCTCTCAACTGCATGAATCCTTCACTTTGAAAGATGAATAGTTAGGATTAATGTTAGAAAGAGGAAAAGTATAGAAACTTCTCAGCAGATATGAAATGACCATCCAAATAGGGAGGACTCAGCAGTATTTCTTCAATTCACCAATATTTCTTCTCAGCTGTATGCTTATGTGCATAGACCATGAGCCCTGTGCACATGTAAACCATAGTAGGCCCACAAAAACTAGTATTGGTAAAAAAATGTTGATTGTTTCATCTTTATTCAGAAATAAATTAAGAAACTGAATGAGTCACACTCCCAAGAACCTTGCTTACACTGCGTGGGAACTTCCCTCTGGTTCCTTCGCTCCTTTATCCTAGTGTTCTGTTCCTGTCCTTGCATTCCTTCAACAGTATGTGAGACTCCTGGCACCTTCAGTGGGACTGGTTGGTAGAATGGGAACATCAGCAGAAACTCAATGGCTTGCAATGTTGTTGATCAAACTGAGAGGAGACAGATCAGACTCGATCCCATGGGAAGAGGACCAAAACAGCTGTCTTTTATTGTATCCATGTAATTGTCTTAGTAAATTGAAAAAAAAAATAATATCTGCCAAATTTCATTAGCTTGACCCTAAATGCCAAAGGTCTTGGAGAATTATGATGAAACTGTCGGAAGGTGTATGAAAATTTGAGTTCTTGAAGCATCATTTGTTGAGTAAATCTCATATAGTTAATGTACAAAGACTCAGAAATTGAAAAAAAAACTTCACAGGAAGCTTTGCTTGGTATGCAGCTTAAAAGCTTATTATAGTGTTGTGTTTATTACTAAGTTGTATAATTATTTTCACCAAAATTAAGAAAAGTGTTTAAAAGTGTGTTTTAGTTATATGATATGAATTGGAAATGAGAAGAAAAGAAAATTCTTGTTATCCTATCTAACAAAAATCAGAAGGAATGTTGCTCTCCAAGTTTTCTGTGACTCATCTAATATTAGAAATAATCCATCACTAACACAAGTACAGTATATCTAAACATTTATAGTTGTCATAACACTGAATTGCCAACATAAAACATTTTATTTCATAAACATTTCAATTTTCAGGGTTGTGATGGTTCTTCCTGGTGCAGCTCAGGCTTCTGCTTTATTAATCTCAAGAATCCTGAAGAATACTGGATTTCAGTTTTTGTTTATGTCTATCTCTGCCAGACAAGAGCTAAGAAGTGGCACAACATGATCAAGAATCAGTAAAGAGTTGGGGAAGTCGTAACTCAGTAGTTCAGTCAACATAGTAGCCTTTTGAAATGTAACCATGCACAATAAGAAGGTTAGGGGAGAGGCAGGAAGAACTCTACCCCATAGTTCTGGATATACTTCCTTTCCCCTCATTTCAGACTGGCTATGATTATTTTCATAAACATCTTATCTGTGGCCAAATTACAGCTTCTTCACCATGAATAGATTCTCCTAGAACAGGGGTGGGGAACCTTAGCTCTTTTATGACTTGTGGATTTCAGCTCCCAGAATTCCTGAGCCAGCCATGCTGGCTCAGGAATTCTGGGAGCTGAAGTCCACAAGTCATAAAAGAGCCAAGGTTCCCCACCCCTGTCCTAGAAGATCCACATCAGCTGGGTTGAAACAAGAGTTCAGAAGATAGTCCTGGACATTTCCTTGGTGCCAAGCAACGGAGTCAAAAACAGCACTTTTAATTGCATATGAACCCTAATAGGAAGCACAGGCGTCATATGATTATTTCGGGTGAAATAAATCAATATTACTAACATTGCTATGATTATAAAAATGTTCAGTAACTTCTCCACTGTTTTAGATGACAGTTTTGATTTGCAATTTAACGTTGGATGTGTCACAGATAAATCTTTAAAACCGATGGTGTTTGTTCCTGCAACACAATTCAGCAACAGAAGCACACCCAAGCTATAAGGAGATGCTGAAGAAATGGCAGAGAGGAGCTTTGGATAGACATTTGCTGTATAAAATCTAGGAGGATATATCTTGTCAAATGGTCTTTTTATGCTATTTTGGCAGAGTCTGTTGGTGTCTAATTGTAGGCTTTTGAGATCAAGAGAGCAATTAGACTTGTTCCTAATTTCAACACAAAGCTGGGAGGGCACCATCATGTTCAATGCTGTCTCTTGCCTGTTTCCATGGGTAACCTTTCCTTCCGTGTAACCTGGAAATAATGCATGGGTGCCTAATCAATGGCTTTGAAGTCAACAAAGAGTACTTAGTTCTCAAATGTTGATTTTGGAAGTGATAACAGTTGCTCTTCTATAGTTCATTATTTGATCTCATACTTGATAGGGTAAAATAATATGCAATGGGAAGTTATGAACTGCATTATGGAGTGTGAAGACTGTATTGTTAATGTTTTAGGCTAAAATGCAAATAGAAGCTATGTCAAAATGCTTGATTCAATGTTGCTACTGCATTTTCAGCAAATGTATATGTACTAATGTTAGCCTGGCAATGAAGTTCAGACAAAAAGAACAGCAGAAAAACTACCTCTACTTTGCTGTAAGAGCACGTTTACAGAAAGTATGAAGTCTTGCAAGTCTGAAAGTATATTTTTCCCTCATCACCTTTACTGTCCAATAAACTAGGGACATCCACATAAACTAGCCACGTCCACATTCCTGCTGCTACTTTCCTCCCCCTGTCTCTTGAGGTCATTTCCACATACCATAATATACCAACATACCAAATGCGTTTCTTCTTACTTGGATTTCAAAATGCTATATGTCATAGTAGATCCACACCTCTACTTCCTGTGTAACAAAATTTTCCCTTTGGTTTGGCAAATATTACATAGGATTTAGACAGAATGGAATGGTTTGGTCATCTGTATTGGGTCTCTGATTCAGCATGTCTTGGAAGGACTTTCAAAGTTTGGGTTGAGCCATCTGGTGACCTCTTTTTCAACAGACTGTCATTTAGGCAAATTAATAGCATTTAGTAACATCAAGAAAGGACTGTCCTATTATAACCCATACATAATTATGTCTTGCAATTGCAGCACAAAGGAAAACTTTGCTAGGATTTGTGCAAAAAGCAGGTTACTAGATCAACTTATACCGTAGATGCCACAGAGAGTATCTCTTAGAGCTTTCACTGAAAGTATAGTTTGAGACTTCTTACTGCAGGATAAATCCAGGTTTTTTTTTAATGAAAAAATTCTTTTATTAAAACAATCAGCATTGAACATAAAATCATAGTATGCATCAATCATCATAGCACCTGATATACATCACTAAGTATTAATCTTTATAATCGTCTGGTTTGGTAATCATTTTTCACTCCGCACATCAAGCCTCAACTAAGAATGCCCTACTTTGGAATAGGAGCAGTTTGGATTCTAACAAAAGATTTCTATTTGGACTTAAGATAGTACTTTTTTCCTGATTCTTTTTCCCACTAAGTAAAATTTCTGTTAGCCCCCTTTAAATTGAAAAAGGATACTTTAGGAATACTACTAGTGAACATGGGAACAGAGTTGTGAACTTGATTCTATTACTGACCACCAATTCCTGGTCTGAGCATGTGTTTCAATGCTTTTTGGACCTTAATTCTTAACATATCTCAACCACAATTTTGTATTTACAATTCAAAATTGGTGAGTCCTGTTTTAAACAAAAAATTGATTTTGATGGATTGACCAGATTTTTCCCTACCACATTTCTACATCAATAAACTAGACAATAAGCATTAGTAGCAATAAGCAACCAAATAATCTATGACAAAGCGCTCTTTATTGCTTTTGTACAAAGACTGAAATTTTAAACTAATTGTTTTAGATCATTCTGGCATGTGATTGTAGAAGTGGCTGCAACTGAAATTGGTAACAATGCAAATCAGACATTTTCTTAAACAACTTAACAGGGCACATAATCACAGCCAGAAATCAGAGGAGGTTACAACAGTAGAACTATCATGGGCAACGACTAGCAGAGTAAAATCTGCAGGACTCCTTTACCTTTTATCTCAGGGATAAGCGTGAAGAAGGATCCTTCTAATGCAGCGGTTCTCAACCTTGGGGTCGTGACCTCATTTGGGGTCGCACGACCATTTCGCGGGGGTCGCCGGACACCGCGGGCCGCCATTTTGTTTTTTTAATTTTTTTAATTTTTTTTATTTTTTTTATATTTTTATTTTTTTTATTTTTTTGGTGCGCGCACACCGCACATGCGCAGATCCGCCCGTCGCGCCGAAAAAAAATAAATTTTTTTTTAAAAAATTTAAAAAAATAAAAATAATAAAAAAACAAAATGGCGGCCACGACGGGTGGATCCATGCATGCATGGCGCTCATGATGGGCCAACCCGCACATGCGTGGATCTGCCCGTCACGGCCGCCATTTTGTTTTTTATTTATTTTTTTTAGGTTTTTTTTAAATTTATTTTTATTTTTTTTAATTTTTTTTTGGCACGACGGGCGGATCTGCGCATGCGCGCCATGCGCCAAAAAAAGAAAAAAAAAAGAAAAAAAAAGAAAAAAAAAAAACAAAAAAAAAACAAAAACAAAATGGCAGCCACGATGGGCGGATTGACCCGTCACAGCCGCCATTTTGTTTTTTTATTATTATTTTTAAAAAAAATTTTTTGGCGCGCGCGCACACGCGTGCACATCCAGGTCGGGGGCGCGGCGCGCATGGGCGAGGCAAGTGGGGTCTCAACCTGAGAAAGGTTGAGAACCACTGTTCTAATGGCTGCCAATCTCAGGCATACTGAAAATCTTCATGGTTAAATAAGTACATAATGAAGAAGGTTTGTCTCTGGTAATCTGGATTAGTGACTGTATTTTCAATTTATCCAGTTGCAGGCAGAACATTATATATTCTTAATCACACTATTAAATTACTATGTGAGGATGATAAGGCCTAAAATCATATTTTATGAACTTTTCATGTTCCTATTGTTGTGATGTATTGTACTTAAATGGTTACATTCCACTTCTTTGATCCAGTTGGTATTATTGCTGAATATTCTTCTAGCCTATAAAGATTTGTGTAAAGACATCCCTTATGGTTTTATCCTGGTTTGGTTCATATGTTGGACGATATGCCAAATTATATTTGATTAAGCAATAATGAATATAAGGAGATAACATGTTATTTATGTAAGTACAATTTGCCCAAAACACAACAGAGCTTAACTATTACTGTCTATTCCACACCAGATCTTCCTAACCCTAACCCTAATGGTCAGTTGATATCATGTCTGCTATTAAAAGCATTTCCCATCACTAACATAAAAAGAGCATCTTTGTTTGCATTATTGGCTTTGTAATCTAAAGGTCAGGTAAACTTTAAAAAAACAAAATAAATTTAGAGGGGAGAATTTCAAAGCATGCATATTATTTATCATATTAAAGTTAGAATTCTTTGATAATAAACAATTGAAATAATAAAACATACACTGGCAGCATTATTGTAGAGACAGCCATCAAAGCAAGATTTTTTTTTTTTTTTTGCTGGCTCATAAATGCAAACAATTGGAAAAGTTTAACTGCTGGCTGAGCCTTCTAAGAGGCATGGTGGTGAGCAACTTGCTCACCCTAACATGCTTTGTGAAAAGCTCCACTTGAATGTATTGCAAAACCCTTATAAGCAACAGCTGTACTGCTTTGATAGAAAACATGCTTGGGCCAAGTTCTGAAAGTAGGTTTTGATTTGACAAAGTTTCAATCAAATTCAGTCAAAGCAGATTAATGAACTAAAGCCAAAATCCCATATTAACCCTGCAGTCTGAAGCCCTTCTCAAGGCTGCAGACTCAATCGCTTTATTATCACACATAGGGAAGAGGGGGGCATTGATTGGTGTGATTAACTATGAAACTCTCTGCCAGGCAGAGAGCTTTTGGGGTGGCAAAGCTAACACTGCTTGGATTTCATTCACTTTTTCTGCTCCTAGCTTTAACTTTGTTCTGCCTTGTCCTAATGAAATGATATAGTTCCATGCTGATCCTGTCAATGCAAGCAGGAATTCAGTTCGGCTCCCAGCATGCTAAATATGGGCTTAGGACTGACCCCTGTTAAATTCTGCTCATTTGGGGTTCATTTAAATCAATGAATATGGAAGTAGGAGTGTAACAGCCTCTTTCTTTGTGCCAGCCTTTCCCCCTGTTCCCACCTATTTCTGATATTGTTCTGTATATATATGAAAGCCATCTTCTCTTCTTTCTGCAAATCAACTCATTTCCAGGAAACCGTAATCCTAAATCAACACAGTCTTGCCCACAAAAGGCCTGACTCCCAACCAAAGGTAGAGATAAATAGGTACTCCCCCCCCCACTAAATCTAATCCATTTGTCTTGAATCTTGAAACAGAACACAAATACAGTTACACCCTTTCTGGTCCTAATCGAATCAGGATTGATTTGCCCCAACCTCACTCACCTTGAGGCAATGGTTCTTTTATGGGAAACAGATTTTTTGCTGTTGTTATAAGTTATATTGACTTTACATTCAAATTCAGGGGAAATAAAGAAACCTTGCCCGGAGTCTAAAAAAAATCTGGAAAACAATATTCAGTCCAATGGATGGAATTACACCCACCTTTATTTTTTTTAAAAAAGTAATAATATCCAATTGTCCATGTGTAAAGATTTATTTAAATAGCAAATTCAGATTTAAGACATTTGCTGACTTTTTCAGTCTTGCTACATCTTTTGTTCCTTTTTCTCTGTACAACATATACAGTAATGCTATTTTTAGTAAAAACAATTTTATGCGGGTGTAATCGTAAGAGATCACTCAGAAAGAAAGAAATTTAGCTTTAAAAAAAAAAGTTTTGGCAGACACCCCTCCACCCAAAACATTTTCTGCCAAGTCCTTGTGCAATCAATGCCTTTGACTAATTTATAGTGGAACAACTATAATATGGTTTTTGTTAAGAGAAGAAAAATGGGAGAGAGGGGAGCTGCAAAATAGAAAGGAACCATTTTACACCAAGGAAACTCTATTCTGGTAAGCAGATGTTCTCTAATGTCTCAGTCAGTTTAATACTTTCCCCACAATATGGGTATGGGTGTTCAGGAATCAGGCTTGAAAAAAAAAAGCTAGAAGAGGATAACAAGCCAGAAAAATCTAGTGTATGTCTACATTGTGCCCTTATGCTGCCTCTGCCTTATACGGGTGCCAGTTGGACTCTAAACTGCTTAAGAAAATTCTTTCTGGGCTGGAAATGCAGCAACATGACAGGTGTTCAGTTCAGACTGCCAGATGCTGCTCTCCCCAATTGGACAGTTCCTCTGCTGCATGTGTCCGCCCAACTTTCTGTGCCAGAAAAGAATTGCCAATCATCTTCTCTTCCTTTAAAGATTAGCAGTACATGAGTTTTTAAATACATCTACATAACCAACCTCAGGAAATATACATTCTTATCCCCAGACTAAGCTGATTTCCAGGCAGGCATGGGGAGCAGAGGTATAACATCCTCTCTCCTTACCCATGATCAGAAATAATCTCTTCAAAAGTCTGAAAAAAACCAAACAAACCTTATGTCAAGACTGCTAACAAGCACAGAATTGCATCCACAAGAAAATAAGTGAAAAGCACTGGACTTGGAGAGAAGAAAAGATTTCTAAACTGGTCAGAATAGCCAACACCCCAGAAGACAGGCTGAAAATCCAGATGGATCTTGACAGCCTTGAACACTGGGCCCCATTTAACAAAATGAAATTCAATGTAGAGAAAAGTAAGGTTTTACACTTAGGCAAGAAAAAAGAACAATTGTACAGGTACAGATTATATGAAGTTTGAATCAGTAGCAATAACCGTGAAGTTCTAGTGGACAATCACTTTACATATGAACCAGCAGTGTATGACAATAACCAAAACAGCCAATGCAATCTTAGGCTGCAGTAACAGAGAGATAGAATCAAGATCACATGAAGTACTAGTATGTTGGAATATTCATGAGCAGGAAGAGTCATGTGGTAACTCAGTCAGCCCCCCCGAACTCCGTACAATAACAGATTTACGCACCTTCCGTCAGGAACTAAAAACATTCCTTTTTCGACAGGCCGGCCTGGCATAGAAGCTTTGGTTCCAATAGGGTCAAAATGTTTTAGGGGGACTGAGTATTTTTAAGATTTTAAGCTTTGTATGTCTTGGGTTTTAAATGGGGATTTCGGCCAAATTATTTAATTCATTTTTAATTATTTTAAATTTTGTATATTTATATGTTTTTTAAATTTTAGGCTGTACACCGCCCCGAGTCCTTCGGGAGAGGGGCGGTATAGAAATTTGATTAATAAATAAATAAATAAATAAATGTGAAGAAAGTGCTACTGAGTCTGTGCAAAAAAAAGATATTGAGTTAGAAGCTGAATTTTCAGTCTCAGGTTTGTCTCTGTATCTCTCTGTAAGAAGTCTTCATTAAGCTATGTTGCTGTAAAGAAGAATGTATGGTATTGTAAATATTTTGATATAAATATAAAGAAGTTATTTTGAATCAGCTAAATGCAGTCAACTGTGAGAGCTTCTGATTTATTTTTTCACCAACAGAGAAATTAAAATTCTCTAACAGGTTATCGGCCCAGAGCTTACTAAGGACTGCATTGTAATTTAAAGCTGGAAGAAATTGCCTGTGTTTAGAAAGTATAAGAACAAGGCAGAATTAGCAGAATGGCTGCAATGGAATTTAAGGAAAGCTCTGTGCCTCATTTGGGCCAGAAGAATTACATTGCATGGGCTGCTAAAATGGAATGTTTGCTCAAGGTTAAAGAGCTGTGGTATAACGTAGAAAATCCACCACAAGTGTTTGCAGCTGCTGATCAGAAAAGTCACGATCAAGCAATGGCTTATCTCATCTTGAATTTAGATGATGAACAATTTCTAAATGTTGCAAATTTAAAGACTGCAAAGGAGATTTGGTTGAAGTTGAGAGCTGTGCATGTGAATGTTTCTGCATGCAATATAGTGCAATTATCAAGAAAACTTTACAGGGCCTGTTTGCAATCAGGTGAATCTGTGGAACAGCATTTAAATAAAATGCAAAGTTTATTTTTGGACTTAGAACAATGTGGGATTAAATTCCCTGAGTCCCAGAAGGTTTTATTGGTGTTGAACAGTTTAGATAAAACCTGGGACACAGTTTCTGCAATATTTGAGTGTAAAGAAGAGCAAGACTTAAATTTTGAGGCTTTAAAGGCATGTTTGCTTAATGAAGAAGAAAAGCAACATTTTAGGAACAGCCACGAGGAGGTGAAATTCCTGAGGAGGGGATCCAGACTGCAAGTCTCCGGAGAAGAAACAAGCAGATGGGACCAAGTTGCATCAAAAGAGAGATTTTGCAAGCAGAGGGCTCAGCAAGAAAAGAATTGCTACATTTGTGGAGCAAACACACATCTGAAAAGGAACTGTTTGCAGAGGAACAATTTACAGCAAAGGACATTTGTGCAAGCAAATAAGACTGATTTGCAAAAGGAACATTTTAGTGTTGCAAATGTTTGTTATAGCAACAACAGAGACAAGTGGCTAATAGATAGTGGGGCAAGTCAAACAATTGTTAATGACTCTGAATTATTTTGCAGGTTTGTTCCAGTAGCACAAGAAGCTGCGGCTTTGGCAAATGGCCAGAAAGCAAAAGTCATCGGAAGAGGCGATGTAAAAATTCTGGGATTATAATATTGTTTGGAGGGACTCTGAAGTAACATGGTATGTACAGTTGTTGCAATATTTAAATATTAATGTAAAAGAATCTGTAAAGGTATTTGAAGACAATGCTGCCTGTATAAAAATGGCAACTGGTGACAGGGTGAAGAACAGAAGTAAACATGTAGACATCAAATATTGTAATGTCAGGGAAACTTTAAAAGGAAAATTGATTAGTTTACATCATTGTGCTTCTGAGGATAATTTGGCAGACATGATGACTAAACCATTGGGTAGTGTTCACTATGGAGAATGTATTAAGTCAATAGGTCTGATGTCTCTTCCTGTCATGAAGGGAGGAGTGTTGGAATATTCATGAGCAGGAAGAGTCATGTGGTAACTCAGTCAGCCAATGTGAGGAAAATGCTACTGAGTCTGTGCAAAAGATATTGAGTTAGAAGCTAAATTTTCAGTCTCAGGTTTATCTCTGTATCTCTCTGTAAGAAGTCTTCATTAAGCTATGTTGCTGTAAAGAAGAATGTATGGTATTGTAAATATTTTGATATAAATATAAAGAAGTTATTTTGAATCAGCTAAATGTGAGAGCTTCTGATTTATTTTTTCACCAACAGAGAAATTAAAATTCTCTAACATAGTACCACTTTATAAAGCTTTAGTAAGACCATACTTAGAATACTGCATCCTGTTTCGGTTACCACAATATAAAAAAGATGTTGAAATTCTGGGAAGAGTGCAGAGAACAGCAACAAAGATGATTATGGAGCTGGAGACTAAAACATACTATATGAAGAACTGTTGCAAGAATTGAGTATATCTAGTCTAGTGAAAAGGAGGACCAGGGCAACATGATAGTAGTGTTCCAATATTTGAGGGGCTGCCACAAAGAGAGGGGGTCAACCTATTCCAAAGCACCAAAAGGCAAGACAAGAAGCAATGGTTGAAAACTAATCAAGGAGAGAAGCAACTTAGAGAAATTTCCTGACAGAACAATTAACCAGCTTGCCTTCAGAAGTTATGGGTGCTTCATCATTGGAGGCTTTTAAAAAGAGACTGGACAACCATTTGTCTGAATAGAAATAGAATCTCCTGCTTGAACAGGGGTTGGACTAGAAGGTCTCCAAGGTCCCTTCTAACGCTTTTATTCTGTTATTATTCTGACTAAAGCAATTTATACAAGTAGCAATTTATACAAGTAGTTCTTGGTTAACAATATTGAATTTCCGTCACTAAGTGCAACATCACTTGACCACATTGCTTTGCAATGGCATTGCTAGGATTCACTGTTGCCATTGTTAAATGAGGATGATGGGTCGTTAAGCGAGACTAGTTGGTTTGCAAGCAGGCTGGCAGGCAGGCATGTAAGTGGATGCTGCTAGGTGGGGAAGAGTGTACAAGGGCATGCACGGCACAGCACCAAAACGTAAGGCCAGGGATGGTTGCTGCCAGGTAGGGGAGAGTATGAGCAACTTACTGGAATAATTTATGAGCTTCTCTGCCAGTCTCCCCATTGACTTAACTTGTGGGAAGCTTGCAGGGAAAGTCACAAATGATAATCATATTCAGGACTGTGGGATACTGCAACTTTCATATTGCAAGCTGGTTGCCGAGCACCCAGATCACAATCACATTAACTGCAGAGGGGCTAGAATTTCAAGGACAGGTCATAAGTGTTGTTCAGTGTTGTTGTGGCTTCAAATGTTCACTGAACAAGTGGTTGTTAAACAAGGACTATCAGTAAGTATACATGATGCTGGCCATTACTAAGGTAGGACAGAATATGACTAGAATAACAGAGTTGGAAGGGATCTTGGAGGTCTTCTAGTCCAGGCAGTGGCAGTGAACCCAATTATTTCTTTGTCAATTGCAGAATGTCCATTCAGTAAAATCCTATACAAGCTTATTTGCAAGATAATTTTAACCTTGTTATGCTTTCATGTCAGCTTTACTATTTGAACTAATTGATGGGCCACTGTCACATGTTTTACAAGTCTTCCCCTAATAGATACACTTCCTTGCTAAATAGTGATTCCAAAGTAACACTTTCTTCTACTTGTTTATGTTGCTTCCTGCTCCCCCCTCCATGCTTTCTGATCTGAGGCAATCTCAAATTGCTTTTAAATGCAGTACACAAATAAGAACGCCAAAGACCAACCAGTCTGTGGGCCAAGTAAGCACTGAGAAAGCTAATTACCAGTTTACTTTGGCCTCTCTAATCTCTTACTAATCAAGTCATTAAGAATTATCAATCTTAGGCCTGGTCTGAATTAGTCGATCAGTAAAAATGGCTTGTGAAACCTGTACTGGAACCTATAAAGAAGGCCAAGACTATCTATGGGTGTGTTTGCATGACTCTGAGTCACAGCTAGCTAAGTGTATATTAAACTGAAATGTTATACGAAACCTAATTCTTGGCTCAATGTGTTGGGTAATGCAAAAATTTGCATTGCTTGATAAAACCACAGTTAAATTATGTGAACAAAGCAAGGAAGCTTCTTACAGTACAATGAAGTACAACAACATATGCAGATATTTCTTTTGATGAAGTATATAAATTTTAAAAGGAAATTGGACAACCCATAGTACATTGGATCATTCTTCTTTCAACATTTAATATAGGCCTGTGCTATTTCTCCTGCCCCCACAACCCTCAGGTGAGTCCCAGTGAAGCCTCTTCCTTCTCTTTGGTTACCCGCAGAACTGCCTGCTACTTTGGTTGGGGGAAGAGGAACAAAGGAAGGAGCAGACCACAAGAAAAACTGTATGCCTGCTCCCCATTCTGGCATGTCCCCATTCAAGAGCTCATCCAACATCAGTGAACTGACTCACTAGCCAGCATCTAAGTCAGACAAAGATGCCCCCCCTCCAAAAACATCAACACAGCCTAGCCATCCCTATATTGATAGGGGGGACATCTCTATTGCTGTCATGGTTTGCCTCCATTCTTTGAGACAATTTCCATTTGGTGTTGATTGGGAGCCAGAGATGTGACCTTCGGCCCCTGTAATAATAATAATAATAATAATAATAATAATAATAATAATAATAATAATAATAATAATAATAATAATAATAATAATAATAATAATAATAATAATAATAATAATAATAAAGTTGGAAGGAACCTTGGAAGTCATCTAGTCCAGGCAGGAAACCCTATTTCGGACAAATGGCTGTCCAGTCTCTTCTTAAAAACCTCCAATGTTGGAGCATTCACAGCTTCTGGAGGCAGGTTGTTGCACTGATTAATTGTTCTAACTGTCAGGAAGTTGCTCCTTAGTTCTAGGTTGCTTCTCTCCTTGATTAGTTTCCACCCGTTGCTTCTTGTCCTGCCTTCAGGTGCTTTGGAAAATGGCTTGACTCCCTCTTCTTTGTGGCAGCCCCTGAGATATTGGAACACTGCTATCATGTCCCCCCTCGTCCTTCTCTTCATTAAACTAGACACACCCAATTCCAGCAACCGTTCCTTATATGCTTTAGCCTCCAGTCCCCTAATCATCTTTGTTGTTCTTCTCTGTACTCTTTGTGCTGCTTACTCCAGTTTTCCCAATCCTATTTTAATGTCTACATGAAACCATTGAATGAGATTATCCGTCACTACAGGTTGAGATATTGTCAATATGCTGATGATAATTGTACATTTTTACCCATGGTGAGTTAAGTGATGCCACGACCAACATTTCATGCTGCCTAGAGGTTGTTGATATGAACTAATCAACAGCTTATGAACCTGATGGGGAGCAACAGCTTAAAACTGAACCCTGGAAGGCAGAGTGGCTTTACAGCTGGGAATCCTTGGTTTTGCAGAATTGTTGTGGAGGTTGTGGGGGGGGGGGTTCTCCGGGAACTGCACTACTCCAGACAAACCTAGTGCATAATCTCGGGGCTCTCCTGGACTTGTGACTCCATATTGAGGACCAAGCAGCAGTCAAGGTCAGGAGGGCCTTTGTACATGAGTTACACCCATTCCTGGACCAACAGGCCCTTATCACAATCACCCACACCCTGGTCCATTTGGACTATTATAATGTGCTTTACATGGGCTGTCCTTGAACAGCATCCAAAAGCTTCAGTTGGCTCAAAATATAGCAGCCCACATGGTTTTGCGCAAGTCCAAATTTGCCTATATAACCTCTTTTGCAAGAGCCGCACTGGTTGCTGATTTGCTTTCAGGTGTAATTCAAGGTACAATTAAAGGTTACCACCTTTAAATCCCTACAGGTCAACCCACCTTTCTCTGATTACATCTACCCAGCCCACCAGAGTAGGAAGGCAGGGCATATTGCAAGTCCCAAGGAAGAACATCTGGTGAGATCTAGGAACAACAACTTTTCTGTGGTGGCTCCCTCCCTTTGGAATATCATCCCCCCAAAGATAAGATTATATCTCACCTTATTGCTTTTCTGCAAGATCTTAAAGAGATGTTTTTGTCATTAGGTTTGGGGACCCCATTCAGAATTGATCAAGTAGCTTGTTTGATTCTATTGTCATTGCCACAGGGTGGGGAGGGGCAGGATTTAAGTTGTGAATATTTAACTGTGGATTTTTAATGTTATATGCCACCCAGAACCATTTTGTGTGCATTCATCAGCTAAATAAATTTGTTTAATAAAATATATCTTTATCTTAGCTTATATCGTTACCAGGGCTTTTTTTTGTCATAGAACGCCCAGAACGGAATTCTGGCACCTTTTTTGGATGGAACCTTGTAGGGTAGGCAAGGCAGGTTGTATGATGTGTATGAGTTCCAGCACTTTTTTTTTTTTTACAAAAAAAGCACTGATCATTACCATCCAATGTTTATTCAGATTTGTTCACTTACTATTTTTGGCCTAGTTCTTTTGGCCACATGTATGTTCTGTCAGTTCTACCATTTTAAAAGTTCTTCATTGTCTACTTCTAGCGTATCTCTTCTTTTCTTCAGTATTCTTCTGACTTACAGTATCTTCCTCAGCTCCTTTCTATCAATTTATATATTCTCTACTGTTTCTGAATTTATTATAGTACTCACTGTACTATAGAGCCAATTTTCTTTTTTTCTCATAGAAGCTGAGCTTCATGAATTCTGATAGCTTTGTTCTCTGAATAACTGGAAAGTTATGGACATCCCCTCTCATCATCCCAGTTTCCCCAGTCGCCATCAAAATCTTTGATTTAGCTATAATATTCATTAGAATGCACACAGTAAAATGAAAGGTATGCTTTAAATAAAATTCTGTACTGAATAATATTCAAAAGAATGACCAACATGAAAAAGAACATCTATTCTATTGCTTGCAATTCCATATACTTTAGAAAGTAATAAGGAAAAAAAGTTCAAAATATTACGTTGCATTATGTTACATTACATTATATTATTATATATAAAATGCAAACAGGACCTACCTTAGACAAAACATTATTAAATTCATGATCCCGAAGCTTCCCTTTGTATAAGTTGATGCAAAGAGCCATTCGGAAAGCAGATCTTCTCCTGTCTGCCACCTCTTCCACTAGAATCTGATGTCATTTCAGGCTGCTTATATATCTGGACTCCCACCCACTGCAGGCACTTGGCATCTTATCCTACTTGACAACCATGGTAGCATGGTTGGGCCCCATCCTTTTAATTCTCTCTCTCTTTTTCAATTCATCTTCCTAGCCAGACTAATATTATCCTTTGGGAAAAGCCTGAAAATAAAAAATATTACCATATTTGTCATCATTAATTCAAGGCTAATCCAAGATACTGAAGCATGGTGCTCAGCACTATCTATGTCAAATTGTATTCTATCTGGGGTCAACTAAAAAGGATCTTACATCCGAGTCAGAAAATCCGACAAATGTAAAATCTCTCTCATTCTGACTGTCTAGTTGCCAGCCTCTTATTTTAAAGACATCAAATCACCGCCGGGTGTTTTCATCCACTTCACTTTGCCAGATGGGTAGTCTGGTAAATTATTTTCAATTTTTGTGTTACATTTATTGGTGATCAAAGCAATCAACAGCAAAGATAAATTCTACTGCTAGAATTTATGTGGAAAAGCATAAAAACTTCAAGAAGAGCAGTGCTATGAAAGGACAGCAAGGTTTTAATTATATTATTATGATAATCATTATTATTATATTTGAATGACATAGAAAAGGAGATTCCAACATAAGTTAACTGGCTTTGGCCTAGTTTAGCATAGTGTGACAGCTCTAATATGAAAAATGAAGTGGCTAAATTATTGTCAGGCTAAATTATTAAACCATGTAGAAACTGATGTCCCCTTAACAGCCAACGAGGATTTCCAGTGAAGGCTGCAAACTCTCATGGATAGCTGTGTGCCTCCTAAGCTGAAAAGTATTGAGTAGATGCTATTCAGAGTTCTCACCTTGCCATTTTCCCATATCCTTTCCCCCCCTCTGTTTTCAGACTGGCTTTCTACTTCAACTACTTTTGAAGCTTATGAACCTGCTGCATGAAACTGATCACCAGGTATATATAAAGCTATGTCCCACATGACAATCTTCCTTTTTATGTAATTCAGGGCAGGAAGAATAAATAGGCGGCTTACTAAGCTTCTAATGAATGGCTATACATGGTGCTAGGCTATGATTAGATCAGGTGGTCGCAGGCTGGATCTAGAAATAGACTTATCATTTCAGGTCCATGGCATTTGCCTATATCTTTGAACATAAAATGTGCCAGATAATTTAGTTGGATATTCTCAGCTCAAGATGCTGATTTTGGGTCTGCTTTGTACTACTGTAAGAGACTTGCAATTTGGTGTGAGTTAGTGGAAGAAATGGAAGAAACGTGGAAAGAAATGAATAAATGTATATTGCTTTCAAAGCATTTTACATCAAAGTCAGCAGAACATTGTGTCATCTTATAAAACAAATGCTTTATTCTCCAGTACAGGAGATGGAGAATCCACCAATGGGTTTTCTCTGTCTGCCTGCTTTTGAGACCAAGTAGCCAAAGTTGACACGCCCCCTCTTGCTAGAAGATCCAGTCTTGACTTGGTCTCAAGCTCTTGAAGACGCGTCAGGTTTCACTCTCAGGTATTAGACATCTAGCAGGTTAGAAAAACCATTGGTGAATTCTCCTTGTCTCATACCTTCACAGTCAGGTTAGTAGATATCTAGGATGTTTCCCCCACTAAAAAAATTTGGGTTTCCCAACTATCCCTCTGTAGTGACTGGGCTCAGCACTACCTCAAATTGGCTGATTTGAGGCCAGAGGGTTGGGGGTGGGGGGGCAGATACAGCTTTCCTGTTTCTCTTCCCCAGGGCTCTGGGGAAACTTTCATCACCAGTTTTTACCTCGTTCGATGAGCGCAGCCATTATCACACTTGATTTGCCTTCTGAGCCCTCCGGAGCCGTTTTTCACAGCGGCACGATTGCGGACACCATTTTGGTTGCCTAAAAGGCAACAAATTGCACTTTTAAAGCAACAAATGTTTTTTTACTGGGCGATCGGAGACATTTCGTTCGCCAGCTTCCCTTGCAGCGAATAACACCCCAGTTGCCTGTACGGTTAGGGACTTGAGTCAGAAGCCCCGAGGGCCATCCTGACTGACCTGAAGATTGCAGCCGCCATTTTGGTTGCCACCAAAGTCAACAAAGATCCAAATGCATATTAGGGGGTTAGGTTGCTTCCAGCATTAGGGAACCTTCCCCTAGTGATCGCAGCTGTTTTATTTATTTATTTATTTTTAAAAGAATTTTATTGGTTTTTTAATTTTTACAGAAAAAAAATGCTCAAGGCACACCGTGGTGTTAGGGTGAACAAACATCCAAAACCAAAACATTTATACATATTTCAATCAATACATCTAGTATTCCCTCTCTTATTCCCTTAAATAGCATAACTTATTAAAAGTAGTTCAATCTAGCTTAAATTCAATCAACCTATACCTGTTTTTAAAACTTTTAGACATTTATACTACCATAGTCAAATTAACTTTAAATGTAAACCTTATCAATTTGGGTATCCTTTCCAAATATATTCTAGTTCCTTAATTTTTTCATAAATTTCATTTAATTCTTCCACTAATATCCCTTAATTAGAATAAAGTATTAGTCTATCCTACACATATCTAGTCTATCAATTAATCAATTTCTTTTTACTAACAGAAAAAATCAAACCTTAAGTTCTTTCAATCCATTAAACAGAATTCAATTAATTATCATAACTAATAACATCCATCTTATCAAACAAACAAATCATCTTATTTAATTAACTCAAATTTACATAATAAATTTCTTGCAAGTAATCCTATTGTCCCAAAGAAAGAAAAGAAAAAAGAAAAAAAGAACAAACATATTCTTTTTTTTTAATAAAAAATTATTTTATTAAAACCATCAACATTAAACATAAGTTCATATTAAAAAGCAATCATCATATATCCTGCAATACAACTCTAAGGATCAGTTTTTGTGAACGTCTGGTTTAGTAAACATTTCTCACTCCTCACGTCAAGCCTCAACTATACGCCTGGTACATTTTATTTGATTGGTGTTTCTTTTATATATGGTCTATCTGCTGTTTCTAGTCTATCACCTATTGTTCATTCGAGCTTCAGAAGTATATTCGTCTCAGTAGTGGTGCAATCTTATATGATCCCTAACAAAAGATCCTGAGGTAGAAATTCAGTATCCTGAGGTAGAAATTCAGTACACTTTTCCAATATTAAAGCAATCAACATTAAATCTGGGCTCACATTAACAAGCTGTCCTCATAAGGCCTGAAAATACAGCTCTTGTATATGGTCTATCTACATTCATACAATCAGCATTGAACATAAAATCATAGTATGCATCAATCATCATAGCACCTGACATACATCACTAAGTATTGGTCTTTATAAATGTCTGGTTTGGTAAACATTTTTCACTCCTCACATCAAGCCTCAACTAAACGCCTGTTACAATTTATTTGATTGGTGTTTCTCTTTTCTATAGTCTATCCACAGTTTCTAGTCTATCACATATTATTCATCTCAGTATTAGTACAATCTTTTATGATCCCTAACCAAAAATCCTGAGGTAAAAGTTTAATAACCTGAGGTAAATCTTGTATATGGTTTATCTACTATATCTAGTCTATCACATATTGTTCATTCACGCTTCTGAATTAACTTCGTCTCAGTAATAGTGCAATCTTTTATAGTCCCTAACTAAAGATTCTGAGGTAGAAGTTTCATAACCTGAGATAGAAATTCAATCTGCTCTATCAATATTAAAGCAAACAACATTAAGCATAAGATCATATTAAGAGGCTTTCGTCATATAACATAGGCATACAACATTAGGTGTTAGTCTTTGTAAACATTTGATTTGGTAAACATTCTTCCCTCTTTACGTCGAGCCTCAACTAAACGCCAGGTGCATTTTGTTTGATTGGTGTTTCTCTTGTATATAGTCTATCCACTGTTTCCAGTCTGTCAAATATTGTTCATTTGAGCGATCTTTCAAGTATGCCGATATTTTCGCCATTTCCGCCAGATTTGTTACTTTCACAGTCCATTCTTCTATAGGCAGTATTTCTGGATTCTTCCAGTATTGTCCCACCAACAATCTGGCTGCTGTGATCAAGTTCAGAAATAAGCTCGTCTCTGAGGTAGTGTAATCCTTTGTTATCCCTAACAAAAAAACCTGAGGTAGAAATTCAATACGCTTTTTGAAAATGGTTTGGAGTGTCCACCATATCTTCCTCCAGAAGGCTTTGATTTTTCTGCATGTCCACCATACATGAAAGTAGGTAGCCTCCCCGTCACCACACCTCCAGCATTTGGGCTGGGAGTCTGGATAGATGAGTGATAGTTTTTTCGGGTCGAGGTGCCACCTATAGAACATCTTGTAGAAGTTTTCCCTTAAGTGTTGCGATTTCGTAAATTCTACATTTCTCACCCAGATTTTCTCCCACGTGTCCATGGTGATAGAATGCCCAAAGTCTTGTTCCCACTTTACCATACAGTTCTTGACTAGCTCGGTTTCAGAGTCCATTTCTATCAGAATGCTGTACACTCGTTTGATGTGCATGATCCCCTGTTCTCTAATCTGTTTAATTAGATTCTCATCAGTCTGGAATAAGCCCTTCTTCTTGTCTTTATGCCACCTTGATTGCAGTTGTAGATATGATAGCCAGGTACCTCCTATTCCTTCATCTGCTAGCGTTGTTTGGGGTTTCAAGGAGAACCCATTTTCTTCTTCCAGTACAAGTTTACTGTAGGGCACCACTTCTTGCCCTTGGGATGTGTTTGTATCCCCTATTGCGTGTCCGGGGATCGTCCAGATGGGAATCTTGTCGTGCAGGAGGTGTCTATATTTCTTCCAGACCCATAACAATGGGATTCGTAGTGGGTTCTCCTTGAAGTTCCTGTCTGCCTTTTTGTCGTATACTAAGTATGCGTGCCAGCCGAATAGTAGACCATGCCCTTCAATATTCAGTATTCTATCATTCGTCATATTGATCCAGTCACTCAACGCCACCAACGTCGCTGCATAGTAGTATAGCTTTAGATTCGGCATTTTTAGTCCCCCTCTCTTCCTCGTGTCCTGGATGATTTTTAGTTTCACCCTCGGTCTCTTGTCATCCCAAATAAATCTGTTGATGCCCTTCTGCCAACTGTCCAAGTCCACATCCTTTTTGAGTATGGGTAGCATTTGAAAGAGAAATAGAAATCTTGGCAAGACGTTCATCTTTACTGCTGCTATCCTGCCCAGCAAGGATAGTCGTAGTGTTTTCCACCTTTCCAGATCTGCTTGTATCTTGCTCCACAGCACCTCGTAGTTATTTTTGTATAATTTCGCATTCGTTGTTTCTATCTCCACTCCCAGGTATTTAACTTTCTTAACTATTTCACAACCTGTTATTCTTTCCAAGTCCTGTTTTGCTTTGTTGTCTAGATTTTTAACTAGCATCTTCGTTTTTGATATATTAACTTTAAAACCTGATACCTTACCATAGTCTTTCATTATCTCCATCAAACTCCTTGTTGATTGTACTGGTTGCGATACTGTCACCAGTAGATCGTCTGCAAAGGCACACAGTCTGTAGTCCTGTTTTCCAATCTGTATGCCCTTTATGTCCTCTGCTGCTCTTATCTTGTTTAGCAGAATCTCCATCGTTAAGACAAATAACAGTGGTGACAGCGGACAGCCCTGTCTCGTGCCTCTTTCTATGTTGAATGGGTCTGTTAGTTCGCCGTTCACAATGATCTGGCCCATTTGTTTCTGGTAGATTGCTATTATGGAGTTGAGGAACTGTTTTTCCATTTTCATCCCCCAGGCTAGGTTCGTCAGGAATGGCCAATTCAGTCTGTCAAAGGCTTTTTCTGCGTCCACAAACATGAGGGTAGCAGGTACCTGGTTGTGCCTTTCCAAGTACTCTATTATGTTCAGCAGCTGTCTCACGTTGGTTTTCATCTGACGTCCTTGTATAAACCCCGTTTGATCCAGGTGAATTATTTTTTGTAATACAGTCATTAATCTGTTGGCCAGCACTTTTGTGAAGAGTTTGTAGTCTGTGTTCAATAGTGAGATGGGCCTATAGTTTGCCAGTTGTGCATTATCTTTTTCCTCTTTGGGGATTAGAGAAATGTAGGCTGTTTTCCAGGAGGGTGGGACTTGGCCTCCTTCTTGTATGTTGACAAATAGCTTTCTGAGGGGTTCTATCATTTCCTCTTGGAGATGCTTGTAATAGATAGCCGTTATCCCATCCGTCCCGGGTGATTTTCCTTTTTTCAGTTGTTTGATCGCTGAGTGTATTTCCTCCTTCGTGATTGGGGCGTTCAGGGCATCTCGTTGTGTATCGGTTAGTACCATTAATTTTTCGTTTTGTAGAAACTTTTCTATCTCATTGTCCTGTATCTTCTCCTCGGCGTATAGCTTTGAGTAGAACTCGGTGAAAGCTTTCTTAATGGTTTCCTGTTTGAATTCTTCCTTGCCTTTGTACTCTATCTTTTCAATTATGCGGGCTTTCTGTTTCTTTCTTATGGTGTAAGCCAGCCACCGACCCGGTTTGTTGGCGCTACAGAATGTCTTGTGTTTTGCATATTGTATATTCCATGCTACTTGATCCGCCATCAGCATGTCAAATTGTTTTCTTAGTATCTTAATTCCTTCTTTTGTGGCTTTGTCCTCCGGTCTTTTTATTAATAATTGTTCCTGTTTCTTTATCTCCTCCTCTAGTTCCTTTCTTTTTCGTTCTTGTTTGCATTGGTGCCTGGCGTTCATGTTCATGAGGATCCCGCGCATAAATGCCTTGCTAGCGTCCCAAATCATTTCAATGGGTGTTTCATTGTTCATATTTATACTAAAGAATTCCTTCATGGCACTTTTGCATTCTGCCACCTCTTTCTCGTGTCTAAACAGGTTTTCATTAATTCTCCAGGATCTCCTCGATTTCCGATCCTGTCTTAATTCCATCCCTACCGGGTTATGGTCCGTTAGTACTTTGGGTAGGATTGACACAGTGTTGAGGCGGACTAGCAAGTCACTAGATGCCAGGATGAAGTCAATTCTGGAAAATAATTGATGCCTGTCGGAGAAAAAGGTGAATTCTTGCTCTTTGCCATGCCGTTCCCTCCAGACGTCTGTCAGTACAAGGTCTTCCTTCATGTCGAAGAAAGATTTAGGCAACTTGGAGTGCTTCTGTGGGTTAGGTTTTGTTTTCTTCTTGTCTAGGGCAATCTCTATGACCCCGTTCCAATCTCCCAGAATAATACATGATCTGTAGTTGAGTTGTATTAACTTCTTGTGTATCTTTTTGTAGAATTTTCCTTGTTGTTGATTTGGTGCATATATGCCCATCACTAGAATTTTCTTGTCGTCCTGTGTCACTTCGATTGCTAGGTATCTACCCTGGGAGTCCGACTCTATTAGCTTAGCTATTACATGTTTCTTCACGTATATAACAGGCCCGTTCTTCTTTCGTGGCGCCGCTGCGACAAAATGTGTACCTAGTCTGTTGTTGATTAAGTATTTCTGGTCCGCTGCTCTGATGTGTGTTTCTTGTAGGCAAATTATGTCGTTTCTTCCTTGATACAGGTAATGAAATATCTTTCTCCTTTTCTGTGGGGAATTTAGTCCGTTAACGTTCCATGTCAAGTATTTAGTTGTCATTGTCAGTTTCAGGATACTCTTCCAAGACCGCTTCTGTTCTATCTCTTGCGTTCTTCTTTGGTCTCGTTCCCATGGTATCCAAGTTGGTGCTCAAGTTGCGTAGAGGGGTCGTGTCGTGCTGTTCCGTGCGTTTGGTGGTGGATCTTGTTATCCTGCCCTCTGCAGTCTGTCCTGTTCCCTTTCTGTTGTTGCTTCCTGTTCTCTGTGTCGTCGTGTCTCGAGTTGTTCCTTTCCTTTCTCTTGCTCCGGCGTCTGTCTGTTGTTCCGGTGGCCCTTCTGCGTCTTCTCTCGTGGTGTATTGAGGTCCATCCGACGTCAGTTCCTTTGCAAGGAATTCTCTGGCTTTTTGGACCGAGTTCAGGTAGTATCTTTTATTTTTATAGAAAAGTGACATCCCCGTAGGGGCTTCCCATCGGTATCGCAGAGCGCGTAGTCTCAGTTCGTCAGTCAGGAACTTGTAGTTCTTTCTGTCTCGCAGCATCGTCTGGGGGATCTCTTTCAATATCTTCACCTCCTGCTCCTCTATGTATAATCTTTTGTGATAGGATGTTACGGAGATAAGGTTCCGGAACTCCTTGGTTGTAAAGTGGATGACCACATCCCTTGGTAGGTTCCTGATTGCTGCCGCCCTTGAGTTGACTCTGTAGACTCTGTCGAATTGCCATGCGATGCCTTCGGGTTGCCTTCCCAGAAATGCTGCCAGGGCCCCTACAAAGAGTCTACGCAGGTCTTCTTGGGTTTCGTTTGTTGTCTCTTTCCATCCCCTAAATCTGATAGCGGATGCCATTTGCCAGTATTGCACCATGGTGGATTGGTCTTGGGCCATTCTTTTCATCTCTGTTATCTGTCCCTCCATGTAGTTTTCCACTCCTTCTATCTTCTTTGCCACACTCTCCCTGGTCTCCTGGAGGGTTTTCCCCATTTCATCCCCCAGCCTCTTGTAGTGTGCTTGCATCGCCTCCTTAATTTGGTCCAGGTCTACAGCCATCGCTCTGCGTTGTTCTTCCAGCTTTCTCTCTAGATCTCTGCCCTGGTCCAACAGCATCTGTTTTATATCTTCACACCTTTTCTCCATCCTCTGTTCTGCGTCTATGCACCTTCTCTCCATCCGTGTACCCACTTCCTCTAATTTTTTATCCATTTCATCCATCCTTTTTACCAGCGTCCCCAACATCTCTTTTACTTCTTGTAACGTGTGCTCTGCTGGGCAGGCCTGAGTTGACAGATGGGTCTGGGGGCCTGTGGTTGGATGGGAGGGTGTGGGGGTGGGTAGGGTGCTCCCTGGTGTTTCAGGAGGCTGGGATGTTTCAGGAGGCTGGGATGGGGAAGGTGCAGGTCCCTTTGTGAGCATCTGTTTGGTCTGCTTGAAGACCATCCTGGCTTCTGCCTGTTGTATGCCCTGCTTCTGGGTCCCTTGGTTCCCTTGGTTCAGGGGGCTCAGCTGATGGGCTTCTTTCCTCCCTTCTCTCTCCCAGTTCACCTCCCTTCTCTCTCCCAGTTCAGCTGCTCTTTTTTAAAGAGCAAAGTATCTTTCAGTGGTCAAGAAAGGAGTTCTCCATTTTCTTAGATCTGCTCACCTTACCGGATTTATTCCTCTTTTTCCGGGTGCTCCTCCGGTGCCTGCTCTCTCCCGTGACGTTGCGCTGTGTCTTGCAGCTTCCTGCAGCGTCCTGCAGCCTCTTCAGGCCAGCCGGCCAGCCGGCCGCTGGCTTCCTCCGCCCCGTCTGCCGCCCCCTTGGATCCTCCGGTGGCAATTTCTGCTTGCCTGGGTAGGTCCGGGGCTCTTCTTCACTCCCGTCTTCTTCTTTCGTTGTGCCACTCGTGCCGGCTCCCTTCCGTAGCGCAGTGCCTTTGGGCCTGCCAGCCGGCCGGCCGGCCGCCGTCAGCTTCCTCGGCCTCTTCTGCGTCCCTCTCGGACCCTTCGGGGACTTTTTTCTTTTCTGATCTAGCCGAGGGTCCTCTTCGGTCTTCTCCTCTCCTCCGGTATCTCTCTCTCACAGCTGGCCGGTATTATTTAGGTTTTTTTTAAAAAAGCCACGTCTCGGGGCTTTCCTAGAGTGGCTCCGGTCCGCGTGACCGGAACCGGAAGTCGTTCTTCCTGCTTTTTTAAGGAAATGGTTTGTTGGTTTATTTTGATATTGATATCATGGAATCTGAAGAATTTTGATGAGTTCTTGAGAAGAAGGAAGGTGTAACAGCAGTTCCTGCTTCCAGAATAATATCTTGTAGAAGTACATCACAATTTGATAATAACACTCAGCTGACTTTTTCTTATTGACATGCTTCTTCAGAGGCCAGAGAGGAAATTTGGAGATGTGGTAGCTACAAAAATAGCCCGGGCCTCCTGTGACAAAAAGAAGTCTATTAAAAATAGACTTGCTTAGCTAGCTATTTCCAGCTCTGGAGCACTCACAGTCTGATGGTAAGAAATCTGGTCATTAGGCAGTGAATGGCTTTGCCTATAAGTGAAGAATATGCTAGAAGAGTAAACCTTTGGTGTCTTAAGGAGAAGCCCTCCTTAAGGAGAAGCCCTCACAAACATATTAATCCATTTAATATATATTTCCGGGTCGCGGCGCCTCTAGTTGTACAAGGAGACTCATTTCCTTGTCAGCTAGTCTCCCCCCGTTGGTAGACCCTTATGCGGGTCTAAAGTCGCCCTGGAGGGTGCGACTTCTGTCGAGGAGTCTTTGCTCGGCCGTGGAGGAGCGGCAGCTCCTCCAGCTGTCCGGGCCAGACTCTGAGGGCCGACGGAGAAGAAGATTGGCCAGTAAAATGGCCGATCACCTAGCCGCAAGAAACCGCAAATCACAGAACAGCTAAGCTTTGAACCCACCGTGGTGAATCCGGGTGAGATCTTTCTCTTTTTTCCTCTCTTTTGTTTTCTATTTTTTTTTTCCTGTAAGAGCCCTGATGGTACTATTTCCCTAGCTTGGAAAGGCAGCTTTTACGTGACTGGGAAGAAAGGCGAACAAAAAGAATAGAATGAAGTTTCAAAAACTATGTTTTTTTTATATAAGTTTATTTTGGGGTACTGGAACAAAAATATTTTTTTCCTAAGAATTTTATTATCAGCCTATGTTGGTGTGTTTTTTTAAAATATTTCTTCCTCTATTTTTCCCTGAAAAAAAACAGAAGAAAACGGATATTTGAAAAAAGATTCTTTAGCTTACTGAGGACATCTACTGGTTAAAAGCTAATATGGCAATTGGAGAGGAAATGATTTCTTTATGAGAAAGTTAATCTGATGAAGTTGAACAACTTTTACAAAATGGAGCTACACTCACATTTAAATTGCAAACTTATTTTGGAAAAGATCTATGAGACCAAAGTGGAAATATGTGTTACAATGAAAGAACTTACTACAGAATTAAGAACTAGAATTTCTTCTTCAAACTCCAAAATTTAATTTCAGACTATACCTGATTTTTCTACAAAACAGATTACACAAGGAGAGGACTTAACTGAAAATAAAGAGAACTTGATTTTGCCTTATAAACAATTTACTTATGATGCTGAGAACCAGGAAAAGCAAAGACTGGGACTTCAAATCTTAAAGCAACAAGTTCTCATGCTTAAGAAAATCAGAGGGCCAATGCAAAGATCAAGATGGCTCTTACTGATCCAAATACCACTACAAGCAATAGAAAAAGACTTATCAGCTGGAAGAGAAGCCTTGCTATGGAAACCCACTTGGCATTTGAAAAAACCTAGAATAAGACTAAAAAAGAAGACTGAAAATTAAAGTGTTATGTAATGGACTAAAGGCAACCTAGAATTATGGACTGATTTAAGGACTAAGATTATGAGTTAGATGTGCGATTAATGGAAGATATATAAGACTTATCTATATGAAAATTACTGATGATTTATTTGTCTGATGACTAATGAATTGAAATAATCTAAAGTTTGATGCTATGTGGTCAGTTTAAAGAGATTGATTGATGGATTAGACAGTTTTAGAATAGATTACTATATCAATTTAAAAAGGAGATATTTTTGGTAATGGATTAAAGGTAATTTAGAATTATGGATTGATTTTAAGATTAAGATGGTGAGTTAGAAGTAAGAGAAAAAGGGGTGATTAATGAAATATATATTAAATAGATTAAGATTATGTTTTTGTTTTTTCTTCTTTCTTTTCTTTAGGATAATAGGGTTACTTGCAAGAAATTTTTTATGTAACTTTGACTTAATCTAATAAGATGATTTGTCTGTTTGATATTATTATTATTATTATATTTATTTATTAATTACATTTTTATGCCGCTCCTCTCCGAAGACTCAGAGCGGCTAACAGCATAAATAAAACAACATTTCAACATTTCAAAACTAAAACCAAAGCTAAAAAGCGTTTAAAAAGACCCCAAACACATTCATCATTCGCACACAATCACAGTCATCCCCAGGCCTGCCGGCATAAATAGGTTTTTAGATTCTTCCGGAAGGCCAGGAGAGTGGGGGAAACGCGGACTTCAGGGGGCAGTTGGTTCCAGAGGGTGGGCGCCGCAACAGAGAAGGCCCTCCCCCAGGACCCGCCAGACGACATTGTTTCACTGAC
The DNA here is from genome assembly GCA_034064705.1 of Bothrops alternatus. Lineage (NCBI taxonomy): Eukaryota > Metazoa > Chordata > Lepidosauria > Squamata > Viperidae > Bothrops > Bothrops alternatus. The sequence goes on along the minus strand of JARGCV010000018.1, from coordinate 11,546,152 downwards.
AGGACCCGGAGGAGGCCAACCCTGTGCGCTCTCACCGGTCGAAGGGAAGTATGTGGCAGAAGACGGTCCCGTAAGTATCCTGGTCCAGTGCCATGAAGGGCTTTATAGTAATAACAACACTGTGAATTGCGCTCAGAGACCAATAGGCAACCAATGCAGCATGCGGAGAGTTGATGAAATGTGGGCACAACGTGGAAGGCCCACAATTGCTTGCGCAGCTGCATTTTGCACTAATTGTAGTCTTCGAACACTCTTCAAGGGTAGCCCCATGTTATGATAGATTATCATATTAGTTATGATAGATTATCATTTCAACTTAAAAAGGAGATATTTTTAGGTAATGGATTAAAGGTAATTCAGAATTATGGATTGAGTTTAGGATTAAGATTGTGAGTTAGAAGTAAGAGAAAAAGGGGTGATTATCGTAGCCGTTTTAGACGGCAGAACGAGTAGCGGCCACCATTTTGTTGCCACTCAGGCAACGAAGATCAAACGGTTCCCTGGCACTGATCGTCATCCTTTCTGTCCCAGGATATTTAATGTAATCCCTTGGTTTAATCACCTCTTTGTTTGAGGATTTAGGTCCCTGTTTAGGACCCATAGTCCTTGAGAATTTAATTTCCATTCTAATACTGATGGCCGCCATTTTGAATGCCACATGGTTGCCATTTAGGCCTCATTAAGCCTGGGCCTTGTAATCACAAAGACCTGAGCAGCTTTTGAAGGCCTTTTTGTAATATTTACTCTCTTTTAGTCCATGCTAAATTTCTCAAGTTCCTGTTGATCCTCTTCCTTTCCTTGCCAGGCCTTTTCTCAGGCCCTCTGCACCCTTCATTGGGCCTCTGGTGCACCTTGACTGGCCACCTAAGGCCTCCAGGTGGAGCCCAGAGCGGGTCCCCAACCGTGCCTTTGGCATCAGCCTCAATTGCTATGACCAAGCCCAGATAGAGTTGCCTTTTTTGGTCAGGTGGTCAGGGGAGCAGTCCTCGTTACTTGCTCCAATTTCACTTCCGCCAACTGCTTGCCTGCCAGAGCTTTGCCTCAGTTTCCCTGAGACAGCTCAACCTAGGATGGAGGACTCCACTGGGCCTCAACCCATGTGCACAGCTTCCCTATCCTCTAGTTAGGCTGGCAGACCAACTCCAAACTGGAGGGAGCAGGCAAGCTCACAACCAAGGCCAAGGGCACTCTCAAGAAGACCTCCAAGTTGGCGGAAAAGCATGCCAGCCATAGGCACCAGGCTCTGGAGAAGGAGTTCTCCAGAGTGCAGAGACAGGCATGATAGAGATGGATCAATTGGCGGCCCCTGAGTTTGACCTTCCTTTAGGCCCTTCAACCTAAGCTCAGGGTGTGTGGTCCCTGATAGAAGCCCCCACCACACCTTCTGTACAACCTCAGCATATAGTTACTAATCCCTCACTTCACTCTGGTTCAGCCCCTGAGGCTACCTTTACTCCAACTGCAGCAGGACTCAGGGGTCCTGACCTCGGAGACATTTTCTCCGATAGCCAACTTGAGGCCCTGTTATCCAAAGTGGTGGACCGCACTCTAGCAGAACGGTCCTTCCATCCACCTGGACAGGGGGTATCCACATCAACTATACCACCTTATGTCCCTCCTACAGGGATTCCTATGTTTCACGTCTCCCTCACACTTCTCACTGAGTGATTACTCATCTCCGCAGGGTGAGGAGCAGCCAGAGTTCAATCTGTCAGAAGAGGAGGAACTCCCCCCTGAACCCTCCCCATCTGGAGGTCTATTCAATCCAACCCTGTTTCTTACCTTGCTTCGCAAGGCCACTACAACAGCAAACATTGGGTCAGATCAGTTTCCTCAACCACAGGCCACATCGGATTCCAGTCCAAATCCAATCTTCTTTGAAACGGTGGCAGCCCAGCACCACGTTCCCTGTCCCTCTATATTTCTCTTTTTTTATTGATTTTTTAATTTTTAACAGAAAAAGAAAAATGCTCAAATCAAATCATAGTGTTGAAATAAACAATAAACATAATTGCAACATAAATACATATTTCAAAATCATCCATAAACAAAACATAAGTACTTATTTCAATACATCTAATAATAATAACTCAACTGAAAATAATCATAGACCACATTTACCAAACAATTAACATTACTGCTCGGTACCCCCACCACCACATCCCCCTAACCCTAACCTTCCCCCCTCACTTACCAACTAACTACCTACTCTCCTCCCTCCTTCTCTATCTCCCTCCTTCTACTCCACCCAACTATCCCTACTCTTCCCCCTTCTTATCAATTTTCTACTTACATCAACCTTCACTCCTCCTTCCTCTTTCCATTAGATGTGGTGCCCAGAGGCCACCCGAGCAACTCCTTAATAACAATAATTACATATTCTTGCATCAACCCCAATTGCAGTTGAGAAAACATAGTATATAAAATTATAAACCCTCCCTACCCCCCCCCTGACTTCCCAGAGTGAGTACAGGGTAAAACAAAAGAAAACCCACTACTTCAAACAAAGTTATTATATAATCCTAACAAGAATTTTAAACTATATACTAAATACAATCTCTACTTAACATTTATTCAACCTTATCAATTCTAATACATATCTAATCCCTCAATCAGTCCATCTAATATCAAACCTTAAATCATTTCAATCCACTAAACAAAACAGACAATTCATCTTGTTAAGAGTATTAATTTTCATTTACATATCTAAACCATCAATCTAACAATCAATCCATCACTTCCACTTCTTCAATCGACTTCTGGGCTTTCTCATATGTCAAATAAACCTAAATAACAAATACAATCTATTTAGTCCATTTCTAACTTAAATTCCTTCAACCTTATCAAATCACATAATGCTTATCTATCCCATCAATAAATCAATCTAATGTCAAATCTAAATCATTTCAAAGCAAGTACATTCTTCTTCAATTTAATTATATCTTCCATTAATCATCTTCTTTTACGTCTTACTCATAATCTTAATATTATATCTTCCATTAATCATCTTCTCTTACATCTTACTCATAATCTTAGTCCTTGAGTCAGTCCATAGTCTTGAATTACCCATAATTCCTTGCATACAATTTTAAATTTCACTTCTTCAATCGTACTCTTGGTTTTTTTCTTCTGCCAGGTAGATCTCCATAACGAGGCCTCCCTTCCAAATAATAAGTCTCTCTTTTTTACTTGCAATATCATTTGAATCCATATAAACCATCTTAACCTTTGCATTAGTCCTCTGTTTCTCTTGACCATAGACTTTCGTTGAGGTAACATTTCAAATCTCTGTCTTTGCTTTATCCATAGATAAATTGCTTCTTAAACTGGATCAATTTCTCTTTTTTCTCAATTAAATCTTCTTCTTGCTGCTTGTCTGAGAGGAATAGCCATCCTCTCCTGTCTTGAAACAAATCCTCTTCCTCCACTCCGTAAATGAACTGTTTATCAAGCAAGATCCATTTCCCATTATTCTCTTCATTCTCAACACTGTCCTCTTCCCGCTTGGACCGTTGTACGAAATGTTCAACAGTCGGTTGCAAATCAATTCCATTTGGAAAAAAGCGTCCAATTAATTTCAATATTTCTGCACTAGTCTCCCTCAAGATTGCAATCCTTTCTTCTTTAAATTCATCAATGCGATCCAAAATAGGTTTGACATTAAAACGTAAATTCCACTCCATTTTAAATTTTAAAACAATCGCTCTGGCTTTAGTCCAATTTCTACAACCGTCTCTCTAGCTTCGCTTACGAGAACAAAGAAAAAAATGGAGAATTCACTTTCACTTTCAAGCACTTTCCTTTAGCAGTGAAAGTAGTGAAAGCTATACGCCATCTTGAATGCATTATGTTGAATGTAACAGTTAGAAATATATAGCCAGAAAAACGACAGTGGCTCCGCCGGCGTCGCTAGAGTCTCTTCTGTGAGGCTCCGTTCCCTGGGTATGTAAAGCCGCAAAAAATAGCGAACATCAGCTGTTTTTTGCGGTGAAAAATCCCCTCTTCGGGCGAAGAAGAGGTGTAGAGCATCGGGAGTAAAGGGTTGAGCTCCTCTAATATCCCTGGAAAAAGCTTTCAGGGATTAAGAGTGCGGCTCCCCATAACTCCTGAAGACGCTCCTGCGCAGAGACGCTTCTGTCATCAGACAGAAAAAGACGCCGCGACCGCCTCTGCTTTTAAAAATAGAACACAAGAGAGACTGTTTGCAGACTGAGTGAATACAGGAGTTTTTATTGGATTGCAAGTATTTTTTATTGTTTTTCTGGCTATATATATTTCTCAAGGCGATAAAAAAGCAATGGGTTTCCCCTTCCTCCTTTCCTTCTGTAAGTGGGACGGATCATAAGGTTTTCAGTACCTCTACAGACCTAAGTGAGGCCCTTGAGGTTCCCAAGATGGATGAGGCCTGGACCCCGCTGGTATCCCTGGTATCTGAGGCGCTTAAAGCGGACGACAGGAAATGGGAACAAGCGTTCCGTAAGACCGATCAATCGGCGGCATGGGCGATTAAAACAGCCACCTGTACGTCCTTCTTTGTCAGGACCACACTCTTGTGGCTACGTCAACTACAGGCCAGGGTCCCTTCTGAGGACATTCGGACTCACCAGGACCTAAGTAAAATGGTGGCTGCAACTGAGTATGCCGTGGATGCGACACTTCAGTCAGCCAACTTTGCTTCCCAGTCCCTAGCCTCCAACATCACAGCCAGAAGAATGTTATGGCTGAAACACTGGCAGGCCGATGCCAAAGCGAAATGGCGTCTTGCTACTGCTCCCTATCTGGGCAACAATCTCTTTGGGGAGGCACTGAATCCGTACCTTGTAGAGAACAAGGATAAGCGGAAGGTCATGGCCCACCTTAATAAATGGTCCAACAAACGTACCATCCCCTATTTCCGCAAGCAGTCCTTTCGTACCATGACTGGTTCAGCAGCCACCCAGCTCTCCCTTTCATATACACCCTGGCAGGGCAGGCCATATGACCGTCCGTACGATAGACCGGGCTTTCGCCCCAGGCAGCAGACCCAATCCAAGAGGCCATTTCGAGGAGTAGGACGTCCCTTCAGGAAGTCCAAATGACTCTCACACCTTACTCCCCATAGGGGGAAGACTGATCCACTTCTTTCATCAGTGGGAACTCACATCCATGGACGCCTGGGTCTTAGAAACAATCCAGTTTGGCCTGTCCCTGGAATTTCTGTCCAGTCCCCCGGGTCGCTTCATCTCTTGTCCCACTTCTCGGGATGCGATAAAAAAGGGACTTATGCAGGAGGCCGTTCAACACCTATTAGAGATTCAGGCCATAGAACTGGTACCACTGGACCACATAGGCATGGGATTTTACTCCATCCTATTCGTGGTTCTCAAGACCTAGGGGGGGATGGAGGACAATTCTAGACCTCAATAGTCTAAACTATTACACTGCATACAAAAAGTTCAAAATGCAATCCCTCCAGTCCATCCTGGGAGGCATCAGGCAAGGAGACTTCCTGGCATCAATAGACCTCACGAAGGCGTATCTCCACATCCCCATTCATCCGGAACACCGGCGATTCCTCAGGTTCTATTATGAGGGATGCCACTTCCAGTACAAGGCCCTTCCGTTTGGCCTTTCCTCGGCACCCAGGGTGTTCACCAAGATCCTGGCTGTTCTGGCCACTCACTTGCGGAAGATTCCGGTACGCGTCCAATGTTATCTGGACGACATCCTGATCCAAGCGTCCTTCTTCCGGGCGGCTCAGTTGGATCTGGAACTAACTATTCAGGTCCTCCAGCAGCACGGGTTCTCAGTGAACTTCTAAAAGAGCCAGACGGTTCCCTCATCCAGGCTCCTGCACTTGGGAGCCATCATAGACACCACAAACTGCATGGTCTATCTCTCCCAGGAGAGATTGGTCAGTATCAGGCATCTGGCTTGCCGAATTTACAAGGACCGCACCGTCCCACTGGTCTTACTCTCCCAGCGTCTGGGAAAGATGGTCTCCTGCATAGCCATCATTCCCTGGGCCAGACTCCACCTGAGGGAGCTTCAATGTTTCCTTCTTCCATTCCAACGGTTGAATGCCAGTGCATCCAGTCGGCAGGTGAGACTCCCGGTCCATGCCTTCAGGTCTCTATGCTGGTGGTTCTCACAGGCGGTGGCCAAGGGGTCTCCTTTCAAGGAGCCAGACCGTCTCACCATCATGATGGATGCCAGCCTCTTCAGTTGGGGTGTCCATCTTCAGTCTCAGTTTGCGCAGGGTCGTTGGTCCCGCGCAGACTTGAGACACAACATCAATTGGCTGGAACTCAGGGCCATTCACTTGGCTCTTCGTCAATTCCGACACTGGATCAGGGGACATCACGTATTGATCCTCACGGACAATGTGGCGTCCAAGGCCCATGTGAATCGGCAGGGGGGCACCAGGTCCAAGTCCCTTATATCCGAGGCCTGGTTACTAGGATCTTGGGCAGAGTCCAACCTGGCCTCTCTCAAGGCCGAACACATCTCGGGGGTTCAGAACCAACAGGCAGACTTTCTGAGTCATTCCACGATAGACCCCTCGGAATGGGGACTACATCCGGATCTGTTTTCCGAAATATCCCACAAATATCCCATCCGGTCATCTCATAGACCAGTGACCAATCACATTTATGATTCCACATGGAAAATTTTTTGTAATTGGTGCAGGAGGTGGCAATTGGATGTCTACAATTTAACTATTCCCCAAATCGTAAACTATCTTCTTGACGGTCTGGACAAAGGCCTGGCCCCTGCAACCCTTCATAGGCAGGTGGCGGCCCTGTCAATATTGCTCACTTGTGCGGATTCAGTTCCTCTAGCTCATCATCCCAGGATACATGCTTTCATCAAAGGGGCTTGCAACACTAGACCTCCCGTGGTACACAGGTATCTGTCTTGGGAACTACCTCGTGTGCTCTGCACACTAACAAGACTGCCCTTTGAGCCTCTTACAACTATACCATTGTGGGCCTTATCTCTTAAAGTTACATTCTTGATCGCCATTACGTCAGCATATCTCAGAACTGGCTGCTCTCTCGGTCAGGAATGATCTTTGCATCTTCCACCAAGATCGGGTGGTCCTTCGATTGGATCCCACTTTTGTGCCCAAGGTTAACTCACTTTTTCATAGGACACAGGAAGTCATCTTACCTAACTTTTGTCCTGATCCTTCCCATGACTTGGAGTGGCGGTGGCACACGTTGGACATCTGCAGAGCCCTGCAGTGTTGCATTAAGCACACAGAACCCTTCCGCAGATCTGAGCCCCTCTTTGTTTCCTTCCGTCCAGCTTCCCTGGGACAGAAGGTATCCGCTGGCACTATCGGCAGGTGGATCAGGTCCTGTATCATGGAGGTGTACCAATCTTCCTCCTTACCAACTGCAAGTCATATTACGGCCCATTCCACTCACAGTGCTGTGACATCTGCGGCATGGGCCACTCTGGCATCCATTGAAGAGATTTGCAGTGCTGCGACATGGTCGTCGCCCTCCCCTTTTATACGTTATTATAGGATTGACCGCTTTGCTTCAGCGGACGCATCCTTTGGTTGGAGGGTCCTCCAACAAGTGGTCTCTGGGGATGTAGAGTAGGCCTTTTTTTCTATTTCCCACCCATCGGGACAGTGAGGCTTTGGTATGTCCCATTGGTGGATTCTCCATCTCCTGTACTCCACACCCACCCTAAGGTCAGTTAGGTCGATATTAGGAATTTGAGAGCCAACACCTCATACTTGCATCAGCCACTTTCACCCTCATCAAGACTGGATCTCCTAGCAAGAGGGGGCGTGTCAACTTTGGCTACTTGGTCTCAAGAGCAGGCAGACAGAGAAAACCTATTGGTGGATTCTTCATCTCCATACTGAGAAAAGGTGTTCAGGTAAGACAACGCCCCTTCTGCATATTTTCTTGGATCACTTTTCACTTCATGAACTACATGGAGTATATCAGGAGCCCTGAGAGCAAAAGGGAACCAATGACATCACCCCTATAATGACATGCTGAAATTGTGGAATGACATCATGCTATGCATGAAACCATCATGATTATACTCACATAGATTGGACAGCTATTTATTTATTTATTTATTTTATTTGGACTTATATGCCGTTCCTCTCCGAAGAGCTATGGCTGCCCATCTCAGTCAATGACTCTGGATGGCTTGCGGTTTATAAAATATATTACAATTTAAAAAATTAAAAATTAAAAGAATTAAAATAATAGAATCAGTGAAAACATTAAAAACATCCAATTCAAGTCACACAACAGCAAGATATTTGGCCTATTAGCAATAATTGGGGCTATTCTGATCCCCAAAGGGAGAATGTTCGACAGAACAGGGGGCATTGCGGAAAATGCATGTGTTCTGGTCCTTACCAGCCAAGATTCTTTGTCTGATGGGATCTGCAGCATGTCCATTCTGCTTGACATAGGGGAGATGGATAGAGATTCTTGGAAAAAGGCAATCCCTCAGATACTCTGCTCCCAAGCCATGATGTAGGGCTTTATAGGTAACCATCAGCACCTTGAATTGAACCATACTGATAGTGATAATACTGTCTTTAAATCCTGTTTTACAACTGGATTATATTGCATCAAGAAGCCTGTCAGATAATTTGTTTCCCCTCATACATGTTCAGAAGACATCCATGCCTTGCCAAAGCTTCTCCTAGGAGATCAGGATCCATGACAACGATTAAGAATAGGGTATTAGAAAAATTAGGGGGTGGCTGAAAAAGAGGCAAAGGACGCTCCTTGAGTTTCTTCTTTAGACCAGAACCTTTTAGATGAACAATTCTGCATCGAGTAGTGTGTGTAGTGAGGGTGGAGCAGGGCAAGCAAGCAAATGTGGATATACTGTAATTCAAAATCTAAAAATAAAGGGGTTAAGGGAAAATGGAATGTTGAGACATTATATAAATAGCTTTTGTTCACTCTGTTACAAACCCCCTAGCTTTGTAAAATAAATAAATAAAGTTAAGGCTAAAAATTTCGGCTACCAGATCTGACCTGCCAAACAAGTTCTGTTGGTAACCTGGGGATTTTTGCAGGCCAGATCTGGTAACCCTACTAAAGCCAAAGATAACGGTGAATGGGAAGACTCATCCCAGCAGGCTTCCTCAAACTACTATCTGCCTTGGCCATTAAAATAGAAAACTGTGGGTTTGATTGTTGTTTTAGTACTTGGTCTATTCACAAGAAATTGCCTACCAGACAGTCAGGCAACAGTGCCAGGATACAGTTGTCAAACTTCACTGAGAACCAGTGAGGTGTCTGCTTTTTGATGGCTTGAAGGAGCTGATCTAAAAGAAGACCAACATAGCAGCGGCATGCCTGCCTTTCATGGGCATCAACTATTGAAAGTATTTCCCTATCCACATAATTTTTCCAGGACAATGTTGGCATCCATTATGATAATCTCACCCCAAAGATTATTTCACAAAACACAAACAACAGAGGTAAAGAAATGGCATTTCCTTCCCTTCCAAAATTGTTTCTCCTGCAATAATAGGCAGTAATATTTCTTGTTCATACCCCACACAAAAAAGATGACAAAAGGGAGCAGATAGGAAAGAGTTCTCATATATGTCTCTAAGAATACACATACCATGAGAAAAAAATAAATCAATTATGGCAAACGTATGCACTTGAAACTGGAACTTCAAAGGTAGACATTATGGGAGGAGAGTCTATAGTCACCAAAAATCCTACCTCTTTTTAGCCGTTTCATGAAAGGAACTGTAGTTCACAAAAGCAAATGCCTTTTAATAAAATCCAATAAATGCTATCATTCCTTCAAACTTAGATCTTCCAAAGTGATTACAGTGTAACTTCTGAGTTAGTATTATATTTTATGTGGCAGATTTGCGATCAGAAAAGCAAATAAATAAAAACATACTGATATAATTGGGTGACTAACAAAATTGGGTGACTGTCGTTTTTTAAAAAATTGTGGTACGACTGCCCTCTCCTGGATCTCTCAAGATAGTGGCAAGGGTTTAATTCTGCCACATGCATTTGGTTTGCATGCAGTGTTGGTGAATAAAATTTTTGGATTTCAGAGAGCTGTTCCTACATTACTTTTAATTATAAAGTGATTACAACATAATTTTAAGTAACCTGTAAATGCTGTAAGATAATTTCTGGTTACATAATGTTGGGAATTTTAATGGCCAAATAATGTATTTTCTTCTTGTGAAAAAGTAAACATGAATGTAAATGAATACAATAATGAATGGATAATATTTTTACTTAATACAGAATCTAGATTTCTTAGCTTTCTTTGTAGGAAACATAAATAGAAATAGAAATTCATTTTGCATCAGTCTTCATCAGTCAACATGTTTATCTTGCATCCATATTTCTAAATCTTCAGTTCCTTGCCTTCTTTATCACTAGTAGCATATGTTGTGTCCTGAGCCTGCAAAAGCAGGCTCGGGACATTGCATTGGTCCTGGGCATTCCAAAAGCTGCCTGGGACCAGACTGGTCGGCGCCAGCCTTGTGCGCATGTGCACAACGCTGGCTGCCCGGGACCAGACTGAGTGGCGACACACGGTCTTCCAGATGTTCTGGTTTCAGATAATGGCCCTCAATTTACCTCTTCTGAGTTCCAGGGTTTTCTCCAAGCCAACTTGCTCCACCATGCAACTTCGGCTCCCTTTCATCCATCTTCCAACGGACTGGCAGAGAGGATGGTGCGCACAACCAAAGATGCCCTCAAGAAACTGACTTATGGTAACTGGCATCACAGGTTAGCAGATTTCCTTCTTGCACATCACACCACACCATGCACTGCCACAGGGAAGAGCCCCGCGAACTCTGCTGGGGTCGCCATCTCATCACTAAACTGGACAGGCTGCATCCTGACCGGGTGGCTTCACGGGTGTCACAACCGTGGGCACCTAGGAGACTCCAGGTGGGCGATCCAGTTTGGGCAAGGAATATGGGCCTGGTCATCTCTGGGTCACAGCTGTGGTCTGCAAGGTCTCAGGGCCCTTGTCATATGAAGTGGCATTGGAAGACGGCCGCGTTCTGCACAGACACATAGACCAACTGTGTTGGAGACTGGACTCTCACCCTTCCACTTCTGGCTCTGCTCTGGGGGGGAGGAGGACTATAATATGCATTCTGGGGATCAGTTTCAGTGGTCATCACAGAGTTTCACAAGTGCTCCTGACAGGAATTCATGGGATAGGGGGTCATCCCACTCATCCATCATCACTCCAGACAGGGAGTCACACTGGGGGTATCCACAGTATTCAGACATGACAGATAGTGCTCCAGACAGGGAGACTGACCGGGGGTATCCAAACAACACACAATCTACAAGAGAAGAAGAATTCCAACAGGGGCACTTGTCCAGTTCCGCAATTGCTTCCAAAAGAAGGGTATCAGCAAGGGGGGTTGCCAGGGAAGTAACTCCTGACTCTGATACCTTGGGCACATGCTTGGGGACCACTGGGAATGGGGGTACTTCCGAGACTCAGCAATCTCCATCTGCTGGCCTTGGGTTCGAGGACAGTGTTCCCAAGAAGGGTCCATTGTAGACCCGGGGACTACCACCCTTCCAAGGTATGCTGGTCTGGACTTAGAGGGTCCAGCCAGCCAGCAGTTGGGCAGGTCAACCAGGTATTCTGGGCAGCAAAGTCCTGGTCTGCCAAGCCTGGTAGGCGAGCAGGTAGGCCAGGCAACCTCACCGGGGTCACCTGGGAAATTGAGACAGCAATGCCATGGTCTGCCTCACCTGGTTGGGCAGCCAGGCAATCCCTTCTGGTCTTTGGAGTCACAGTGGGCCAAGTGCCCATCCAAACATCTTCAGGGATTTGTGAAGTTGCTGTCAAGTACATAGGATAGCTCAGGAGGACCTGAAGACAAGAAGCATTCAATTAGAATGCTGTACTATTTTTTGATTTCAGTAATGTTCAGTCATTACTAAAAAATAAAGGGGTTTGTCCGAAGGCAGACTAAAATTTCCAACTCATTGCATTTGATTAATGGACTGTGTAACACTCCTGCCTGTTAAGGTACACCTGTGGATATAAGGTATATGTTTCATCTAGGGAGGAGTTATGAACTGCACACTTTTTTCTTTTTCAGCCATAGTTATGGTGTGTTATGAGCCAAGATGTTATCAGTTTGAAATTGGAAATCTCACAATATTTTAATCTGCTCATTTTCTACTACTTTTCAAGTATTTGAAAATTATTCCCACCAGTTTAAAATGGAGCTAAATAAAGAAATGATTTTACAATTGTAGACTATCTCCTACTGTCCTTTTATTTAAATAAACATTTACAATTCTGTAACACTTAACATAAAGACAGGAATTTTGAAATAGGGAGCCTGGCCAGCACCAATGGAGACAATGTGCATACAGCTGAGTTCCCTGCTGCATTTAAGGGCCCAGGTTTTATAGCCATTATATGTCTTTTCTTTCACTGGAATTCTCCATTGCCTTCTTTCTTTATATGAGATAAAATGAAATTCAGGAACTCTTCAGTGATAACAGGTACTAAGCCAATTTATTTTATTCTTAAATTGCTAATAAATTAAGACTGAAGTCTGGTTCAAAAAAAGATAGTCTTTATTTGTAAGCTTTTTATTCTGTGACACAAAAACCAATAGAGCTGTTTCAGACACTATTCCAATCTTATCCTTTGGTAAGATATTTGAACTATTTAAGTTCTAAAACTCTATTCTTTTGTCCTTCAGGTTTGCATCTTCCAAGCATACTATGTGTTTTAGTATACAAAGACATTGCATACCAAATCTAAATCAAGTTATGGCAGCACTTTTTGACGGAGAATGCCTTTGAAATAAAACACATTTTCGTTTCAATCCAGGTTTATCCAGAATATCTAGAAAACTTTTTTCCAGCCCTACCATTATCTGCTTTCAGTTATTTAGATCTGAACCACAAATATTTTAAAAAATTTAATAGCCCTAGGGCATATGACTTACCAATTTTAGGAATTAAATGGTAAGAAATAGAAAATTAGAAACTGCAAATGGAAAAACCCAACAATTACATTTAATACATATATAAGGAATAATCTGTTACTGTTAGGGCTAAAAAAGATATAGTAATTGATAGCTACATTGTACAGAACAATTCTAGATTGAGAGCTGATTATTTGCCCATATTTTATGTGAAAATTCAGCTATTGGCACATTAAAGCATAAGAAAAATGCCCTTGAAACAGGGATGTTGCATTTATAATGAAAGAATTAATCATATCTAAGTTCTCTCCAGTTTAATATTCTTTTTATAAATAAATCCTTGCACTAATATTAAACCTGTCTTTTAAAAATCTGAATATTGCCACAGTTTATACACTGGTAAATTACAACTTTTAAGTCTGTTGGGAAATTGGTGTATTCAAATAACATTTTTCTTCAAAAAAAGAGAACGTCTAAATCTTATGAAGTTGGAAATAAGGGGAGTTGACAGGATTATAAAATATAATATTTCACCACTATTGTTCTAAACCACTAGAAAACACAACTACATTATTTTAAAATACAAGTTAATTAAATGTGGGCTACGCATGCCAAGTTTTCAACAATGCAAAAGTCCAGCTTAAGCATATTTTTCTTATTACTTTCCTATCATAAGAAGGTACCTTTTCAACAAGCATACAAAGATTGGTTCAATTAATTTCAGATATACTGTTCCTTTTGATGAACTGAAACTCTTTCTCATTCAAAGTGTACATATGTTATAACTGGCTTCTCTCATCCAATTCTTAAAGACAGTTTGGTAAAAAATAAAACATTTAATTATGTTTATGAAATGCTTATGGATATGTAGTTAGAGTAGCCACTAGTTGAACCAACAATGGGTATGACAAATCCCATTTAATAATTCAGGTCTTCAGGCATATTCATTCAACCTTCAACCACTGATTCACATCTATTCAAAATTATTCCTGTTCCATGTTATATTTCCATTACCAGAAATGTGATAAATACCTTGGAGATTTTTCCAATCAGTCCAGATTACAGTGAGTTTACTCTGAGTATCTCTTTATACCATCTTTGCCACTGAAAAAGTGTAACAGTTTCTTTTTACAACCCCCACCCATAATTAGTAATTCTGGTTATTTGGCTAAGTGAATATTTGGCAGATTATGCTATCTTGATTGTATGTCATCATATATGAGCAGCGTGGTGGCCTATTAGTGAAGATGCTTGCTTCCCACTCAAAAGGTTGAGAGTTTAATCCTAGGTAGTGGCGGATGTTTCCCTCTCAGGGCGCAAAAAGAAAATATCTACTGTGAACTCCATATAGGCATCAGGAAGGGCATCTGGTCAGTAAACATTCAGCTCCATTCGGTCACCCCGACTCTACCCCAAATAAAGGGATTACAGGGTCATAAAAAGAAAATAATTGAATGTCAACATATATAAGTTGATAGTGAAAGGTGGCTGCTTCTTCTGAGCAGTAGAGTTCTCACAAGCATTGTTCTATAAGCTTGGATAAGCCAATGCATCATAATGTAAATGTTTGGCTTTTTAAAAAAAGTTTGATGGAAAATCTGACATGATTTTCCAAGCTTAACGTCTATCCATCAGCAATGAATGTATAGAAACTATAGTTTGATTCTCGTCCTTTATGTACAGCGAATGTTTACTGGATGCTGGTAGGAAAACAGAAGACGAATAACCAGATTCCGCTTTTCAAGATAACTTGATTAAGTTCATCAAGGATTATTCACTGTTTTCATCTTTGTCTGAAGATGCAGAACTATCCCGATGAGGCAGCAGGTCATAGTGGCAAGGGATGTGGCTGTTTTTTGGTAAATCATAAAGATCTTGGCTGATAGGTCCATTATTACTTAAATTGCCTTGGACAACACTAACTGTTGGTTCTGCAATTAAAAAAATGTATGCATTATTACTCTAATATTATGAGAAAGAATTATAAAATTTAATCAAATTAATGAATCCATTCATTTAGAAGTTTCCAAGCTTCGAAACAGGACTCTCAAAAGGATGAAGCTGCTGGTAGCAAGTAGCTTTGCCACAGCTTTTCTCCACCCACAGCTTTTAAACTCCTTTGGAGCAACTTCCCTTAACTGCCTCAACCAATAGATATACATGAGGGCAAAGTCACCCAGAGACTTCCTGTGTTTCACAGTTCTTAGAGTGCAAGACAATGGTCAATTCAGAAAAGTGTGAGGGGATATATATGCCATATTATGTTGCCCACCCCATAAAGGTGAGATAAAAATCTAATAAACCAAATCAATCTTAGAAAAGGTGTTTTATTTCCAAGAGTATTTGTGGTGAAAAATCTTTGGGTTATATTGGAGTTTCATTTGGTAATGAAACTCGTAATACTTAAATCTCTGGGGGAAAATCTACTTTAAAAATAGATGATAAAATGTTCTATTGGAAAGCTGGAGCAGAAGCTTTTGTGACATTAAACTAATTATTATATAATGGTTGTTTTAAGGATTTGTCCTGACTTTAAATTAAATTTGATCTTCCAGTTCATAAAAGTGGTGGTATTTTTCAACTTAAGTATGTCTTCATGGACCAATGTACACCAGATGCTTTGGCTACTTCAAAGGCATCTGAGATACTCAATTATTTGAAGGAAGCCATGGCAGAGGTAAAATTCATAACATATCTCTATCTAAAGTTTAAGTATATATTTAAAATGGAACTTCTGAGATATTCAAAACATGGACTCAAGAATTAGAATCTTTGATAATGCCCTATCAAGGGCTTCATGTCCTTACAAATGTTAAAATGTATCAATAGATTTGAGATTGACGTTGATTCATCAAAGAATTGTATTTTGACCACATTGGATTACCCAAAGAATATGCTTGAAAGGATAAGCAGCTTTCTTTTTTGGAGGTGTAAAAAATGTGAGGGATCATTGATCCATATTGTGGGGTCATATGATCCTCTGGTATCTTTTTGGAATGATATTCTAATGTATACAAAAACTGGAATAGTATTTTAATGTACATAAAAGTACTTTAATGTACAAGTTGTTATATAAAATGGCTATACAATGTGATAAATAAAATAATAAAATAAAATAATAAAATAAAATAAAAGGAGATGTATGGTAAAATCTTAATATGTTAATGTGAATGTTGAATTCAGTATCAAAGCCTTGGAATTATCTGGGATACTTGGCTGTCCAACTTTGTTTCAAAGCATTCAATGATGTAGCAGCAACAACTCTTACTACTTACTCATTCTCATGGTCCTAAAATTCCTTTTTCTTTAGAATTTGAATTTCTCTTGCTAATGCTTCCATCCGTTGATTCTTGTCCTGTGATTGAGCACTATGGAGTTGCTGCATTTGTCTCCACATAACTCTTTCTGCTGGGCATCTTTGTCTTTCATTACTCTGGAGCTTCCAGATGAATAAAACAGCACTGCCTTATCTCCTTCTTGGCCCTATGTTATTATGTTATTCCCCATCGACAAGGACTTCCCATTTTCTGCCTCAAACTATTTAATGTCCATCTGACAGCCAAACAAGGTAGATGGAGCTTAGCCTCCAATTTTAAACTTAATTCAAAACCAAACTTAAGTGCTTCCCCATTAAATATAACTGGAAAGCACAACATATCAGCTGCTGTTTTCCCCTATGTCACTTATATGTTTATTTAATCAGTTTTCTCCTGCTTTCCATGACAATAAATCTGAAGTTGAGCTGAATTTTCAGGAATTGTATAGCTGAATTATATAACAGGATGATATATGCCAAATTGAACACAACCTTTTTTTAAGAACTGCCAATGTTATTTTTATTTCTTGACAAAATTGGAAATAATTTTCAGGCATTGTAGCCTCTTATGAGAAATAAATCCTTTCAGATAATTATGCCCAACAATTTTATATTCTTTTCAGCCACCACCAAATAACCAAAATGAAATGATGAAAAAGTACTTCATTTTACAGTATTTTTATTTAATAATTGTATGTTTATTGACATAATAGTTTCATTTCTTCATTTTGAACTCACTAGCAATTTTTTGATCACTTATATGGAAAGGCTTTATTGTTGTGGCTCTTCAACTAATGAATTAATCCTCACATACCACTTTAATAATTTCTGTTTAAAATAAAGTGTTTTCCCTTTTTCCAGGCTCTTTTGATAATGCCATTAAACAATTTGTATTCATTTAAAAATAGTATTTTATCATGACAACACAAGATAGAGGAGGGCATCATAGTGATAGCCACTAATGCCTTCTAATTTAAGATTTTTTTTAATCAACTTGTTCATTACCATTATTTATAGACTATCTTTAAATAGTTTATAGTTAAATGGAGTTGTAAAAACAGAGACTGTTGATGTGGAAGCAAAAATAAGAAAAACAGAACAAAGGTTACTGTCATAGAAACGGTAAAAATTCTAAAATTGGGACTTACCAACTTCATATACATTTTTATTAGATGAAACAGAGCTATTAATTTCTGCATAGGCAGAATCCCTGTGTGCTGGTGATTTCATTTCAACATATCCACATTCTGAATTTTTTGGCATAAGTGCTGGTGGATCTTTAATAGTAGCATATGGGTTTTCAGAGCTACTTAAGGAACAGTTACTTAAATTATATTCAGAATTCTTTATTAGATCTAAGAAAAAACAAAAATGATAATTTAATGGCACTATAGAAGAACAGTGAATAACAAATTAGAATTATTCTTTGAAATGTTTTGGTTATTTGTCAAGTTTCTATTTTTAGTGCAACTTATACAACAATACACAGTGAAACAAACCAGCAAATTAGTTACATGCTAAGCCAAATATTTCTTCTGCATTGTTTCAACTATTCACAGTGGGTTTAATGAAAATTTTATAATTTGTTTTATAATAATAAACTTGGAAGGGAACTTGGAGGTCATCTAGTCAATAGTAGCTGATTATAAACTTGATATAAATCAGTATCACAATAAGGTTGTAGAAAAAGCCAACATTATTTTAGGTTGCATCCACATAAATATAGTTCCTGAGTTATGGGGAGTAGTATTTCCACTTCAGTATTGCAATGAGTTCTGGGCACATCTCTAGCATTCAGATAAAATTGATAGGTTCAGAGAATAAGGAAGAAAAACTAAATCTTATGAAGGGAGACTGAAGGAGCTCAGAATGTTTAGCCCTAGTGAAGGACACAGGGTAATGAAGATTCATATTTTGTTGTTGTTGCTAGAACCAAAAAGTATAAGCAGAGATGGTACAGCTATATATGAAAATAGTTTAATAAGGATTCCTTGACTTAGCAGGGGGTAGGCCTAATAACCAAAAAGTTTCTTTCTAACTCTGTTAAATGAAATGATGGGTAGAAAGATGTTCAAAAGGTGAAAGAAAAAAACCCCAGTTGTTGTATTCTTTTTCTTTACATTCAGCAGCAATGCAACATATATATAAAAAAAATTACATAGTATCGAAACATACAGGCAGACGTATGACCACAATTGAGCCCCAAATTTCTGTTGCTAAAAGAAATATTCATTAAGTGAATTTTGCCCCATTTTACAACCCTTTCTTGCCACAGTTGTTAAGTTGTTGAGTTGTGAAAATAGTTGTTAAGTGAATCTGAGTCCTCTATTGACTTTGCTTGTCAGAAGGTTGCAAAAGGTGACCTTGTGATCCAGGATACTGCAACCATCAAACACCATCAATTCCAAATTTTGATCATGTGACCATGGGGGATGCTGCAATGGTCATAAGTGTAAGAAACATTCATAAGTCACTTTTTTCAGTGCTGTTGTAATTTTCAGTGGTCACTAAATGAAAGGTTATAAATCGAGGGTTACCTGTGTTTTTGATGTTCATGAATTAACATATTCTCAGTATTAATTTATAGTTCTAACATATTTTTAAGAGTTCCATCCAAATAGGGATCAGGTCCAGGGTTGCCTAGCTTCAAGAAATCTACCATCTACCAATGTATTTTCCTTTGGAGAAATTTCATACTCACCTTTCAAAGATTTCCCCAAACAGCTTCTGTCAACTCCAAAAACCCCTGTAAATAATGGAGAAGAAGAAAGCCTAAATATACTAGTAGTCTCTTCTGCTGGGAATAGTTATGTTTATTGTATTAATTGTTCTTAATTAATTGTTCTTAATTTCTAAAACTCCGCCCTGAGTTTTTGGAATAGGGCGGCATAGAAATCGAATTAAATAAATAAATAAATAAAATCTATAGTATCGTGTTCTGAACTGTCTGTTTTCATATTCATACCTAATTCATTGTGGTAGCCTCCATGCTTCCAATCAGCAGGCAATGTCCCTGTGTAATCCATACCTGGGGCTCGCTTTTGAGGATCCATATTTTTAAGATTCACAAACAGTTGGTTTTTATTTGACTGTTTCAAATTAAAAAAAAATAGTAAATAATGAAATATTTCATTGTATAGAAGGCAACTGAAAGTGTGGTGTTTTTGAGATAGACAGTTCATATATCCATCTAGCATGAAGTATGCTGCCTTTTTATTTTCTTACCTTTGACAGAGTCATCCTATTCAAGTTGTTGGTGTTTGCTGTATTTGAGCATTGTGTTAGAGTGTGATAACTGGGGTTGGAGAAGTAGTGACTATTAGTGCTTCCACCATTATTATGAGACACAGTTTCTGCAAAGAAATAAAGTAAGTGCTTCATTATTACCCATCCTTGCTTTATATCATAATTCTTAACTATCAGACAGCTCTCCTAGAATTAAGGGATATATTAAGAATGGTTTATATAATTGCTTTGTAATCCTTTTTCATTTTTAAATGTACCTTCTAAACTTAGCTTAGTCTCTTCTCAATTTTTATGATTATTTTAAAAATATATACTAAATGATCAATTAATATTTCACAGCTTTATGGAAATAAAATGCATGTCTCTGCACTCTGCACTCTAAAATTTATTTATTTAATAATTCAAATTACTGCTAGCCTTTCATCTGTTTTTATATGGATGTTTCAAATGCATTTTATTACCAAAATGAAATATAATTTGTTTTCAGTCTCCATAAAAGTCAAAGCAAATATAATACTGTTTTATCCATGTAATTTGCATTATAATACATTGGAACCATCTTAGAAATACCCATTCCTTTGTCCTCCCACATATAAATTACTTTTTAAATAACAGGTAATAAGTTCATTGGCAGGAGCAATGAATGTTAATCTAGTTGGTTTCCCCATAAATTATCAAAATAACTGTCTAAATTATTCTGATAAAACAAGATCAGGTAACTATTTTTTTCCAAATGTTATTGGATTCCAACCATTGTTTAATAGTAGTTATTCTTGCTTTGGCAGATGAGAACTGGAATTCAACAACATCTGGAGGATCAAATATTATTCAAAGACATTACATTACTTTGGGAGATTGTAATGACTACAGCTAAGCAATGTAAAGAAAGTTAATGATTAACAAGTAGGAGATGCTAAACAATTTCAGTATAAAATGTACTGAGGTATAAGAAAGAATTCTAGATTTTCATTTTTCTTCATAGTGCTGTGGTCTTTCTATGTGGTCACTAGGAGTCAAAAACACTTTGATGGCACATAATCAACCAATCAATCAAAGCAAAATCTTCTGTTCCTGTAGAATTTGCTAATACCATACAAAGCCCTTAACCATTGAAACAATTTTTAAAATTTCCTTTGCTAAAATTATGTCTAACAGAGATAGAATTAATGCCTGCAATATGGTATTCCTACCTGAAATTGTATAATCTGCATTGATAACTCTCATGGCAGGTGTATAGGTAACTGCTGGCATATTTGTTCCTTTTCCTTTCTGCTTTTGTCTGTAAATAATGAACAATGCAAGCAGGAAAAGGACAACAAGGACAAGAATTATAATTCCGGCAATAGCTCCAATTTGGTAAGAATCAGCTGGGATGGCAGCACTAGTACGGCTTAAACTGTTTAGGTTTCCGACAATGATCACCCCTGCTGTGAAAGAAAGAAAGAAAGAAGAAAGAAAGAAAGAAAGAAAGAAAGAAAGAAAGAAAGAAAGAAAGAAAGAAAGAAAGAAAGAAAGAAAGAAAGAAAGAAAGAAAGAAAGAAAGAGAAAAACCAGTCATAAACATATAAAAGAAGTCCTATGTACATATTTTTCTTCTGATTGTGTAAGATAAACAATATATACTAGAAGTGTATGACATGTTTTGAGATGAAAATATTGTTCATACTCAATTCTAATCTACTGCCAGCATTCTAACACTGTTTCCCCCCCCCATCTCTGAGTTAGAACATACCATTAGGAAATAGGTACAATTCCTTTAAGATTAGAATAAATTTTAGAATGGCCTTCTAAGGTGGAAAGAGGGCATTTGGGGATCATAACATTTCAACATTTTAACCTCAAAATATTTTGAAATGTCTAGTATACATTAATTTATAAATGGTTTAAGTATGCTTGAAAAATATGCTCAGTGGGCCAGAAATGGAACATGTCCATACACTGCTGGAACTTGACAACCTAAGTATTACTGATTAATTTCTACATCAACAGGTCTTGGCACTATCCAAGGGTGTCAAACTACACCAGGGTGTCAAACTGGTAGCCCGTGGGCCAGATGCTTCATCACCCCTTTGCTCTGCAAAGACAAAAAATGTCATGATATGTCACGATACATCACATGACTTAATTGAGTTTCACACCCATGGACTGCACAACCCTTGCAACTATGGCTAACACATTTCTTCCTCTGTTCAGTTCAACAATTTTGGAGGCAGTGAGTTTGTGAAGGGAAGCAACATAAAAGAAAGAAGAAAAATAGAAGGTGTATGCCCAATCCCCTTGTCTCTTCTTTTCTGCCCATCTCCTATTGGGGACCTGAAATCAAACTTGTCACGTTATATCCTGGCCAGTGGCAAATCTTATTGTCAGATATGGTGTTTTGTCCCTAAATGGAACTTGGTCCCAATGAGACAGCTGATAAGCTGTAAGGCAGGGGTCTTCAAACTTGGCCCTTTTATGACTTGTGGCATGCTGGCTGAGGAATTCTGGGAGTTGAAGTCCACAAGTCATAAAAGGGCCAAGTTTGAAGACCCCTGCTGTAAGGTAATTATCCTTACCCCTTATCATTGTTTTCCTAGGCAACTTATCTCAATACTCACTCTGGAAGGCCACTCTGGAAACAAATTGTTGGTTGCCTAAAAATTTATTTCTTGTTCAGCCTAACCTAATTTATAGGATTATTATGACAGGATGAAAAGGGATACACACACACACACACACACACACACACACACACACATTTTGTGTGTGTGTGTTTGCCTAAAAATCTATGCCTTTTGCAACAACCAATGGTTTTTAAAACCCATAACAATTGCTATTTTCAAAGAATTGTCTTTAAAAATATTAAAATCCTTCAAAAAATGTTATATTTGTTTTGTAAGACTAAAACTAGAATTGGAGAAATTAGCACTTTTTTTCTAACTTGGTTTGTACTTCAAACGTCATACAATAGTTCTAATTACATATAATCTTCTAGATTTCTAAAATGTTAAATTCACTATAGATCCACTTTCATTTAAATAATACATATAATATTTGGCTTTCTGTTTGGCAGGCTTTAACTATTAATATTTTTGTAATTTTAATATATGTGTTTAAATTTAATTATATTTCATCATCAATGATTTAATTATTATCAGCTATACTGACTGCTGGATGGAGCAAAAAAGGCAGGTTATAAAATAAATGACACACTATAGATTATTTTATGATTTTAT
Source organism: Bothrops alternatus (assembly GCA_034064705.1). NCBI lineage: Eukaryota > Metazoa > Chordata > Lepidosauria > Squamata > Viperidae > Bothrops > Bothrops alternatus. The sequence goes on along the minus strand of JARGCV010000018.1, from coordinate 11,523,435 downwards.
TCTTCAAAAGTTATGAAATATTTTATAACCTGTATAAAAGTTAGCCACAGTAAAATAAAACACAAGTAATTTCCAAACAACTTTACAGATTATAAATCATACACTTTTACAGGAGAAGTCAAATAAATATAAAGTGGCAGATGGGAATAAGAAGTATTCAGGATGTATCTCTTCTACATTAAGGCCCCTGGAAATTCAGCTGTCAATCCACTTTCTATGCCAAATGTTAATAATAGCTTATACATCTCCTGGACTGTTTAGGAAATGTTAGTTAGATCAAATTGGAAGATGTTTAATTTTTAATCCTGAACCAACTTAGTTCAGATCAAATCATCTTAATGTAAAACGGTTTTCTTTTGATTAAACATATACTAGATTGTGCATGAAATCTGATCTTAATTATGCTTAGGAAGAGCTCAGTGCCATGCGAAAGATAAGGAATTGTGTCTCATTATGCATATATAGAGTGGGAGTGGGATCCTAATAAGCGTCACATATTGTGAAATTAAAACGCTCAGCATTCTTCATCATTGTCTAGTATGCTAATCCGAAAACTGAGATAGCAAAAGCACCCATATAAATATACTTCGATAGGAAGTCCTGTCACCTTTTTAATGAACAATTTTTAGAAAATATTACCTTGGTCACATCTTGCTCCCTTCCAGCCAGGGCTACAATAACAGGTTCCAGTGATATGGTCACAAGTTGAATTGTTCAGGCAGTCACATATTTGCCGACAACCATAACCATAAGTACCTGGGGGACATTCTTTAGAAATCAAGAAAAAGTACATAGAGGTTTTACGTTATTCAAATTTGCAGTCAAATTCATAAACTAGTCATAAGTGACTGTGAGAAGCTTAGAGTAAAACTGGGACTTCCCAATTCTTAGTAATGGAGAGTAAAGATTTGCTACATTATTGATCAGCAGGACAGGAAAGGTTCCATTTCCCATACAACATGTCTTTCCCCAACTTTTTTTAAAATTGTGTGTATGCAGAAGAAAGGAGAAATGAAAGCCCTATGTCAAGATAGAAAGTCTTCCTGTGTAACAAAGTCACATATGTTTACAGTGCTATAATCAGATTAGTTTATAAACTCCTTTGAATTAAACTCTTATGAATAAATTCTTATTGCCAGGAAAACCTGCAGGTGTAATTGGTCACCACCAGATGGCAAAGTTTTACAAGAATTTATATCTAAGCCATAGCCTTATGTGCAGAAAGAGGCTTATAAATGCAATCAAATACAATTTAAAATAAATGCATGTACAATGTAGTATTCACTCCATAAAAGATCATTTTGTCACCAAATTTCTAAAAAGGGTCCACAGAAAATCAGGTTGCTAAAACAGCTGGGAAACCATTTGTTACAATAGAAACCAAACTCTCGGAATAAAATATATTTTTTCCATTGTGATGTTTTACACATATTATATTAAAAATGTATGTTGGTAATTGCAATAATTGTAGTTGAAATGTAGTTTCCTGGGTATTGTAAATATTTTCTTTCGAAAAAACAAAGTTTAAGGGAAAAATACTGGTAAAATGTTTCTCATAATATGCCAAAGCCAACTAAGATATTCAGAACACATACCAGTTCTTAGAGGAAAAGGAAAAGAAAATTGTAGATTTTTTTAAACTGATGAAATATTATTTAAAGTAATTTTGCCTAGAAGTTACAAACCTCCATCTTAATACCCCTATTCACATTACATTCTTTTGATTTCAGTGGAATGTGGATGCCAGTGACTTTGCTTAGAATTGCATTTTAAAGAATTAACTATGCCCTCTTAATACCGCCAAATTCAGTGAAAATCAAGACTTAAGATCAAACTTTAAATTGAATTCACTTTGGATTGAATTCAGGATGTATACAATATGGTTTATACTGTATGAAGTATCATTCATTGTCTTTGTCTTATCCATTTAGTTATCCGCGTAAAATTTTATTATCGTCATCATAGTCTGAATAAGAAAGACAGCTTAGTACATTTTAATTATACATACATCTCCTATTAACAATGTGTAAGAAGAACTTCCAACTCACTCTGTTCACAGTATTTTCCCATGAATCCTGTGCGACATATACATTGGCCTGAGATGTGATCACAGTCGGCTCCATTCTCACACTGGCAGATTGATGCACAATCTTTCCCAAAAAATCCCAGTGGACACCCTTGAAGAAGAAAGTAAGAAAATAAAATGAAGCAGTGTATATTCAATAACTGCAACTCTGAAGCAAATAACCCATGTATAATCCAAAGAAAAGATAAAGCATTATAATCTTTAAAAGTGTTTATAATTGAACTAACACTTCTCTAATAAAAAATTTCTGAACTTCCTTAGTAGGATCTTGGTAGAGTATAATTCTGCTTAAATGAATAGAAAGGTGCTATATTCATGCAAGTCTGATGCATTTGTAATCATTTTTGAAACATGCATAGCTGTTGAAATTTGAATTTTTAATTCTGGTTTATATCCTATACAATACCATTTCTTACTTTCTGACTTGTGAATAATATTACTTGAAGATATTAAAAATTCCTAAAAAAAACCAGGAAGCACATAGATTATTTTGTCATCCAACAGAAGCTCCTCTAATTTTTAATTTTGATAGTATTGTTTCTGAAATTTATCAAGGTAAATATGTTTAACTCACTTTGTGTGCAATAGAGACCAGTCCATCCTGGTGTACATTTACACTCTCCATCATAAGCACTACAATGAGCACCATTGTGACAATTGCATGTATGAATGCAGTTTGGACCCCAATGAGAAGGAGGGCAAGCTGAAACGAAACAAATCAAATAGTGTTATTGCAACATGAAAATATGCAGAGTAAACATATTATGTGTTTTGTCTGAGAGAATGTGTATAGCAAAATTATCCAATTTTTAAGGAAAATATTTAAAAATATAGCAAGTGAGAAGACTACAATGAGAATATTTAAATTTTTTGTTATTGTGGAAAAGCTAATGATGAGTAGGGGTTGCCAAGTCATACATATAAAACAACAACAACAGAGGTTTTATGGAGATAATTCTAAAGGCTTTTTAAAATAATGGGGATACTTCTTCCTTTAAATATTATTCTTTTCACAGGAATGACATAAATGAGTTTTCCTAGTTTAAAAGTCAGGCTTAACATACAGTAATATAACATAACATCCTTTCCTTCAGCTGGCACATTTATTTCTTTCAACCAATTTATCAGTTATACATTGGTAAGGAAACAAGACCTATTACCATTTACCAACAGTAGCTGGAGGCCAAGGTGGACAACAGTCCAGTATTGGACCTAGGAGGGAAACAACTGACTTGGAAGAAAGGGGATGCAACACTATTAAGTCCTGTTCTCTTAACTAACTTTCCCAATGCCCCAACTATCATATTCCCAGTCCCTCCACCCATTCAGCCCTTTCCATTCATCCATTCCATTAGCATTGACCACCATGTGCAGAACACATCTGAAGATAAGTCCAGAAGATTCATTCAGTTGTACTAACCACTGCCCACTTTGAACATGGACTTCTGTCACCCTCTCACTTCTGTCACAAAGATTGTGACATTTCTTCCTGCAAGACAGCCAGGAAGATGCTGCTTATAAACATCACTTTCCTCAGTCTGTACTACCCTTGAATAGTAGCAGCGGCACAGCAAGCAAACACTCCCCCCAAAATTTCCCAATTGTCTTAAAAAGTCCTCCAATTCTATCAACTTCATATGCATACAAAAGAAATGAGCTAAGTCTACAATTAGTGAGATAGGTAAGTAGCCTGTGAACTTTTCTTCTAAGTCTGCAGAATTGTTTTTGCTAGTAGAGGACAGAAGAGTGTGCGTCACTAAATGAGCCTGTAATCAGTGAAAGATACTGCTGGAGGGCAACAGTAGCTCTTCCCCACTTCTGTACCATTTGCCTTAAGTATATGCCTTCTATACTAGTCTCTTCTGTGCCCACTAATTTTGGTAGCCAAGTCCTTTCAGAAAATTTCATCATCAAAAGCACATATCTGACACACACACACCAAAAAAAAACTCTTTAAGGGATTCTAGTTCTCAAAAACATTGGCAACAATATGATGGCAAGTACTGTATACACTGGGGAGTAAATTCTTCTGAAATAACATTTCTCAGTTTTCCCACTTTTCTAAATTGTTTTCACTTTCAGTCTCTATACAATGTTTTCTTATCCTACTAGTTCTTACTGTATCTTTTCTCACTTGGGCAGGCAGTCACTTTGAATTAAGCTTCATTTATTTCAAATTGTAGACTGTTTCTCCCTAGCTTTGCTCTCTGCTGACAGTTTCTTTTAGCTGGCCTCTGATAACTCAGTTTTCCTTTTAGCTGTGCCATACTGTATTTTTACTAGATTAAGTCTTAAATTTTCTTTAGATGAACTGATAAGTGCAACGCTCAGTATGCCAGCTCCTTTTTCATTACAGCCCAGACTCTAGTACCATCAGCCAGTCAGCAGTTCAGTACTCTAATGGGCAACCATCTTGTCATCCAGCCATTCTGATTTTTATCTGAGTTTTATATATTAGTGAGCGGCTGGCCAGTAGGTGGAGAGCACACAAAAGTACTTATTTTTCCAGAAAAGAACTTGTATCTTTGAGAAACTTCTCTCCAAAACACTAGGCATGGAGAAGAAAAAACCCACACTGTTTTAGTCTGTAACAGCTATGCTTGTCTTTATACACTTATCAAGGATGGTTCCATATTTTCCGTAGATAAAATACAGGAATGTTTTTATTTATTTATACAGCAAATATTTCAGAGCTAATGAATTATTTATACAGTTTATATCAGTGGCTATGTTGTAAAGTTTGAATTTTTCAAAAGTGGAAAATGCACATGGCATATATTTCATGCACTATTAGAAACGGAAATATACTGAGATAAATTAGCCATGCTGCTTTGATCATTTTATTTGTGCTGAAAATGTTTTAATGAACTAAACTCTGGTGAAATAGACTCCAAACAGAAACTTCCCAAAAAAGGAAATGCTAGTACTTACGCTGGGAGCAATCACTACCAATCCAGCCAGGATAACATTGACAAGACTTGTCAATTGGATTACAAGTTCCATTATTTGTGCATGTGCAAACTCCTGCACAGTTCTTTCCAAATCTTCCACTGGGACAAACTATAGAAATAAGTTACAGAGGTCGTGAATACTTATGTTTTTATACTTCTGCCCTGGTGTGCAGTGGTTAGAATGCAGTATTGCAGACTAACTTTGTCCACAGCCTGGAGTTTGATCCTGACAGGCTCAAGGTTAACTCAGCCTTCCATCTTTCCAAGATCAGTAAAATGAGGAGCCATATTGTTGGGGGCAATATGCTGACTCTGTAAACTGCTTAGAATGGGCTGTAAAGCACTGTGAAGCAGTGTGGTATATAAGTCTATGTGCTATTGCTATTGCTATTTTTTAATTTTTTTAGATACTTTTATATAATAGTCAGATGTCAGTAGCTACCATTCTTTTTCTATAACCGTTCCCCCCCCCCATCCCATTCTCTGGCTTCCTTCTCTTTATCTTTGCAGACTTCTCACATTCTCTCATTATCCAGACTCACTATTTTGTCTGTCTTCTGTTTATATCTTCTTTCCTTTTCCCTGCTTGCTTCTGTGTGGTATATCCATCATGCCCCTTCTCTTTAGTCCTCATTTAGTACTCAATAGTCTTATTTCAGTAAGTAAAAATATCATATATGGAAAACTGTTTCCATGACTTATCTTTTTTGTTAGCATAAGGTAACCAAAAAGTAAGAGCGTCTGTGAACATTTTTTCTGATTAACAAAGGCATCAGCTTTCATGAGCTGCAGTTCACTCCATTATATGATAGTTGGGAAAGATGCTACCAGAGTCCATCTGATGAACCATGATTTTTAAAGAATTCTTACATATATTTAGATATAAATTTTATATATAGCAAGGAAGATGATGTTTGAAAATGCAGAACCACATCTGAACTTAATTTTTTGACCGTAAATAATAGGTCTATGTGTATCATTTACTGGATGAGGCTATGATGCTCAGTATAGCAACTGGTACAATGATTTACATAAGCCTAGCAAATAAATGTGTTATAAGGACAAAACTGCGAACAGTTCTTGGCATTATTTGATGATCCTACCTTCATTACAGAGAGCTCCAGTAAAACCAGGTAAACAGTCACAAAGTCCTGTCACATGATGACATGGGCCGCTGCTGTGAACACACTGGGGGCATGCCTGGTTACAGCGATGACCATAAAATCCGGGAGAACAAACTGAAAGAAGAGGGATGGTATCATATTCACCTTCCACACATACTTATCTGATCTAAAAGAAATGAACTGGATTCATTTGGAGGGATTTGGAAATACTGGAGAAGTTCTAATTCATGCAGATTTGTTTCATACAGTTTCAAATATTAAATTTTCTTCAAATCAAGCTGGTCTCCTCATCCAGTTGAGTCACCATTGACATTATGGACAAGCATTTTGTTTTCTTGGCAACATATACTACTGCTTCTTTCAGGATTTATTTTCAACTTCCAGTGCTTTTCTTTCAAAATAGTAACTACTTGAAATTTAAAGATAGCTTGATATACAATGAATTTTACCTAAATTTGCTATTATTTTATTATAGAGTCCCTATATATAAAATTATTATGCTCATAATTAAACTTTTTCTTATCATAATTGTCAACAGTGTAATAATTATTTTTTCTGTGACTAGATCAGACTAAAATCACTACAATTGCGCAGTTTAATTTTTTTCCAGTACAAGAGTAAGTACAGACAGCTGCACACTGCTGTTTGTTTTTATTCCATTCATGAGTTAAAGAAAAAAATCCTATTAAGTCTTATGCCAAAACACCAGTTCTTTTTCAGAGAACTATATATCCTTATTTGGACTGACTGAGGAAGAAAAAAAATATTGGGTAGAATTTATTTCTTTATAACTCTAACATTCTGGCATTCCTTTCAGGACCAATCAATATATTAACAAATGTTTCAAGTTATTAAACAGCAATTAACATTTACAAGGCTAATTTTTGCCTTTACATTTTTAGAATTGTCTAGAAGTCAATCAGTCTGACGTGTTTGAAACAGGTTCCTTAAGAAGGAAAAACAAAGCATTCCAGTCACATCAATTTTTTTATTTAAAAAAATGCCACATCCATAATTTCTTCCTTCTCTCTTCATCCAAGTTAGGTACAGTTGTATAAACATTGTTAGTGCAACTATCCTTTTAAATGTGATATTGTCCTGAACATACTAAGAAGTTACCCTGTCTTATAATAAAGAGAGTCTCCAGACTATGTCTATATTATAATGCCATTACTTCATTTAATTTACAGTGTTTCAGCATTAATTGAATAGTCTTATAAACTATTCATCAAGGATGGCTCCTATGTAGCTTCAGTTCAATTCAATTGGGTTGATGTGGGAGTAAATTTGATGGATTAAATATCCCATAGATAAAGATGGCTTAACATCAACCACTCAGATTGTTTTGTTAATTAAGATGTACCAGTTTCTATAGCTTAGACTACTACATACATTCTCATGTCATGAGTCAGATTCCAATTTATAATAACATAAAATGCTTAGAAGAATTAAAATGATAATAAAATAAAGTCATATTTTCCCAGCATTCAAAGTGAGAATATAAGTATCCTCTCACAATGTATGATAATGTAAAGGTATGGTAGATCACAGAAAATGTCCATTCTTTGGTAAGGTTTTATGGATACTTTCAGAAAAAGTTTATGAATAAAAGAAGCACAGTTGGCAAAAAAAATATAAGTTTGGGGGGGGAGAGTGCATAGAGACAGGAGAATTAGAGCAGAGAACAGTAACAGAGTGGAAAGTAGATAATGAAATGTAAATTAATACAACATATTATATTACATATATAATATCTAATATAATATTATATATTACATTAATACAACAATGCAATTATATTAAGAAATAAGTCCCAAGGTGTGATTTTAAAATAGGGTTTGACGCCTATACCATACAAGTAGGTCATTTATTGCCATTATTTTGTTTCAACTGGTTTTACTTAATCAGTACCATCTTCCTTTTCCATTACTGAGATTCTTTTAAATATATAATTATTAATTTTTCTACTTTACATTTTTATCATATGTTTAAATAATAGTCTCTGAACCTTTTATTTCAATTTGTTTTTAATAAGTCAAAAAATCAATTATAAACGTAGCCCATCAATAGGCAAAGAACTTTCTCTTATTTACTTCTTCTAGGTGGATTCTTATTTATTTGTTTGTTTGTTTGTTTCATGCTTTATTTATATTATTTATCAAATGTATATTTAGTATTACTTTTTAAAAATAAATCAAGGTTTTTTTTACTGGCTTTACAACTAAAATAGAAGTAGCAGGATTCAATCTGAGTCAGTCACCTGGACCAAAAGTTTATTCTTCCAATCTTTTGGGCTCATGCTGGAGCCATCCTCAGGGAATTTCTCTCTGTCCAGAATGTTTGCAGTGGGCTGTTCTACATGCTGTATTTATATGGTGCTTGGTTGTGTGTGGCTTCCAGTTGTTAATTAGGTGTTGATGGCTGGCTATTAACTTGTTAACTGTTGTTTCCTTGTGCTGCCACACTCTCAGCTTCTATGTAGCTGGTAGGTTGATGATAAATCAGCACCAAAACTCATTGGTACTTTCACACTGCAATGAACCAGTACATGCATTCAGTTTCACAGCTACCTATGATTGTTAACCAAGCAGAAACAAAATAGTAAGAAAAATGATTAAAACCCGGGAAGCAGGCCCCTTGTTGCTCAATAGGACTGCTGATTTACCACCAGTCTTTGAATTGGCCAAGTGGTTTAGAAGCCCTCTGTATCAATGCAAGTGCAAAACACTAAAGCCCTGATGGCGCAGTGATTAGAATGCAGTATTGCATGCTAACTCTGCCCACAGTCTGGAGTTTGATCCTGACTCAGCCAACATCCTGGATTGTTGGGGACAATATGCTGACATTGTAAACTGCTCAGAAGGTCTGTAAAGCAAGGATCCCCAACCACAGACCAGTACCAGTCCACAACCACCAGGAACTTGGCCATGCAAATGAAAAAAAAAACCCATCCACACATGTTTGGGATCCAGGCAGCATGCGAAACCATGCCCTGCCGATCCACAGAAAAATTGCCCTCCATGGAACTGGTCTCTAATGCCAAAAAGGTTGGGGGCTGCTGGTGTAAAGCACTATGGGGGGTAAATAGCTTATAATTGTTATAAATACCCAGAATGGAGCTACCAAATTAAAATATATTTTTCCATCAGCTTTCCTGTGGGTATTGGACCATTCTGAATAATTTATCCAATTTAACAGGAGGCAATTATGCTCTCTCTCTCTCTCTCTCTCTCTCTCTCTCTCTCTCTCTCTCTCTCTCTCTCTCTCTCTCTCTCTCTCTCTCTCTCTCTCTCTCTCTCTCTCTCTCTCTCTCCTTCCCTCCCTCCCTCCCTCTCTCTCTCCCTCCCTCCCTCCCTCCATATATATATGTAGGTCTTTGGTTCTTCGGGTTTTCTCCCATCTAGAATTTGAAGTGTCTTGTCCTAGAAGCATGAAGCCGAAAGCACCAGCCTGAAGATGATGAATGGGACCTCGTCAAAACATCGCCAAGACACTTCAAATTCTACGTGGGAGAAAATCCAAAGAACCAAAGACCTACATACAAACACCCGCGAAAACCTCAGAAAACATATATATATATAACTCAGATTACTAACTCAGCATATCATTTTGTAAGAATATTTTCCTATCATAAAATAGTTTGCTTATAGGTTAGTATTATAATCATAATAAACAAGGAACAGGTAACTTACTTCTTTGACAAGTAGCACCTCTGTAACCAGGTGCACACTCACAGATTCCTTCATCTGGAGAACATGATGCTCCATTTTTACAGTAACAGGACAATGAACAGTTTGGACCCCAATGTCCTTCCGCACATACACTGTCACAATGTATACCTGCAAACAATTAATATGTACAGTTATCAATAACAATACTAGGAGATCAACAAAACTACCAGAAATAAAATAGTGAATGAAGCATAATGTAAGCCTGGAGTTTCAGCATGATTTCCATAGGCTTCTATATAGCTGCTAATAGATCAAGAGATATGTTAGACACTATGCCCCGTATGACTATTTCTTTCTATCTGAGAGGAAGCTAGCAAATTGCAAAGCAAAATGTAGCTCAAATACATATTTCCAAGAATACTTCTGGGCTATGCATATTGAAAATAAATTGACAGTCATCTATTTAGAGGCACACAAAAGGTAAATTAAAATAATGCTCTTCACCCAGAGGGTCGTTGATTTATGGAATTCACTTCCTGAAGGGGTCGTGACAGCGGTCAGCCTTGACAGCTTCAAGGCAGGGCTAGATAGATTCATGGATGCAAAGTGTATCGATGGTTATTAAAACGGATGTCCATGTGCTGCCTCTATGTTGGTTGAGGCAGGCAGGATTCCCTTGGGTACCATTTGTTGGGGGTCAAGGGAAAGGGAGGGTTTTGCCTTCTCTTTATGCTCAAGATCCCCATGTACAATTGGTGGGCCACTGTGTGACACAGAATGCTGGACTCGATGGGCTTTGGCCTGATTCAGCATGGCTCTTCTTATGTTCTTAGTATGTTCTTATGATGTAGAGATTATTTACGTATATCTGATTATTTACTATATTTGAAACCACAGCAAGTAACTTTTGGGTCCTTGTGATTAAACAAAAGCTTCTTATTAAAGGAAGGACCAAATGAGCTCAAAGTAGGGAGAAAAGGGGAGAATTGCTATAAGAAATAGGAAACCAAAATCATTGGGTGACCTAAATAGATAGTGCTGTGCTATTCAGTTGATGTCAATGATGGAATCAATTGGGCTTCAGATCAAGACCATCTTATTTCCAAAAGTAGTTGAAATTGCTTGTATCTGCAATTTATGAATAAGTTGCCTTAAAGCATTATATAATCGTAATATATTGTAAATATGTTATCTTTTGAATAGCTTAAATATCCCAGTTTAATCTATTAGAAGGGCAAATATTAAATAATTTTAAATGTTATTTGAAATTTTTGCACAATACTGGAAGAATGAAGGATTGCCATCAGAGGAAGAAATAATCAGGAAGATATTGGAATGTGCAGAGATGGACAGATTAAATATGAGGCTGAAAGACGAAGATACAGACTACTATCAAATTTGGAATTTATTTTATTCTTGGTTAGAGAAAAGAATGAAGGATTAGGAATTGAACATGTATTAGCTTAACAAACTCCAGACAATTTGTTGATTGGAAAAATTAACATATATTGATGAAAAAAATTAATAAAAAGATTGAAAAAAAAGTTATTTGTTTATTTAAAAATATATACATTGGGAACACAAAACCTAAACAAATAAAAGTTCACTTGATTGCACAAAACAAGTCAATGGAACTATAGTTCTCTCTTTACAGTTAATAAGTTCAAAGCATTATTTGCTTTGGAAAACAACTTTTTTCCCTTTTAAAAATCATATATTGTATATTATGTCTGAAGTTATCTTGCTAACTTACTAATTTATATCTGTACTTGAAAGGCATTAAAATAGATATTCATATTTTCTATTCTTTTTCCTTTTCCTTTTAATAAAGTAGAGTAAAACTAAGAAAAAATATCCTTACAGTAATCCATACATTAACTCTTATGGGGGCTGGGAACAGAATCCTATTTGGAAAATATCTTTCTTGGTTAGAATAAAGGGGAATGTAGGTTAAAACTATTATGACCCAGGTCTTTTTATCCAATCTGCTAGAGAAATAATAACAGAACTAACTGTAGTGGAAAATGCATCACATTGAAATTTGACAAGAACTCAGAAACTAATTTTATACAGGATACTGAACAAGTATAAAGGGGCTATTTTTCCTGACTGAATGAAAATTTGAATGGATTTTGAATTGACCGTCAAGACATAAAAGTAGTTGTACCATTAACCTCTTGCAAGCTGATTCTTGTCTAGATATCTCAGCTTTCTGAATCAAGTCACAAAGTAACTTATTTCTTAATAGCTTAGAACAGATATTTACCGTAATACTGGAATTTTTAAATTCAGCCACCTATATTTGCAAATAAATTCCTACGGTGGGTGTCATTAGATCCACTGAAAGGTTGTACATCACACCTTATTAATTTGACTCTGCTGGTACATTTTAAAAGTATTAAGTTTGGATATAGAAGTAATAATAATAATAATAATAATAATAATAATAATAATAATAATAATAATAATAATAATAATAATAATAATAATAATAATAATAATAATAAAGTTGGAAGGGACTTGTAGGTCATCTAGTCCAACCCCCTGCTCAGGCAGGAAACCCTATACCATTTCAGACAAATGGCTGTCCAGTCTCTTCTTTAAAACTTCCAGGGTTGGAGCATTCACAGCTTCTGGAGGCAGGTTGTTCCATTAATGTATGTAAGTTTGAAATAAACAATTTAAGAGAATAATTTGCTACTTTTTTTTACCAAACAAGGACAAAAAATAAGATTTATTTCAGAGATTGTTTTGCTTTATGTTTTAATTTAATGAGACTCTAGAAAGAGTACAGAGAAGAGCAACAAAGATGATTAGGGGACTGGAGGCTAAAACATATAAGGAACGGTTGCTGGAATTGGGTATGTCTAGTTTAACGAAGAGAAGGAAGAGAGGGGATATGATAGCAGTATTCCAATATCTCAGGGGCTGCACAAAGAAGAGGAAATCAAGCTATTTTCCAAAGCGCCTGAAGGCAGGACAAGAAGCAACAGATGGAAACTAACCAAAGAGAGAAGCAACCTAGAACTAAGGAGAAACTTCCTGACAGTTAGAACAATTAACCAGTGGAACAACCTGCCTCCAGAAGCGGTGAATGCTCCAACACTGGAAGTTTTTAAGAAGAAACTGGACAGCCATTTGCCCAAAATGGTATAGGGTTTCCTGCCTGAGCAGGGGGTTGGACTAGATGACCTCCAAGGTCCCTTCCAACTTTATTATTATTATTATTATTATTATTATTATTATTATTATTATTATTATTATTATATTTCATCCAATGTAAAACTTATCTTATTTCCCATCTCCCAAAATAAAGCACTATAAAACTTTAAAAAAATAGTTTTGAGTAGACATGTAGGACTTTGTTAATAAATTGAATAATTTATTTTTTGGTTAATACATAATATGATATGAATACATTATATAAATACATTATTTATTAGTTTAACAATCTATGGAAATAGAGAAATTAAACTGAAATACCATTTATGATTACAGTTGTTTACAATCCCAAATTACTGTTTAGCAAAATGAATATCAATTATAGATAGCTTTAAATTTGTGTGTTCTTTTTTTTTTTCTCCTTCTGTGGCCCAACAGTGAGGAGGAGACTGAGAACCTCTATTTTTATTTTGCCTGAAACCTAAACTGTGGTTAATATTAACAATGAGTTATTAAAAACAAATCAGCTTGTTTTTAATTTGATTTTTTTAAAATAAAAATCGTATATGGCTAGAAGTCACAAGGTTGCATAAATGGATGCAAAAACTTCTCTGATCATTCTTACAGTAGAGAGGAAGCTCATTGCAATCTTGCACGCTAAACTGTATTTAGTATAATATGACTATATATTTGACTGGTAATGAAAATGTATTATTTTTGTACACATGCAGAGCAATTATTACCCTGATGAATTGTATTCTTACATATGTCTTTATCAAATACATGTATTTAACTAAACATTGCTAAAAGAATTAGGAACCCAACCAGGAAAATGAACATATTTGTACACATTCTTGTTTTGAAGGCCATATGTTAGCAAGCAGCTCTGCCTTACTGTTTAGATATTACAGCCCATAGATGACTGCAGGAGTACTCGGCATAGAAGGCTTTTACACTAAAAATTACACAGATGCTCTTTTTTTTTTTATAAACCTTGAATATTTAAAATGCATTTTCTGAAACAAAAGAATTATTAGCAAATAAGTCCATTAATTTCGTTCCTGAGGAACAGATCGGTCAGGAAATGTTTTGCCAGGAGAATGGACAAAGGCCTCTTTTATGGCCTTTGCAAGTTGCTAGGCAATAGCAAAATGGTCATTATAAACTTCAGCTAAGCAGCTCTGAAGAAATCCTCAAACTCGGAGAACTATGCCAAGAGCTTCACTTTTAAATTAGCATTCCTGTAGCACGTACAATGGTGTGAATGAAGGGAATGATTACTTGGATGATATTATCGATCTTGCTATAAAATTTGTAGTCTACATGTAATCTATATAAAAAAACTTTTTTTATATTTTAACAGTAATATTACTATGGAACACTGCGGTAACATTGGCATGTAGAAAAACTAATCTCCGTACTGTGTCGTTGGGATCTAGTAAATGATCCATGCTGACAGCTGCTGGACTGCATATTAAATGATATTTTATATATTTGCTCATGTTTCAAAGGTACAAACAAGTCAAAGGAAGGCCCTCTTCACAAGTAGTAAATACTGTGACTGTGCAATACTTTGGATTCAAAGGCAAAACTATGCTTTGGGGTGTGCAGGATTGCAAATGTGGCATCTGTCTACATTTCCTTAAACCACACATATTCTTTTCCAGGACTACAAGGAAGAGTCTACATTAAGAAAAATAGACAAATATCTATTTTTCTAAATGCAAACTGGAAATAATTGCTGTGTCAAAAGTAGAAATTTTAAAATTAGAAAAAAAAAACCTGTGCTATATTGAGTTTGATAGCTTAACCCATCTCTACCCAAAATTGTTGATCCCAGCAAAGAAAAAAAAATAGAGACTAGGATTAGGGCTATTACACCGAAATGTTGAAACTTCCATCATGTCATATTTATCTATACTATATTATAATTAGATTTTGATTGGACTTTTGGCAACATGCTTAGCAGGGAATTCTACATGTAGCATGGGTATCACTAAGGCAGAAAACCTAGCTATCAATTTAGCTATAACACTAGAAGAATTGTGTAAATGTCTTGATTGAATAAAGCCATTATTGGTGATAGAAGTCAATATCTATTATCTGTTCTTATTGTGATAACAGACTATTGAATAGAATGTAAGAAGAATAAATAATAAAGAGCATGAATTCATTAATGAAATGAAATAAAAAATAAATATGTTGCGTGTCTATGAAAGTAAGAAAAAGGCAAAGGATATTATAAGCTAATATTGTATAGTGGAATTAAGGAATACATGCAGAGAAGTAAAGGTGTAGATTAAATCATTAATGGAGGTAAATAATATATAACAGAAAATTATGTTGTTCTGTATTGTTTCATATGCGTATGAAAGTTAAGAATCCATAGCTCATTATAATTATATGTGCTCTGTTGAATGATGATAATGTAAGTACCAGAGATGAGCTTTGGGGAAATTGTCCAAAATTCTGAATGAATATTATTTGAGGGAATATGATTCTGCTAAGTGAAAGGAATAGATTGATAGGAACAAGAAGAGAGTGGGCAAAAAAAGTGATAGGGCCTTGAGAGGACCCAAGAATAAATAAGAATGCTGTTCAATGAGTAGCTTCTTAGAAAAATGTCAGTTTATTTCATTTACATGGTTTACATTTATAGATGACAAAATGAATGTAAATCTAAAAGCATATTCAATTTGATTATTTTTGATGAAAAATTGAGAATTACTGAAAAATACATGAGTGATAAATGTCTGAATGTGGAACACGCCATATTTTGATAGGATAAGAGAGGATATTTGGGGCTTCCAGTTCCAGATTGCAACGTCTTCGGAAGTGTGGAGAGAGCCCTCTCTCTGCCGTTCGGTTTCCCTTTGTCGGAAGACCCTGGAAAGTCGCCTGGAGGGGCGACCACCATTGGGGGGGCGACCACCATTTGATCCGAGGCAGCTCCTCAGGACCAACGAAGAAAAGATCGACCATTAACATGGCCGATCATCAAGTCGCACCAGCCGAAAGCCAAAATAACAACTAAGCACAACCAAGCACCATGGAGGATTTGGGTGAGACTCTTCTTTGCCTCACTCTTTCCCTAACCACCTTCCTGTGAAAGCTCCTTGAAACTTTTTTCCCCGCTCTCAATACAGTGGCGTTTGCATACTTGGGAATTTAAATTTTGGAAACAAAGAAAAGAAAAGAACAACTAACCTCAACAATTAAATAACTGGATTTTTGCTTTGCAGATACCTTGGGGTCCCAAAACTTCCTACTATAGAGATTTAATATCTTCTTTAACTATTAACTTTGGAAAATATTTGTTTTTTCTATTTTTTTACTGAATAAAAGGCTATTTGGCGTCTGGGAAAAGATTTTGTGGTCTGCTGGGGACATCTTGTGGCAAAACCTGGCATAGCAACTGAAAGTTTTTTTCAATTGTGTCTGTTGACTCCCTTGATTTGTCCTTCATATTATCAAAAAGGATAAGAAGTGGAAACAGCTGGGTGGTGACAATTATTTTTACAAAGTGTGAAAACATAGTCTCCACTAAAGGATCATCTCTAATCTCTAATCACTATGGAAATGAAGGAACCCTATCAACAACTTAATTATAAACTTATCCTTGAAAGAAATCCTTGAAGCTACTGAGTTAATGAACTCAGGAGTGAAAGCCAAGGACATTTTCACAAAACTACAAATTGAACCCCAAACTCAAACTGATCAACCTACAAGCCAAAAAATAACAGAAGAAGAACAATTCAACATTAAAGAGGATTTGACACAACACGTACAATCTACTGAGAACTTTGATATTCGAACACTGACTTTAATTATACTACTTGTAACTCCAAAAGCAACAGGAATTGATCAACAAACACGTTACATTGAGAACTTAGACAATTTAGATAACCAAACAACAATTACAACACTGGATGTGACCTTTTATTTTATTCAGATGAAACTGCAAGAAGAAGAGGACCAGATTGAACCGATGTTAAACATCTCAAACCAAACATGGAGATTTGAACTATTAGGGCAACAACCTAATAACTACAAAGGGGCCAGTTCTTTTGAAAGACTGATAACTGGATGTTCTCCCTTGATTCAAACAACAGGTGTGGGAATGAAGGGAGACACATCCGAGGTTTTAAAGGCACTGGCATGGAAACCTGTCTGGCACAAAAAAAAAAAAGCCAGAGGTAAATTTAAAAATGGGATTTAGAAATCCACCTAATGGGTTAAACAGCTTTTTAGAGACAATGTTTGCTTTAATATTTAGGATTTAGATTTATAATGGGAATTAAAACTAACTGTTAGATTATAATTTTAATTGTTATATGGAAATAGATTTGTGACAATGAAAGATATTTTGTTACTAAATGTGGAGTTACTAGGATGAGAAACAGAATATATCTGTCAATAAAGTAAGAAGGTAAATTCTGGAATAATATGTGTATTTTAGTTACGTTAATTATCTTATAATGAAATGAGGGAAATTAAGGTTATCCGAAGCTTAAACATTGGTTATAAAAGGCTAAATTGGAATATGCTAATTGGAATTAAATAAAACCTAAAAACAGGACTTGGATATGTATAACCAAAATGTTATTCACAAATGTATTGATTGATTGAGCTTTAGCTAGAAATCTATTAATATGAATAAGATATAATATTTGTGGGAAATAGAGAGGGAACCTTTATTGATGTAACCTGAGATATACATGAATGATTTTGTTATTGGACTATTGAGTACTCTATCACCACACTGCTTCCTGAGTACTTGGATGTAAACATTTGAAAAATTAATAAAACTTGTATATAAAAAAAGAGAAGATATTTGGAAGTGAACATGAAATAAAAGGAAAGACAAAAGAAAGCAGAATGAAAGTAGAACAGGAGTCACAGTATGCAGAGGTTTTGGAAGATACAGTAGAGAAATTTCCCAACACTATTAATAAAAAAATGAGCATACAGAAAGAAGATATGGAAGCTTCTCCAATATGAAATATATCAATGAGTGAAGTTATAATAATGAGAAGTATGAAAAATATTTTTAGGTTTGGTGAATGGTGAAGTGAAAGAGACTATGGATGAGCAATAGTACATAAAACAGAATAATTGATGGAATTAAAATAAGTAAGTTATAGTATACAGATAAATATTTGCAAAGAGTGTGATTATTTTGATTAAGAAAGACTTAAAATTAAAAAAACCAAGAAAAAATGGTTTGGGTTTAAATAAAAATCTGTTCCTGAAATGGATGAAGAAGGCTAAATAGACATTCTTTAGCAGAATGAATGAAGCTAAAAAAACCACAGTGGGATTAAACTGAAGAGACAAAAAGTTGCAAAGTAGTATTTCAGAGATTTACAAGGAAATGGTAATAATATCTTGAATATCAAAATTGAAAGAAATACTATAAATGTTAGTGTCCAAGAAAAAATGAATGAAAAGAAAGTCATCCACGCTGTGATAAGTTTGAATAATAATAAGTTTGTAGGTAGTATCACTTAACATGTTAATGAAAATTGCATCTGACAATTGTAAGAATGCTTTCATTGTTCTGTTTACCAAAATATAGCTGGCAAGAATAAATTAAGTCTAGTGAGGAATTAATTTTAAATTTGTTAATTTAAGTGTCTGCTAAAAATTGGTTTGGTTCAAATACTTCTAATCAAAAAGGAACAAGTATTGACAATAAGCCAATTGTAATACAGCATGTGTTTTAAATGCCCCGTGATTATTGTTTTTAATCTTAGAACTGCATTCCAAATTTAAAGAAGTTTGTAATCCAAAGGATAGATCCAAATTTCTCATTAGCCTGAAAAAATGGAATCAAGTTCATTTTGCTTAGTGAGGGAGACTGAATAAAATCTGAAATATAGCTGTCATGGATAACAAGTATTACAAATCCTTACATTTTGGCCTGCTACTGGATTATCAGATTGTATTTTGATAAATGCAAAAAATCCTACTAAGACATCTTTATACATTTTTATGCTCTGCTATCTTTACTTATGAACAGTTGGTTTTAGTGTGTTTTTATTTTATTTCTTAAGTACAGTATATGTTCTAAATAGATAAATACAATTTCAGCCTACTTAGATTGAAATATTAAAAAAGAAACACGTCAGCAATATCAAAATATATAACATGATACAAACAAGATAGCTTTGCTGGTGCTAAGTTTTTCAAAAGCACTCTTGCCCAAAGACAAATAGCACTATAGTCAAACATAACAGATATTCTGGCATGTGTGAATGTGAACTATGAAAGATGAAGATAGGCTTTAAAATAGCCATATTCAGATTTCTCATTTTGTGTGATATTTAGAACACTTATGTATGATATAAGAAGATTTTTTATTAAATTAGAAAAAACATCTATTCATGTGAACAAAATAATGAAATGCATAAAATACATAAAAATAGAGTGGGGCAATTTTAGTAACATGGTATACTATGAAACTTAAAAATTTAGAGTAAACAAGTTTAGGACAGATCTAAGAATCACAATTTGGAAGCAGCCCTATCAAAATGGCTATAACATTTGACCATATGAGACTACTATGTTTTTTTTAGAAAGTGGCTGATTAATCTGAGTTTTTTCTGATCAAATTGCCATACCTTTCTACAGTAGTTTGACAGTTACCAGAGGCATAATCCCCAGAATACAATAGGACACAGGCTGGAGAATGCAATGACATCTTTAATTAGAATTTCCAGGTTATATTAAGATGGATGTCCTCCAAACACAAATAATACCCTTACCAGTCGATGAAGATTCTCAGTCATCCAGGTAGAATTATTTGAAAGTTGAATCATGACAACTGGACTTATTTTTTATTGGTTTGAGATGTTTCAGTGCCCATCCAAACAGTTTCTACAGTCTGAACAAGTTGGTTAGGGAATCTGAGTTGGCAGACAGTCATTAGAATGTGCCAGCTCCTAACATTCTTAGGGATATTGCCACACCAACCTCAGGGCTTCTTCCCCAAAATGCATGGCAATATGCTGATGAAGATTCTCAACCAAACAGGTAGCACTGTCTGAAAATTGAGTCATGGTTACTGGACTTATTTTTTGTTGGTTTGAGATGTTGGCTAGCGAAATGTCTCAGACCAACAAAAAAATAAGTTCAGTTTCCACAACTCAACTTTCAGACAATGCCCTATGAGTATATTTTTAATATTTTGGATTCTTACAAGAATGGAAGCAATGAAATTTCAAAACTCCAGCCAGTGCAGAATGCAATAGCCTCTCTATTAATATATATGCTCTTGTGTCTTCTATTCAGAAACATGTGAAGTAATTTACAGCATTTTGTATATGCCTTTTAAATTGTTGCAAAGACAGTAAGTTTTGTCTAGGACTTATGGAGAAAATCTAGATTTTGAAAGCTAGGAGTTGAAAGCAACTTGATGGCACAATATCAGTCAATCAGATTCTGTCATGATAGGTTAAAGGCCTACAATTACTTAGATAAAATCATTCCATTCCAGATGTTAATTTTCTGAGAAAGGTTTATGTAATTAATCTGAATTGCACCACATATATTTGGATTAATTGTGATTAACCTAGAATCTATTCTAAATCTTTCATATATTGATCAAAATGCTACACAAGCGTGGCTAAGTCGAATCAAAATTTGGATGGCACTGTCCTATTGTTACAACAATTTCAAATTACCTGACCATCCTGGGAGGCAACGGCAATAACCTGTTACTGGATGACACCCATCTGCATGACTGCAGTCACAGCGCTCTGAACAGTCCAGGCCATACATGCCATCCTGAAATGATATTAAATTTATTTTAGTTCAGTTAACATGCAAGCCTTATATAATTGATATAATAAGAGATTTGATTTGTGAATGAAACATATTCCTTCCTTTCTTCATACCCAAATTGCATTAACACCAAACTCATGAATGAAATGTTCTACATCAGGGGTGTCAAACTGCTGGCCCATGGGCTGGATGCATCATGACGAAACCGCGCCCACCCCATTGCCGGCAATAGGGGAAAAGCTCCAATACGTCGCACGACATCATGTGATGTCGCGAGTTTGACATGTATGTTCTACATTGTTTATACTTCAAAGTGAGTGTAGGAAGAAGAATGGAAAATTACTTCAAACTGGAACATCAAAGAATAAATTTAGAGTGTCAATATGATGACTAAGGATAAATCATTATATTATTGCAATCTCCAAATCAAGCTTTCAGTGGAGTCTGCTTTATTACCTGACAGGGGTATTCACATTTTTCTCCTCTCCAACCAGGAGCACAGGTGCAAGTTCCATCCAGAATATTGCATGCTCCTCCATTAAGGCACTGACATGTTAAATTACAGCCAAGACCCCACGTCCCACTAGGACAATTTATAGAGCAGTCCACTCCGTGCCAACCTGACACAGTAAAAAGAAAATGTTTCTTTTCAGTATAGAGTTCTAAGATCTTACTTGATAAGAACAGCTGAGAGCTGATAAGCACTTTTTTCAGTTTTTGAATAGGAAGCTATTTTTACATATAACATTGATCTGCCAAAATTATAGGAGATGGCTGTGTTAGTCTATGGCAGCAAAAAACCAGGAGTCAAGCAGCATCTTTTTCAACTAGCTACTGTTATTAAAAGACACAAGCTTTTGTGAGCTGCAACTCATTTCATAAGTTGCAACTGACTTCACAAGATGCAGTTATTGATACAAAGTCTTTAAATTTACAAATGTCATTAAGCAATTTGAGGTGAGGGTTGCAAAAATATTTGCTTGTTGATGATGAGCAATAGGTCTATAAATGAAAGGAACAGAAAAAATAATAAGGAATAAATATGATTACAAGGCAGGGAAAGCACAGGGATCTTGACGAACATTTTAAAAACATGTTTTGGACTGATCAAGAGGAAGGATCCTGAAGCGGAGTAAACAAAGTTAAAATGTGAAAGTTAAGTCTGAGAATGCTGGAAGTAGCAGTACAGTGTGGTTTATGATGCTCGTTCTTACCAGCTTTGCAGACACAAGAACCATCCACTGGGGAACAAACAGCCTCATTTTTGCAATTACATACAGAAGAACATTTTATTCCATATGTTCCAACAGGACAAGGAATAGAACAGTCAGAACCCTAAAATGCATTTGACAAAAGATAAGAAAAATGCAATGTTAAGGAAAATAATTAGATCTTTAAACAGAAAGATAACCTCATCAGTGTAATGATGTTATCTAGTTGGGTAATGAAGCATCTGCAAGATGATGGTACCTAGCTGGGTAATGAAATGGCTGAAAGCAACCACCAAGGCTCAGAGAACATCAGGAATTCCACAGTTCAAGCCTGAGCTCCATATATTTTCTTTTATTGAAACAAAGATGTCTTATCTGCCCTCCTGTGTGTTTTTAAGCACATCTTCTGATGGAATGTCACAATCCCAATAGGGACTATGGAAATTGCTTCTATCTTCAAAGGCAGAGATAACCAATGAAATAACAAGCAGGACTATTTACCTTAAATCCTGGAGCACAAATGCATTTTCCAGTCGCACTGTCACAGTCTGCACCATTTTGGCAACTGCAGATTTGTTGACAAGATTCACCATAGAATCCCGGGGAACAGCTTTCATTACACGAGAGCCCAGACCAGCCAGCCTTGCAAAAGCACTCTCCAGACATTGGGTGGCAGCTGCCAAAAAGGAATGGATGGATAAAACATTTGGAGAGAATATGATATCAAGAGCCCAATGAAGAAAAATAGGCTCATTATACAAAGGATTTCACACAAAGAAGTTATTTGGAAAAATATCTCAACTGGATACAGAAGTGGGTGGAAATAGTGGACCAGGTGGTCTAATATTAATCTACTACAATATGAATACTCTACTAATAATAATAGCAGTTACATATTTTATGTTTTAAAATAAAATCTCTGCTGAGAAAATCTATTGCTTAGATATAATTCTGAACATTTCTAATGAATTTTTGGGATGAAATACGACAGGTATTAGCCAAATATATATAAGTAGTCCTCAAGACATGACCACAAGTGAGCCCAAAATTTATATTGCTAAGTGAGAAATTTGTTAAGTGAATTTGCCCCATTTTACTACTGTTCTTCCACAGTTCTAAGTGAATCATTGCATTTGTTAAGTTAATAACATGGTTGTTAGATGAATCTGCCTTCTTCATTGACTTTGCTTGTTAGAAGGCCAGAAAAAGTGATCACATGACCCCGGGACATTGCAACGGTCATAAATATGAACCAATTGCCAAGGATTTGAATTTTGATCACGTCACCATGGGGATGCTGCAACAATTGTAAGTGTGAAAAATGGTCATGTCCCTTTTTTCAGTGCTGTTATAACTTTGAACGGCTACTAAATGAACTATTGTAAGTCGAGGACTACCTGTAGTTCTATCCTTTAAAATCAAATGTAAACTCAATTGATTCAATATTTCATTACCTTGGAACTGTAGAAATAGACAAGATAGGCTACCATGAAGATTAGGAACATAATAAATATTCTGATTGTTTAATCTCAATGAGTGATCTTTCCTCAATACTCAGAAAAATTAGTATTTAAGTTAAATGTATGCATGTGTTTCTATCCTGCCTGTTGTGTCCTGAGCCTGCTGAAGTATTCAGTATACTCAGAAATGTTGCAAATGGTCCCGGGTAGACAAAAAGCTGCCCGAGACCAGACTGGCTGTCGCCAGCCTTGTGCGCAAGGCGCGAAAACAGCCGGATTTCTATTGGCTGACACTGTCCGGGTTTTGGACACTATAAAAGGCCTGCGTGCCTTTTTGTTGTTGCTGGTTATAAGGAGAAGTCAATAAAGAAAGCTTTGCTTTCTTCGTTTAATGCCTGTGACCTGAAAACACAAAACTACCTTTCTTTGAAACAATTATAGAACTCCTTTTTCCATATTTTCCTCACAAAAAGCCATGAAGTAGATTAGACTGAGGCATGCGACTAGCCTGAAATGTCCCAGGACACTTCCAAAGTTAAGGATGGATTTCAAACTTGGTTTCCTCAGCCTGGCCCAATCCATTAGGGACTATACCATACAGTAGATTTCTTAAGAAAAATAGTAGCTTCGAGGAATGTATTCTTGTCAGGATTGCAATAAACAAGGCTTAATCATCCCTTTTATGCTAGCTGCAACCTTGTAACTATTCCCCAGTATGTATTCATTTGCCAAAAATCTAAGCCAAATTGTATTTAATAGATACATAATTTGACCTTACATAAACCTATGAGCTTTCATCTAAATTCTGGTAGGTGTTTAGTTTTATGTTTTTTACTTAGAAGCAGTGCCAAATTGCTTTACAGGGGAAAGGTCAAGGGCACTCTTATAGCCTTCAAGAATGTGGATATTTTAGCTTCCATACCTGGTGTCAGACCATCTGCTCCTACCTGAAAACAGCAGTTTTATTCAATGCACAACCACACAGCTGTTGTTTTGCAACAAATGGAACCATCAGCTGTGCTAAAATATATGTGCCAAGACAGTAAACACAAGGACAGTTTTGTGGTCCTCTGGCAGGAAAAGCACTTAGCTTAACTCTCACCAAAGAGAAGCCTTAACATCCAGATCAATTATGTTTACAATAGGCAGCCTGTTTAAAGATGACTGATCACTGATTGAAGTAATATTCCCTAAGGCATTCTGAAAGGGGGAAAATGTACTCAAGTCAAGACATATTAAAGGAACGATGACAGAAGAGTATATCCTTTCTGGGTTTTTTTAAATGCCTCTTTTCAATGCCCCTTACTCATTCTGCAGTGCAATTCCTTACAGTTAGCTGTTCTTTATCCCTATTATTAAACTGCAGTCTGTTTATCCCCAAGATATCACTTTTCTTATGTTTATGTGTAAAACATGTAAATAAATATATGGAAAATCAAAAGGGCACGTTTTCTCTTATTCTTCTATTGTTTTAAATATTTGAGAAGAAAAGGGCAAATTATAATTTATTACTATTGTTATTATTTAAAATGCATTTATCTCAACTTTCATTGTGACATTGTGGCATATTAGACACACATTATGCAAACCTAATGAAGCAGTACAGCTCCAAAAAACCTTCATTTAATCTCAGCTGAGGAATGTTGTTCTCATTCATATATTTCTAGAGTAGTTATATCTCTAATAATTAGTACATATTGATAAAATGTATTTTATTTTCCAGTCAGAAATTTAAGTGAAATCTGACTACTATTAGGGACAATAATACTTCATTAATAGACTAGGATTTTGCCACTTATTTCTCTCTTTTTAGTCATTTTCTAACCCAGAAGAATTCAGCTGGGTCAAGGCCAGATATTTCCCAAGCACAAACTCTTCCATTCTGGCCTGGGTATCTTTCTTCAGCACAAGAGATAATGTCACTGATCCGGGACTAAAACCTATGTCTCCTATGTTTAGATGTTATGTTGCTCCCAGGCAGAAGTGCTTTGAAGGACTCTTCCCTGGAGCCAGCACTTAAAGGTGCTTTTAAAAGGGAATTGGCTCCTAAGAAGCTTGCTTCGGTCACCCTTTATCTTCCCCCTCTGAAGATAAAGCAGAGGATGTTTGGAAATGATCCATCTGAACAGCTTTCAAGGGTAGCTCAAATAGGCTTCAGAATCATGCTTTTATTCTTAACCATTTTTTATTTTGGCTTTGAAAATAAGGAAAACATCTGTGTTATTTTAGATCAACAATAAACTGCACCTGGCAATACTTTGGAAATAAATAATAATCATTGGTTATACTTCAGGAATATAGGTCTGGTAACCATGGGCAACACTGTAGCAAAAAGCCAATAAAGAAACAACAGAAAGTGTGATCATTTTAGAAAAATGTTTTCTACTTCATTTTCTTTTCTTGATTTGGGGTGTGTGTGTGTTTGTGTGTGTGTGTGTGTGTGTGTGTGTGTGTGTGTGTGTGTGTGTGTGAGAGAGAGAGAGAGAGAGAGAGAGAGAGAGAGAGAGAGAGAGAGAGAGAGAGAGAGAGAGAGAGAGAGAGAGAGAGAGAGAGAGAGAGAGAGAGAGAGAGCAATGGAGTCCATGTGCAATGGAAATGAGGCCAAATTACAGCAATACTTTGTATACCTATTCTCCTGGTATACAATAGGTATGTGGTGCACAAATACACTGAGTTAAAAATTATCATAATCCATGATTAAACATAGGAAATTAAAATACTTGAATGCTCTTGGTGTAGTTACTTTAACTGGCAATGCTTAGGTTATGTAGAGTTTAAGAATGATATAAATGCTAACTCTTTTTAAAATAAATCTTAGGAAATTAGGATGCATGAAGATCAAAGTGAATCTATATTTAATCAACAATTATTGATAGAGAAATGTGAAATGTATACACTGTCAGGGCATTCAAACTGTTAGTGTTTACATTTCTCCAGGTATAGGCACAATATACTCATGCTGACCATATTTTTGAAAGGTTTTCACTTAGCTTCACATCCCAAGTCTAATATTTGTTTGTTACTGTGATGATATATATAAGAAAAACCTTCTTGATTATAAAAATCAGAATCATAACTTGAACTTTAATATATCTGCAGTATTAATTTTTGGCATTGATTCATATTTTTGCTGTTTGTGCTCACACACACATACACACATTATATACACGTACATTTTTTTCTCCTACACTATAAGCTAAATATCTGCAATACCATTTAAAGTTCATTCTTCTGTATTCTAAAATGAACAATACAATGCTGCTACACTCATATTACTGCTAAATCCATTCAATTTGCTACAGAAAGGAAGAGCTGTTTAAAAAACACATTCTAAAATAAGTGCTTCTATTTGAATCAGAACATTTTTAGTTTGATTTGCCCACAAGCTTTCCTTCAGTGGTATAAATGAACAGCTGTGTTGAACGTAAATCAATTTAATCCTTGAAATATCAGAAAGGCTATATAATGTTGTGCCATACATTCTTGTCAATTTAAAATGTCTGCTACAAATTTAGTTATTTTCTAAGTTAATGTCTACATTAATTGCAGGACACTTGATAAACAGTCCAGCCCAGATCCTACTTATTGAACATTGTTGTTGAAGGACAAGAAATGGAAAAAGAGTGAATACACCACTGAATAGACAAGTTAATGGAAAAGTTGCTGGCTTCCAACTCTAGTACTAAACCTAACAAGTACTTGGAATTTTTAAGTATATATTCCTCATGAACAATGATATCAGAGAATGAAGGCTGCATTTCTTTAGACGTTCTCTGCTAAATGGACCATGAAAGATATCTAATTAAGCAAATCATGCATGGTTTAAGGTAGGAATAAATAACCTACCTTAACTGTTGTCATAACAATCAAACTCAAAATAGCTACACAGTGCATGTTATATGATGGCTTCAACTCAGACAGTAGCTGAGTCAAGCTTCTTGACTTTTCAGAACTAGACCCAGCTTCCTCTTAGGTGGAAGGTAAAAAATCAAACTGCTCTATTTATTTCCAGTTTTGGCCTAATGCATTTATTTATCTAATTTCTTCTATTGTCTTAATTTGATTACACGAAGTCCTCAAATTACAACCATTTGTTTAGTGACCATTTAAAGTTACAGCAGCACTGAAAAAAGTTACTTATGACCATTTTTCACACTTATGACCATTGCCGCATTCCTATGGTCATGTGATCAAAATTCGACATTTGGTAACTGTCATGTATTTATGACAGTTGCAGTGTTCTGGGGTTATATGATCACCTTTTGTGATCTTCTGACAAGCCAGATTCACTTAACAACCATGTTACTAACGTAACAACTGCAGTGAGTCACTTAACAACTGTGGCAAGAAAGGTCGTAAAATGGGCAAAACTCACTTAAACCACTGTTTTGCTTAGCAATGGAAAGTTTGGGCTCAGTTGTGGTTGTGGGTCATGACTACCTGTAATGGCTTCCAAAGCTCTGTCACGAAAACAAATAAACTGTGGCTTTGTTTTTATTAGTAGGTCACGAACATGAAACCTACATTCTTAACATTCTTTTTTCCTACAAGAAACACAGAGCAAAAATCAAGATTTATTTTTTTTAGGTATTAACATTTATAGAAAGAAATCCAAAGATTTTAACCCTTGTGAACAACTTTAACTACAATTACCATATCAGGATATATAGAAAAACAAATCCTTCCTCACATTCTTATATTTCCTGTCTTATTCTCACTAGTGATTCATGGTGATATATTGTTATTGCTGTGGCAATATAAGTTTGCCTGCATTGGTGATTTGTCACAATAGTTGAACGACATTATAAGATCACTATAAAAAATGGAAAAATTTGCCCAAGACTAATTGGCAAAGAAAAGTTGATTCCATACAGATATAACAAAAATATCTAAAGTACCTGTAAGTATTTGGCAAATGACATGGACACCTTTTGTCACATTTAAGACCATAGACTACTTCAGCACATAGCCTTGTTTCACAGTGTACTCCAATATATCCTGGCTCACAAAGACATTCACCACTAATATGATAGCATTTTCCACCATTCATGCATTGGCAGATCTCTGCACATTGTATTCCAAAAGTTCCAACTGGACATTCATCTTGACACCTGGTGAGAAGACCAGGAAGAAAAATATATTTTCACTTTCTATAAAAAAAATATTCTAAAATATACATTTAATTCTTCTCAGATAATAGCACTATATACATAACAGATGCAAACACAATCATGCATAGAGATACAATTTAATGCAACAAAAACCACCTTTTTAAATATGGTTTTCTGGATAACAATTAAAGCAAACCATGCTCTTATTTATGTCTTAAACAGGATCATATGTACTTCTTAGCAGAGATATTACAGAGATATTACAAAAAGAAGACATGGTTAGAACGGAGTATTGCAGGCTAATTCTGCTGACTGCCAGCAGTTCAATCCTGACCAGCTTAAGGTTGACTCAGTCTTCCATCCTTCTGAGGTCAGTAAAATAGAACCCGGACTGTTGGGGACAATATGCTGTCTCTGTAAACTGCTTAGAGAAGGCTATAAAACACTATGAAGTGGTATTGTTTTCCTTTCGAGAATTGTTCCTCTTGACTGGCCATTATGAAGGACAACAATAAGGTAAAATTCTAAACATCTCATTTCCATATAAAATGCAGTGAATGCTATTGCTGCTGCTAATGTTGAGCTAGGCAGTTATTGAGCTACATAGAAAAATAGTCTGAATACATATAAGAACAGCTGTTTTAAATTCCATATTTATATATAAAGTAGGCAGTTCCTGATTGCTTTAGTGAAGGACATTTTTCGTTGTTAATTTTCTACACTACACTTCCAAACATTCTAACAGAATTTTGATGTGTGAAACAGAATTTTTCTATGATATTTAAGCAAATGTTTATTCCACAAAGTGCCATTTGATTTATTATTCCACAAAGTGCCATTTGATTTATTCACTTAAGTGTCCACCTCTAAATCAAATCCAGTAGGACAAACTAGAGAACATGGTATTTCCTGTGAGAGTTGAAAGAGGAACGTCCCAGACATCTGTGTGCCATTAGATGTTGCTCTTTATAACATAAAATAATGTCATGTAGAGTTAATTGAAGGTTAGGAAAAGAGACCAGGATTATAGCCAGCTGGCAACACATTCCTTTCAAACAACATAGTATGAAAGATTTTACAAAATACAAAAAGTTCTTATAATTCAATAGCTAAAAACGAACCCAGTGGAAAGTTATAAATCTCATAAACATAACAAGTGGTAGGATAAAAAAATAATTTCTATCATAAAGTTCACTTAAAAACTTCTGGAGTAGAATTTTCTCCTCTTCTCTTCTGAAAATGATTCTTGTTATCATACCAAGAAGATTAAATATGGGAAAAAAGAAGGGATGACAGAGTTTTATTGTTGTGCCCCATAGGAAGTGGAGAGAAGGCAGTGAAGTGATGATATTCGGAAAAAGAACGGGTGGAAGAAAAGGTGCTTACAACTTTGGTCCCAACCATGGGAGTCTTCACATGATTTATGTCCTCACATAAAATAATCACTGATTAAAGAACAATAAAATAGGAATAAATGTAAAAACATGAAATGGGGCAGTCTTTTTAATTTTTTCATATTATGAATTGCAGTGAAGTGGGCAAACTATTCAGAATGAGAAAAAAGACAAAAAAATGCAAATAGTTTTTTTTAAATAAGATCAATGAATACATAGCTAAGGAAAATAATTTAACTATATACAGTAATTGAATTCCAATTAGTTTCTTAGCTAAAATTGAACCAGCTTGGGTTTGCTTAGTTTTGACTGGAACAGTATTCAAGTTTGCATAATGCTGTATATTCATTCAATTTTCCTTTTTTCCCCCAATCATGACAATCAAGTGTTCTGAAAAATTTTCTTCTTACCGTTCTCCTGTATACCCTGAACTGCAATGACATTGACCAGTGGCTAAATCACATGTCCCTCCATTGTGGCACTGACATTCTTGGGAACAATTATTTCCATAACGCCCTTCTGGGCAAGGCTGACCACAGACTGTGCCCTGTTTGAAAATAGAACTTTACTTTTATTCATGGGAATGCACTATGTAAAAATACAAATAGAGATATAGATATAGGAGAGAGAGAGAGAGAGAGAGAGAGAGAGAGAGAGAGAGAGAGAGAGAGAGAGAGAGAGAGAGAGAGAGAGAGAGAGAGAGAGAGAGAGAGAGAGAGAGAGAGAGAGAGAGCGAGAGAGAGAGAGAGCGCTTTGTAATACTAGATACTGTATGTTTTCTCGTGAGTGTTAGATTGTTAATTTGTTGGAATCTTTATGCTGTAAAAAAAAGCTAATCCTAGATTTTAATCTTACATAACAGTAATAGATTCAAATAAATCATTTCCCTTATTTCCTGCATTTCAGCTAGAATTAAAACTCCTAAAACATACCCATGAAATATCAGAGTCAAAAGCAATGAAAATTTATAGAAATTATAGCTACCATCCATCCAGGAGGGCAGGCACATTCTCCAGTTACATGATGACAAACTCCTCCATTCTGGCATGGGCATCTTTCTTCACACTGAGGCCCATGTTTGTCAGGCGGACAAAGATCCTCACAGCTAAAAACAAGGCAAATATACACACACACACACATACAGAGAGAAAAATAGTGGTTAATTATAAGAGAAATGGTGAGATATTTATGTTGCTAATAGGGTTAAGGTTGTTAATCTGTAAAACTAAGGAAAAAGTATATAAATAATTTCTTTGCTTGAGAAAGTGTTTCTATTTATAAATGCCAACAGATAATCTTGTTTTATCAATTTAAAAATTGCACAACTCTTTCTCTACTTTATAGGAATTTCTAATCCAGATTGTAATGTTAAAAGTGTTGATGTATTTGCTATTTAAAATATCTTTTATCTACTTTTGATTAAATATTTTCCAAATTGTCTCCTGAATCCTACTCTATTTTGTGGCAAAATACTAGGCTTGAATTAGAGATTGTATATTGTTGCTATGTGTGGTGCACAATTACCTAGTCAATATTCTTATATTGCTTATATTTGTGGCAAATAATGAGCTTATGCCTTGAGCAATCAAATATATTTATTATATAAAGTTAAAAGAAAGTATATACAAAAATAACTTATAGTCCTGCTTTCTCTATTCACAATTAACTATTCCCTTTTTTAAAAACTAAAACTAAAAATAAAATCTGATCGCTAGCCCTGTTTTTGCCTTTACAGAATGTTGTATTCAGATGAGTTGTTGAAATGTTCATTCTTTAGATTGCTTTGGGAAAAAATGATGCCTTCTCTATATTCTGGTCCATCATCTTCTAGGCAATTTCAAGGGAACTTTTGGCATGAACAAGCTGTAGATGAATTCATTGTAGCTTGATATCATCCTTTTCCAAATCAACTCTAAGCAATTTTGCAATTGGATCTATTTAGCTGTGATAGGATGGTAAAAGGAAAATAATCGTGATTGCTATTGATTCAATCTAAGTCATAATGGAGTAAGGATTTGAACTTGCATTTCCCTGGTGCAAATACACACTATTACCAGAGTTTTCTTTCTTGACTTTCTCATATTTACTGTTTTAATATTTCTATTGTTCTAAAAATATACTGATAACATTCATTCTGGCTTTTGTAAATCAGAGTCCACTGTGTCGGATGCATGAAATGGTATCCTTCCACATCTCATCCAATGGGCTCTGGACCATGAGCTATTTAGCTTCAGTATATTGGTTGGTCTTGAAGGTTCAACTAGAATCTATTTAAACTGTTTTTACACTGCCTAAGGACAAAAACCCTTCCAATATATAAAAAAATGAATCAAGCATTACTAAAAGCAACATAAAAACAATGCATTATACACATTTAATATTCCTCAAAATATTAAAATATAGTTTATTTTGTCATATTTCTGTTGCTTATTAGTTATTCACAAGTTGGTATATTGGATTTGGAACTGAGAGACCATTTCAAATCCCAATAAAACTATTTGCAGAGTGCAAATTATTTTTTTATCATCACCAGAACAATAATCATAGCATGAGGACAATATTGCCATCTTCCTTGTAAAAGAAAAAAATAATTGTAAAATTTACTAATATTCCACACATAACCAATATTTCAATCGCATACAAAGCTCCAGTATATCCAGGGGGACATCTGCACTCTCCAGTGATGTGATCACAGGTGGCTCCATGCTGACACTGGCATTTTTGGTGGCAATCATTTCCATATGTGTCTTGGTCACAGTGTTCCTCACAGCGCCATCCCTTGAATCCTGCAGTACAGTGGCAGGCTCCAGTGATGGGATTACACAAAGCTCCATTTTTACACTGGCAGCGACTACTGCAGTGGGGTCCCCAATGGTAACTATCACATGCTGCACAGAAAACAGAAAGCAAGATTATAAGGCTTCCTTGTAAACCTATTCTCCCTGCTATTTCATTAATTATGATACTGTGGCAAAGTGAATTGCTCAATTTTCATCTTAAGATTAAGTGTGAGAGAAAATATCATTATACTGTTTATAATTATAATGATATATTATTAAATATAATTTGTATTGATATAGCTATATTATTACATATAATTTATTTACATATTATATTTATATAATTATAAACTATATTTTAAAAAGTGAAAGCAGTCCTACAAGTTGTATTACAATAAAACATATGATGAGAAATGTTAAAAGATCATTTTTAAGCAAATGTACAGTAATGTGAAGTTTTAAGCAGGAAATATACAGACACATACCAGTATTGTTTCCTTCCTAACTTTCTTTATGGTTTATTTATTTATTTATTTGCTATCTGATGTGGATCACAAAGGCCTTAGTTCCTCTCTGAAAATTTGAGTTAATCGTTCTTTCTAACCTATCTCCATGAATGGAGTGATGATAGAAATTATACCTCTAGTGCTTATAGAAAATGCAGAATCTAAGAAAATAATATTTTAAAAAATATAGCTATATACTACTATGTATTAGCAGTCCAAACAGTACCAAAAAGGACATTCATTATATGTAGACCTTGAAAAAGGGATCAAGACCTGCCAATTGTAAAGTTTAATAAGAGAAATCCTTGTAAACACATTCTTTTCCAAGTTTCACAGAGAAAATATTATGGAAGATTTTTTAAAATGATAAACTGTAAATAACCTCTAAAAAGATCATATGAAGTTCAGTAAGAATTTACTAAACATATCCTTACAGCATCTGTTTTCATTTTCATGCTGAACTGAAAATAAAATGGCAATATCCTTGCTAATAATTGTCACTGGACCATTTTAGTGACTATTTTTCCCATTGCTTTCTCCTGAGGCGAAACAGACCTATTTTTTTAGACCTTAGACGAGACAAAAAGAACTCATGGCATCTCCTCAGACCAATCATTACTCTAGTATAAAGCTGAATTGTTCAGACTACACAAATAACAATAGTGGGTTCTTAACAAAGATTTTTTCCCATTAATGTGTCTTATACATTACTTAGATATGACAGCTCTGTCTTGAACACAATTCTCTAATGATGTTGTGATTTGTAATACACAATAAAACATGACTGAATCTAGGGGGAAAAACCTTCACTCAACATGTAATTTTTTATTACTCTTTATTCATTGCTATGCTTCTTTACCATTTTAGTAAAGTTTATTGCTAAACTGTTACCCTGCATATAGTACACAAACTGTGTACTCTTCCAAACTGTGTTTTTTTGTGTGTATATGTGTATATATATGAGTGTGTATACATATATATAATGTAAATAATTTAAATGCTAGAAAAAATATGTTCATGTGTATCCCTACTATGTGCATGCCTGCTATGGTGTTAATATAGACCTGACAGAACATAGCTGACTTATATAAACTGTATATAAAACATTGTACAGCTATTGAACAAATGCTATTATTGAAAGTTTATTGCTAAACTGTTACCCTGCATATAGTACACAAACTGTGTACTCTTCCAAACTGTGTTTTTTTGGTGTGTATATGTGTATATATATGAGTGTGTATACATATATATAATATAAATAATTTAAATGCTAGGAAAAAATATGTTCATGTGTATCCCTACTATGTGCATGCATGCTACCGGTATGGTGTTAATATAGACCTGACAGAACATAGCTGACTTATATAAACTGTGTATAAAACATTGTACAGCTATTGAACAAATGCTATTATTGAAACACCGCATTATACTTAAAATATGGCTTCTTTTTATGTTAAAGTAAGTTGCATATTACATCTTACTGTGAGTTTGAATTTAAACTTTTTCAGTCATAAGTCTTATTTCTGAATGAAGATTATTAGTTCCCCAAAGTATTCTTTAAAAACTACATGAACAGTTTCCCAGAACCACTATCACAACAAAAACAGCATTTTTTCTCATCCATTTTAACATTTGAACAGACCACAAATAGAAATCAATTAACAAACTGATGAAAATATGTAGATGTAAACCGATGTAAATTGTAGTTGAGTTCTAAACTTTTCAAGACACAAACCTTGTGCATGTAGCCCCCTGAAAGTCAGAGACCTGAGACAATTTCTTCGGGTTTTTAAAGCCAGAAGACCAGGACAGATAAAACAATAATGGTTTGAACAAATACCAAGGTAGACTAGCATTTCAGGGTCATTAGGAATCTACATATTGGAATTGGATTGGAAACTGGAATTAAGGAGAGACCTCCTAACAGTGAGAACAATTAACCAGTGGGACAGCTTGCCTTCCGAAGTTGTGGGTGCTTCATCACATTCTTTTTAAGAGGAGACTGGACAATCATTTGCCTGAAATGGTGTAGGGTCTCCTGCATGACACAGGGGGTTGGACTAGAAGATCTCCAAGGTCCCTTCCAGCTCTATTCTAATTGATTGATTGATATTATAGTGGCTAAATATCCAGGTATTTAGGGGAGCAAATATTTGATAAGGTCAATGTTCTAATTAGAAATTAGATTTTAGATCTCATGACTGAAGAAAGTAAATAAGGGTAAGTAAGTAGAAAGTAAATAACAAGATAATGTTTCATAATTGACTAGATACTGTGAATTCTAATCTGTCTTAGCCACAAAGCCAGGTAGGTAACCTTGTATCAGTCACTTTCTCTCATCTCTAGAAAAGAGACAAGGGCAAACCACTTCTGAAAAACTTTACTAACAAAACGGCAGGGACCTATCCAGGCAGTCTCCAAGAATCAAATATGATTGAATGGGGGGGGGGAGAGTAACTACCTTGGAACCACAAATTCATTTATCTTTGTCTTTTAAAAATGCTAACAAAAATACAACAATGTTTTACTCTAAATACAAATTGTGGTGGTTTTCACCTTAATTATATCACTTTGTGACTGTATGATGAATAGAAATACTATGAAGACCTCATAATTCACAATTTTTTCTTGAACATTTATTTCATTTCAAATGACTACTACTTTAGACTGTAACACATAAAAATATGTAGCAGCAAACATTTACCCATATCTCAAGTGAAAACCTCACATTGGGAGTTATAATATATACATTAAATAAATAAAATTAAATTCATAGGGTTCTCAAACATGTATTCACTATCAACAACAACAAAAGAAAAGTATAAAGCTTCATGTACTTCAATGATAAATACAATTGTTTTTACAAAGGAAGCTTTGGGAACAAATATTTTTCAAGGTATAAACTTAACTGGAATATCAGAATTATTATTGGGACTCTGGTACATTTAAAGATTCATATTGGATCATATTGGATCATTGGATCATTATAATTAAACTTCAGTACATATTATTAAGCTGTTTAAGATCCATTTTTTGGTAAATTGCTTTCATAAATTTGCAAACTGAGAAGCAGCTTTGTTATTTTGTACATTGCAGTACAAAATTTAAGACATCTACATAGATTTCTAATGGTTTTAAAATATATTTTGAGTTAATAGTAAATAAATTATCAATCTAATCTGGAATGATCCTTCTAAATCCCAACTATACTTTTCTTTTGTTAATAACTTTTGAAAAATTAGAAAAAATAAACTTTAATGAATCCAAGAATTGATGGAAGAGAATATTTGTAAGAACATTTGTAATATTTGAATCAAAGAATATTACTGCTGATTATACCATAATTGCATGCAGTTCTATTTTCTTCTACAAAATGGCATTAAAATAATCATAGAATACCTGAGGATTGCAAAGAACAATTGAACAAAATAACTGACCAAAACTATACATTTGGATCTACCATATGATTTTCTGTCAACTTTGATTATTTTAGATGTTTTGGAAATTATTCAGAATATGAGCTTATGCACTCACAATTCTATTTTTTTTTTTTTGCTTTAGAATGTTCTTTTCATTTTGCAGTGCAGACTATATACCAAGTAAATAGTAGCATGCCTGAATGCAGCAACATCAGACACTGTTAACAAAGCTGATGGCTTTCTCAATAGGAACATATGGCTTTGAAAGCTGTACCATCTGAAAAGCTGGACAAAGACAAATTTGATGGCTTTGAATTGAGGTGCTGAAGAAAATTGTTAAGAGTACTTCAAATCAGAGTAGAACAAATCACTCCATGTTTGATGAAGTAAAACACATTGCTCTCTGAATTTATTAATAATGAAGCTAAAGCTTACAACTGTTGGGCACATAACTCAAAAATAAGAGTTATCGGAGAAGATCCTGATACCTGGAAAAATTGAAGGCAATGAAAAAATGTCAAAGACAATGTGGACAGATACTATTACTGATGTCACAAGCATGAGAGTTTACAAGAATTCAAAGAAGCAGTTATTGATACACAATCCAGCAAGTCACAAAGAGACAGAAGTGATTAAATAACTTGAAAACAACATGCCTAGTGTTCCTTTAAATTGAGTGACCTGACTTCAAATCCCTCCTCTATTACAAAGCTCATTTGTGACTTTCATTCAGCTATTGGGCTGGTTCCAGAGTCAGTCTTTGAAATGGATGTAAGTTAAACTTGTCCTGACTAACTCAAGCTATTAATTTCTGTGGGAAAAGAATGACTAATACATGCTGAAGTAACCCTGGTTAAATAATTGGGGTCATGTGGTCATATGTGTTAATTTTTTAAAGATGATTACATAGAAAATCTTGATTACAGAAGCATTTTTGCAGGAGGCTACCGCTGTACTCTATTATTCAAAATAATTACTGACCTGCCTCTTCAATCTTTACCTAAAACCCATTTTCAATATTAAATTATGCATAACTCTGAATGTGTATCACTACACTACATATATAACCACACTGAGGGAATATGGGCAACAATAAGCAGCTTGCAAGTTCTTTTCAAGATTGCATGGAATAGTGTAAGCAAATTTGATTGGCTATAATTGACAAAATCTGCCCAAGCAGACTGTACTATCCTTATCATTTCCAAGGACTATATAATCTATAATTTCTCAATCTAACTAAAAATATTGTGTGAAAGCCTTAATTAAGGGCATGATAAGCAACAAAGGATATAAGATAAGAAAACAGATAAGAGCATGAATTAACAAATTAAGTGCATGAAAGAACTACAATATGTTGTAGATCTATGAAATTAAGACAAAGGGAAATAATGTAATAAATCTGACTGAAGGTGACATGATCTAGTGGTGTGAATGAATATATAGAAGAAAGTTAAAGTATTGATTAATTTTGAAAGAAAGGGCTAAAACATACATCCTAAATATGTTATGAAACAAGTTGTCTATATTCTTGTGGGTCCATTTCAAAATAGGTATCATGAGTTTATCTTCCTTTTTCACATCCTTTTCCTTCACGAAATATCCACTTAGAAGAAAAACATCAAATAGCTGCATCATGCTTTTCCCTTTTACCCAATCAAATCAATTTGTTTTTCCTTAGTTCCCCAAATTTTCATTCTATTCAGTCCTACTGAGTTCCTCAAAGTTTTCAAAGGATGTGTTATGCATGGATTGTAGATTGTGCAGAAGAAGCAAATAGTTCTATTTTTTTTCTTTCTGTGAAAGAGACAAGTGGTTTGATTGTTTGGGTGTTTGGGTGTGGATTTAACTGTTGTTCAGTCTCAGAATTCACGCAGATTTTAAATATAATGAGAAGAAATCTGCAGATGGGCTGAAAAACAACATTAGCAACAGGACTATAGGACTTACTATTCAACTAAATACCTGCACATTCTCCACTCATAACAGCAAGAATATAGTAAAATATAGTAAACTTAGAAAACACAAATATGAGTGTGGTTCACCACTGAGTTACATTTTGTAGTGACTTTATGGATGGTTATTGTTATCTGTTGTGATTCACACATACCACTGACCATGAGTATGGAACTATGTTACTAGTATCAATGATGTCTTTTAATAGTAAGATGAAATTGGATTCTGGTTGGCCTACCCTGTTTAAAATCTCTTCTATGCTCACATAGCAGCCATTTCCTACCTTCCTATATTCCTTTCAGCAACTTTTTGCAGATATATAAACTCCCTGGAGGCAGGTTGCTACTCTTTTCTTTTGCTGATTACCAAACTTGATGCCAAACACTTAAGGAAGATCCTAAGATTATTAATGTCCCTTGGAATGATGCCAAAGATGCTGTAAATGATTGAAACTGCTGAGAAACACTTGCTGACCAATGTGCTTTGAACAGAACATGATGATGATGATGATGATGATGATGATGGTGGTGGTGGTGGTGGTGGTTCTGAGTCTGCAAGAGCTGAAAGCAGGCTCAGAATTGTTGCAAATGGTCCCGGGCAATCCAAAAGCTGCCTGGGACCAGACAGGGTGGCGCCAGCCTTGGGTGCATGTGCAAGGCGTGAAAATGGTCAATTCCTATTGGTTCACACTGTCTGGATTTCAGGCACTATAAAAGGCCTGTGTGCCTTTTGCTGCTTGCTTGGTTGTAGAAGAGAGTAATAAAGAGCTTGTTGTTTTCATCATGTGTCTTCATCAATTGCCAACGAACCGGAAACACAACACTGGCGACAAAGGTGGGATCCCTGCAAGCAAGGAAAAGAATTAGGACTCACCAAAGAAATCCTGACGATTGGGAAGACGGCGTCCTGCATTCGCGACTCAGCCTGCCAGTACAGCATCGCTGGAGGTGAGCTTGGCAAAGGGACCCTTTCCCAAAGATCAGCTTGCAGAGGAGGCAATTAGTGAAGGCCGTAAAGCTTACAATGTCGAAGATTGGCCGCTTGACTGACTTTGATGTCTCCCACCCAGAGAGATGGAATTCATACATAGCCAGGGTGGAGAACTACTTTAGTGTAAATCAAATCAGAGAAGATGGCCTGAAGGCAGCAACTCTTCTGTGTGCCTGTGGACAGGAAGCTTTTGACATCGCGGAAAATCTGGTGGCCCCTGCACTTCTAGAGTCAGTAACATACGCTGATTTAAAGAAGATGTTGAAGGAACATTTTCAGCCTAAATTATCTGTCATCGCTTGGAGGCACGCATTTGAGCAGAGAGACCAGAGGCTGGGTGAATCTGCTGCGGACTTTATTGCTGCCTTAAGACAAGTGGCCAGGCCTTGTCAGTTCAAGGATCTGGAAGAAAGGCTGCGTGATCGCTTTGTGTGGGGTTTAAGAAGTAGAGACCTTCAACAGAAGATCTTTGCGAAATAAGAGGTCTTGTTCCAGGATGTGTTAAGAGAGGTGGCAGCTGAGGAAGCAGCAGGCGGTGCTGTGAAGGCTTTGTGGCTCGCCAGGAACCCTCCAGCCGCTGCTACCGTCCATCAAGAGGATGCAAGAGAAGAATCAGAAGCGGATCCTGAAGAGGAGATGGACAGACTTCACCAGCCAGCTGAAAGAAGGCCGAAGGGGCATCCGGACAAGGCCCCAGCAGCTCTTCATTGCTTCGGGTGTGGAGGAGACCACAAGCGAGCCGACTGCAGATTTCGCTCTGCCATTTGCCGGGCATGTGGCAGACAAGGCCACATTGCCTCTGTCTGTTTGGGTCGCCAGAAGGTCCAACCTCAGGAAGAATTGCTTCAGAAAGGTACCAGGGTCCCGAGCCAACACAGGGTGAGTTTCTGCGCATCGTGCAGGAGTATTCTGAGGACAGGGACACACAAGCCCCTTAAGAAAAAACTTCACATTGATGTGAAGTTGCAGGGGGTTCCCTTATTGATGGAGTTGGACATGGGGTCCGCTCTATCAATCATTTCACTTGACACCTTCAAAAGGATTTGCAACAGTAGTGGCCTTCGAGTTAAACTCAGGCCATTGAATCTAATACTCACTGATTTTCAAAATTCCAAAGTTAGTGTAAAAGGGGAGGCCACGCTCAAAGTGTAGCATAAGGATTTTGAGGGTTTCCGAGATGTGGTGGTTGTTGGGGGTGAATGCACGAGTCTTATTGGACTCGATTGGTTTGAGGCCCTGGGAATCCAAGTGACTGGGCTGCACAACTTGCAAACGTTGGGTCTTGCAGAAGTCTGCAAGGAGTTTGCTGATGTGTTTAGTTCAGAGCTAGAATCCTACAAGGGGCCTCCCATTGCACTACGGTTAGACCCAACTATCCCGCCCATCATGGTCAAGCCTAGAAGGGTGCCTTTTGCCCTCAAAAGCAAGATAGATGCAGAGCTGGACAAATTGCTCCAGCAGGGCATCTTAGAATCTGTGGACTCTAGTCCATGGGAAACCCCCATAGTAACACCTCTAAAGGCTAATGGGGAAGTCCGCATATGTGCAGACTATAAGTGCACACTGAATAAAGCATTGCAACAGCACGCATATCCAGTACCTGTTGTAAGCCACATTCTGGCTTCCTTAAAAGGGGGGTGCATTTTTGCGAAACTTGATCTGACACAGGCCTATCAACAGCTATCTGTTGATGAGGCATCTGAAGAGGCCAGATGATTGTAAAATACAGGGGGCCTTTAAGGTCAAAAGACTGCAATTTTGGATAAATGTAGCCGCTGGCATATTCCAAAGTGTCATGGAGAGCACTCTTTGTGGTATTCCTGAGGTCTGTCCCTACTTCGATGACATCCTCATTGCTGGGGAGTCATCTCAAAATTTAGCAGAAAGGTTAAGGGCTGTCTTGCTCTGTTTCCGCAAAGCAGGCCTTAAATTGAAGCAGGATAAATGCAAGATAGGAGTCACTTCCACTGACTTCTTAGGTTTCAGGATTGATGCCCAAGGGATTCACCCTGCTGAATCCAAGCTGCAAGTGCTTCAGCAGGCCCCAAGGCCCAAGTCCAAAAGTGAGCTGCAAGCCTTCTTGGGGCTCTTAAATTTCTATCATGCATTCCTTCCACATAAGGCTGCAGTGGCTAAGCCATTACACCGGCTCTTAGACAAGCAGCCTCCATGGCAGTGGACTAAAGTCCATGACAGGAGTTTCAATGAGGTTAAGGCCTTGCTCTCTTCAAATGTTGTGTTAGCGCATTTCAATGAGCAGCTGCCTGTTTGCATCACATGCGATGCATCTCTTTATGGGGTGGGAGCAGTACTTAGCCATTTGAAGCTGATGGGATGCAAGTCCCTGTGGCCTACTACTCAAGGACTCTGTCATCTGCAGAGCAGAATTATGCTCAGATTGACAGAAAAGTCTTGGCCATAGTGGCTGAAATTCCATGATTTCTCATATGGCTGCCACTTCACCATCTACACAGACCATAAGCCTCTACTGGGGTTGTTTACCTCTAACAAACAGACACCACATATTATTTCTCCACATATGCTGAGATGGTCCATTTTCCTGTCAGTATATGACTACACTCTAATTCACAAACCAGGAAAAGAGATGGGCCATGCAGATGGCTTCAGCAGATTACCTCTTAAACAGATAGAGGCAGATCCTGCTCCTGCTATTAATATTCTTTCCATTCTGGAGTTGCCTGAATCTCCCCTAAATGCCAGGGACATGGCTGCCGAAACTGCCACTGATCACACGCCCACACGCATGCTGACCTGGGTGTTGTCAGGATGGCCTGACACGTGCCCAGATACTGAGTTTCAAAGCTTCTGGCGAAGGAAACATGAACTTTCCACTTTCAAGGGGTGCCTGTTATGGGGTAGTAGGGTAGTGATCCCAGCCTCATTGAGGTCTAGAATCTTTCTCTCTCTGCATGAGGGACATCCAGGTATAGTAAGGATGAAAGCACTTGCGCTCAGCCATCTTTGATGGCCTGGGCTCGATAAAGTCATTGAGACTCAGGTGCACGGGGCCAAGTGTGCCAACAGTCACGGCCTGAAATGCCTCAGGCCCCAGTACATAGGTGGGAGGAAACTCAAACCCCATGGTCATGGGTACATATAGATTATGCTGGGCCCTTTCAGGGGCAATTCTTCCTTCTCCTCGTTGACAGCCATTCCAAGTGGCTAGAGGTTGTTCTTGTTTCCTCCACTACTACTGCCAGGACCATCCAGGTGTTGAGAGGAATTTTTGCCTCACATGGGCTTCCAGATGTCCTGGTTTCAGATAATGGCCCTCAATTTACCTCTTTTGAGTTCCAGGCTTTTCTTCAGGCCAATTTGATCTGGCATGCGACTTCTGCTCCCTTCCACCCATCTTCCAACAGTCAAGGAGAGAGAATGGTGCGCACTACCAAAGATGCTCTCAAGAAACTGACTTACAGTAACTGGCATCACAGGTTAGCAGATTTCCTTCTTGCACACCGCACCACACCTTGCACAGCCACAGGGAAGAGCCCTGCAGAACTCCGCTGGGGTCACCGCCTCATCACTAAACTGGACAGGTTGCACCAAGACCGGGTGGCTTCTCAGGTGTCACAACCACGGGCACCTAGGAGACTTCAGGTGGGTGATCAGGTCTGGGCAAGGAACTATGGGCCTGGACATCTCTGGGTCACAGCAGTGGTATGCAAGGTCTCTGGGCCATTGTCATACAAAGTAACCTTGGATGATGGCCGTGTCCTTCGCAAATACATAGACCAACTGCGTTGGAGCTGAACAGCCATGTTTCTGTTCCTGGCTCTGCTCTGGGGGGGTGGAGGACCATAATATGGGTTCTGGGTCACAGGTCCCTAGGCCTAATAGGACCTCCCAAGCTGATGAGGCTGTTTGGGGGTCATCACAAGCTTCCGCAAGTGTGCCAAGCAGGAATTCCCAAGAGGGGGGTCACCCCACACATCCGTTATTGCTCAAGACAGGGAGTCACACCAGGGGTATCCACATTATTCAAACATGTCAGATAGTGCTCCAGATAGGGAGACAAACCGGGGGTATCCTCACAAACACAGCCATAGACAGGGAATTCCCTCAGGGGCACTCTCATAGTTCAGCTATTGCTCCGAAAAGGAAGTCAGTAGCAAGGGGGTTTGCCATGGAGGCGGCTCCTGACTCTGGCACCTCTGGCACTTGCACAGGGGCTACGGACTACTGGGGCACTTCCGCCACTCAGGCCTTTCCAACTGCTGGCTTTGGGCTCGAGGGACAGTGTTCCCATTGTAGACTCAGGGACTTCCACCTCTCCAAGGTACACTGGCTTGGACTCAGAGGGTCCAGCCAGTCAGCCGCTGGGTGGGTCACCTGGGTATTTGAGGCATCAAAGTCCTGGCCTGCCTAGCCTGGTAGGCGAGCAGGTAGGCCAGGCAACCTC
The DNA here is from genome assembly GCA_034064705.1 of Bothrops alternatus. Taxonomy (NCBI): domain Eukaryota; kingdom Metazoa; phylum Chordata; class Lepidosauria; order Squamata; family Viperidae; genus Bothrops; species Bothrops alternatus. The sequence continues at coordinate 11,479,409 of JARGCV010000018.1, read as the reverse complement.
ACCGGCCCTTAGAAGGTCGCAGGGGGCCAAGCGCCCACCAAAACATCTAGGAGATTATGTGAAGTTTCTGTCAACACATGAGGAACCTTGCTATGATGTCACAGAATGAGGGGGTAACACTCAGTAAGAGTCTCATATACTATTATGATTTTGGATACATTTTATTTAAGTTAATAATTATTTTGTAAGGTGTTTGCCTGCATGCAGATCCGAGAATTTCCACTCTCCTTGCATTTGAATAATGCATCTGTGTCCCACTCTCCCTACATTTGAACAGGGCACCTGAGGTAAGCTAGGTGTGTTTTATATAGGGGGAGGGGTGTTGCGTCCTGAGCCTGCAAGAGCTGAAAGCAGGCTCAGAATTGTTGCAAATGGTCCTGGGCAATCCAAAAGCTGCCCAGGACCAGACAGGGTGGCGCCAGCCTTGTGCACATGCGCAAGGCACAAAAATGGTCAATTCATATTGGTTCACACTGTCCGGGTTTCAGGCACTATAAAAGACCTGCGTGCCTTTTGCTGCTTGCTTGGTTGTAGGAGAGAGTAATAAAGAGCTTGTTGTTTTCATCATATGTCTTCATCAATTGCCAACGAACCGAAAACACAACAATGATGATCTTGGATACTGACACCCCTATTGTACAATATTTCACTCTTTATATAAGAACATAAGAACATAAGAAGAGCCATGCTGAATCAGGCCGAAGCACATCGAGTCCAGCATTCTGTGTCACACAGTGGCCCACCAATTGTACATGGGGATCTTGAGCAGAAAGAGAAGGCAAAACCCTCCCTTTCCCTTGACCCCCAACAAATGGTACTCAAGGGAATCCTGCCTGCCTCAACCAACATAGAGGCGGCACATGGACATCCGTTTTAATAACCACCGATACACTTGGCATCCATGAATCTGTCTGACCCTGCCTTGAAGCTATCAAGGCTGACAGCTGTCACGACCTCTTCTGGAAGTGAATTCCATAAACCAACGACCCTCTGGGTGAAGAAATATTTCCCTTTATTTGTCCTCACTTTCTTACCTACGAGCTTTAGGGAGTGCCCCCTTGTCCTAGTATTGTGTGATAGAGAAAAGATTTTTTTCTCTATCCACCTTTTCTATCCCATGCATGATTTTATACACTTCGATCAAGTCACCCTTTAAACGCCGTCTTTCAAGGCTGAAGAGACCAAGGCGTTGCAATCTGGTTTCATAAGGGAGGTGCTCCATTTCCTTGATCATTCTTGTTGCCCTTTTTTGCACCTTTTCTTTCTTCTAACTTCTCTGAATCAGTTACTACCGGTATCTGTCCATTGGTGTCCTTTAGAATACCAATTCAAGATTGGAATTCCTTCTGAATACAGACACCTTTTGGAAGATTTTCCTTGTCTTTTCATGTCTGTTTTCATCTTCAATGTCTTTACAGATATCACTACAAAGCAACTCCATTTCTTTTTTGTTTTTCATGTCTGATTAGTAAACAAAGTGATCTACATACTGAAAATGTCTAATCTCAGTCTACCTCAATTCACTGATACCTAAGATGTCAATTATTATCATTTATATTTTAATTAACATGTTTACCTTCTGATTTATGAAGTAAATAAAATGGAAAAATGTGTCCGTGAATGAAATGGAATTAAATGACATAGTCATATCAAAAATTATTTTCCTGACAGTTATAAAATAGTTTTTTGCTTTAAATTATAATAAAATATTGAATTTATTTAGTAATATGTATTTTTAAAAAACTTTCCTCCTTTGAAGATGTGCAGAACTTGCTATTTTCCTAATGACATTATTTGAAAAAATATTTTATACTTCTTACTGCTGAATAATATTTAAGTAAAGCTAGAGTTGTGTACACAAAACATCTCTTAAAACAGCGGTTCTCAACCTATGGGTCGCGACCCCATTTGGGGTCGAATGACCATTTCGCGGGGGTCGCCGAACACCGCGGTCCGCCATTTTTTTGTTTTTTTTGTCGCGCGCGTGCCGCGCATGCGCGGTTCGGGCCGTCACGCGTGCACCATGCATGCGCAGATCGGCCCATCATGGTCTGCCATTTTGGGTTTTTTTTGTTTGTTTTCGTCGTGCACGCCACACATGCGTAGTTCGGGCCGTCACGCACACACCGCGCATGCGCAGATCGGCCCATTGTGTTTCGCCATTTTGTTTTTGCTTTTTTTGTCGTGCGCGCACCGCGCATGCGCGGATTGGTCCGTCGCGCGTGCGCACGTGCGTGCCGGGGTCGTGCCGAGCATGGACGGGGCAAGTGGGGTCTCAACCTGAAAAAGGTTGAGAACCACTGTCTTAAAACATCTCATTGTATTTGTGAATATCAATATCTTACAAAACCTCTGAGATGCCTCCCCATAATTAGGAACTGCTTAATGTGCCCTTGTAAGAAAAACATTGACAGCAAGCTGAATTAACCCTGAGTGATGACAGGGAGAAGATTCAGTCAGGAACCTGTGGCCCAGTAAACCAAACTGTTTCTATTCAGTAACTATCACAAGGACAGTATGGTAATAACTGGGAGGACTGACATATTGCTAGTATGCTGGCTTAGTAAGAATGGATAAATAATAAGGTCACATGGATGAGTTTATCTAAAATATTCCAACATCATGCTGTAATTTCCACTGGATTTTTTTTTTGTCTTGCCTTTGCCATGTAGTGAGCCAAAGATATATAAGCTCTGTTCTGCTTTTGTTCATGGCCACTCAGAAAAGTATCAGAAGTTTCCTGGGGGTCCAGTAAATACTGTATTATTGATTACATGAAAGTAAAATTATGCTGCACCTTCAAAGTGATATGGTTGCTTCAGGTAAACCACATGAGCTAGGTTTTGGACATAACATTTTTTTAAAAAATTACATTTGTATTATCCATAATACCATGAACATAGCTTATTTCCCAAAACATGATGGTTCATCACATCAACAACAGTTAAATGGTTGAACAATGCAGCTAGTTAATCACATCAGCAGCAGCCAAAATAAAGATATGTGCTTCATGGTAACGTTGCATGATTTTATGAATTATTCTACTCACAGCTTTCCCTGTAATATGGGTTCATAGATATTTTCTTTATTGCATACTTTTAAAATGTATGCCTTTTAAATACACTACCCCTAATTTAATTATTTTTTTCTATAAGGTTTTTTTTTCCAAAATAGGTATTCACATTTGGGCAGTTGTGGCATTTTTGAATGACAGCTGAGGCAACACTTATTTTTTTTTCCATTGAGGTAGCCAACATGTTATATTATCAAAATTTAATACACAAGCAAAAGTTGTGTACTTTAATGTAATGTTGGTAGCATGGTAGGTTGCTGCCACAAAATGATCTCAGACAGTTCCATTCAAAAGCAACATCATATGCAACAAAGAAACTTGGCAGATTGAGATTAATAACTAGGTGATAAGCATGTATAGCCAAGTTCATTCATTTCACTTTCTAAACATATTGTGGTGTTTTTATTCATGATTTTACAATCATCTCCATTATTCAAAATAGGTTCAGAGCCAGGTCTGTGAAAGAGGCATGAAGCACATTAATAGCAGATTTTAATTACCCCAACATATGTTGGAATATAAACTCTGCCAAGCATAGTCCTTTCAGGAAATTCCTGAGTTTTTTCTCCTTCAGAGAGAGGAGGAAGACAGATGTTGAAAGTTCTTTAAAAAGAAGATCCTAAAAGCACAATTGCAAAAAGTTCCAAAAAAGAGTAAAAATAGAAGACAATGGAAGAAAACAATATGTTATACAAAAAAAAAAAATCCTATCGAGAATCTGAAGGAAAAAAAACCTGTATAGGACATAGGTTACAGGTAGTTCAGAATTAATTCCATGGTATCAGAAAAGCTAATGTTCAGAATGAGCTGAGGCTGGTTGGCAAAGCTGATTAAAAAGAGCTTCTTATAAGAAGAGGAAACTAGCGTATCAGTCTTTTAATGAAGGTAACGTTAATTCTTTAAAGAAAGAAAACAAAGAAAAGGCAGAACTACTACTGTGAGGAGTAGGACGAAGAGACAGGACTGAAATTCAAGGTAAATTGAAACATATTATGAGTCTAGCGCGAGCAAGAAATGGTGAAGCAGATTTTATTACTATAAGAGAAAAAAGGTTTATTTATAGGAAATATATTATAAACCTGGGAAGAAAGGCAGAAGGAACCGACCTCATATTAGCAATCTTGCAGATAAAAAAATCAGGCTTAGTACTAAAGAAAGAGAGGACAAAGTAAACTGTTACCTATATTATTGTCCTCTTCTGATCATAGATAATGAGATGTTAAAGAAACAATGCCAATGGATTTGGACCCCCAACTCCCTTTCTCATTGGATCCAAAATTTTCATCATCTCTTGAAGATTCCTAATGAGTTAATCTGCCAGCTTCTCTTGAAAAATATTTTAATTCAACATAAGGAGGCTCTAGGTCAGTGTTTCTCATTGCTGGCTGTGGAATTCTGGGAGTTGAAGTCCACATGCCTTAAAATTGTCAAGATTGAGAAACACTGCTCTAGGTACTTAAGTATTAGACTTTACCTATGTCTATCATGTACTCCTGTGAATAAATCTCCTTTCAGTTATAGTTGTAAAACCTGATTCACTAATCATTGCTCAGGACAGTATCCTGTTCTTAGAAGACTTCAACTTCAAACAGAAATAACTTTTTAAAGAAACTGAAATCTCCAGAGCCCGATTAATCATTTTCAAAAATACAGAAGATGGTCTGGGCAAGTCTTAATTTTCCATTTTTAAGGATAAAATGACAGACAACTGAAGGCAGAAAAATATTACTCTTATGTTTTATAGCAGAGGAATAGAGAAGCAATGAAACAGACATCAGAACAGTTTCTAGAATAATTCATAAACAAACTGAGTAATAAGCACCTTGAAAGCAATATAATAATTAGGTATGGATTAGGCATAACAAGTTTTGCCAAATCCATCTTATCTCAATTTTTGATTGGATGATTTGCTTAGCAGATTGTGGGAATCCTGTAAATGGAATTTCAGTAAAGCATTTGACAAACTAGCCATGGCATTCTGATTAACAAGCTAGTTAAGTGCTGGCTGGATGGCATGACAACTAAGTGAAAACACAGCTGGATAGAAAATTGTACTCAAAGTGTATTCATTAAAACTTTTTCATCAGACTGGTGGAGTGAACCTAATACTATACCACAAGGGTGAAGTAGTCTTCTGTATTTTTTAATTAATAACTTGAATGAGAATATGGGGGAATGTTTGTCATATTTGCATATAATAGGGTAGACAGCTCATACTTCAGAAGTCAAAAAGAAAATTCAAAATGTTCAGGTTAAAGGAATGGACTGATTCCCATTTCAGTTCAGTTCAATGAATATATTCAAGTGAAAATATCTATCAGGGATGTATTAATTTATATTATTGCACTGAACTGATTTTATAAATTTGGCTCAGTTTGGAAGCAACTTTGAAATCCTGCCATGTTTTGAACTATTTGGATTTTACATTCTTCAAAAATAGTTTCATATCCAAGCTAGATATAATTAAGATATATAAGCAGCTATGCAAAAAAAAAATATTTTAAAAAGTGCCATATAAATTCTTATCTGAATAAAGCACTAAAGAAATCCAACCATTATTTGAGTATCCAGGACCATGGCTGAATTCAAAAATATTGCCAAATTCTGAAATCATCAGTCAAATGTTATGTCATCTACAGTAAAACAGCCCAAATATTCCCACACAAGAAGTATTTGTCTGAATATTCCCACACAAGACGCATTTCTGACTCATTACACAATTTATGTTTCTAATTCCAAGTAAATATAAAATAGCATGAAGATTAAATACTGAGGGAGACCAGTGAACAATAACCAGATAAAAGATTGGGCTACCATCCTTAAGAAAGAACAAGGGTTATTCCAGAACATTGTCTACTGCAAGATGGCATGAAACACCAATAACAGAATTCAGACGGAATATTTCTCAAACCCACGTCTGATTCTAAGTGTCCAGAAAATGGCCTAATATTCACCTGATGCTTTAATATGATTTCTATATTGGTTCAATTACAAAAACAAACACCAATTTCTAGTTTAGTTTTTTTCTTCAATTCCCTGATTATTCTGCTCCTGGGTTGAGAAAATGCAATTGTCTAATTTGGTTGAGTTCAGTCTTTCAGCGGTTGATTAAAAACGAAATGCTTCTCTGAGAATCTGGCAGAGGTTGTACCTCGTGTGAATATCCCACAGAAATAGTGCCAAAAACTACTGTTTCTACTCTCTTCTGCATCTGCCAGATCCTGTGAGAAAAATAATTGGCAGTATGGAACTTTACAAGACCTTTACAGACATTCTTGATGGTAAATGACACTGCAGGGAAGCATGAAGATTGTGTCTGAAAATTTCCATAATAAACATACGCTCTGAAAGTAAAAAGACATGGAGTTTTGTTTTGTTTCTGTTTTGTTATCTGTCACGCTGGGAGACTTAACAAGAAATATCAGCTCAGTTCCTGAGTACATGCTTTGCATTCAAAAGATCACATATTCAATCCTGGGCATAGTGTTAGGAAAAAGGGGATCTGACATCCTAGAAAACTACCATGAGTCAATATAGACCACAGATAAGCTATTCAATATACATGGGAACTAGGGGTCCAACTGAAGGGTTTTTTAAATCTCTAAAATCAAGATTTTCACATGAAAATATACTGAGATCTTGTGGGATTTCGTGAGATTCAATCATTTTATAACAGAATTTACAAGATTTCAACTGTGATCTTGTATGTTTTCAGATGTTTAATATAAAATAGCATAATGGTATTAGAATGCTAAAAAGAAATTGCTGATTCCTGCTACAGATGATGATTTTTCTTTTCATAAAGCAGTTTCCCATCTCTTACATTTTATCTTTATCAGACATCTTCACTATTACTATGTTCCAGAAAACTAGAATTGTGCTGTTATCAGGAGGCTGGATCCTTAAACATCTTTTGAAATTCCTTGAAATTTCTGAATACAATATAGAGCTAACTGATCTAGGCTGTAAAATGTGTTCATTAAATAGGAGCAAAGAGATACAGGCTAGTACTCACGCTTTGCTGCTATTATCCAGATTTTTTAAATCTGGTAGCCCTAATACCATAAAGTTTGTTCATTTGTCTGAATTCATTAAAAACAGGATATTCTCATTTAAAGTAGTTTTAAGTGCACTTTTTTTACCTTGTTGGTGGCAACAGACTTACAAATGTCCTGACTTAGCTCTTTTTTATGATATACAAATATACATTCTGTATTTGAGAAGAAGGAAGAAGAAAGGCTGATAAGATGAGAGGTTATATGTCATTTCTGGATTAAGTAATAGAATATGTATCTCATTCATGATTTCACACATAGCATTAACAAGGATTACCTTGTGGCAGTAAGGGGAGTAAAAGTGGCAGTAGTTCTCTGCTGTTACAGAGCGTGCAGATTGCTCCTGCCCATCCCAGGTCTTATTTAGGAAGTCCCTCAAGAACTGGTTATGTCAACAGGCCTGGGGATGTTTGGAAACTGGAATATTATTAGATGACTCTTCTGTGATTAATATTCTTGCTCTCTCCGTGGATTTATATATTTAAAATTTTGGGATAATATTATCATTTAATAATTTTTAAATGTATGTGTTGTTTAATTCAAAATCAGTTTATGTGAGGTCAATGGTCATATAAATGTCATTAATAAATTAATAAATAAATTGATACCAACAGAGAGGGGTAGGCAATTAATTTTCCCAAGAGGCCACAGGAGAAACTGGGACTGTTGTGGAGTGCCATTGCTGCTGCCCTGCCCCACCAATGCTGCCTCCCCACCTCTGCCAATGCTGTCTTTCCCCCTCCTCCAACGTTGCGCCACTGGCTTGCCCCCTCACTGAAGTCAATCTGCCCTGACCCTGCTGCCACCAAACCCTCCATTGATGCAGCCCAGGCCCCTCTGCTGATGACCCATCCCCACCTCTGACTCCCCACTGCTGATATCCACCTCATGCCATCAATGCTGCCGACACCACAGGCTGGACTGGAACTAATGCATAGGTTGTAAAATGCCCAGGTCTGGACAAAGACAAGATCATAGTCCAATCTTGGGCTGCAAGCAATAGTTACAGTATTTGTAGAAAGATTTAAAGAATCAGCAGCAAAACACTGCTACAGCTCTAGTTAAGGTCAAAGCACCCAAATTCTAAAATTCAGGATACAAAGAATTTACAATTAAGCTGTTAATAGACATAAAGCCATAGAAGGATTTTTATCTCAGAAGGTTTGGCTTCTACCACTGTGTAGTAACTTGTTCTGCACAGATGGCATATTATTGCTGATCTACTTAAGTGCACCAGACTACTCAGGAGTAACAAGCCACTATTTGCATGATACTCTGCCAAGCAATCTTGCACTTCTCAGTTCACAACTGGAATTGTGAACAGGATGAAAATCTACAACAAAATGGTACCAGAGCAACCTGCCCACCTAACTAGAGAATAAATGGGAGAACAGACGCTGTCAAGATGCATTAAAAAAAGTTGCATAAAGAATGTGAATCAGAGGGTAATGGAAGATAAAGCACACCTAGTGACATCATCCTATCTTGATAACATCTCAGAAAGTCCAATTTGGGTCATCCTGTACTAAAGTTAATTCCCATGCTTAGAATTATAAGGGAATGAAAAAATTTAAAAGGTAATACAGTAATGCCTCTGTATACAGTAAATCTATGGTAAATCTGCTCTTGAAAATTGTAAATGGTTCTGGTTACCATGCTTAAAAAAGAACATTGCACAGCTAAATAACAGGCAAAAATACAACCCAAATGATTAAGATAGAACAGCTCGTCATGGAAAGACTGTACTATGTTGGAACAATTTTAAGTTTTATGTTTTATCAAATAGATTGCCCAGATTCATCTGAGTAGGTATTATTTAAAAACTGTAAAATAGATAAATGTTATCTTAAAGTGATGGTGGCCAGGAAATTAATCAAGGAGAGAAGCAACCTAGAACTAAAGAGAAACTTCCTGACAATTAGAACAATTAACCAGTGGAACAACCTGCCTCCAGAAGTGGTGAATGCTCCAACAAGTCATAAAGGGACCATAGTTCCCCCATGCTGGCTCAGGAATTCTGGGAGTTGAAGTCCATGAGTCATAAAAGAGCCAAGGTTGCCTACCCCTAGTATAGGGGGTTAGACTAGAAGGCTTTCAAGCTCCCTAACAGACCTATGATTCTATTCTATTATTCTAAATACATGCAGATTGCCAAGCACCCAAATTTGGGTCAGGTGACTGCAGGAACACTGTGACAATTGTAAATGTGGGGACTGATAGTAAGTCACCGTTTTCAGTGCCCTAAGTTTGGTCGCTGAACAAAGGGTTGTAAGTCAACCACTACCAATAACTGCAAATCTAACAATTGGTTGGATGCATTCCCTGATTATACCAAGGCTCTGATGGATTATGGGTTTCCTGATGGAAGGCAGCAGGGAGGAAAAAAGAGAGAAGGAGCACTGGAGGGGTTAGCCAATGGTTCTTCCTAAGAAAATACCGCACAGGTAGTTCTCAACTAGAACTAAGGAGAAACCTCCTGACAGTTAGAACAATTAACCAGTGGAACAACCTGCCTCCAGAAGCGGTGAAAGCTCCAACACTGGAAGTTAAGAAGAGACTGGAAGCCATTTGTCTGAAATGGTATAGGGCAGCGGTTCTCAATCTGTGGGTCACGACCCTTTTGGGGGTCGCATGAGCCTTTCACAGGGGTCGCCTAAGACCATTGTAAAACACATATTTCCGATGGTCTTAGGCAGGGCTTGTCAACCGCCTTCTCTCCCTTCCCCCCATCCACTCCACCTCACTTGTTTGTGGAAAATATGCTGCTTGGCGGAAGTCTGCACGAACTCTACCAAATGTGCCCTGCAGGGGACGTATGAAGAGCGCAGGTGCAGAGCAAGGCCCCGCCCTCCCCAGAGACTCATTGTGCAGCAACCGGATTGACTTCTTCTTGTGCACGCAGGTCAGCGAAGGGGAGGTCGCCGCAGCACCCAACTCCTGCACCCGTCAGCTGACGACCACCAAACTTGCGCTTGTCAGCCGGGACATCTGGCGATGGCCGCCGGTCTCCTTTGCCACTCCACCCATCCTTGACTCCTCCTCTGCCTGTTCATGTCGAGCCTGGCTGGGGCTTGACAAGGAGAGAGGGAGGGAAGGAGGAAGGGACTCCTCCTCCTCTCCTAAGATTCAACGCATGTTCGGCTTCCCAAGAGCTCCATAATCCTCACGAAAGCGGGGGGGAGAGAAAAGCAAAGGGGGTGAGAAAGCTCGCGGCGGGCTGGAAGGAGCACCTGTCAGCGTTGGTGATGAGAAATTCCCCACAAACCCAGGGAGGGGGTGGAGAAAAGGAGCCCCCTTTGGGAGGAAACCAACACATTCTTCTCCTTGGCTTTGCACTCTTCTGTTCCTCGGCAGCCGGGCTGCCAAGCCTCTCCTGGCTGGAACTTCCTTTCCTTCCCTCCCTCTTGGTCTCTTCCTCCTTCCCTCCCTCTCCCATTGTCCCTTCCTTCCTTCCTTTCCTTCGACTCCCTCTTTGTCCCTCCTTCCCTCCCTCTTTCCCCTTGTCCCTTCCGTCTTTCCTTCTTTCCCTCTTGTCCAGGATCAGGGCGAGCCTCTACAGCTGATCCGCACTTCTGCAACTGTAGCTGCTCTCCTTGGCTCCTGCCCAGCAAACTTGCTTGAGCTTTGCTAGAAAACATGCTTTGCTAATTTAGCAGAAGCGCAAATCAGCTGTAGCCCGGCGCTGATCCTGGAGCTTCTGCTAACTTAGCAATGGCATGTCTTTTGGCAAAGCTGAGCAAGTGAGCTGGGCGGAGCTCTCTGCCTGTGCACAGGCAGGTTTGCCGGCAGCAAAGCCCCCAGCCATGCTGGCAGCCTATCCCCCTCCCCTTATCCCTTCCTGGGCATGGAGGGGGGAGGAAGGAAGGGATGAAAAGGGAGGGAAGTAAGGAATAATGAGAGAGGGAAGGAAGGAAAGAACAATGGAAGGGAGGGAAGGAAGGAAGGGACAAAGAGGGAAGGAAGGAAGGAAGGAAGGAAGGAAGGAAGGAAGGAAGGAAGGAAGGAAGGAAGGGACAAGGGGAGAGAGGGAGGGAAAGAGGAAGAGACTAAGAGGGAGGGGAAGGAAAGGAAGGAAGGAAGCGACAATGGGAGAGAGGGAGGGAAGGAGGAAGACACTAAGGGAGGTGAAGGAAAGGAAGGAAAGAAGGGACAATGGGAGAGACGGAGGGAAGGAGGAAGAGACTAAGAAGGAGGTGAAGGAAAGGAAGGAAAGAAGGAAGGAAGGGACAATGGGAAAGGGAGGGAAGGAGGAAAACACTAAGGGAGGTGAAGGAAAGGAAGGAAAGAAGGAAGGAAGGGACAATGGGAGAGACGGAGGGAAGGAGGAAGAGACTAAGAAGGAGGTGAAGGAAAGGAAGGAAAGAAGGGACAATGGGAAAGAGGGAGGGAAGGAGGAAGAGACTAAGGGAGGGGAAGGAAAGGAAGGAAAGAAGGAAGGAAGGGACAATGGGAGAGAGGGAGGGAAGGAGGAAGAGACTAAGAAGGAGGTGAAGGAAAGAAGGAAGGAAGGGACAATGGGAGAGAGGGAGGGACGGAGGAAGACACTAAGGGAGGTGAAGGAAAGGAAGAAAAGAAGAAAGGGACAAGGGGAGGGAAGGAAGGAAGGCACCCACCCCAGTCCCATCCCAGAGACCCACAGATTCCTCCCCACAGGCACTCTGCAACCTGAGTGATCAGCTGGCCATACCCCTTGGCCATTGATCACGTGACCCTGGGACACTGTGAATGTCATAAGTATGAATCAGTTGTCAAGCATCTGAATGTAAATCACATGATCCTGGGGATGCTGCAACAATCATAAGTGTGAAAAATGATCATAATTCGCTTTTTCAGTGCTGTTGTAACTTCTAACAGTCACTAAGCGAATTGTTGTAAGTCGAGGGTTTCCTGCCTGAGCAGGGAGTTGGACTAGATGACCTCCAAGGTCCCTTCCAACTTTATTATTATTATTATTATTATTATTATTGTTGTTGTTGTTATTATTAGCACAACACAGACGCAATCATAATATAAAAAAATGTGGAGAGATATTTTACCTTTCCTAGTGTTAAACTTCAGACTTTTCACTGAAATTAAAATATGGCAGAACTGAAATATAGAGTGCTCTGCATCATAACTTGTTATGGTCACTAAATTTTATATGAGAGGGACTGGACAAATTAAATTCATAAAGGGTCTAGTTATCAGCACCTAGTAGTCTTAATGACTCCTTTTAAAAGCTGCTTCCATTTTGTTGCTTCTTGTTTGTATTTGTGAACATTAACTCAAGAATGTTGTACTAGACGAGCTGTGGGCCTGAGATAGCAGGATTTTTCTTATGGTCTTAACTAAAAAGGATTAGATGTATTGTTAAGTGTGAATGATGACTTCTTCATAAAGTTAGCATACAGTTAACTTCAGTTTTTACTACAATGGCTGTACTCTAGTTGTCAGACACACATGTGGAACTCAGTATGTTTTAGCATCCTGAAATCTAGATGGGCTGCCTGTCTTTAAATAAGAGATAATAATCTTGTACTTGATTTTATTCACTTCTGTTTGTCATGGCAGTGAGGCCCCAAAGGGCAGCACCTGGTCATTGTCACCCATTTAGCACTACCCAGGGAGCATGTGTAGCTTATGGAATGCTATGGACGCTGGTGATTTTTGCTCCCACTCCTCTGCACTGGTTACCAATACTTAGCAATATCATACTACCCCTCATTAGACAACAACAAGCTCTTATTCGGCTATGATCAATGATGCTGAACAGCAAGGCCTTCCCTATTCACCAGGACAATGCACAGCCCATCACAAGATTGAAATCCTGTAGGCTAGCTTGGAAAACAGACATTCACTTAATATCTACCCAATTTAAACCCAAAAATACCTGGAGTGAGGAATGATCCAAGGCAGCAGTTCTCAACCTTTTTTAGGTCGCGACCCCGATCTGTCAAGCACCGCGCATGCGCGGTGCTACCTCCTGCGCCGTGCATGCACGGTGCTGCCCCCTGCGCCGGCCGAGGCGTAGGCCGCCGCCCATTCAGGACAGCGGCAGGCAGGCCCAGGCGCTCCTGGGCGGCCGTGGCCACCAGCTGGCCCAGCCCAAGGGAGGTAAGCCAATCGCCAGGCCCCACGTGTGCCAAAAACTCTCCCTGTGCCCGCCGCTGCCCCGCTAGCCTTACCTTCGCTGCCGCGCATTTGGGGTGGCGGCAGGCAGGCCCAGGCGCTCCTGGGTGGCCGCAGCAAGCAGCAGCGACAGCACAGGGTGACCACCAGCTGGGCCACCAGCTGGCCCAGCCCAAGGGAGGTAAGGCACCTGCCGGGCCCCACTCGTGCCAGCTGCCCTCCCTGTGCCCGCTGGCCTCCCACCTCCCACCCCTGGCCCTCTTTTACTTACATTTTTAGTAGTTGCTCAGCAGGGAAGGGTGGAAAGTTCCAGACCACTTGCCTTCGCTGCAGACAACTTGCAGCACTGTTTGCAGACTCGGACTTTTGGCGGGCTCAGCAGGGCAGAGACAGCCTGGACAATTCCTATTGGCTTTTGAAAGCCAATAGAATTAGACTCTATTCAAGAGAGTCTATTCTATTGGCTTTCAAAAGCCAATAGAATAAGAGGGAGTAGCACAGCTAAGGAAAAGGGGAAAAAAATAGCGTAGTACAGCTAAGGAAAAGGGGGAAAATGGCGGACTGCATTGTTTGGCGACCCCGTGAAATGGTCGTTCGACTCCAAATGGGGTCGCGACCCACAGGTTGAGAACCGCTGATCTATTATCTTCTTTTGGCCTGACCATTACTGATCCCTCTACCAAACCATCTGGTTTTGACCTGCCTTGCTTTGTCTGGTTGAAATTGAATAGAATTAGGTGTGATACTGGAAGAAATGTCTCTGCCCTGTATCATTGGAGATGGAAAGATTTCCCCTTGTTGAGATTGTGGTGCTGATGTGCAAACTATTAAACATGTGCAAGATTGCCCATGCCATGTGCTCTCTGGTTACCTAGAAAATATGCTTGAAGCAATGCCACAGGCAATCGCCTGGAGCTGAATTGGACATCCAGTTATGAGGCCACTGCTATACCTCCATAGAAGTTTTATTTATAATTACATAGACTGTGTATATATGTTTACTTCTCTTCTTCCATGTTTTCATCATCCGTTAAATCATCATCATCATCATCATCATCTTGTATTACTTCTGTTGTTGAACAGAGTCTCTAATAACATTTATTAAGTTTATAATTATCACATAATTGCTTATATTGTGGCTACTTTTCCAACTGCTTTAGAAATCTTTCTTTTAATATAATTCAGACAAAATTGTAAACTGATATCCAAATTCCAAGGGATGGCTTGTTGTTTTCTGTTAGCCTCAAATGATATTGTTCTATTATATACAGGGAATAAAGTTTTAATAACTTGTTTTCATGTCAGAATATAAATGTCAAATACTTTACTGAACAGGAAATATTTGTACAGATATATTATTTCATAATAGTAATTTTTATTTTCAGTAACATGGCATTCTTTTTATCTGTTTTCATAAAATACATTTCAGGCACTAGAAACATCTTTAATTTTTTGATGGGCCAAAGACAAACAGAAGCATAAAATAATGTATTAGTACCATGCTACTATTAATTTTTCGTTCAAAAGAACGTTCAAACTTGTAATATGTGCATATTAAGTTGTTAACGCAAATGTTCACTGATTCTATGACTAATTATTACAAAGCAGAGCAATGTGAGAAATTCGATGTTTGAGATAGTTCAAGTGTACCCTCAGGGTAAGATATAAAAGAGCTCTGTTCAGAAACAACATGAAAGACAAAACGCAGTGAAATAGTGGCTGATGTTAGAAAGAGTAGAAAAGAAAGGGCAAAGGGGGGGGAATCAAGTTACTTGAGAAGTTAGGAAACTATAGCACATCACTTGGCTCTTTTAGAGACAAAAACAAAGCTTTAGTATTATATTAAATGAGGCCCAAAGCCATTATGAAAAGAAGAATGACATTATCAGTGCTATCTCAAATCATTCAGTGGATGAAGTGGTTCATTCTGATGGCAGATTCTGGGAAGCATCAGCAAGGTGATTGGAGAGAAGAAAAATCTATGTTCCTTTAGCTATCCTGAAGGCATCCCATCAGCAGCATTGATGAAAAAATCAGTGTTCAGTATAATTTGTTTATGTATAGAAAGAGGTTGGAACAAGGTCTACAGTAATCCAGTTGTGAAATCTGTAAAATCTATTCATGTAATATCTGCTAATCTTCACCTGGCCTGGGAAGTAAGTGTCTGATTCCAGGTAAAAAAGGATTGGAAAAACTAAAAGACTAGAAGCTCTTCCAAATGTTAGTAGCATCTGGGAAAAGACATGATACTTTTAATGCTATCTTATTTTATTTTATTTTTTTTAATTTCTCTTAGGCCTTAGTACAAGTATTTATTAATAAGTGAATACATTTTAAAGTATATTTGGTGCATTAAGTTTTCCATAAAGTGATGACAATAATTATAATCATATAACAATTCATTGCGTTTTCCAAAAGATAATTTCAGGATGGAATAGAGAACCTCAGGGGGGCAGAAAACAGCAAAAGTATGTGCAATGAATCAGATTTTATGCAAAAATCTAAGGATTGTTATGTTAAGTAAGATTGCATCTTACTTTGGCTTCCTATGCAACTGTAATATAATTGCTGAGTTTTAACTACTACAACATTATTTACTAATTTCTAATATTACCTTATCTAGGTAATATTAACATCTAATATTACTTTAGCAAGTAAGTAAAATTAAAATTGCAAATACAAGTAAAACATCATGTACAGGAATAATCTGAATCTCTTTTTACTTGTTATAAAATAAATATATGCCCATTGATAATCAAAACACTGAAAGGGACCAAAATGTGTCAGCTACAATGCATTTATGTTTTCCAAGTTAATGTGTAACACTAAACCTAGGTTCCACGTTGAGAATTTTTTTAACATCACTTAGACATGGAGATACAGAGAAAGTATACAAATCTAAATTGATCAGATTATTTCTTCTATACAGCTCAGAAATCATGTTGAAATATAAATTTGATATTGTCTATGTCACATTTTCACACTTTTACATTTGATAATAAAAGAGATATGTCCTGCACATGGCAATTTGAATGAAATATAGGATAGGATAGGAAACTGATAAACAAATGGATCAGTTCAAACTTAGCAGACTTAAATAATAACAAACTCCATCAGTTGCCATTTGCCCTACAAGGGATAAAAGACTACTGATATTTACAACAAACCAGCACTTTACTGCAGCTGGGTTTTTTTTTAAGTTTGAAAATCGAATAAGGGATTGGCCCCAATCTAACCACAGCCTCACAATACTAAGTTCAAAGTTAAGTCATCCTCCCATTACATATTAAATTACACACCAGACACAAGTTTCTAACCTTTGCCCTCTTGTCTGCCCTTTACTCACTTCTTTCTGTTATACTGGAACACGCTTTTAAGAGGACAAAGTACTGTAATGCTCCTTTCAGTTGCTACTGTAACTCAACTGTCTCCAAAATTCTTGTAATGAATTGAGCACATCTGCCACTTTGTTCAGAGATTTTTATCCCTATACAGTTACTATCAAATGAAAAGATGAGTAAGCTAGAATATTTTTCTGATTAAGGCCCACTGAATTCAGTTAGATTCTTGTCTGAATAAATTGCATAGAATTGCTCTTTTAGATCAAGAAAATGGTTCAAGGAAAGGAATCCTACACCACTGCTGACATTTTAGCAAAATTGAATTTTGTATTAACAGATATGATTACATGAATTTGACTCTGACCTACAAACAGAATTCAAAAGTGACAATACTAAATTCTTACTGAGAAAAAAGTAGTTATTTAAAATGTATTCATAAAATAGACAAGCTATGCTGAACGGTAACATGTAAAGATAACAAAAGGGTTAAAGTATTTCAAAACCATGTTTTGATTACTCTTTCCTTCTACCAGCCTATATACTTCCTACATTCAGAAGTAATAAGTCCTGTTATGAAGTCAACATGGATACTTCTTTCCACTGGTGGATTCCTCTCTGGAATAACATCTATGGGTATAACATTTAGTTGTAATGATTTTATAATTAATAATAATGGGGTTTTTTGTGATAGGTAAAATATTCAGTTTGAAAAAAACAATGGCACCAGCTGATTTTGAACCCTCTGATGATAGGAATATACATGAATTTATGAACAAACAAAAATTTCATTTCAAATTGGGTTATAGTTCTAATATGTTAGAACAAGCATCTGATTTAAGTTCAATCCTGCTTCGTTTGTAGATTGGGATATACCTTTTCCTATTTTTTTAATCAGCACAATTGTTTGAACATTAAATCCACAATATGAATAAATTCCAGATATTCATAGAGACTTCCCAGCATTTCTTCTCATTATCTTTTATTTGTTTTTTGAGCAAAATATCCTGTACTTCTTAAGAAAAAACTATGATAAAGGATATCTTATAAAGTGGCAGTAACAAATGGAAGTGTTATAAAATTATGCAAGCTAAATATGTCCTTTCATTTTGGAATCACTAGACAAAATAAAATTTGGAGCAATACAATGCAATAAAAACAGTTTCTCGTTTCTCCTTTTGTCTGCTATGGTTAAATGGACGCATGCCTGGCAGCCTAGGGCCTAGGCCTCTTGCTTACAAAATCTTGCTTTCACAGTGTGTGAACAAAGCTGTATTTTCTATCCTGAAGTGCCCTACAAAAGTAATTTTTGAAAAAAAAAGATTTCAAGTCAGCTGCAATTGGTATGCAAATTTTTTTATAAGGGATCACTAAAATCCCAGGGGGTTTTCAGCTTAGGAATCAGCAACAACACTTCTTCCTCATAATTCTGTTTTGTAAATGGACAAAATTTGCATTGTTGAACCTGATGAAACTGGCATCAAGAGGAAATGGAAAGGAAAGATAGGAAGAATAAAATAAGCTTAAATCCAGCATAAATGATACAGGAAACATAAAAGGCCGGTCTCCAGATAGTCAGAAAATAATGCATTTTTAGTTTTAGACTGAGTGGAGGACTACATATGCTTACTTGAAGCATTTTTGCTGAATTCAATAATAAAGCCATGATTTCACTAATAAAAATACTGAAAAAATTCTATAATGTCACCAAGAAAGATATACAATTAAATAAAAATCAGAAATGTTTATTTTCTGCCTGAAACTTTTTGCAGCCAGTAAAACACTGTTTTATAGTATAGCTTTTAACAGCATTATAGAATGTTGTTACTATTACACACTATTCTAAAAACAAATTTTAGGACTATGTCCCCGGGAAAAAAATTGCTTTACACATTATATACAGTTTAAGGGAGAGCAAAATTACTAATCAACTAACCAATTTGCCAACAGAGTATTTTAGTTCCCATGTATTAATATATTAATAGATGTATTAATGTATTAATCATGCAAAGAATAAAAATAAAATTTCATCTTCCAAAAAATAGATAGACCTCAGTTATTTCAAATTATAAGAAGAAAAGGTGAAAACAGTTTTTTGTGTATGCAAAATAAAAATGTACCATACAAATAAGTGGTTTCAACATCATTCTTAATGACATACACCACTTTTTGAAGCCAATATATCATAATTTTGTCACCGGTGTATTAGCTGTTGTTAACAGCATTAATACTGTAACAAACAACACTGAAGAATAAATATATGATGAATGTATTTAAAAAAATCAATAGATACAAATTACAATAATAACAATAACAACAATAACAATAACAACAACAAAAACAACAACAACAATAACAACAACGACAACGACAATGACAACGACAACAACAACAACAACAACAACAACAACAATAATAATAATAATAATAATAATAATAATAATAATAATAGTAGTAGTAGTAGTAAAGTTGGAAGTGACCTTGGAGGTCACCTAGTCCAACCCCCTGCTCAGGCAGGAAACCCTATACCATTTTGGACAAATAACTCAGTGATAAAAATACTTTTAAACCAATGATGCTGGAAAATATGCTTTTTGTGTGCCTATCAAATGAACTAGGCAGGAACATCTTCAAAGGATGGGTTTCATAAACAGACATTTTCTTAGAGTCAGGCTTCAATCAGTCTTTCCCAATCTGGGTGTGCTTCTGTCTACCACTCCTAGAATTCCTAGCTAGAATGGTCATGGCTCAGCATTCTGGGAGTTGAAATCCTCATAGTTGAAGGACATACATATTGAGAAAGGCTGTCCTAAGACATTTACAGCTTAAAACACAAAGTAGCATAGCAGAGAAAACAAACTTTTAGTGTAAAGATTATGTTGTTTGGTCACCATCTATTAATTAGCAGTTTGTTAAATCATAAACTATATCAAATAAACTTTTCAGGATTATCAAAAAATAAATGCTCCAAACAGAACATACTATAGTCTGGTCTTGATGAACCAAAGCATGGATAAATGTTAGCAAATGTGATTGTCTCAGGAATACTGCAAGCAATATATTAAATACTCTTTAATATATTTTGATATCTGAAAATGCATGGATAATCAGAAATACCTACAAGTTTGCAAACATGATCTTCCAAGAGGAGTGAAATTCCTTTTGGAACAATTTTAATCACAGATTTTCTTTCAACTGACCAATAATATCACTCTCTTATTACAATTTGTTCTATTTCATTCCGCACACTGTTTAATCAAGGCAATATTTTCTGGTGTCTTAGAGTTGCTTCTTTTAAGGATATTATTATTGTTTTGATCCTTTTGATCTTGTCTCCTGATGACTATATGAACAGATCCATGATTTTTTCTTGGGAACATTTCAAAAGTGGCTTGCCAATGCCTTCTTGCCAGGGCTGAGAGAGAATTGCTGACCCAAAGCTATTCGGCTGGCTTTTCTGCCTAGGAGAAAACATGAACTCCCTGTTCCTAGTCTAGCACCTTTTGTGTATGTGCCTTCAAGTCAGTATTGATTTTTGGCAATTGCCTGGGCAACTCCCTGCTGTCTTCTTAGCAAGATTTCAGAAATAACTTGCCATTGTCCTCTTCCTATGGCCAAGACAGAGTGGCAATCCAACTGATTTTGTGCCTTAGGTGGGACTAGAACTCACAGTTCCCCTTTATAACCTGGTCTTTTTGACTACTATAGCAAACAATACCTTTTACACCTCACCAGGCTGGTCTTCCTTTAAGGATAAGAAGTCATTAATTATGAGGTCAACTCCACCTTAGTACAGCTTGATAAAGCTTGAATTAATAACTTCTTGTTAGCCTAGTCATCTTTGCTTTCTTTCAAGCTTGCTGCCAGGTACCATGGAAATGTGGGGTGGGGGAAGCAATGGATATTTGGGAGGGGAAGCGTGCAGGACGTGAAACCGGAATTTCTGAGAAGCAATGGGGAGGTCTGGACTCAAAGAGGCCAGTTTGGGTTGTTTAACGTGTTCAAGGAAAACTGTCCTAGGATCGGCAGGCACAAAGGAGGAGCGATGCACCTGAATCAGAGACATTCCCAAAACATCTTCCTGGCCAGTGATTGAACTCTGGTTTCCTGGCTCCTGGGGGAGTGGGCTCTGAGGTTAGTTTCAATTTGTTTCTTCACAGGTGTTTTGCTTCAGACCTTGCCTGACTTTTGCTGCAATTACCGTAATTCTTTTCTCTGAATCTATGGAGTCAAGGGTTTTCTTTTCTAGAGATTGATTGGAGGCAGCCTTCTTCTCTTCAAGTTCTCTGATTCTTTAAAACTTGCACAGTAAAAATAGAACAACTGGGCAATTTACTACCACATCAATCTTACAACCTTTAGAGTGAACTCTAGTTATATAAAAATAACTTTTAGCAGAAAGCTTGAAACCTGGGCATGGAAATTGGGTTTAAGTCCATTACCTGCTGATATTCTGCTAGAATTTTGACAGGAGGTATTTCCAAAATGGAAGAGATCAAATTATTTAATCGTTTATGTTTAAAACATTTTTTCTGTGATTCAGATGTTCTCTCCATTTAATTTGTTAAAAATATACTATATGATAAAGCAATGTTGATATTTAATAAGTTGACAACAAGACAGACAATATCACATGTGATCCATTCTATACCTTTGGAAGTGATATCTCAAATGCTGAAGAACTATAGCACAACAGTGTTTTAATCTCCTTGCAAAGGAGAGCAACAGAACAGACAGAATAGAAAGACTGACAGCAACAGATGCAGACTTACCACTTGAACAGTTGGGTCCACCCCAGCCAGGCTCACACTGACAGGTGTTTGGAGCAATGCAACGGCCATGAATGCATTTATCAATACAGTGAGCTGTCAAAGAAACAGGGTGAATAAACAGATAATGAAAAATCAGGAAGAATAAAAATATTGAAGGTGTGAGGACAAGTCTCTTTTTTGCAACCTAGCCATTTCCAGTTTCCTCTTAAAAACAAGAGGCTAGGTTTTTCAAATCTTATGTGCATTTGTCCTCTATGTGTCTTTATTCATATTCAATTATCCATCTGTACACATTTATTGTAATTGTCCTACTTCGAAATAGTTTGCTATTTTTGTCTTCAAATTTCAGCTTTCAAGATAAACATGGTAACCAAATCCTATCCCATATTGGATTAAAATGTAACAAAACAAAAAGAAGTAAGAAAAGTAACATTTAACCTGGTAAATAGAGACTTCAGTGATGAAAAACAAAGAATAGGCATTAACTAATATTAGCATTTTGTACAGTAAGATTTTTTTGAAATCTAAATTTCATATTTACTAAATATCATTAATACAGAGTTTTCTAATCAAGCATTGAATTTATAATCATTACCTTAACGATTACCATTCCTAAGATAAAAATGCATCCAAAGAAATGTCCTTCCCTTTTTTCTTTATATCCTACTAAATTAATGTCAAATCTATACTCTGTACAAAAGACAGTTACTTGGTAACTAATCTTAAACAGGAACTTCTGAAAATGGTTGCATTTCAAATTATATTAGGTAAATGTCTGCAAACAGTGAATGTGAACAGCTTCCTATCCCCTCCCTTTTCTATTTTATCATCACCTCTTTCGTTCTTTGATCATTTATCTAAAATAATACAAATATATATTAATAATGTTTCTTACACCGTGGGAATCTGAGACTGTAGTAGTAATAACTTAAGTAATTTGTTAAATTTTGGCACAACTGCCAAGAAGTAAATCATAGATTAGAAGCAACTACATATAGTGCTACACTATTCCTGGTTGTTTAACAACCGTTTGTGGTCACAATAGCCCTGGAAACAGATGCCTTACACTGCAGGGGTTCTCAACCTTGGCAACTTTAAGACTTGTGGACTTCAACTCCCAGAATTCCTCAGCTTTGCTGGCTGAAGAATTCTGGGAGTTGAAGTCCACAAGTCTTAAAGTTGCCAAGGTTGAGAACCCCTGCCTTACAGTCTATAACGCACTCCCAACCATTGTAATATGACATACCAATTGCCCTGGTCACATGATTCCATTTCAGATACTTGGCAAACTGTTCATATTTACAACTGGTTGCCAAATGCTCTGTGATCATGTAATCACCATTTGCAATCTTGTCTATTGGCTTCCCTAGAAAGACAATGGGAAAGCCCACAGGGAAGGTTGCAAGCAGAGGGATGTTGGATTTGGTGTCCAGTGTCCTAGTGTACCAAGGGATTTCTCCTACCCCCTCCCCCCACAACAAGCAGAAATCCTCCCATGCTCTGGAGAAACCAGATCTCAAATCTGGCAAAAAGGCCTGCATTCTAAGCCTTCCAGAATAATGATATTCGCTAGTGATTTTGCCAGATTGGAAGTCCATTCTTCCAACATGTGATGAAATTTTCAAGGGAATGGACTTCCACTTGCTATCAAATGCTCTCATTCTTCAATCATTCTCCCTAGTGCAGCAAGGAGAGTGTCGGCCTCCTGGGTATTTTTTGAACATAAAAAGATGTGTTTTTATCATAATTTTCCAACACATTTAAGAATAACCATAACTCTAAACCTAAATTTAAAAATGTGTTAGAATGATGTTAATCTTCTTTAAGGAGTAATATCTTAAGATCTTAAGAAAATATAACATGACACCACTCATTTACTAAATTTGAAGTTACGGAAAAAAACTTCTAATGAGCAACCATTGTCCAATAATATTTGTCTCTCTTGTTTCAGACAGATGCCTAATCTCTATAGATTAATAATAGTTGATAATTTGTGAGGAAAAAATAAGCATATGTTGTTCTTTTGTAAGATTTCTAGTGCAAGATTTATAATTTAGGGAGGGGTTTTTTGTATTTTAGAAACAAAGACTTATAAAATGGCTGTTGTGTAGGACACAGCTAATAGAAAATATCCATGAGATTGCTAACTGATCTACTGTCTAATGTTTCAACATTTTTTCCACTATTGCAGTATTTTGTAGAACAAACTTTATCTGGCAAGATGAAGATGGTATCTAAAGAGGTATCAAAATTGGTCTGACAGACCAATATCACTTAGAAAGAGATATTTCATTAGATCTACAAAAGAAACTAGGTGAGGTTTTAAAATGTAAAAGGGGAATACAAATGACAAACCAAAAGAGTAAAATGAATATTTTTTTTCTATAGGGTTTACAAAAGAGGCTTGTTAAAGCCTTGAAGAACTCTGTGAAAAAAGACAAAGAAGAAATTAAGAGAAATCAAATCTTATGACAATATTTGAATGAAATAAAGCTTAGACTGATAGAAGTAAAAGGAAGGAATATAAGGATGGTTTATTTGATCCAAGTTAAAACACGACATGTTGTTAGTTCTGGCAATCCTTTAGTACTTTCAGCTGACATCATAAGTTAAACGATGTTGCTTTAGGGAGTTGTTTATAGATAAGAGATGTGATTTAGAGTGAAATGATAAATGTTTGTAACCTTAGAGGAGGTGAAAAATCACTACATTTGTACTACATCACTACATTTATACTTGTGAAAAAATCACTTCTTAATACACATTTTCTCTTTCTTTATTACGGTATATTCTTACTTTTCTCTTTCTTCTCACTGATTTTATTTTCTTTTCTTGCACTTTTTTATTCTATACATTTTTCTTCAAGTTTAATTAGTATTAAATTTTACTATTATAATCTAAATATATTCAGAAAAAGAGGGAAAGGCCAGCAATAAAAATCCCATGTGTGCCCAAGAAATAAAATGTTTTTTTAATTATTAAAACAAAATATAAGCAGATGGGACCGTTATGGAAATCGGTTTTTGTGAATAACAGCTTCCTATCATGCCTTCCTCACAGTCAGTGTTTGTGGAATCTATGTCATTGTTTTGCATAAAAAGAGACTATGGTTTTGTCTTCATTTGCTATGCTGTTCTGTGACTAAATTAAAGAACATTCATTCGTTCGTTCATTCATTCATTCATTTATTTTGTTCTCCTTTGCTTAAGAAAAAAGCTATCCATTTTTAATATTATAGTAGTATCTGCCTAACTGACTGACAGCTGAAGAAATAATCAGTGACTCTTCTAATTCTGGCACCAGAGATGCTAGACGAGAAGTCAAAACTGCCAACTGGAGCTGTCAATCAAAATTATGTACATATTAACATTGCACTTCACTTTGAAGGAAAATGAATGCAGGGAGGTGATTCAAACCATAAAATGGTGTATTAAACTTCTAAAATGCTGACAAATGGGGTGCAAGTTCTTAAAATATTTCATAAGAAGGTCTACCTGGGCAAAAGCAAATCAGATTTGTTTCTTCAAGATAAAGTGTTCTCTAGTATAAGATAAAAATAGGGGTCCATTGAAAAATATCAATATTTGTATAATTTTAGAAACATGTTTTAGGAAACTATATGTTCTTTTAAAAGCCTACCATTGTAAGCATAATTTAAATTCTGTATTTCCACATTGGCTATTTTCAAACTATGATAAGGATAGCAGCAGTGGTGGGATTCAGCCTGTTCTGCTACTTTGGCAGAACCAGTAGCTAACTTTTTGTTGCCCAGGCCCAGAATTGACTTCTGGAAGTGGCACACAGAGAACCGGTTGTTCACATATTTGAATCCCACCACTGGGTAGCAGTCATTTTTTTTAACTTAACTTTTTCATACACTTGAAGTAATGCTGAGGAGCAAAATGAAAACAATACATCCCTGTTTGTGTTTAAGACAAATAAAAATATTTTAACTTTTAAAGCATCAATATCAAAAGAAATATATTTTCTGTTGGTTTGTGTGTCCTTATTTCAGAGATTTTCTAAAGCAAGGCATTTTTTCTATTACACGATTAGTCATTGTTGCCAATTCTCTCTTCTAAAATCTCTTTCAAAATCCCAAATCTGTTCAAATTAAACAATTTAGTGAAACAAGAATAGAACAATGGTAGAATTAGCTTTGGGTCTACAGAAGAGAAAAAAGCAACTGAAATCACCTTTCTTTCTGGCCAGGGGAAACAATTATCTTGGTCTGACCTATAACTGGAAAAATCAAAATGAAACATAATCTGTCCTTGACACAAACATTAATAGTTGAAAACTCTTGAGGAGTTTCAGAAGGAAGCAAAGCCAAATACAAACTAGATAATGGTGTAATATGGTAAAATAGTCTCTGGTATTAATTACCTATTGAGGGAAGTAAAAAGAATTAATGGCTAAAATTTTCCAGAATAACAGCAAATAATTTATCTCTTCTTTAAAAATATGACTTCCCCATTTCAAAATTTCTTCAAAAATGTATATATTCGTTATTTTTTTTCTTACAAGTTAAAGACAACTCTCCACATGCAACAAATCACCAAGTTCTATACAGGCACACTTAAATAGTGTACATTGAAACTCCAAGGCATGTGAAAGAGCTGCTGGTGTGTTTATGCATATATCAGTATTCTTTTAATTAATGATATGTTAATCTACAATTACTAACGAGCCATTTCCCAATATCCAGGCCGTATGCTAATGCAAATAGTCCTAATCTTAATTTTTAAAGCTCTTTAATGATTGCTGGTTGGGTAGTTTTCCAACTGGAATTGCCATCTGCAAGTACAGAACAATAAAACAAGAAAAGCCACTGTTTTAAAAAGAAAGAAATAACAGGGGCAAAGGACATTGTATCATCCTGCAAACATATGTTTCTGATTGATCAGCAGGATCAGTTAGAACAATTGGAAACTACAATAGTGCATCCAGTTTTGGTTGCCACAACATAAAAAAAGATGTTGAGACTCTAGAAAGAGTACAGAGAAGAGCAACAAAGATGATTAGGGGACTGGAGGCTAAAACATATGAACAATGGCTGCAGGAATTGGGTATGTCTAGTTTAATCAAAAAAGGGTCTGGGGGTGACATGATAGCAGTGTACCAATATCTAAGGGGCTACCTATTCTCCAAAGCCCTTGAAGGCAGGACAAGAAGCAATGGATAGAAACTAATCAAGGAGAGAACCAACATAGAAATAAGGAGAAATTTCCTGACCATTAAAACAATTAATCAGTGGAATGACTTGCCTTCAGAAGTTGTGGGTGCTCCAACATTGGAAGTTTTTAAGAAGAGATTGGACAATCATTTGTCTGAAATGGAATAGGGTTTCCTGCCTGAACAGGGGATTGGACTAGAAGACCACCAAGCTCCCTTTCAAATCTGTTATTCTGTTATGCAATACTCCTTTGCATAGTGCCAAATTGATAACTACTGTATTCGCCAAGACCTCCCCCCCATTAATTGGTGTCACAGAAGTATCCCATACCTGTAAACCACTGTCTTAGTCCCACTGCTTTTCTAAAGACATTTTGTTTCTTGGGAAATTCTCATTAACATTCTTATTAACATATTATAAAGAACTGGATATTCTTACAAAAATAATTTTACTTACGAATGCACATTTCCCTGCTTTCATAAAATCCGGGACAACACTGAGATTTCCGTCTATACATAGTCTTTTCTCCATGTCTATAGGCAGTTCGATAGCTGATTCTGTTAAAATATATAAAATTTGTGAACAACTATTTCAAAAAACCCAGCTGTGGGTCTTAAGGGTTAAGGATAAACTGAATTGTTCCATAAATTAGCTACATCCTTTACAGAGAAAGATAAACATTATTACCTGCAAACTCCATTATCTGCAAATGGAGATACTTTTCAACATCTACCGGTATCACAAATTCTGCAGAATTACAGCTGACACTATATGGTTTTGTGATCTGCACCTATTATTAAATGTTTTAACTAATGAATTAATACACATGCAGGCCAATATTTAATTTTTAAATGCACAAAACCATTGTCAGACAAGGAAGGATAACAAGAACAAAGTGTACTTCTCCCATGTGTCACAAAGTTTACAAATTCAGAACTTTTAAAACTCAAAATGTTTCAACAATAAAAACAAATTCTGTGTTGTCCAAAAAGAATCAGTAAATAAATACATGCATTTATTTGTTAAATAAATTTAAATAGCCACCCAACTCACACACAGTGGCTCCACTGTACGTAGCTGAAGCCGTGTATTCACTTCTGCCTCATACAAGAAGGGCTATTAAATACAGAGTAATTATACTGCAGAACTATTTGAAAATTTATGTTCTCAAGTAATTTTACTGAAACTATATTTTTAGAGAAAGAGAATATATTTGCAGTCATTCAGTCCTGTTTAATCTAGTAACGCATTTCAAAATTCAGGGTAATATTTTCAAGGCTATCTTACAGAAGATAATTTATACATGTAAATATCAGTGGCATTATACATTAAAATATCCATATCATCTGAGTTTGCAAATGCTATCAATGAGCCACTATGCTTCAATATGTTTTCTACTGTTTTTAACATGTATCAACCAATAAATACTTATAAAACATCACTTTAAAAGGGTAATCAAAACAGAGTTACTAAAAATCACCTGTGTCGTGTACACTTAAACCAATTCAGTATGTCTGTACAGCTGGTGTAGTAAATCTGATCAAAAGGATGGGGATAGGATTCTTGCACTGTAACAGAATAACTGCACAGAAAAAAAGGAATAAAATTATCGATTTTGCAATAAAATGATTAAACATGCACTTTGTTAGAGCAATTAACTGAAGAAGCTTCAAAAGGATGGAAATAAAGGTTTAGAGACATTATTGCTGAAAGTGAAAATAATTACATTTTTTAAAAAATACAAGTAGGTGGTAGATGCTTAGTTACATGAATATCTTTTGAGAATGTATGTCATTTCTGGGGTTCCAATTACCAATTGTTTAACCATCTGGGAATAGAAAGTTGGGCCACATAGGCTTTTTATCTAATTCAACATGGAACTTTTCATATTCTTAATTAAAGAGTATTTTTAATCAGTTCGTTCCTTCCATGATTATGTTGTAACTTCCATAAAGTGTGAATGAAGGGTACACTTTTTTGCTGTTCTTCTAATTTGAGTTTGTCTATAAAATAATATTTTGGTACACCAAAAAGCCCTGCTGGAAACAAAACATATAATTTTAGTTAAATATTATAAAAATGTAACTGTAGTTCTTAGGTAATATTTCCTACTCTACCTGTCATTTGCATCCAGAATTTTCCTAATACCTTCACTTAATGGCTGACATCTTCAGTGTACATTATAAATATCATCAATCATTGCATCACTTTGTACAACTACCAATGATATTTAAAATTGATTGATATGGAATAGGTAACGCTGTAATTATATTATAATAATAATAGTAATAATAATAATAATAATAATAATAATAATAATAATAATAATAATAATAATAATAATAATAATAATAATAAAGTTGGAAGGGACCTTGGAGGTCATCGAGTCCAACCCCCTGCTCAGGCAGGAAACCCTATACCATTTCGGACAAATGGCTGTCCAATCTCTTCTTAAAAATTTCCAGTGTTGGAGCATTCACAGCTTTTGGAGGCAGGTTGTTCCATTGGTTAATTGTTCTAACTGTCAGGAAGTTTCTCCTTAGTTCTAGGTTGCTTCTCTCCTTGATCAGTTTCCATCCGTTGCTTCTTGTCCTGCCTTCAGGTGCCTTGTAGAATAGCTTGACTCCCTCTTCTTTGTGGCAGCCCCTGACATATTGGAACACTGCTATCATGTCCCCCCTCATTCTTCTCTTCACTAAACTAGACATACCCAGTTCCAGCAACCATCCCTTATATGTTTTAGCCTCCAGTCCTCTAATCATTTTTGTTGCTTTTCTCTGTACTTTTTTTTATGAAAAGAAAACATTCATGTAACTAAAAGCTAAGTTCAGTATGTAGAGTGTAATTTCTTTATTGAGAAATAAAACTGTACTTTACAAAACATTGAGCGTTTTATGTCACATCGGAAGCAATCTGCCAACCTTGCTGATTTCCACAAATTTCAGCAATATCATGTCTGATAGTGTTTGGATGAAAGACCTTCAGGAAATTCCAGGGCTATATATGAAACTAGAAAAATTCAATATAGTCATTTCATGATGTCACCCGTGTCTTGATGTTTGCCTGTAATGCACATTTTATATAGACATCAGTTAAAATAACTATGCTAGTAGAATTTCAGAACTATTAAAAATAGTGTTACCTCTCCCAGTGGCTACACACATTTGGATCCTCAAGATTTAGACAGATAGTTGAGACTATCCAGTGGTTCAAAAGCATGAGTGTGAAATGAACAAAGGTGTCCAAATAAAGAACCATCTTTTCAACATAAATGCCTGTAAAAAGAGAGAAAAAAGGATTGCTAATATTATGGCCAGGTACTACGCAAGCTATTACTGTACAAAGTCAAATACTTTGTAAATACAAACAACTAAAGCCAGTCCTGCTATGCAATAGAATAAGAAAACCTGCTTTATGCAGCATCTGAAGGAAATAATAGAAAGCAAGTGATTGTGAATGGTGTAACACAACTTCCCATCTCAAATGCATTTTAATTTCAGCCCCATGCTTCTGCTTAAACTGTATGTTAGTTTGGCAAGGACACCTGTTTTAGTGATATGCAAGATTTTAGAAATTAACATTATATCCTTTACTGCCTTTATGAAATGTCCAAGCAGCTTCAAGTTGAACTATAACTTTGTTTATTTATAATAACAAATTATATCAAGTGCTCAGTCCTTAATCTGCTTTTCCTAATCAAAATTTCACCTCCAGCTAAGTTCCAGATATTTTGGGAAGTGATAGTCAGTTCATACCACATCTGTTGGCTTCAGATTTATATATATAAATCCGGCATCTTTTTTTTTATAGAAAAAAAGCACTGTATGTGTGTGTGTGTGTGTGATAAAAACAAATAGGTTCGAACACCAGGATAACATTAAACCAAAAACTGTTTAATACAAGTGCTGAGCTTTCGTCGGCCAACACTGCCGACATCGTCAGAGCATAAAAAGCAAGGTTACTGGGAGTTCTCTTATATTACCGATTGACTCTGCATTCGGTTTTTCGACCTGGTCATTGGTCCATTCATTGTCTCTAATTGTTTTATTTTTGAAGGGCACGTGTTTGCTGCTACGCTAATAGTTTCCAAGGTTGCTGTTCTCATTTCCCCTTTTCTCCCCCCAATCCCTTTCCTCGTGTGCGTCCAGCTGTCAAATTGTGCGGGGTGCTTTCTTTCACCCTCCCCCCTAACCTCCATCCCGAGACAAATCTATTCCCCCCCCCCGGTGGGGCTGTCAGCAGAATGCACATTCGGTGTAGTTCTTTTGTTCCTCTGTCCTGCCGCTGATGCGCAAGTGTGAGAGTCCAGTCTGTCAAGTGGGGAGGAACAGCCCCACGAAAGCTCAGCACTTGTATTAAACAGTTTTGTTATCTGTTAAAACTGTATTAAACAGTTTTGTTAACAGGTTTAATGTTATCCTGGTGTTCAAACTTATTTGTTTTTATCATATGGCTCTACCCAGGATTCGTATTTTTAATATAATTAGACACACACACACACATACACACACACACATATATTAAAAAGTGCTAAGTCAGAAACCTCTTAAAACATCAATTTTGAGTGTAGTAGATGAGTAAATGTATTCTAGTGTCTACAATGTACATCAGGCAAAATTGCAGAATTGTTTTAATGACACAGAATGCAAGCCTTGATTAATCAATTTAAAGAGCAAAAGGACTCATTCCTGCTTGCAGAAAAAGACTCACATTCAATATTAAAACCCATTTGATATAAAAAAACAATATAGTGGTACAGGACAAAGGTAACAAGGGGAGGGACTACAGTTAACTACTCCTGTTCCTATCTTTTAACATGTCTAGATTCCCTGATAACATCAACATTTTAAAAGTATATAATTTTTCAATAGTAAGTCAGTTACATCAAAAAGAAATAAAAAATGTACCCTCTTGTGCATTTTGATTTCAAACAAGCAGTATTTCACTTATTAAGAAGGCAATTGTATTTCCTTTTTTTAAAATATCAATAGATTTCCTTCTGAATACATTTAACAATAACAAAAAAATCAATGTAAAAAAGCTTTGAGCTATTTGCATGAACCTCCTAAGGTAAAACATGATTGCACCCTAGATCTTTTGCCTAATTATTGAGAAAAATCAAAACAGAAAATCAGTACAGCTGATTAGCATTGCTAACGTGGTCATGTTAGCAATATAATGTAGAAGGTATATTTAACTCTTACTATAGGCACACATTTTAAAATGGCTTGTGTTAAGAGAATAAAGACTATTTGATAAATGCCTCAAATAGTTTATATTATTTCAATACCACAACACTGAAAACGTATCCTCTAAAAAAGACTTACATTTAAAATGCTGGTGATGTATATAATAAAGACACCTAATAGCTACTATTCAGGCCTTACTCAGCTTACTATTGAGTGACAGAATAACTCAATGTTAAATTAATGTAATGAGAACATTCAAGTGCAATCAGGAAATGCAGCTATTCCTTATTTAACAATGATAATTAGGACCGGCAACATCATCAATGAGCAACAGAGTCAAAAATCAGGATATCATATGACTGCACCAACTTACAAAGGTAGTTGCAGCAGTTGTTGCTGTTGTTAAGCACACCCTGCAGAGTGCTTCAGTGCAATGTTACCTGAGCACCCTATGTGACCTCCTGCCAGATTCTTCATTAATTTTGTTTGTCAGAAGCTGGCAGTAAAGATCACAAATGGCAATCTTGTGACCATGGCCCTCAGCAACCATTATAATGGTGAGTCGGTTGCCAAGCACCTAAATTATAATCAGGTGATTCTGGGTACACTATTATGGATGCAACTATGAGGACCAGTCTTAAGTCTTGTTGTTATGTGCTGTTGTAATTTCAATTTGTTGCTGAATGATTGGTTGTTCTGTGCTGATATTAATTACAAGAGGAAGAATATAAAATAAACTGGTGAATTAGATGATTAAAAAAAATCAAAATCTTTATGAAGATACTATAAGTTTGAACTGAGGAGACAAGAAAAGAAGAATGTTTAGGAAGTACTGTCCACTTTACATTCAATGATCCCAGACTGGCATCTTCTCTTTAATCTCATTCTTTCAGAGATTTATTAACCAGTTCATCAGTCAGTCATAAGAATCAAAATTCCATAAAGTAACAATTATAAAAAAAGTAAAAAGAAAGTATAAATAACCTGCAGAATTCTAAAATTAAATAAAAGAAAAAAGATACTCCCAAATATAAGGCAGATAGAGTCTCATAGAACAAATTTAAAGACACAAACTATGACAAAACAAAGAAAAGCATCAGCCATACTAACAATTTAAAAATAACCCTACACAGAGACCTATTTGTCCCAAAAGTTATTTTTGTGGAATGTGTAATCAGCAAAACATTGCTATATTTTTTTCATGTCTGCTATCCGTACAGATAGGCAAGGAAGGTCTTCCACTGTGGCTATCAGAAGATCAATATGTCAGTTTGTTGCACTTCTTTTTTTCCATATCTGAAGAATTACAGGTATTATTTAAGTCAAAGGTCCCCAACCTTTTGGGCACCAGGACCGGTTCCGTGGAGAGAAGTCTTTCCACAGACCATAGGGGGCATAGTTTCATGCATCCCATGGATGGGGCTTCGCTTGTTTGTGAAGAGCAGTTTCTGGCATGCTGCAGCCTGGTGCTGGTCCATGGACCGGCGGTTGGGGACCCTTGATCTAGGTCAGCTTCATCAGATAATAATTGGACAATATAATGATAAAGTAAAAAAATGGCTATGGTCTGTAATTACCAGCATAATTGTTTTAAAAAACCTGTACGTTGTTGGACCAAAAAGAAAAAAATCTATTTAACTATTATATTTATTTTATCATTATATTTATTATATTACATTAACTTATTATAACTTTTAGTATAATAGTTTACTTAGAAGATTAATTTTTACCTCTCATTAAATTCACCATAGTTTTATACATAGCAACCAAAAGCTTATATTTGAACATTGTTAAACCACAGTCCCCTCTGTTCTCATAATTACTTCAGAGATAATACATTCCTCCTATCAGTCCAATCTAAGCATTCACTGAAAGTCCTAAGGCAGTCCACAAGGTGGAGGTCTCTGGATGCCCTCCACAGCAATCATACAGAGGCATTCTTGAAGGATACAATTCTCAATTATGTATCTAAAGTTGTAAAAAAATTGCTTCTGAATTTACAAGATCATAGCCAAGTTTCATTATTAGGATGAGTTACTTGTTCTCTTATCTGACTTAACCCATATGTGTAATTCATCACATGTTAGAAATATATAGAAGAGCTCAAAAGGCAATTATTTTTTTTTAAAAAAAATACTGCACTAATTTTGCTCAGCTAGTTGGCGATACCTGGTTAATTGTACCTATACTATAAAACCAAATATAGTATTAAACTATTGTATATAGTACTAATTAATACTTGGATATTATTATCCTTATTAGATATTTCCTGTGCTACCAAGAAATAACACAGCTGTTGGGTAGATTGGGATTCTGAAGAAAACACATATCAGTTGTGTACTGCTGCCCAAAAAAAACCCCAACCCTATATGAACATGTTCATGAACTCATCAGGCATTGATCTTTGAAAGAGACATAAAATTGTAGACTTTATAGGTAATAGACTTTACATTAAGCAGTAGAAATAGAAAACACTATTTATTCATTTATCACATTTCTGCCATAACTGAGTTGGTAGCTTGCAACAAAATAAAAACAAGACATATAATATTACAAAATACTCCAAATACCTAAACCCACTAATAACATTTAAATGGCATCATATCCAAATATTTTCTAGAAGAGTTCCATCATCAACTTCTTCCCAAAGTTAATCAGGGTGAATGTCCAACAAGAGGGCTGGCCCTACAACGATAAAACACTTCCAAGCTTAAGCTCCTTTATTTGATTGTTTTTTATTTATTCATAAAATTTATACAATGCCTATCTCACTATCTAAAAGCTCAGTGGTTAAGACACTGGGTTTGTCAGCTGGAAAGCTGGAAAGCCAAGTTTGAGACCTGAGCATCACATCACAGTGTGAGCTCCTGTCCTTGCCCCAGCTCCTGCCAAACTATAAGTTTGAAAGCATGCAAATGCAAGTAGATAAATAGGTACCACTTTGATGGGCAAGTAACAGTGCTCCGTGATATCCTGCTGGCCACATGACCATGGAAATGTCTTCAGACAGCAGTGGCTCAATGGCCTTGAAATGGAGATAAGCACTGCCCCCCTATAGTCGGCAACAACTAGTGTAGTAAAATCCATAGGGATTACTTTACCTTTTTTTTTAATCTCAGTATTTAAGTGACCCTGGGCACTTTACAGATTAGAACCATATAGCTGTATTAAAAGAGACATAGTTTAAGAGATAAAATTTTTAAAACAGTTAAAGTTTAAAAAGGTGGAAGGAATACCCATAAGCCACCAACCATCCCCAAGGATGCATATTACTATTGGATCCCCATGCTAGTTGGTAGAGCCAGTTCTTAATCCTCTTCTGGAAGACCAGCCTCACTTCTGGGCAATATGTTCCACAGAACAAGGGCAACAGCAGTCTTCCTAGATCTTGCCGATAAAAGAAATAACTAGTGGGGTCCATAACATAACTTCCTGCTTAATCGGGTAAGATGAGTTGATACAATTGGACAAGATGGTTCCACAGGTAACATGCTCCCATACCAAGAAGGGCTTTAAAGGTGATAGCCAATATCTTGAATTGGATCCAGAAGCAAATTGGCATTTAATGAGGCTCACGCAGCAGACACATTACATGTACAATATTTGTACTGCCACACTCTGCACCAGCTGCAGTTTCTGGATACTTTACAAGGGTACCCCAAATGGAACACATTGCAATAGTTCACATGGGAGATGACAAAGAAGGGCTTCCAATCCTGGCACACAATACAAAGCTGAGCAAAGGCTCTCCTAGCTATGAGTCCAGGAGGAACCCCAGATTTGATTTCCTGAAAATCAGGACGAACCAGTTGTAGCTCCAACGGGTTCATATTGGTCAGGCCAAATCCTACTTCTGCAAGTAACTTAGTTGCCCAATCATGAAGGGCATTATAGAGGAAAACCAACACGTCTAATGGTTGCACATTAACTACATAAATTCATTTACTGGTGATAAACAATCCTTTTTATTAGGCATATAAATACTCTGATAATGAAAAAATGATTTTTCAATAAAATAACTCAGTTGTTATTTATATCATTGTAGTCTTTTTCACGCCCTTTTTAAAAAAAATACAAAATCCAATGTCATTAAGTCCGCAAAAGTATTTTATTTTTTAATCTGCTATGGAAAGGACTTGAAACACTATTAAAGTGTTTTCTAATATCCTAGAAAATGTAACAAATCTCTTTATTTGTAATTAATATAATTCCCAGATAATTTATTTATTACAATATGAAAATTGACTATTTTTAGATTATTTGAAATCTTTTGATAGGAAATTCAGAAGTTAATTCCTTGCTGTGAGCAATATTGTGAGTTTATTTTTATTATCATAAGTCAAAAGGGATTTCATTTTTCAAACAGTCATCCTTAGAAAATATTTGAATACGTTAAATCTGACTATATTCTCCTTTAGAAAGTAGATAGTATTAATAAAGGATATTCTACATAAAGAGTTTTTATATATTTTACAAAAAATATTGTTTCCAGTACTATCTAAGAGAAGAACAACAAAGATGATTGAAGAATAGTTACAGGAACTGAGCATGGCTAGTCTAGTGAAGAGAAAGACCAGGGGAGACATGATAACAGTGTTCCAATATTTGAAGGGCTGTCATACCAAAGGACCTGAAGGCCAGACAAGGAATAACAGATGAAAACTGATCAAAGAGAAATTCCACCTGGAAATAAGGAGAAATTGTCTGACGGTGAGAACAATCAACCAATGGAACAGACTGTCTTCAGATGTTGTTGGTGCTACATCACTGGAGGCTTTCAAGAAGAGACTGGACTTCCATCTGTCAGAAATGGTGTAGGAACTCCTGCTTGGGCAGACGGTTGGACTAGATCAGAGGTCCCCAACCATGGGCACCAGGGACCGGTTCTGTGGAGAAAGGTTTTTCCATAGACCGGAGACTGCAGGGTTTTGTGTACTGCCTGCATCCCATGGATGGGGCTTTGTTTGTTTGTGCAGACCGGTTGCTGGCATGCTGGACTAGATGACCCACAAAGTCCCTTCCAACTTTGTTATTCTATTCTATTCTATTCTATTCTATTCTATTCTATTCTATTCTATTCTATTCTATTCTATTCTATTCTATTCTATTCTATTCTATTCTATTCTATTCTATTCTATTCTATTCTATTCTAATTAACTACTGAGATACTGCATTAAATAATCAAATTTTTAGTGAAATATTAACTTAATGAGCCACTTTATTAAACTTACGTACTCTCCATAGTAAAAATTAGGAGTGAATGATGTACAGCTCAGTTGCAACATAAGTTAGGAAGTAATTTACAATGATTTTTTGGGAGTGTATATTACTCTATGCCAAAAAAAATATGCCAACTGGTACTGATAGTTTCTCTCAAACAGTACCTTCTATTAGTTTTTAAAATTAGTCTGTTATAAAATATTTGTGTACGTTGGTTATTTGGTACTTTTTGCTGCTGATTATCCTAATCTTTTATTTTCAACATCAATAGTCCTTGTTTTAACTAAGTCCTTTTAGCTTAGTTCCATATATTATTTTCTATTCCCCTTTGTCTTTTTTTACATGCAGCTTAATAATGCATAGGATAAATCACCATTTCTTTAATTATTTCAGTACTGTTGCAATCCAGAGAAATCCGTGGGAAAAATATGACAGAACATCACCCAAATCCTACTAATTTTTAACTTTCTTATTTTTTTTATTGTAGGCAAACTGATAAAGAAGAGTACAAATAAAATGATGGAGGTGTGTCTTTGATATAAACTTTTCCAATATTTTTTAAAATATTCATAAGTAAATAAAGTCCTCTGTTCAAATTTTGTATTAAGTTTAACTGACAGATACACTTTGGAAACAGTTGTAATCTGTCTATTGAAATAAAGATTAAAAGATCAAGTTTCCCTTAACTTCCAAACTGGTCAAGCCACAGCTGGTGCATCAGATTTTGAGCAACTGCTCAATGTATGTACAACAAGGCTTCTGTCTTGCTATTGGGTTTGCTCAGGTCATCTGCATGTGGCATGGATTAAAGTAGCCATAAAGCTTATATATATATATAAAACTTGGCTCAACAATGAGATTAAAGGTCAAACTCTTCTGACACTGGTAAATTTTGCCTTCTAATATGTTCTTCAGAGGGATTAAATTCACAGGGCAAAACTGTATGAACATACATTTTTGCAACAGTATTGAAAGAATTAAAAATGGTGATTTATCCTATGCATTGTTAAAAAAGGCATGTAAAAAAAGGAATAGAAAATAATATAGGGAGGGAAATCTCTCAAAATATCAAGCAAATATATGTTTTCAATAGGAATGATTCACTTCCTTGCACCAAAAAAGCTCCTTATATAAAAAAAACAAAATTCTAACAAAATTCTACAATATAAAAATCCCCAAAACCCCACTGACTCAACACCCATTCTCCCAGCAACAAGCACAATCACACCAGCCACTTAATTAGCTAAACATGGAGTCCCAGATCCACTGACAGAACCATGTCTTCAGAGCCTTCCAAAAAAGTGTCAAGGTTGGGGCCAATCTTATTTCTGGAGGAATGATATTCCAAAGGGAGGGAACCATCCAGAAGGATCCCATTAGATGTACTTTTTTAACAGATGGGATCAGTAACATAGTTTGCCTTCCTGCTCTGAGGGGCTGGATATACCGGTATGTAACTAGGAATACTTGTGACCTTATCAGAAGCATCCTAACAAACAGGATGCTTGACTAGGGGATTCTGATTCCTGATGATAAGCTTGCCAGGATTCTTTGCTCTAAGTGTGTCTCTCTTGTGTGTATGATATAAATTTCATATATTTAAGTGACGTACCAGTATTATGGAAGCAGCATTATTAAAACTAGAACAAAACTGTCATGTTTATTTTTGAATTACAATTGTTCAGTTATTCTGTGCTACATTAAAAAAATCCTAAATTTTGGTTTTCTTATCATTTTAAAATATATTAATATTGCAATAGAAGATAATATATGCAGCTTGGGGTTGATCTGTAGAGTCCTTCATGCTTCTGAGCTTGGTTGTCTGCTTGCAAATATTTCATTACCCAACTAGATAACAACATCTAGTCAGGTAATAAAACACCTGCAAGCCAATCACCAAACTCAGAGGGTACCAAGAACTCCACATATTAATACTGATTATTTAATATAGAAATTGTAACTTTTTAGACAGAAAAAAAATACAGTAATTAAATTCTGCTAAAATAATGCACTGCAATTTAAAATGTTCTTCAATGAGAGCTCATGCAAGCCTTCCAGGCATAATTTACAAAGTATTTTTGAACAGCATATGGTCTATTACTCACTTTCCCACCCACCATGTCTGGTATGACTGAAAATCCCAAAGGATTATTTTTATATTTAAATAAAGGTTCTTCTTGTCAAAATTGCTTTCTACAAATAGTAACAACCTGTCTATCCTTTATTAACTGAACCAATTCAGCTGTGTTGTCACTTTTCCTAGAAGGCTTGATGTAGTATATACTAATATGTAGTATATATTACTGTATACTGTCAGTAAAGACAAATTCCATTTCTGGACTAGGCATAGATGTGTTAATTGTTTCTTCAGCTTGTTACTTACTTAGTGCTAAACATAATCATAAAGTTATGTTTTACAAAAAAAATTCCTATGAATTCTATTAAATAATTGTAACTACTGTAACTACTAGTTATTGTTTTAGGTATGTTGTTAGTGCAAAATAGTTTGTTATTTAGATGATATATTATTTCTAGATTTAAATAATAAAATTGAAATATTGTATAATTACATGTTATGGTAGTTTATTTATTGTAGGAAAGACCAGGCTGAGTACGAGGGAGTGGTCAAATATATCATAAATCAAAAGTCCCTGTGCACCTGCAAGAAATCTAAGTCTACTCCACCTTGAATGCCTGCCTTATCTCCTGCTCATTTTTCTTGACCATTAGTTGGTCAGATTCTTGTAGAAAGCTTAAGCTTTCAATAAATCTGTATACTCATTTGAACTGCCTGAATCTCCTGATTTCTCTGGTGCTTGACATTAATTATTATATTTTATGACAATTGTAATTAAAAATTAAGTCAGACAAACGGTTAACACTGTTATCAGACTATGAGTTGCTAAAAGCTTGGCATTCAGATGCACCAGCCATCAACAGACACATAGACGTAAACACATCATTCAAAAGAGACGATAAAAAGCTACATAGGAAACAAAAAGTCCAGAACATATTCTTTCCAACAGTCAACATACAGATGAACAGGAATTAACACAAGACAAACTAATAAGCAGAAAACAATAGCCAAATCAAGGACCTACCAAGAACAAAACCATAGACATTCCAATACTGGCAGGGCAAGCTGCTGCATATAAACAAGGAACAAACCCGATACTCACCAACACTCATGATATTACCTAGTTGGGTAATGAAATGTCTGCAAGCAAATTACCAAGCTCAGAGATCACCAAGGACTCCATAGTTCAGACTTGCATTCTCTTCTATGGTTTTACCTATATTACTCTGACACTAGATGCTTTGATAGGATGAAGAAAGCGCTATCAATAACACCTTACAATATAATGTTTTTGCTTCCAGATTGATAAATCATTGTTACCTAGTTTAAAATATTCAGCCACTGAAGATGATATCAAATTAAAACATTTAAATGGAAATCATAACAATTAGATATAATTTATTGGCTCTTCTTAGGACATGATCTTAGAATAAGTAATTTAAATAATTAATTAGAATAAGTAATTTAATTAAAGCTGACCTACAAATTACCTGGTTTCATCTGCAACTGATGTCATTTTTAATGGCCATAGATGGTCCCTTAAATGGGCAATTTAAATGTAAAGAAAAATGTAAAAAAATGCTTTGGTGAATATTTGGGTGGGGGGAATCATTTTATAGTATGAAATACAAAGAGAAATGAAAGAAATGACAGTTTCTTACCTCTAATTAACTGGGATTGAAAGAGTAGCTTTGTGAAAGCGGGGCATTGACCACATGCACTGTCAATTTCAGAAAGTTCCCCGATTCTAAAATCCAAACGCTTTACTTTTATATTTGCAAAACAAAGCAATTATTACAAAAGAACTGTAAAAGAAATAAAGCCAAGTAGATTCTAGTTGAAAGTTGTCGCAGTTTGCAAGGAAAAAATGAGTAATCCGAGATATTTTCTAACCTTAATTCTGCCAAATTTTCCTTGAATTTAAGCAGATTGAAACTGCAGTTCAACATGTTTAATGGCTTCTTTGTCTAGCTGTTACATGAATAGCATTGTTATCATTATTGTTACATAAGGTTTAAAATGGAAATGATGCTTTCTTTTAAATTATCAGCTTTGCAGAGTTGCAAAGCTGTTAAACTGATTAGGAAATAAGTCCTACTGCCTATTATATCAAAAAAATTAAGGCATGAGTTACTTATTTTCAGTTATATAACAGTATTATTATACCAATTTTCTAGTATCAGGATTATTTGCAAGCAATTAATATCATAGTATAATTTAATATCAATGTGATGTGTCTAAGAGTTTCCTATAGAACAGTTGTCCCAAAAGATAACTGAATTCTTCAGCATGGTTCAAAATACCAGTTGCCTCACTGCTGAATGAAAGAACTCAACATATGTGAACCCCATCAAATTAGAAGACCAAATGACAATAAAAATGAGTAAGCAGACTGAACAGACGTCATCCTGTGATCTGCCTTACTTGTTGTTGAAAAAAAGTCAAAACAAAAGAGGCAATCTTTATTTAAGCAAAATGTTTTACTGTCTTTCAATCAAAAGAAAGAGATGTGTTTGCAGCTGAGCATATATTTTGTGAAAAGATTGCAATATATTTGGATGTCTTTGTGTAAACTGCTTATAGAAATGGATTTTAAGGAGGAAAAGACACGACTTCTTGAGGATGTGTGTGTACTCAGTGTCCATGATGTGTATATTAAATACTTTTAAGAGGTTAGATTTAGAGTATAGCCACTTACAGAAGCATTCCATGATATTTTGCTGTCGGAAGCAAAACAAAGATGCACACTTTGGGGAAATAACAAGATGAAATGTCCAGAGCCTATACCAGTTAGGTGGAATGTCATTAGGATTCATTACAGTGGAATTAAAACAGCAACAAATTCCATGTACTAAAAGCTATTTCCTTACTACCAGTAATTTCCACGTGTCTGAAAGCAATACTGAGACAGAGGAAGAGCACTAAGGCTTTCCCAACATTTGCTGCATAAGACAACCACTCACTTTGCCGAACAGTATGGCTAGTTCTCCCAAAATGTTTCATAACAGCTAAAAGGCAGGAATTTGAACCTTGACATTTAGTTGATATATTAAAATCAGGCTGCTTTTATGTAGGAAGTTATTAAGTACTATTTGAACTTTTATGAACTCAAAGTCTACTACTTCTGTTGTAGTATGCATATAGTAATAGCAGTTAGAATTATTATACCACTTCATAATGCTTTACAGCCCTCTCTAAGCAGTTTACAGAGTCAGCATATTGCCCCCCCAACAATCTGGGTCCTCACTTTATCAACCTTGGAAGGATGGAAGGGTGAGTCAATTCTGAGCCGTCTGGCTCAAACTCCAGGTTCTGCCAAACTGGTGCGAACTGGCTGAATCCCACCACTGTTATGTATATGTAGTATAAACTGCTTTCTAAGCGGTTTACAGAGTCAGCCTATTGCCCCCAACAATCTGGGTCCTCATTTTACTGACCTCAGAAGGATGGAAGGCTGAGTCAACCTTGAGCCAGTCAGGATTCCTGGAGTGAGCAGTGAGTTAGCCTGCAATACTGCATTCTAACCACTGCACCACTACGGCATATGATATGTTGATCAGAATATTTTGTAATTCAAGTTAAATTCAGAAGTGGATTTGCCTTTAGAACTTCACTTGACTTAAACATCTCTTGGTATGGTTGGTATTTTAATTATAAGAGCAATAAATCATGGTAAAAATAAGTCATTCAGTTTATTCATTTTGTGCAAGATGAAAAAAAATCTGGTTGGGTTTAATGAAGAGTTAAGTTCCTTATAAATGTACTCATTCATAAAAAAAAGTTAAAATAAAATGACAAATGAAGAGCCTCAGGATTAACTTCTAGTATCATGCGAGTAATAAGTGCCTTTTATTGTGTCTCGGAAGGGCTGGAAGAAAAGACACTGGGATGCTCTTTAGGACAGTTGGAGTGGTATGCTATCATTAAACTGGTAGTACCAACTCAAATTTCTCTTCATCATCTGAATAAGGAGATTATTCCTTTCATTTAAAGAATTAGGTCCTAAAGGGCAGTCTGGAGAGCCATACTAATCCTTCTGCTCTTCCTATCCTACAGCCCAGTTTGTAGATCCAAGGCCATGTAAATGACTTTTCCCCTTACATTGAAATCCAAATAACAGTATTGTGCAGAGGCAGCAGACTTCTTTGGAATCATGTGATCTATATGATATAACAGTTTATTTTAACCAATGAGATTTGAGCATCATTACAAATAAAGGTGAACTAAGCCTTTTTCTTACATAAAAGAAGCTGTTAAAAACATGATCTGCTTGACCTCGTGCCCTAATGCTCCAAACTTTGACTGGTTTGTTTACTTACAATTTGAACCTCTGCTTTTGCTTTGAATATGCTCCTGGCCTAATCCTTTACTGGCATTGTTTACTATATAGAATGTCTGATGCATGCATTAAATTTGACTTTCTTGGTATAACTATACTGACCTTGGTCTAATTGACTATAATTCCCTATATGAATAATTTCAAGATGAAACAGTTCATTTACACTTGGTGTCAAGCTTTATAGGTTTCTGGAGCTCTTAGAAAATTTGTTTCATTTCTCTTGAAACTGTTCCACTGCATTTTTAAACTAATTAATACATTTTATTAAAAATCAAGATATATTATTTGGCTTAGCTAAAGAAAGTCACATGGCTAGCATATTAAATGCTCATCTACCCATGAATCCTTTTCAGATTAAGCAGTTTAAAGTGATTTCTAACATTGATTAATATAAAGTAGTTATTTTTCCTTCAACAGCATAGACATTTATTTAAGTAGAAAAATGTAATTATGAACATTTACTTTTCTATAAGTTTTATTGCCTGTTCTACTGTACAAAGGGATGTTATTTTCTTTTTCTTATCTATCATGTTGAAACAAACAGCACCAAAATTCCAATCGTGTGTGTGCGTGTGTGTGTGTGCGTGGTTATCAAATAATGTTAATATTTAACATGTAACAAAAATGCAAAATCAAATATTTGCATGAGCAACCTGGAATATATGCCAAAAAGTGCACATATTTTAAAAATGCACAGTGTGGAAATAAGCCCCATAATATATTTATTATTCAATTATCAAGGTTCTCCAGTACAGTTGACTGGCATTCTTAACTTGGCTCTGAAAAATGTAAATAAACTATTCATCAGCATGCTAGTTACTATTGTGTTAAGCCCATTTCCTTACATCCCATACTGCATGCACATCATGAAGAACGCGCATTGTTAATTATGTATGCTCTCGTTTTGAATAGTGTTACTGGGCATTCAGGAATGTTTACAGAGAAAAATGAAGTCTGAAGCCAGTTTTCAGTTTCAGTCTTGCATCACATATGGAGCTCAATCAATGGGCACATTCTTTTGAAGTATAAAACAGTGACTTAGCTGGTTAGAAAACTTCCACTTTTACAGATCTGTTATTAAGCTTCCCAACTACCCTCAAAGCGCTACCTTAGTCTTGTATCTAGCTTAACTAATATTGAGGAAATAAGCAATCTCAGTGGT
Source organism: Bothrops alternatus (assembly GCA_034064705.1). Classification (NCBI taxonomy): domain Eukaryota; kingdom Metazoa; phylum Chordata; class Lepidosauria; order Squamata; family Viperidae; genus Bothrops; species Bothrops alternatus. The sequence continues at coordinate 11,434,900 of JARGCV010000018.1, read as the reverse complement.
TTTGATAGAAAAGGGGTAAAATTGTATTTTATCTATTTCATATATTTGCTAACCACCCAATGACCTTGATTCTCTTATACTGTATAAGTTAAAAATATAGAACACAAAGGTGTAAATGGTGATAAAATGACTGATATGAAAATAGATAAAACCAACAACCATACAAATTCAAACATAGAAGGAAAGTAAATTAGAAAACTGAAAAAAATCATGTGTGCTTAAAGGATGTCCCACTAACATGGGATAATTTCTATCAATGGCTAGAAAAATAAGTTAGAGAGAAAGGAATGTGATATGTAATTTTAAATATATATTAGCAAGAAGAAGGGTATTGAGCAATTAATTAACATATTGTTTATGATGATTAACTATTATCTATTATTGTTTGTTAAACACACGAATCCAGACATTATGCTGTTTGCTAAATATTGAGAATGTTATTTGGAAAAACTCCAACCCCACCTTATTCCTAACCCTATAAAAACTAATAAAATCTATACAAAAAAAGGATTATTATTATTTATTATTATTATTATTTATTTAATTTCTATGCCGCCCTATTCCAAAGAACTCAGGGCGGCTCACAGCATGATAGAAATTACAATAAACACATATCTATAAAAAACCCTTGAGCTAAAAGAAACCAATCACTCCACAAGCATACACAGAAACATACACTGGCTAGGGGCAAGGTGTTAGCTGCCCCAGGCCTGCCGGCAAAAGTATGTCCCACTAGAGGCGATATAATATATTTAAACATGATTGATACAATTTACAAATATTTAAATCCCATTTGTTCATCTAACAAGTGTTATAAAAATTAAAAATATGCCAAAAAAGTTCAATCATAAAAAAATGAAAACACAGTATATTGTACATCAAAAACTATTAAGTCTAATCCTGTTGAGTATCACAGAGAATAGTAATACTTCCTGAAGGGTTTCAGAAAAAAAGGAATAAAAAATGACAATCAGAATCAGCCAAGATAACCAATATGTTTTTTTGATGTGGCTCTTAAAAATTCCATTACATGATAGAGTCATCTCAAACTATTCAACCGCTAATAAAATCTCATAGCTTAAGTTTGTGGATAAGTCTGCTATCCTAAACTTTATTACTTGGAAGACAATTTCATTGGCTTCAAAGTTCATATGCAAGTTTAACTTGACAAATATTCTGAACTCCAACCAAAGTTGAAAGACTTCATTCAGACAAACAAATGAAATGTATAATCGATGAAATATGAAAAAAATGCTGCCTATCATTAATATGAATTACCAAATTAGAGGAAATAAAAGAATTACTTTTGTTTTATTACTTATTTCTGTGAATTCCTTTATGCCTCCTTATCATCTCATTTATTTGCTAGAGCAAAACATAACCCTGTTGTTACTCTGGTGTCCCAGTAGATGGAATCACTGGTGCCCCTACTCTCAAAAATAACCAAGAAACCTATTTCTAGAAGTCCATTATTGATGTTATATTCATATCACAATTTAAGAAAACAAGATACATCCTCTCTTTTTGCATATGCACCAGTGAGAAAAGTGAATCAGAAAACATTCTATTATATCCATTCTTGGGAATTGTTGTTTATTTATCTTGTTCATGTTATTAGTTATAGCTATCAGAGCTGCAATAAAACATTACATTGTGAACTGAACTTCTAGCCAACCATTTTTCTATTCTATCTCTGCTGTTTCTCCCACCCAACTAATAGTCACCATTCTGAACCTTTTGAGCTCACTCATATTTTATCTGTCTATTTCAGTCACTGGAGAGATTTCTCTAAACATTTTGTTGTTACAATGCACTCCTGCTAATAACTCCTTCAACCTAACAGTGCAAAATAGAAGCCAATAACAGCTCTAATAAATACTATAGGATTTAATCATGTCTGAGACAAGTAAACAACACCAGAGGCTTTTGTAACTGTGCAAATCAGAGACCTACAAAAGATTCTCTTTTTGTGGCAGGATGGGAAAGTGCTATGGAATGTCAAACCATCAAATCTAATTAACTGGTTTATTGATACTGGTCAAGCATTTGAAGACCAGTGAGCCTGCCAAGCTCTTGTTGGGGAGAATCAAATTACAGACAGCTAGCCTTTAATTTGTAAAACAAGACATTCTGTCAGTCAGTCTATCCTTGCTATTTCTGTTGTCCATACAGATCTGCCACATACTTCTCTACGACCGGTGAGAGTGCACAGGGTCGGCCTCCTCCGGGTCCCGTCAGCGAAACAATGTCGTCTGGCAGGCCCTAGGGGGAGGGCTTTCTCTGTTGTGGCGCCCACCCTCTGGAACCAACTGCCTCCTGAAGTCCGCGTTTTCCTGACTCTCCCGGCCTTCCGAAAGAATTTAAAAACCTACCTCTGCCGGCAGGCCTCGGGATGATTGTTGATTGTGGTGTGACTGATGAGTATGTATGGGGTTTTATTTTTAATGTTTTTTGTTCGGATTTAGTCGAAATTGTTTTATATATATGCTGTGAGCCGCTCCGAGACCTCGGAGAGGAGCGGCATACAAATCCGAATTTAAAAAAAAAAAGTAAAATTCTTACTGAATGGAATTAAAAACTGAATGAACTTCTGAAGTGGGGCATAAAAGGAAAGGTACAACACAGTGCCTCTCTTTTTTTTCTCTCAAAACAAAGTTATATTAAGAAAAGAAAAGTCTCTTAAGAAGATAGTGAAAATTGGAAACCAGGAGATAAATTGGTGAAATGTGGGCAAGTAGCTGAAAGAGTATCACATCCATTATTTGGGGTTATTTATGGGACCAGCTTTTATGGGCAAAACCTGCTTCACTAGATGAATTATATGGGCACTTTGGACTTACAAAGGTACCCTTCCCTACTCCATCTCCATCTCCAAAAACATAATGCCAAAAGACAACAACTTCATTTTCCTACTTGGAAGATCGCAACGTTACACAACAATGGCACAGGTGTATGCGTGACTCCCCATCATTCTCTGCAACACACAGCAAATAAATCTCAGAAAACACAAACGCGGGGCGGGTGTTAGTTGTCCAGAGCCTTTTCTCAGCCCTTCCCTTCCCTCCGCACGTTCATCTAACAGAGGTTTCGCCTGTACGACGTCCGCCACCATCCAGACTACGACACGTACCCGCAGTCATCTGAACAGTTTTAGGTTCGTGTACACGTATCCGTCTGGCCACGCATCGGGGAAGGGGGGTGGGGGATACCCTTCGGGGTTTTTTGAAGTGTTAGATCTCTTAGGTTCTCTCTCTCTCTCTCTCTTATATATATATATATATACATATATTTTACATCCGACGACTTTACGAATTCTTAACTGGGCGAACTAAATCGCCCCTTCTCCCACCCCCACCCCCGCGAAGCCCTCAGCGCCTCCGGCCTCCCTCCCCGCCCGAAAAAGTCCTCGACAAACAGCATCCTCGAAAGGCACCTGCCTTTCCTGCTTTCTACATCCCTCACCTTCTAAGCTGGGCTGTTGGTGCGGCGGATGGGGGGTGTGTGTGTCTCCGGGAAGATCTTCCACCGTGCCCGCAGGCTTATTTTCCCTCTTTCCTACCGCATTTCCTTGGAAAGAGCCATGGTTTTACTCTGGTTCGTCCGAGCTGAAGGCAGCGAAGTGCCTCAAAAGTTGGCCCGAGTCGAAACGACGCCGAAGCGCCGAAGACTAGACTGCTGAGCTGCTCCGTCCCACGGAGTTCTTCTGCCCCCCGCTCGGCGGGACAAGGCGCAGAAGACCGGAGGTGGGGGGGGGAGAGAGAGAGAAAGAGATGGCCACAGAAGCGCCAAGCAGCGCCTCCTGCTGCCCTTGTGCCTCAGGAGCGCTTTTTCTCGGCCATTCGCTTGCAAGGCGCTCTTCAGGCAGCCAGCCAGCCCGGCCAGTAATACGCAAAAGGGATTGGCACCAACTGCTCTCGGCAAACTTGGAGCGGCGAAGTCCCGGCCCAGACAACGCAGAAATGGCTTGTGGGGAATGAGTGGGCGCCTACAGATTCCTCCTCCGGGCTAGCGAACAGGTGCCCGCCGCTCAAGACCGTGAAGCAAAGGGACCTTTCATTCTCCTCCCAGTCCAAGCAGAGACGCGCGAGCCGAGCGGCATGATTCCGTTCTGCAAGAAATTCCTCTGGACGCACCTCAGCAGAGAAAGAGAGAGAGAGAGAGAGAGAGAGAGAGAGATTCCACAAACAAAACACCCTATATAGAAATTAGCAATTCAAGCATCTTCCTTTCTACTTATATATACTTGTTGGCTGGCGTTATTTATGGATACGAATAAATAAATAAATGTTCTTTATTAAATTTTACAATAAAGGGTATAATTCTTCTTTCTGAGACATAAGGTCAAGCATTATGGCATTTGTTTCAGAGCAGCTATGGAAGGCACTGCTTAGAGCAGTGTTTCTCAACCTTGACAATTTTAAGGCATGTGGACTTCAACTCCCAGAATTCCACAGCCAGCAATGCTGGCTGTGGAATTCTGGGAGTTGAAGTCCACATGCCTTAAAATTGTCAAGGTTGAGAAACACTGGCTTAGAGGACAATCAGTTTGGTATAGTGGTTAAAGGGCCAGTCTAAACACCTGGAGACTGTGAGGCAACCAACAATAATGTTGCAAATGGAGACTGTGAGGCAACCAACAATAATGTTGCAAATGATCAGGTCTAAAAATGTGTTCTCAGGACTTTTATGTTCAGCTACTTTGGTTTTAGATCCCGTGTCCTGCCTGGCTGGCTAAGGCTACCTGGGAGATGACATATGGTAGGTTTTGGGTAAGGCCTAGATAATCAAGTTAAGATGCACTTTAGTCAACATGATGGGGCTTCCAAAATCCAATTTTGAAATGAACTGGAGTGGTTTTATCCACAAGATGCCTAGTATATTCCTCATTATGTTTTTGCAAGTGGCTCTCCATCCTAACTTCCCAAAGTCACCTGGCTTTCTCTTAATATGGGCTCTAAACTGCTGTCAGCTCTATGTTGAATTCACTCTGTGTTGCCTCCAGTAGTGCTGTCAATCCTTCACAGTAGAAAAGATCAGGAAACAGACTCCATAGGAAGTCTGAAACTAGGTTATAATATCAGGATCTTGCAAGCCTGCTTGCGTTTTAACTTTCTTCCCTCTTATGCCCCACTGGATCAGGAAAGAGCTTCCCCGAGCCTCTTCTTAATATTATCTTGTTTCCCAGGACTTACGGAATGCTTCAGCCCTCTTAAATTATACATTATACAGTGACTCTTACCTATTTCCTTAAAAATCACCTTTCTGATGCTCTAAGACTCTTTTGGAATCTTCTCTTATGCTTTATCTCCCTAAACTGAAGGGAGACCTGGGATCTCCAGGAGGTGAGAGAACATATGAGCATAAAGTGATCCAAGCCCTCAAAAGCAATAACAGGTTCCCTCTGGAACCCTATGGGCAATGGATATCTTGTTAAAAGCTCTGAAAGGCCTGGTTGTAAACAGATAATCCTGGAGATCCGTCTATGTAGATACTAGGAGTCAATACTCACCTGATGGCAGATAATCAACTCTTGAGGAAATACACATAGCTTCAGGGTATAGGAGAAGTCCCCATCCAGAACCATGCTTGTGAAGACAACTATGTGAGTAGTGACAACTGTCCCATATCTGCCATATCAAATAAAAAGTGGGTATCTTGTTTTTCCATGAACATGGAGGGAATTGGATATTTCTATACTCAAAATTTTTTATCCCTTTGATTCTGTGTAGAGGCTGTTATCTATATTAAAAAGAAAATCTATGTATCACTAACATCTGTCTAAATGTACATCTAAAAAGCAATGTATTTGCAAAAAAGAGAGGAAAGCTCATTGCTTTGCAATAATCTTTTAGTAGCCCAGCCACAAATACAGACATTAGTAATGAACGTTCAAGTTGTGAAATTTTGCAAGTACAAATAAATATACATATGTGGTGTGCCAGAAACTAACTCCCTCCCTCCTACCTCCCATCCCCCTAAGACCTTCTGGGCTGGAGTTGCAGACAGGAGTAGTACAATTCTTAGCCCAAACAACCAGTAGAATTGCAGCAAAACCTGACAGGTCCAGCAAACCCTGGGCTGAAGAGGAAGAAAAAGGAAAGGGTCAGCTTCCAGTGCACTTATGTGGCATGCCACAAGCCAACTCCCCTCCTGCTTTCACCCAAAGGCCTCTGGATCACCATTGATGCAAAGTAAGAACTGCACTGTGCATATTTTTTTATGCTTGTTGGATTTGCAAACAAAATGGATTTAGGGTGCCAATATTATGAACAGTCTCTTAGAATGTAACCCATTTCTACATAGGAAACTGTCTATACATTGAAACTGACACAGTATGAATTCAACGGGAATTCAGTACTTAAGATTGTACTGTTCTGACCACATGTAGAAATTTATTTGAAAATAGAGCCATCTTCTGTTTATACATAGTCTCCTGCCAGTTGCAGCCTTATTTTCTTGACCATTCTATTAACAAAGAATGGAACAAATTCATTATTATATTAAAATTAATTATTTAAAACTAATTACTAAATCTAATTAGAATATTTGCTAATTATTTACACGTAGTCTTTAATCTATGACCATCTGATCTGAAACTGTGCTGAATGAATTATAATTGCAACTAACCTAATACCTTCACTGTCACATGATCACAATCTCTGCTTGGCGACCCATTCAAATTTGCAATTGGTTGCCAAGGGCTCCGTGATCATTGATTGCCACTTGTAATCTTCCCTGCTGGGTTTCCCAGAAAGTCAATTGGGAAACCAGCAGAAAAGGTCTTAAAATTTCAAGTCATCTGAACATCTTCCCCTTCTGCATTCATGCCATGCTGGTCACTAGCACATCCCTATGCCCTCCTGACCCATGCTGCACCTCCATATATCCTCCCCAACCTGTATGACCTTTCTCATACACTCTCACATACCCTCCCTAATCTGTGCTGTGTCACTCGCACTCATTTGCACACCCTTCCTGATGAATGTAGCAACTCTCACAATCTTCCCTAACACCATCCAACCCACAGGTATTTCTTGCATACCTTCTCACACCCTCCCCCACCCTCCCCAACCCATATATCACCTCTTGCACATCCCCTTGCAAATCCCCTTGCATACGTCCTTGCACCCTCTTGCACCATCCCCACACAGTTTCTCTAATTCACACTCTCGCACTCCCTCCCCAACCCTCCCTAACTCACATTACACCTTTCACGTACCCCCTTGCACCCTCAAGCAGCCTCCACCAACTCTCCCTGACCCATGACTTTAACACACCCTTGCAGTCTCACACACCCATCCCAACCCCCCATCACACCCTTGCAATCCCCCCCATGCCATGCCACGCTGCTTGCGCAGCCCCTCTGAACCTCTCTATCCTCCCATATCCTCAGGCACTCTCTCCAGATCTTCTCCAAATCTCCGCACTAACATCCATCCGCACCCAGCAGCAGGCATCTATCTGGAAGCCTGCAACTTGTAATTTCCTACTAGCTTAGCCCACTGACAGTGGTTGTGGGAAGCCAGCAGAAAGTTGCCTTGTCTAATGACGGTAGGATTTAGGTAACGAAGCAACCAGGGCCAAAGGGATAGGTGTCACTAAGTGATGTAGTCATGCTTTATACTCGCCTCACTTAGTGATGGAAATTCTAGTCCCGATTACCATCATAAGTCTAGGATGACTTGCAATTTGTAGAATACAGAAGAGAAAGAATGAGAATATTAAATGTTACCAGGGCTCAGAGAACATTGTTATTTGTGTCTGTAGGCAAAAATAATGGTGCGATGGTTGTGACTGAGAAGATTCCGATTCAAATCAGTTCTTAAGCCATGGGAACTTACTTGTTTGACAAACGGTTGTTTTTCTGAGATAAAATGAAGGGGGACCCTCATGTAAGATCCCTTAAATTCTTAAAGGAGAGGTGATTTATAAACCCAACAGTTTTTTCCAAAAAAAATCATATGAAAACGTTAATGGATCAACATAACTGTTTGTATACAGAACATGGTATGCTACTGTAGTGTCAAAGATTATGTACGCTGACTACTTCTGCTAAATAAATTTTGCAGATCTAATTTAAAATTTAAACAATTAAGGAGATGCTCATAAGCTATTTCAAGTTTATAACCTGCTTCATATCGGAATGATTTGCAGAGCCCCGCAATGTTGTGGTTTTTAGTTTATTTTTTAGACCCTGTCTCTCCTCTAAGTTGCTCAGGGTGTAATAAATGTTCTTTTAACTCAAAATGTGAAACATGTACATGGGCTGTAAATCAGATACTTGTTCACTGAATTACTGACTTGTCTCTTGTTTTTTTATTGGTAAAATATTGATTGTAAATGAGATTGGTTCTGTATTAGTGTTTGAAATATGAGTTCAGTTGATGCAGTCAGACTTTATTTCCAATTGCAATACTGTCTTAATATTTTTCTTATGTAAACTATATTAAAATAACTAAAAAAAGCAGTCTAACAGATTATTTTTTCTTTAAAAATCCCCTTTAGTACTCATATTGCTCACATTATCATTTAAAACAATTTTGTTTAAATCCATATTCAGTTGTATGAAAATGAACTATTTGAAAGAAGAGAGTCTGCATCATTCTGATCCAAAGTAATGATCTATCACCTTGCCCATATTATAAGGAATACATGGAAGGAAATGACATTTTTGATATATAATGCTGAGTATTCATTTAGCAATGCAAATCAAAAGAGAACACAGTAATAATTTTTATAATGAAATATCAAAGTTTATGTTTGCTTTGTTATTTATGGATACAAACTGTCATCTTAGTATTTTGGAACTATTTTTGAAGAGATTTTTTAGGTTAGCTTTTGATATCTGTTTTTATGTTATTTTATAGTTGTGAGCTACCTAAAATAAAATTAATAAACAAACTATGGTTGAGTAAACTATAATTCAAAAGCATTACTCATGCATTTCACATATGTGTTTAATTGTTTTATTGGTCAGAGAAAAATAAGGAACTGGGAATGAGGAATGAATGCTTTTAATGTTAAAACATATCTGATTTAACTTGGTTTAGTTTATGGGTGTAAGTTTGCAATGGATTCCAAATATTCTTTGTCATGCTTTGGAAAAGGCAAAGCAAAAAAACATAGAAGAGATGGAATTTTATGAATTGGCACCTGTTATAAATATATATTAGCTTTCAATTCATTATTGCCCTATTTTGAACCTGAGAACAATAATGGACAAAATGCAAGTAATGATTAACTTCAGAGCCTGAGATTAGAATACATAGTCTTTTATGCTTTCATATCCATTATTCCTCATATTCCATTTCTTTTGATGCCTTAAAGAAATAAATACAATAGAATTTTGGCATCCCACCTAGCCTTTTTTCATTTCTATGAGCTCATATCAGATTTAGTTTTGGAGATGATGTCAGTCTAAATCGAGTCAGTCTTTGTGACACTTTTTATTGTCAAATCTGAAATATTTCCAGCAGAGGGCACTCTAATATAACTTTGCAATAGCTTTCTCGCTATTAAAAAAATTTTTTAAAGCTACATTTTTTTTCACTGACTGTCAAGACTTTTGAATAAATTATATATCAAAAAGAATGGTTAGATTAAAATCATAGAATAGTAAAGTCCGCAAAATATCATTTTTTAATAGGAACACCAGTGAGTTATTAAGAATATTGAAATAAAGGATTATTTAGAAACATGTTTTATTTTTCTTAGATTTAATATGTCAGCTTTAAACAATAAGATAAATAAACCTATATACAATAGTATATTTGATCAACGTCTGAACTGGAATCTTTAAAAGGAAGAATTAATATATAGTCCAGATGAGGACAGTATTTGTAGCTTTGCGTGTGTTACTTATAACGAGTGTTGAAAATCCACTTCACAAAGCTTTCTTTTGTTTTTGTTTTTTTTTTAAAAAAGAAGATAAGAGGACCAGTAACTCTTCATTTAAAAGCTCACATTCTCTTTTAACTTTCTTCCACAAAGTCTTCTAGTGGTGATTAAAAAAAAAAACTTCATACTTTATTTTGAGGTCAGGAAAGAAATTTGCTTTCCAGCCTTGCCATTCATGAATAGGATAGTGGTGTAAGTACAGGTAGTCCTTGACCTATGACTAAATTGAGCCCCAAATTTTGGTTGCTAACTGAAACATTTGTTAAGTAAATTTTTATGACCATTTTACAACCTTGTGTGTCACAGCTGTGAGGTGAGTCACGGTGGTCGTTAAGTTAGTAACATGGTTGTTAAGCGAATCTGATTTCCCCGTCGACTTTATTTGTCAGAAGGTCACAAAAGGGGATTTACATTTACTGTAACCGTCATAAATATGAGTCAGTTACCAAACATCCAAATTTTGATCACGTGACTATGGGCATATTGCAATGGTCGTAAGTGTGAAAAATGGTCAGAAATTACGTTTGCCAGTGCTTTTGTAACTTCAAACGGTCACTAAATGAACTGTTGTAAGTCAAGGGTTATCTGTAGTGAGACTGAACCTAAATGTACCCTCCCATCTCTCCCCAAAAATCTTGCACCTTGGCATTATTTGACATCCGGTAATATGATCAACATTTGTTTATACCGAAAGGAAATTATTATTATTGTTGTTGTTGTTGTTATTATTATTATTATTATTATTATAGTTGGAGACCTTGGAGGTCATCTAGTCCAACCCCCTGCTCAGGCAGAAAACCCTATACCATTTCAGACAAATGGCTGTCCAGTCTCTTTTTAAAAACTTCCAGTGTTGGAGCATTCACCACTTCTGGAGGCAGGTTGTTCCACTGATTAATTCAGCGGTTCTCAATCTGTGGGTTGTGACCCCATTTGGGGTCAAACGACCATTTCACGGGGGTCGCCAAGCACCGCAGTCCGCCATTTATTTTTTTTTGGTCGGCCATTTTTTTTCCTATCGCGATGCGGGCCGTCGCGCCGTGCATGCATGGTGCAGGCCCGCCATTTTTTTTTTGGTCGGCCATTTTTTCCTATCGCGATGCGGGCCATCGCGCTGTGCATGCGTGATGTGCCCGTCGTGCCGCGCATGCGCGATGCACCCCGTCGTGCCATGCATGCGCGATGCGCCCATCGCACCATGCATGCAAGGTGCGGGCCCGCCATTTTTTTTTGCGCGATGCGGGCCGGGGTCGAGCCCCGGAAAAGGTTGAGAACCGCTGGATTAATTGTTCTAACTGTCAGGAAGTTTCTCCTTAGTTCTAGTTTGCTTCTCTCTTTGGTTAGTTTTCATCTTGTCCTGACCTCGGGTGCTTTGGGAACAGCTTGACTCCCTCTTCTTTGCAGCAGCCGGTGCGATATTGGAACACTGCTATCACCTTCTCTTCATTAAACTAGACATACCCAATTCCAGCAACCGTTCCTTATATGTTTTAGCCTCCAGTCCCCTAATGTCCCCTTCCTTTTACTTAGAAAAAAGGAATCCTGCTATGCAAATGGCACTCAAGCTAATTCCTATTTAGCCACATATCAGGTTTCAACAAGTTATAGCTCAGAGACACACAGTAATTCCCAGCCTATTTTGTGGGTTCTTGTAACTGCCCAACAGAGGACAGCAAAACACTAATTTCTGGAAGTCTAATGATATATGTGTTCAGTATTGGTTCTCGCTATTATTGCCACATTACAAATTAAAATAAGGATGTTAAGCTTCTGCTTGGATGAAAGCATCTTTCACTGAATCTCTGCCCAGCCAAAAAACCCCAAAATCCAAAACTGGACTGTAAAAAATTGTGGTCCCATGTGGTTCATTAACATCACCTCATTACCTGACATGCCTAATTGTAGCCTATTTTTAAAAAAAAAAAAAATCCCAAGGCAATTAATATTATTTTTAAAATTATGATCATTTGATGAAGCCAAATTAAGACTCAGGAATGACATTACATGGAAAAGTTCACCAGATATAAATGATAAAATCAAACTTGTTATACAGATAAATAAATAAATATAAACTCAATCTCAATTGAAAGTTGGACAAATTGGAAAAAACAGACTTCCAGTAGGGAGCTGGCATACTGCTGATGTGCAAGATTGCATTTGTGAGGGGAAAGCATCTGGATCTAGACCAGCTAAATCTCCCCAGAAGAGACATGTTGAGATTGTCCATGTGATTCCAGACAGCCACTCTTCACAAGTAACCTGTAAATACTGCTGTTATGGTAGTGGTTTATGAGTTGAGTAGCTGGTAGTTGGGACTCCGTAAAGCCCTCGCAATGCAGTGTTCAACCAAGTCTTAATTTTTAATGTTTCTTATGAATGAGAAGAAATGATTGGCCACAGGTCCTCTAGCTATCTTTCATACTTAAAGCACAACTAGAACTCAGATTCTCTATTGCTGTCCAACACTTTGACCACTAGACTAAACTGGTGTTGGCACTGTCTTTCTTTATCTCTATCCAACTCTCCTGCCCCCAACCTTTTCTTAATATCTCATCTCCCAAAATTTCCAGACTGCTGAGACTTCTGGCATGGATTGAAGTTTAGATAACTAGACACCCCACCAATTTGTGAACAGTGAGAAAGAGTTTACGCAATCATTTCCTGAAATCCTATACAAAGAAACAGAGTTAGAATATATGTTTCTGGATATCTTTATTAAATAGCAATTAGTAGCAATAGAAAATTAATGGCAAAAGCCAAGGTGGCTTATTTGGAAAAAAAAAGTTTCTATTCAACAGACCGTCCTGCTACGTAGAGTATAATATTATGAGCTGATTTGACATCTTTTTATCATCTCTATCAAATATAACGGGATTTTAATGTTTAAATCATCAAAAATATTTTTACCAATTCAGTGTCATGCCATCATTCTAGTTTTCTGTTTGTTTGTTTGCTTTTTATTTGTTTCATAAGAGACAAATAAAATGCCTTTCAAAAAACTCATCAGGATAATCTTGAGTGGAAAACAATATTTGTGGTTAGGGAAGTAAAATGCTTGACATACCATGTGCAATGTGAGTGAACAAAAACAGTTCACCTTCTAAAAGCCTCACATTGGGGGGGGGGATAAGATAATAGGTTATCTGTATTTTAGAAATATTTTCTCAACCTTTCTTCCAGAGGAATAAAAATGTACATTTGTGATTATTTTCCTGCTAAATGAAAGATAGCACATACATAAACACACCACACAAGAGCTACAAAATCACCAAATTATCAAAATATGATTATATTTAGCCTAGCATCTTAGAAGTTCCAAACTCTTAATTTATGTCTTAGTAAAACAAAAGATAAGCAATTTACATCAGTGTTTCTCCAGCTTCCAAAAACCAGCATATTCTACAATCTGGAACTAAAGAAAAAAAAAGGAAAACAAAACAAAAGCAGCTTCGGCCATAGCAAGTGATTAATGGGTTTGAGTTAATGGGTATTGCTTTAGTGTTTTGAGGCAGGGCCTCAATGTAGAAAAACAAGTCTATCTACATTACCTCCAGTTTAAATCATTATGATGGTTTGCTTCATTTATTCTGATTACTTTATTTTGGTGGAAATGCCTTCTGCTTATCTGCAAGGGTATATCGAAGATTGTTATGAAGCAACAAGTTTGATGCAACATATTAATGTTCTGATGTGGCTTCTTGGAAGTTCATCAAAGAGCACTTCACTGAATTCTTGATCAAAATTACCTGTCACTTTGAAATTTTGCAATATGCCTAGTGGTTAAGGTCGATCCAGCCCATTTAGCAGCAGGGTGGTACATGTACACACTAGAATTTCTGATTCCAATCACAATAGTAAACATTTTCTAGATCCAGAAATCACTATGTTGCATACATCCATTGGAAAAGAGTCTCAGGTGGAGGATGCTTCAGCCTCTAGCTGAGACGTCCATATGATACCAATAAAGAAGAATATTTGTAGCTCAGAGTTGAAATGAAGAGTCCTTTGTGCTTTCTGAGTTGGTTGTATTCTTGGAAACCCCACTCCTTACTAGCACTGATGATGTTACCCAGTTTGAGTAATAAAACGTCTGTAAGAAAACAGCCAAGCTCAGAGAGCACCAAGGACCTTTCATGTCCAAATGAGCAACTGGTTCCAGAAAGCTCCAGTAGGAATCTGGTGGATCTATTATTTTTAAAAGGTCCAAGTCCGATAATCAATCCAAGAATTGAAAGAACAATGGTGGAGATTCAGCATCAAAAAACTTAGAAGGCTCTTCTGCAGAAAAAGTCTCATTGGCAGTAATGATCTGCTAAAGAAGTTGCAAGTTCTTGCTTGCAAGTAGTTGTGGAGGTATGGAAGGGGGGTATTGCTGCTGGCTTATAATTTATGATGTCAGAATAGAAAAAATTGTAGGGCTGGGTGGGAATTGTATAGAATGCATGCAAACATGCATGTGAATGGCCTGGTATAAGTATGAATGGGAAAAGCTGTGTACAGCTCAGCACAAGCACAACTAGGGCGCTATAAAATGCAGGCAGAGGATGCTGTGAGTAGATGTATGATGCAAGAATGAAATCCCTGGAGCTCTTTGGGGAAAAAAACATGATGAGAGTGGGAGTGACTTATAGGAATGACCTCCTCTGCTGACTTCTCCCTTGAGTCTGCTTGTGAGAAGCTGGCAGAGAAGACTGCAAATGGCAATTATATCACCATGGGATGCTGCAACTGTGATCACGTGACAGCCAGAACTACATGGACTAATCATAAATGCCACGTGTTCGATGATGCTGTAACTTCCAACAGTCACTTAATGATCAGTCATTAATCGAGGACAATGTGTAGCTATGACTGGGAACAGAGACAAAAAGATACAGGCTAAGGATCAAAAGTGGAGAAAGCAATTCTCATGTCTATATTGCTTGCATGGGGAATGGCTCAAATGAAATAACTTTATTATGGCCATAGGCCATTGTAAACCACAAAAAACAGAAAAAGAAAAAGAAATAAAGTAATAAATGTCATCTTAATGTATTGTGAAGCACAAGCACTTATGCACCCAGGTAGATATTATTTTGTTATCATTTGGAGAGAAAGAGAGAGAGAGAGAGAGAGAGAGAGAGAGAGAGAGAGAGAGAGAGAGAGTTGTCATCTGAGAGTATGTTAAATAAAAAAGATCTGAGTTTGTCTGGGTATTTTGTTAATATCAAGGATATAAGGCAGAGATGAATGCCTGTATAGAATTGACAGCAAAGGAAGACATGATGCAACAGCACCATAAAGAGCATAATCTTTCCACTTGCAGACTTCTCTTGAATCTGTCTTCAGTTACTGGAGTAGGAAGGATATTAAAACAGGCCACGGTTAATTTAGGAACTGGATATGATTTCAGCATTCAGCTGATTTTAATTTTCAAAAGGCAACTGACAATATGTCTCTTAGCAGAAAGGTCTGTTCATTTCCATATTTAGCACCATCCCCTAAACTCAGGATTGATTTTCTCATGTCCCAGCAACAATATTACCTCAGCAGAGCTAGCTGCATGTTGTGTCAAGTAACTTTTTTCCAGCAGGAATTAGACATATCAGTATTAAAGAGACCGAACCAACCTGACACAAGTATAACTTCAGTCAATATGCTAAGCTGGAGTCATCTCTAATTTTGATGATAACTTTTAACTGCTGCCATGTTTGAAACAAAGCAAGCAAAATTGAAATATATTTAAATTTCATCAGAATTCATAAAATCATAGAGTTTCACTAAATAGATGTTCTAGTCCAGCCCTCTCCCCGCTGCAGGAATCCCTATATCATCCTGGACAAATGCTGTCCAGTCTTTTCTTGAAAATGTCCAGTGATGGGGCAACTTCAGGAGGCTGGCTCTTCCACTGCTTAATAGCTCTCACACTCAGGAAATTCTTATTTAATTCAGATTTGGATTTCTTAGTGTAATTTAATTCAGATTTGGATTTCTTAGCTCATTGATTCTTGCCTCATTCTTAGACGCTAGAGAGAATAAATCTACTTCTTCCTGTGATATTACTTTATATATTGAAAGACTACCGTCATATCTCCTTTTAGCCATTTCATCTTTAAACTAAACAGGCCTACTACCTTTAATTGCTATTTGTAGGATTTAGTCTCCATGCTCCTGATCACCTTTACTGCTTTTCTCTGCATTCTTTCCAGTTCCTCAGAAGTTTTTTTTTTAATTGTGATGACTAGACCTGGGCAAAGTATTCCAGTTGTGGTGTGATCAGTGCAGCCTAGAGTAGTATTTTCATTTTCATTTTTTCATTTCATTTCATTTCATTTATTTCGACTTATATGCCGCCCTTCTCCCCAGACTCAGGGCGGCTCACAACAGAAATATAAGTACAAAATACATAGGTCACTTAAAAAATGGTACAATATAAAACTATGAAACTATAAAAACTATACTCACTCATACAACATACACTCCCAATCAAAGGCCCAGGGGCAGAGCACAGCTCACACGCCCCAGGCCTGTCTGCAAAGATGTGTTTTTAAAAGTTTACGGAAAGCTAGGAGGGAAGGAGCAGTACGAACCTCTGAGGGAAGTTTATTCCAGAGGGCTGGGACAGCAACAGAGAAGGCCCTAACCCTAGGTCCCGTCAGACGGCACTGTCTAGCAGACAGGACCCGTAGGAGGCCAACCCTATGTACCCTAACCGGTCTCTGGGATTCATGAGGCAGAAGATGGTCCCGCAAGTATTTTCCTTGACATTATACCACTAATGAATAGCAATAACACTTAGACTTATATAGACTTATATACCACTTCACAGTGCTTTACAGCCCTCTCTAAGCAGTTTACAGAGTCAGCATATTGGCCCCAGTAATATGGGTCCTCATTTTACCCACCTTGAGCCAGTGAGACTTGAACTGCCGATAGTTGGCAGTCAACAGAATTAGCTTGCAATACTGCATTCTAACCACTGCACCACAGCTCTAATAAAGCAATCCAAAGCAGTTTTGGCTTTTTTGACAGCTGCAGAACATTGCTGGCTCATTCTTAAATATGCCTATCAATTTGGACTCTTCTTTCCAATGCAGCCATGCTTCTGTATGATCTAACAACAATATGAAGCAAAGTTCTTTCTTAAATCTACTGGCACCAAGGGCAATATTGATCTTTCATTGCAGTGAGTCTGCAGTCTCAGACTGCTGAGATGGAGAACCAAAGAATTTATGTAATATTTGAAAAGCAGAAGGGCTAATCTGCAGCCCTAAGATTTTCCTCACTAGGATTTCTTTTGTGAGATGACCTAATATGCTATATCTTATGCTTAACAACCTTAACAAAGTTTAAAAAGCAAAAGTAATAGTAATCTGTTATTAGCAGAACTTTTAAGTTCATTGCACAGCTTTTCTCTTGAAACTGAACATAGTACTAAAATTTCTATATTCAATAGCATAGAACAAATAGCAGAATTGGGCACTTTATTTCTTAGTTAAGTATTATAAGATCATTGCTTTATCTCTCAAAAATGTCCTGCCCCTGAAATATATAAATGGTTTCTTACCACTTCAATAATTTTCCTTGCAATATATGATGCCCATTTTACTAATTATCATTAGCAAACCAAGTGGAATTAGGTGATAGGTGGTATACATGGCACTTGCTGAATCAGTTGCTGGTTACCTCTCTCCCGAATTTTGGAATAACTATGGTCAAGCCACAGTCCTGGGGATTTGAAATCATGTAATAACTGCAAAAAGAAAAGCCAGAAAAGAATCCTCCACTCCAAATTCATTTTTAGGTTTTCTGAAGTAATAAAGTCAAGTCTTGGGACTATGGTAGATTTTAGGTAATTAATTACAGCTATTGCCCCCAAGCATGTAACCTGTGATCAGTGTGGGAAAATAGCGGTATCTGCTTTCAGAGGATAAAGTCATCATTAGGTGACATCAGTAGTGCAATTGTGCAGCCTGAAAAAACACTCCCTGAGGAATTTTTGTCCAATTGGAATGTCTCTTTGCAATAACTTAGTTCAATGGATATATTTGGAAAAATAGAAAAACTACAAAGATCATGAAATTCTGTTTTATAATGCTTGATCATCCCCCCCCCCCACAGACACAAACCTTCCCCCTAAACTCGCCAATCCTGCCATATTTCTCCTGGCTGCAAATGAGAATAGCTATATATTGACTTCACAGGCAACCAATAAGTCAATGTTGGCTTATTAAATCACAATAAGATTTGCCATATGTAGCCGCTTCTTTTTTTATCAGGTCTTATTTTAATTTTTATTTGCTTTTTCTGCTTGAACAATTAACTAAATTAACCCAGCACAAGCTGTAGTAATACATTGTCCATAGCTAATGTAATCATCTATTCAATTAACCCAATTTTCTGCCTTGAAACAGAGCAAAACACTGAAATTGTATTATGTTTGAATACCTTGTTATTCAGTATATGGTTCAAACACAGCCGGGATGAACCAATTCAAGGATATGCTTAGCATCCAAATGAACTATGATTCACAGCTGATCTCAAAATTGAATTAAAAATGGTTTACAATCCAATCTTGGATGCAATAAAACATAATTCTCAACACAAATATAACTCAGGCCTGTTTACTAATTTTGACAGCATCAGAGCACAACAGAAACAACATACATTGTAGCCTTAGAAATGTAGATATTAGTCTCTCCAGACATGCTCAGTGTTTTCATTGTTATTAGGAAAGGCACAGGAATTTCTTTTTTATATTCAGTGCCCCAAAGCACACATTTTGTGCAGCCAAATCTATCATTGTGGTAGATCTGCTGAATACAACAATATTGTATTAGGGATGAACAGGTTAGAATGCTGACCTAATAGTAAGAGAATTACCAATAAATCCTTCAATGTGCAACCTAGGGATTACATAAAAGCAGGTACTTTATTATTTCAATAGCCAAGGGATTTAATTAATCCCATTTAAAGATTTGGTATCTTTTTGTTAGCTATTTTAAAATAAAAAGTGACTAGGGACTGTTCTATTTGAACTATAAAGTTAAATTAACCCCATGATTAATCCCTTGCACAAAGAAGAAAAAGAAGTGTGCATTAGAAGTGTGCATTAGATATGCCACTGCGTGTTCTTCTAGTACTAACAATCTGGAGATTTCTAGCTAGTAGTAAAAAAAAAAAAAAAGTACACTATTCCTGTTTGTGCGAATTGGCAGCAGCTCTCTAATTAAGTGAAATTATTTGTCATCACCAAGCTATTTACACTGAAAGCCAGATGGTACATCATGGTCATTGAAGATGTTATTTAAATCTTGTGTTCAAATTTTCTTCTGCAAAACAAACACAAGCCAGATGCTTTTATTACCCATGTCATAAAGCTACTACTTTTGTATAAAGCCCCTTTGGTGCAGAGGGACCTGTCTATGCAATCATTAGTTGACCTATCCATGCTTTTTTTTTTTGTTGCCCACACATTTTTCAACATACGGTTTGTCTTGGTAACTTTCTCATCTATTACTTCACTGTCTCTGTACTGATAAAACACTAAATATCCAGATAAAAGTACAATATGTCCCAAGATAAGATATTTGTATCTTATCTGAATTCTGATTCAACAAATGTGATGTTTCTATTTTTATTATTAGATTTATATCCCACTTTATTTTGTTCAGCTCAAGAGGGCATACATAATCCAGCTACTTTTGATTTTCCCACAACAATAAATCTGTGAGTTGAGTTGGACTGAGAGAGTATGACTGACCCATAGTTACCCAGCCAGCTTTCATGCCTACAGAGAGACTAGAATTCACATTTTCCAGTTCCAGTCCAGCTCCTTAACTACTGCACTAAACTGGTTCTCAAAATGCTTGTAACTGTGATGTAGTCTACTTCACTTTCAAAAAAGGATCTGCAGTCACTTGCTGTACTTGAGGCTTCTGGCCCCACAATACCAGAACATGGTGCTTCAGAGAAAACCTGACACCATGCCAGAAGTTAAGATTTCATCTTAACATCTGAGAGCCAGGAGAGAACTCCCAGACAAACAGAGGGATCTCTGCCTTCAAAACAATCTATCACTCCAGCAAGGAATTTTCAGAAAAATTGAACGTTTTAAATCTTCTTCAGAACTTCTGCTGAGAACAGAGAAGAAAACTACAACAGGAGGAAGCAGAAATTTTCATTTGCCTGTCTGTGATCAAAGTACATGAAGAGCATGAAGATAGGAAGATTGTTGTCATGTGGGGGACAGGGATACCTACAAATCTCTAATGGTATCAAGAACAGATATACAGTCCCCAAAAGGAAAAAATCTGTTGGAGGCCCAACTGGCTTTCAGAAAACACAGTAAAAAAAAACCCACTGTGTTGAAAACTACCAGGTCTGGTCCCACAAATGGATAAACATACAGGTATACAGTAAATAGGTTTGTAACAAAATTAAGCTAGAAATGAATTTAAGGACACAGAAAAAGGTGATGCTATGTTATCAATTTGGGTTCAGTGTTTCAGATACCGCACAGAAGGAATAATTTCTGGAAATTTTCAAGCTCACATCAATCAGATTGTAGATAATTGCATATCCAAAGCTTTAATATGGGCTCAGCTTTGAACAATATCAGGAGATCTGTTAAACCTTCCTATACATGCTAAAATGTGGAAGATAAAGTTGTCCCCTTGAGTTGGAATGCCAGAAGAACTGTACATTGTCTGTTTATGGGTAGAGTAGTTTGATGATACCAAGTACTCTCAACATTGTAGACCAATGATACATAATTTCAATGTCTTAAAAAATTAAATATTAATGTCTTTCAAACTAAACAATGGCACTGAGGTGAATAGCATGCCAGGGATTACTGATGGTCAAACCTCCACAAGTAGGTACCAAGAAGCTGCTAGTTGCTTTCTGGAGAGCATATGTGAAACATCAGAAGGACAGGAAGTTTTTTTTTATGATCAGTGATGTTACTTGGCCCACATGCTAGTGCTGGACCTCATAGGAAGGATATTCATTGGGCTATTCAAATTTCCAGAAAGTAAAATAGACTATTTCAAATCCTGGCCTTCAGGGTCATCTTAATTTTCATGAAGGTATTAAGTGCCATGCATTCTGGAAAATAAAAATGATGGGAAGTTGAAAGTATGTCTACCTATTCAGGAAAAAAAAGTCAAAGATAAACTAGGAACAGTAGATTTATGGTGTTGGTGAGCTACCTTCTTATCACTTTGTCTTCTAATAATGGGTGGTCTGAAACTAGTTATACACAAATGGCTAAAGTTTGTGAGATAGCCCAAGAAAATAGACATGAAATTTAAACATCACTCTGATAAAAGATTTCAGCAATAAAATAATACCTTCCTTTTATCAAAATATGAAACTTCTTACTGCTTTGTTGTTCAATAAATAAGGACAAGGGCAGTTTATCTGAAACTGATGCAATGGTTTATCTATATAAGTAAGTCTAATTTATAGTCAGAGCACTTTGAAAGTTAAACCTCTTTCAGAAGGCATATAAATGTATCGCACATATTCTGTGGCTCATCAAGTTCCATCCTTTGTTAATTAAAATGAAATATTAAGTCTG
Source organism: Bothrops alternatus (assembly GCA_034064705.1). NCBI lineage: Eukaryota > Metazoa > Chordata > Lepidosauria > Squamata > Viperidae > Bothrops > Bothrops alternatus. The sequence goes on along the minus strand of JARGCV010000018.1, from coordinate 11,413,440 downwards.
TAAAGTTTGATGGCCATATTTTTGCATCTTTCATTGGTTACAACATTTCTCACTTTTTATCTTTTGCATATTTAGTAGAGAGGAGCTTGCTTCCAAGTATATATATGGTCAAGCTGATTTTTCATTCTTTTTTTTAAGGAATATTAATCTTGATTTATCATTCTGGCAACCATGCTAATAATTTGAAGTATTATCCTGTAAGTCCACAAAGTCTCTTCTGTATGTAATACTGTCTTTCCTGACCTGTTGACCTACACCATCATCCTCATATTATACTTAAATCTTAATATTTTGAAGCAACATCTTTAGGAAATAAATTAAAAGTCTGGGAAACTTAATAGGCCAGGTGGCAAGCTGGTTAGGGGATTCTGGGCATTGAAGTCCATTATCTTAAAGTTGCAAACATTGAGAAACATTGGCCTAGAATATATTAAATCATAGCAGGCAAAGTTGAAAGCAATGCTTAAGCTACAAAAAATAATACTTTTAATTGGAAGCAGGAAAACATGGACAGAAATTGTATTTGCTGTGGGCTGAGGTAAGCAGGAAATGATACCATTCATTCCTGTTCTCCATAAATTGTTGGGGCAACCTGTATGCTTTTAATTTTTTATTTATTCTAAGGCTGGAATAGAACTCATACCTTCCTGGCTAATAATCTAGCATCTTTTATACCACTACGCCAAACTGACTCTAATGCCTTTCAGGGGGGGAGGACATAAGCCCTGCTCTTAGTTTTATTCTTCTGCTCTAGAAAACATGTAACTCTTGGGATCGATGTTATTCTGTGCCAACTTGTTATCTAGAAAATCTTTCTGCCTACATATTCTAGCTTAAATTTAAAGCTAAAATGAGATATTAAATCTTACCCACTTCCAGCCACTATCTGGTAGCTTCTCTCTGTGTGTAGGTAAGGCAAGGGCTTGTGGGGGGGGGGGGTGATCTGCCTGCAAAAATCAGCCAGAACATACACGTGTATCTTATGAAGATGTGCTTGCAATTTTAGGTTAGATGGTTTCATAGAAGTAAAAACAAACAAAACAAAAATACCTGTCTTCGTGAAAAAAGTACTCAGTCCCATTTAACAGTCAGGTTAATCACTGCAAAGCTTGCTCCAATCTAAAATAAATGTATTGTTTCTTACAAGGGAAACCTAAAAGGGATTAACACAGATTATAATAGAAAATGAAAATGTTGTCAATTCCAAACAGACCTTGATTGTTGGAAAAGAAAGAAGAACGAAGTGGTCATGAATGATAGGAAAACTGCCAAGAAATCAAACATAAAATGGTATTCAGCTTCTCTGACACAGGCTGTTGGTGTCTATCAATAGCATTTGTAAAGGAATTCCCTAGAAATGTGCCTTTAGGCAATTCTAGGATATAGCTGCAGCCAGGCTTAGGTAAAGGCTAAGGCCAGAACATTTCATGATTTAAAAGGGTTATTCAGTGCTTTTTTTCTAAAAAAAAAAAAAAAAAAAAGCTGCCAGAACTCACACATGTCATACAACCCGCCTTGCCTACCCTACAAGGTTCCATCCAAAAAAGGTGCCGGAACTCTGTTCTGGGCGTTCTATGAGAAAAAAAAGCCCTGGGGTTATTACTCCAGATGATAAGGAATGTTTTTTTATAATGTATGTTTTATCTGTCTTGGGGGGAAAAAACACTGTTTTCTACTAACCAAAGGATGAAGCAATATGCACTTACTTTGGCAGAGATTTGAGGTACTTAACAATGATTTTTTGTATTGATTACATCATACTTCTATTTACACATTAATGAAACCAACTGAAAAATGCTATGCATGTGTGGGTGACCTGTCAAAAATCATCAAGCACAATCCAAGGGCAACTACATTTAATATCAGTTGCAAAACACAGCTTTGTACTTGGGTGGCTAATTCTTCTGGTTTTGTTGACACTCAGGACTCCAATGATAAAAGGAAGTAAATGCTGTAAGGACTACATGCCAGGAAATGGATTCCAGCAGAATTTGGCAAACAGGAACTTCAGTGAGTCTGTTCTAAGGGGGAAAAATCAAGCAGAATAAGCAAAGAAAGAACTCACAGAAATGGTGTAAGACATAATAGTGCTTAAAAAGCAAAAAGGCCAGAACAGTATCAGCAATAACAATAAATCTGAGATGAAAGATAAGTGAGAATCCAAATATGAATACATTCACAAAATTAGTAACTGAATTTCATGCTGAAAATGAAAAGTGTCAAGAAGTAAAAACCGCAGAAATATTGTCACCCATGCAGGCAGAAATATAATCAAGCAAATATTTGGGTGGATGAAACCTTGAAGGAAATGCTTCCTTGCCTGAATCAATATGGAAATAAACAGCTTCCTCTATTGCTCTGCTCTGTAATGCAGCCTTCTGGAGGTTCTGTAAGTTTATGCAGAAATTATCGCTACTTTATGGAGTCAATGTAATTACTGCAGGAAAATTTCAAGTGAATCCTTCCTTGTAGTCATGCTTTTATTTATTAGTTTAATCATCTGTCACTTTATATTTATTTGCTCAGAAACATTTTGCTCCCTCACTTCCTAAAATCAAACTGAGTTCATGCATTACGGTGTTAATATATGCAGCAAGAAATGCCCATGTGCTTGTCTGAAGACTCAAATGTGGCCAAATAGCTGTTATATTATTTAGAAGGCTGTGCAATTTGTACTTGCATTCCAGCTGTGCTTCACATTATCTTCTTGAAGATCTGAATACTTGCCAATGTTGCTGTAGCCTACAGCACAGCCTGCCGGGGTGTTCCAATCCACAACTGTTCTTTGTTCATTCGCAGTTGTGCAGAAACACCTCAAAGAAAACACTGCCATAAAAATGTTCTTTTTACATCCATATGTGCTCAAAATCAAGTAATTCATGCCCTCATTTCCCCTTAAGCAACTTCCAGATTAGGCTGCTATAGTATCATGCCATTTCTATTGCTTCATTAATATAATTTAAGTGAAGGAGAGGAAGTGATTTCAACTGATCATCCTTCTGTGTTTTTCAACACTTTTAATAGTTTTCTTTCTTTCCATATCATTTTATCATTGTGGAGGAAGAATCAAAATAGCAGCATGGTGTCTTTTGACTGTAGCTCCTGGAGCTATTTTTCAGAAGAATCAGTATTTGTATAATTAGTAAAGGATCATGTTATAGTATTGTATTATATTCTCTCTTTTTTTTTTTTTCATTTAAGTCACACAACCAGAAAAGCAAAAACACCCCTTCTTACCTCCAGGATAAACATGCGGAGACAACAAGGAACATGGTGCATCCTTCTTTTTTGTCAATTGTGACAGTCACCAAAGATGTATTACAAGACACTGGTCCAAGCCCAGGCATCCTCCCGAATCAGGGATAAGGAGTATGAGCTATTAAAGAACTTTACAGTATTTCAAACTGAAGCAGCTCTGCCCCAACAGATGCTATGTTTGGGATACTTTGCCAATAAGGACCCTGGAGTGGAGAGTAGGTTGGTTTAGCAATGATATCTGCTTGCTCCCAGAGACAGTATCTCAGTCAAGCTGGCTGGGGAATTCTGGGAGTTGAAATCCACCCATCTTAAAATTGCCAAGGTGGAGAAACACTGCAGTATCTGATTAGCTCCCCTGCCTGCTCTTTCTCATTGATAAAATTGATTGACTGCTCTAGCTTTGTTTGGCTAGCATTACAATGAATGTTGGTTGGTTTTGGGCAAATAGAACAAGACTAGTAGGAGATGCTGCTGTGAGAAGGAAGAAAAGAGGAATTACAGTATAGCACCTGAACAGTCATCCGATGCAGAAGAGGAGAAGGCAAGGTCTCTATAAACCTAGATATCAGGGATAAGATCATCTCAATGTTACAGGTTGGATTAGAATTAGATACTATGTTAAAATTAATACAAAAGTAGACTTCTCAAATGGCAGGACCTGGATTTTTTTTAAACTGCATTTGGTCCTTTATCTAGTATTGGTTATTAATAAATATCAGAGGAACAAGTTTCAAAACTACAACTTTGCAGATTATCGAATAAAGAAATACATATATCTATGTATATGATGAGGACCTAAGTCCTGCCTAGTAAGTTTATTCAGCACATTTCTCTTCCATTTTTCTGAGTGGACAGGTGCAAAATGTTTGCCTCAATTTGTTCCCATTTCTAGAGATCTTTCTTGTTTTGCCAGGAGAACAGGCAGCTGCTCATTCCTTAAATTCTTCTATGCTTGATATACTTCCCTGAGTACAGAATACCAGTGAGGCACTGAAGATGCAGTTGTGTTTGGTTCAAGAAAATGGATATGTAAAAGAGCAACATCAGCTGCTGTGAGTGAATCAGTCTTTGTCAACATTGTTGAGAATCTAACTATTGTAATTCCTTCTGGTGATCTAGGCAATCATGGTCATTTATTTAGTGTACATCTTTTATTCCTTTTCAGAGTAAGCAACATTATGCAAAGCATAGAAAAGAGGAAGAAGTAGTAAGCAAAAGAAATTGCAGTAGTAGCAGGAGATAAAAGAAAAGGAAATCTACTATAAGTAAATCTAGTTTAAAATCACACCATTCCCTATACCTTTCTTTACTTTTCTATTTCTGAAAAACAATTCTACCACCTCCATTCACTGTTTCATGCTTTGCCTTTTGTTCTTTAAATTTCTCACCTCTCTTTTTTGAGGATCATGTTGTCAATTCCATTCAGCCAATTATCTAACAAGTAGGAGTTTCTGTTAGCTATTAGAAATATTAGCCTGTTGGAGCCCAACACATGGTCCAGGTGTAATTCATCTTTTATTTCAAGCTGCAGGTCCCCAAATCTGGGGCTGTCAGAAACTTTCTCATGTAAAGGAACAGCACCAATTATTTTAGTCTGTGGGGGTTTTGGGAGTGGAAAGATCTGTGAGTGTAGAATAGAGAAGAATGTATTTGCATTAGAATTTTGAATATCTAAATGTCTTATGGCAACAACAGGTATATAGCCAGATTGCTTCTCATCAGCAGCACAGAAAATATATTTCTCAGAATAGATGTTTCTATCCTAGGCAGTTAGTAGTAAGTAGATATATTAGATATGTTGCTGTCTTGGAGGTTTGCCACTGATGTTCCTCTCAAATAATCATAATCTAGTCTTAATAATATCAACCTGTTCCAAATCCAACAGATCACTAATGCAGAATAATAACAGAATAACAGGGTTGGAAGAGACCTTGATGTCTTCTACTCAAATGCAATGCTCAAGCAGGAGACCCTATACCATGCTGTACAAATGGCTGTCCAATCTCCTCTTAAAAACCTCCTGTTATTGTGCACCCACAACTTATGAAAGCAACCCATTCAACTGATTAATTGTTCTGTCAGGAAATTTCTTTTTAATTCTAGGTTGGATCTCTCTTTGATAAGTTTCCATCTATTATTTGTTGTCTTGTCCTCAGATGCTTTGGAGAATAGGTTGTCACTCTCTTCTTTGTGACAGCCCCTCAAATATTGGAAGACTATATTCAATAAGTAGCTTATTGTAGAATGCATAGTCATTTTCTTTTCTCTCTCAGGGGCACTGTTGGTAAAACATCCTTGGGATTATCTGAGAGTAAGTTGTTACAGTTTACTGTACATTAAAGTTCCAATGGCTATGTTGAATTATGAGTGAGCAGGTTTACTCCAGGCAAAAAACTTGGATTGGAAAAATGGAAAAAGTGCTTTAGAAAGATTTCATTATAACTGCATGCTGGGAACTGTAAATTGCCCAAAAGACAGTAATGCTTGCCAGCAACTGCCTCTAGAAGGAAACCATTCAAATGTCTGTAGCTCTGAGTTGTTTTTCACAGCCTAAACCTGACTGAAGGACATAACAATAGCTTTCTAAAATCCCCATCAACCTGTTTACTCCATTATTTGTAATTTGAAGAACGAATAGCATTTGCATTTTACAACCCTTTTCTCCTTCAACACTTGATTATTTAGAACCTGCATCTCATTCTTCCCTATGACCTTCTTCATTCATTTCTTTTCTAATTTAAATCTGAGAATAGGTTCTTTCTTTCCTCCACCATTTATATGGAGTATATATTGTGCACAACATTTTTGTTTTGACAGTCTGGGGATTTTTCTTTGGTTGACTATCAACAAACTTTTTGATTCTTAATAAACTTTAGATTCTCAGTGAATCTATTTGTTTTTAAATGTAGTAACTTAAAGATGAAAAGAACAGTTTGTCTGGATATAATCTCAGTCTTATTCCTTCTTTCAGGCATTTTAAATTTGTATCCTCATCTCCATCCTGAACAAGAGGGACAAATGGCTGCTGAACAAACAGCAACAATCTGGAGGGCAAGGAGGTCCTCTCTCATGGAGGATGACAGATCTATAAATTGCTGGTTGTCTATCTCCATTTGTAAGTCCCATTCTGAAGACTCATACCTGTCAGGTGGACAAGGACAGAGGATGTTCCTTACAGAGAAGGATTGCTTACTTGTGATATATCTGTCGGCCTTCAGTTGCTTCATAGTGTTAGATGACAGTGTTACAGAAAGTACGCACTGACTTTGCTGCTTTTTTCCATAGTGATAGAGCAAATATTCTATTTATTAAAACTTTCCAACATTAGTAATGTAGGAGGTGAAGATGAGTTAGAGTAAATAATAAACCCATGATAGCAATTAAGAGCAATTTAAAGCAGCTCATTATAGGTGTTGCTACTTCATCACCATCTTGGGCCCCTCTGCATCTATGTGTGACTACTATTCAAAAAAGATCTAAAAACAAAATATAAAAGGTAATGATAACCAGATTGGCATGATTAAAAAAATAGTTGATTTGGCTAAAGTGACTTGAAGTTAAATCTATTCACTACTATGAAAACTTTTCCATCTTAACTTAAGCTTCTGAGAATTAGTCCAGTATAACTATGTGTATGATACTTTCAGCATTTTTCAAATTTGAGCTTTAGTGAGTATCCCAGCGGCCGGTTAGGGCCCACAGAGTCGGCCTTCTCCAGGTCCCATCAGCCAGAGAGTGTCACCTGGTGGGGCCTAGGGGAAGAGCCTTCTCTGTTGCGGCCCCGGCCCTCTGGAACCAACTTCCCCCGGAGATCCGTGTCGCCCCCACCCTCTCCGCCTTTCGTAAATTACGGTACTTAAAACACACCTCTGCCAGCAGGCTTGGGGCAGTTAACATCTTGCCCCTAGCTAGTGTATGTCTGTGTGTATGTTGAATGATTGGTTTTTCTTTTAAATTAGGGTTTTTTATATATATGTATTTCTTACTGTTGATTTCTATTATGTTGTGAGCCGCCCTGAGTTCTCCGGAATAGGGCGGCATAGAAGTCAAATTAATAAATAAATAATAAATAAATAAATCAAGAAAAGATTCCCTTTATCAGCCACATCTCCACTTTTGCCTTAGGACGATAATAGCAGCAATAGCTTGGCTTTTATGCATTTATTTATAAAATGTATAGGTCATCTTTTATTTGTTCCTCCACTTATTTATTACTTCAGTTATCTACACAGAACTGATGTTTGAAAGGTATGGACATTTTTAACACACATTGCTTCTTTTTGAGCCAATTGCACCTTTCAGATTTCAAAAAATACTTTAATAAGAACATAAAATCCACAGCTTTTCCAAAGGTCCTTTGATGAAGTTGTAAGCAGCACTAGAGGCTAGAATCAGAGTTCATTAAATCATGATAGCACTAGTACTTAGACTTATATACCAGTTTGTAGTGCTTTACAGCCCTCTCTAGGCAGTTTACAGAGTTAGCATATTGCCCCCAACAATCTGGGTCCTCATTTTATCAACCTTGGAAGGATGGAAGGTTGAGTCAACCTGAAGCTGGTCAGGATCGAACTCCTGGAGTAAGCAGTGAGTTAGCCTCCAATACTCATTCTAACTGCTGCACCACCATGAACCATAGTTTAGAAACCACAATAATGAAGCTCATACAACATGCTCAACCAAAGCCAAATAAATTACTGGACAGTCACTTGTCTGAGATTGTATAGGTTCTCCTTCTTGAGCAGGGGCCTGGACTAGAAGACCTCCAAGGTCCCTTCCAGCTCTATTCTATTCTATATTACAACTTAGCAGAATCCAGATTCTGAGTTATGGCTATCATATGGAGATCAGGAGGATCTTCAGCCAACACAACATATGTGCAAACTTCAACCCGAAGAATACACTAAGGCAGAAGCTTGTCCACCCCAAGGATAAAACACCCAGACACAAATTTAGCAACGTGGTTTATGCAGTACAGTGCAGTGAGTCATATGCAGATCTGTACATTGGGGAAACAAAACAATATAGGAGAACAAACCCATCCGGACAAGATTCAGCAGTCCATCTGCATTTAAAAGACAAAGGCCACTCTTTCGAAGACAGCAACATCCACATTTTGGACAGAAAGGACTACGGATTTGAAAGAGGGGTCAAAGAGGCCTATGTCAAAATTGAACAGCCTTCTCTCAACATAGGGGGAGAGGTACGTCATCATCTATCTTCAGTCTACAACACAGTCCTTTCAACAGATCCAAGAAGACTCCACACCCATTTGCACTACTCAGGTGACCCTGAAGACACAGATAAGCATCAATGATTTGCTAAAACAGTGGTTCTCAACCTTTCTGAGGTTGAGACCCCACTTGCCCCGTCCATGCGCACCGCGACCCAGACTCGGAGGCGCGCGCATGTGTGCGCGCGCGCAAAAAATTTTTAATTTTTTTTAAAAAAAAAACCAAAACAAAAACAAAATGGCAGCCGGACGGGCGGATCGGCGCATGCGCGGATCGGCCCGTTGCACGCGCCACGCATGCGTGCATCCGCCCGTCATGGGCCGCCATTTTGTTTTTTTTATTTTAAAAAAAAACAAAACAAAATGGCGGCCGCGACGGGCGGATCTGCGCCTGCGTGGATTGGCCCGTCACATGCGCCACGCATGCACGGATCCACCCGTTGCGGTCCGCCATTTTGTTTTTATTTTATTTTATTTTTTTAATTTTTTTTAATTTTTTTTTAAATTTTTTTTTATTTTTTTTTAAAAAAATTTCTGGTGCGACGGGCGGATGTGAGCGTGCACGGCGCGTGCGCGCCAAAAAAAGTAAAAAATTTTTTTAAAAAATTAAAAAAAATTAAAAAAAATTAAAAAAACAAAAAACAAAATGGCGGCCGGTGGTGCCCGGCGACCCCCGCGAAATGGTCTTGCGACCCCAAATGGGGTCGTGACCCCAAGGTTGAGAACCACTGTGCTAAAAGAATGCAAATGACCAGCTGTCTGCAAGGAATATAAATCTTTCCATTCCCTACCATCCATGCAGAGCTGAAAGAAGCTTCTTGGATGAGAAGCGAAATGTCTTCAAAGAGAAAAAAGAAAGTCCAGTTGCCTCATGAAAAAACACCTTTGGGACAACCATGACCTGGATGACTGAGAATCTCCATAGGCCATCATATGGAGTTAATTATATTTATTACTATAGGTTTCCTGGTTTCTATTCATACCAATCACATACATTATGTTTTGAAAAACCTGACTTCACATAGCACATTTCAGTGTATTTAACCTATGTTTGCCTTTCTGATGTTGTTGTGACAAATAAAGCAGTAGCTGGAACTTCAAATGGAAGAGAACAATTATTCTTCTGACAATGTCAATTTGTTTCAAGGTGAGATATTCTTCTGCACCTAGATATGTACATAGATTTTCATGGCCAGAGTTTAATTTCTGAGTTAGTTCTTGCTTTATAGTTATACCACATCTTTTTGCTTCATGAGGAACAGATTTGGGAATATTTCAGTATGAAACAAAGAACAGTGGCCTCAACATGAATACAAAATTTCATTATAATATCCTGGAGTATTGAATTTTTATTGTTTTTTAAGCTGTTCATTTTACAATGGTCTAATTACATTCTTAACTAAATAATGTGACTTCTCTTGAGAGATGCAATTAAAAGTAATATTGCTATATGTTTAAAGTATTAAGGGAAGAAAACAGAAATGATTTTTTAAGTAAATTGTTGAGTACATATATAAACTTATTCAGTATCATAAATCTTTGTGGTTATTCAGTTTGAACACATGAAGCATTGTGGGAGAGGTGATTAAGCATACGCGGAACTCCAGGGGAGTTTAACTGGTCATATATAGGTAGTTTTCGACTTATGACCACAATTGAGCCCAAATTTCTGTTGTTAAGCGAGATATTTGTTAAGTGAGTTTTGCCCCATTTTACAGCCATCCTTGCCACACTTGTTAAGTGAATCACTACAGTTGATAAGCTAGTAACCTGGTTGTTAAGTGAATCTGGCTTCCCCATTGACTTTGTTTGTCAGAAAGTCGCAAAAGGTGATCACATGAATCTGGGACACTGCAAGAGTCATAAATATTAATATTATATTAATATTTTAAACAGTTGCCAAGCATCTGAATTTTGATCACATGACCATGGGGATGCTGCAAAGGTCATAACTGTGAAAAACGGTCATAAGTCACATTTTTCAGGGCCAATGTAACTTTGAACAGTCACTAAACAAACTGTGGTAAATCAAAGACTACTTATAATGAAAACAGACTAGTTTTCAAATTCCAGTTCTTTTGAACATGCATCACACAATGCCACCATCATTTTTTAAAAAGCCTCAGGTCCTGCAGTTGCTTCTATACAAGTCCGTGACCTTTTCATTTGAAGTGGGAACCTGTAGATGGATTTCTATATGTGTGTTTATACCAGCATTATAGCAGGTGCTTCAGCTGGTATAAAATGTGGTTTTGGGTACCCAAATAAGAGCAGATGTAACACCTCCACTGTGCAAGCTCAAAGTGTTGGTTATAATCTCTAAAGCTCTGTATGTTATGTGGCCAGATTTCCTATGGAACTGTCTTCATCCCATTACATTAGGCCGGCCCACCTGGTCAGATAGGGAAGGTAGGTTGTTGACCTCGCCAACCAAATAATTCCAACAGAAAGAGAACTTTCTCTGCTGTTGTCTCCACCACGTGGAACATTCTCTTGCTGAAGGTGAGGTGGACCCCACTCTCCAGGCCTTCTGGAAAGATGTGGAAACATGGCTTTGGCCTTGCTTGAGGTACATAGAGGAACACACAGCAATAGGACTGCTTAGAGCCCTAAAAGCCCTTCTTTCACCTTTTAATTAATTTTAACATGGTTTGCCTCTTTTTAATGTTTTTAATATTTTATGAATATTACATATGAAGAACGGTTGCAGGAATTGGGTATGTCTAGTTTAATGTTAAGAAGGAATAGGAGTGACATGATTGCAGTGTTCCAATATCTAAGGGGCTGCCACAAAGAAGAGGGAGTCAAGCAGTGGTGGGATTCAAGTATATGAACAACTGGTTCTCTGCATGGATGCCACTTCTGGAAGTCCATTCTGGGCCTGGAAAACAAAAAAATAGCTACTGAATCCCACCACTGGAGTCAAGCTATTCTCCAAAGCACCAAAAGGCAGAAAAGAAGCAATGGATGGACACAAATCAAGGAGAGAAGCAACATAGAACAAAGGACAAATTTCCTGACAATTACCGTAGAACAATTCGTCAGTGGAATGACTGAAGATGTGGGTGATCCAAAATTGGAGGTTTTTAAGAACAGATTGGACAACCATTTGTCTGAAATTGCATAGGGTTCCTGCTTGATCAGGGAGTTGGATTAGAAGACCTCCAAAGTCTCTTCCAACTCTGTTATTCTTGAAGGTATAGAAGAAGCTGAACAATTGGAAGTCAACTAATTTCATTTCACTGGGAAAGATTCTTAGTTTTTCTAGTGACTGTATTAGCTTTCTACTCTTCTCCAATCTCCATTCACCTTTTCTTATATTTCTTAAGAATGGGTTGGGGGGGGGAGAAGGTATTATAATATTACTCTGTTGCTTGTACATTACCAGAGTCCCTCTGTGAGGGAATTGGTGGCTTAAAAAAGTAATTGACAGACAGACAGAAGACAAACAGACAGATGAAAAATCTCTCTCAAAGCAATCAAACTATAGATGAAGGAGAAAGAATGATCTGTTCCTGTTTTGAATTATCTCAGGAGCATCAAAAAGACCATCCTACAGCAAAATAAACACCGTTTAATTAATAATTACTATCAAAGAACATATTAGTGATATCACAGCGGTGAAAATTCATAACATTTGTGATATATAGAAGACTATGAGGCTAAAATATTTTCAATTGAACTGCTAAAAAAGGATAGTACCTCAAGATTCGGATTTTTCTTTTAGGGTTAAAATTGGTACTGGATGGGTTTTTCAAAAATTGACCATATTTCGTCCACAGCGACGAAAATTCAAAAAAATCATGATACCTGGTTTATGGATTGAGGCCTGGAGGACAAAATTAGGCCCAATTATTTTTTCAACCAAACTGCTAAAACAAATACTATCTGAATATTCGGGATTTTATTTCATGGTTGAAAATGGTGTTGGATCCTTTTTTTAAAAAATTGACCATATTTTGTCCACAGTGACAAAAATTCAAAAAAATTGTGATCCCTTTTGAACGATGTAGCAGGCTTTGAGGCCAAATTTTTTTCAACCGAACTGCTTAAAACCCCTAAAGATTCGGGGTTTTATTTCATTGTTAAAAATAATGTTGACTGCTGTTTTCAAAAATTGACCATATTTCGTCCACAGCAACGAAAATTCATAAAACTCATGGTTCCTGTTCCAGGGATGTAGAAGGCCTTGAGGCCAAATTTTTTTTCAACAGAACTGCTAAAAGGATACTATCTGAAGATTAAAGGTTTTATTTCATGATTAAAATGGTGTTGATTGCATTTTTCAAAAATTGACATATTTCGTCCACAGCGACAAAAATTTGTAAAATTCATGATGCCTTTTTCAGGAGTATAGAAGGTGTCAATGCTGCTAACATTGGATGTTCCCGCTTTGACAACTGATGAAAATGCAGCCATTTTCTCTATTCCTTTAACCTGCCTTTGTCTTGCTTTAGAAATCAGGTGCAGCAGAGAGTAGGGGGGTTGGAATGTAAGCTCAGCTAGCCATAACATAAGGCTGTGGTGGGAATCCAAGGACAAGCTGAAAATGTTTTGGCGGGCTGTGGAGCTAAGGAGAAAGCCGGAGCTTTAGGCTAATTGGGGAATGTGATTTATGACAGTTTATTGAGGGTGGGAATTGCACTTTGTTACTTTGTATCAGGGGGAAGGGAATTTAGTTTTTGGGTTCAACTATGTAGTGCCGGTACTGTTTCCCGAATAAAAGATTCTTTAAGGAAAACAATGCCTTGAAATTCTTTTGAAGGGTTTCATCTATTGGAACCATGACAGAAGGCTTTGAAGCGAAAGTTTTTTTTCAACCGAACTGTCTGAGGATTAGGGCTTTTATTTCATGGTTAAAAATTTTGTTGGTTGCTTTTTTCAAAAATTGAGCATATTTCTTCCACAGTGATGAAAATTTGTAATTAAAGACAGTTTCGAAGAGTTGCCCCCTTACTAACTATAAGAAAGTCTATAGACAAAAGCAGTCTAGATGCCTCATTTTGCTTAGTCAGACAAAAGGTACAAAAATAGAAAATCTACTGTATAGCATGACCAGCAACCTTTCCAGTCCATAGATTCTCCTTTAAGTCTCAAGATTACCACGACTTGTGAGATTTTTGGCAACCTCGCTCTGTGCCTTGCTATAAATGTTTAGTTTTCTTTCATAAAATTTAAGCCATTTTGAACATTTGTATCTAATTTGGACATCTGAAGCTGCTATTTTGTGGGGAAACTGGGGGCCTCGTTCTTCTGATCCTTTTCCATTCTTCTGTCTATCTGCAGTTTCATGCACATGGACAATTGCAGTTGTATTGTTCGAAAGAAAAAAAATTAGCAAATGTGTTCAATAATAGAAACCAGCCCACAAAAAACATCTTAACCAATTTAGAAACCAACCATCTTGTATCCAAAGGCTAAAATTAAAAAAGGGCAGTTATCATTGTGGTTGTCTGCATGTGATATACTGAGAAAAACATCTTGGGAACTAGGAATTCTTAGAGTGCTATTTCTAGCTCCACTTCCTTGGATTGTGATTTACCCAGTGTTTCAGACACATCTTGTCTTTCAATCTTAAAGTGAACAAGAACTCCCAGAGCATGTGGAGACTTACAAGTGGGAGCGCACATGTTCTGTTTGCCTAAAATATCTCATACTATCATGCATGCAGCTATGCCCTTCACATATAAAGTGAGAGAAAGAATGCTATTGTTATTGGATTTTTATCCTGTGTTTATTACTTTATAAGTAACTCAAGATGGCAAACATGCATAATACTTCCTCCTCCTATTTTCCCTACAACACCAACCCTGTGAGGTGGGTTAGGCTGAGAGAGAGTGGCTAGCCCAAAGTCACCCAGCTGGCTTTCATGTCTAAGGTAAGATTAAAATCACTGTCTCCTGGTTTCTAAACCAGCACCTTCAACACTAGGCCAAATCAATTCTTTTTCACATCTGTTCTTTTTTACATTCATAACTATTTTTCACATCAAACTTCCTTAACCAGGTTCTTTTCAAAAGAGCTGGGCAACAAGACCCATCATCCTCAGCCAGCATGGTTTGGGATACATTGTTTCCAGAAGGTGGTATTGCAGTTTCAGAAATGTGGATTTACTTTCAAAGAAGCCTATGGGTGAAGGGAATGAGACTTACGTATTACTTTAACCTGATTTTTCTGTTTTCTCCTAAATTTATGTTTCCTTCTGAGTCTTGTATAAAGACCATTGCTCAATCAATACAATGTAACTATGCTTTCTTCTTTGCCATTTTTTTTCTTCTTATGAATATACTGGACAACAAAGGTTTTGCTCCCTGAGTATACTTTTGTGTATGTATGATAGATTTTGGCTACTTGTTATGAAAATAAGCTGTAATTTAACCTGTCACATACCATTTTATAGAAATCTTGTATTTTTACACAGGTACTGAACAGCCTTCAGCACCTGTTGGTTATGCTGCACACATTCAAGAAACATACAAAAACATGGAAGTGTTGTCCATAGAGTCCATCAAGTACAACTGGAATATTTGTGGAGATCTAAAAGTAGTGGCTCTGCTGCTTGAAATGCAGCTCAGATATACCAAGTACTGTTGTTATATATGCAAATGGTTGAATTGTGCAAAAGGGTCACATTTAATTACAAAGAAATGGCCATGTCAAAATAATTTGGTTCCAGGACAGAATAACCTGGCACATCAACCACTTGTTGACCTGACAAAGATATTTTTGCCTTTGTTTCACATAAACTGAGATTGATTAAAAATGTTGATGAAAACAAAATTTCATTATTTGAGACAGATGTTTCCAAGAATAACTGATGCCAAGATTAAGGAAGGCATTTTTGTTGGTCCACAGATCACACATGTCATCAATGGAAAGTGGTTTGAAGACCTGTTAGTCAGGTCAGAGAAAATTGCCTGGAAAACATTCAAGGATGTTGTTGAGAATTTTCTTGGCAACTACACATCACCAAACTACATCCAACTAGTTGACAAATTTCTTACAGCCTGCAAGACTATGAAGTGCAACATGTCATTGAAGATTCATTGAAGATTCATTTTCTGCATTCACATTTGGACTACTTTCCCAAAAAGTTATGGTAGGTACAGTCAGTAACAAACATGGTGAAAGATTTCATCAGGATTTTGCCAAAATTGAAAAACTGAATCAGGGCACCTAGAATCCATTAATTTTAGCTGACTATTGTTGGACATTGCAGTGAGATACATTGAATACTGAGCACAAATGAAAATCAGCAGCAAAACACTTTTAGCCCTGTTGAACTCATGCAATGTGTTGGAAACATTATGCAATTAAATACATTATAGTCACGCTGTACACTAATAGATTAAAAGTTAATTTCACACTTTTCAAGATTCCTACACAATATAGTCATCCTGAAATTATACTTGTGTTCAGGTTGAAGGGGTCAGTTATGGAAAAAAAAATTGTCCAGTGATACAAATGGAACAGGGAACCTGATAGTTGTTGCTCAACAGATCTCTTCAGCTTAATTAATTTGTTTTAATAAAGACACTCCCCAAGTCAGGACTTGCTGAAAAATGATGGATAATAATTATAGCATTTCAATAACAGGTGTGTTCACTTTTACAGACTTATACTGTGAAGATGATGGAACTTGCTGAGATGGCTAACTTGACTTCTTTGATCAAAGAAAAGACAACACTTTCATTTACTTTTGATTGGAAATCCCTTGTAGACTTTATGTTTGTTTCTTTATGTTTCTTTTTTTAACATTCTTGAACTTTAGCTTCCTTATCAATTTTTTCTTACTTTATATCAGTTTATATTAGTTTTATCTTCCTTTTCTAACAATCTTTAATAATAATTACCTGTAAAAAAACCTCTTATACTTAATTATCTGTACTTGTGAAATCCAGAGTTCAGAAACTTGATTTTTCACATTCTCTGTCAGCCCCTTTTAAATAATTGCATTAGATCCTCTGTTTAAAAAATAGTTTGGTGTAGAGGTTGCAAATGAGTCAGAGGACCCAGCTGATTTCAACCTTCACAGCATTTCTCAAGAGAGATGGCATTTTGCTTTTTAATTACTTTTGCTTGCTATGGAAGCAGGATGCAGACATATTTTGGGGGAAAGAAAATTACATGATTTGCTATGATCCTCCTTGGAGATTATGACATGAAGAGCCAAGTTGGAACTTGAATAAAGAATGGATGCATCTGGGTAGGATATTTGCAAAATAGAGTAAAGAGAAAGGGTAAGAAAAGATTTATGTGTGGAACTATGATTTTCTACAGAGGTTCTGGTCTAATTGCATAAATAAGCAATAGTAGCAAAGATAGCACAGGAGTTACCCCAGGGACATTATTATTTTGGTTATTTTTTCTTTATAAGTCCCTTGTGAGGTTTCTTAAAATTTAATTGTGGCCTTCAAATAGAGTGTGCTGGAGAAAATTACCAGTATTCTCATCCCTTTTCTTCCTTCTCAGTCACCTAAGCCATTTCATCAGAGCGCAGTTTGCAAAGTCTCCAATATTTTTATGAAGAGTCTGCATAATCTGGTCAAGCACACAAAAAACACCTTGGAGAATATTGCTTTGAGCATGACCCAAACACACAATAAACATATGGGCACAAAGAAGTACAAAGAAGGGGTCATAGGAAATTACTCAATGTTGTTCATTCCTGGGCAATAACAGGAAGTCTCCTCTTTGTGGGTATGGTACCGGTAGTTAATGCTTTAGCTTTTGGGAAGTTCTGCTGTTTGCAATAGCAGTGGTTATCTCTGGCTTTGGTCATAACTTCAGTCCTGTCACTGCAAGGGCATTTTGACTACTTCTGTATTGTAGGTGACTTCCTCAATAGTAACAAAAAGAGTAAACATGGCTAAGTAAAGCTTTGTTCCAGATTCAACAGTATAGATATGTCTTCCACAAGTGTATGTATATATACATGTGTATTTATTATGTATGTTCCAAATTTCTTAAGTGGCTGAACTTTTGATAAAGGTTCTAAAAAAATTCCCAGGTAAACCTAACTCGGCTTGCTTAGTCTGGGCAAGGTGGCTGCCACTAGAGAGGGAGATTTTCTATATAAAAATACTTCACACTTTCCAAATCTACATACAAATGGAAACAAATCTGTCAGCCCCCAAATCCATCTCAGGAAGAGGCAACTATGCTGTTTTGAATTCTGGATGTTGTAATTCCAGTTCATCTGGATGCCAAAAAGTTGAATTGGGTTGGAAAGTTAGATAATGGTTTTAAGGGTTTTTTTTTTCCCCAGCAGATCATGAGTGATCCTTGCATAGTGCTGGACTGCAGGCTTTGAGTGCTCTCAGAACCAGTAAAGGCTGTAAATATTGAGGAGATAGATAAACTGAATGAATAAATTCCCCACACCTGTGAGCAGATAATTTCCTTCACCTTTGGCTACTTTCAGCTACAGTTTTATGATCCAGATTGTACCCTAGATTGTAATGGCCCCATCCTGATTATGTAGGGCAGCATTTCCCAACCTTGGAAACTTTAAGATGCATGGACTTCAACTCCCAGAATGCTGGGAGTTGAAGTCCACGCATCTTAAAGTTCACAAGGTTGGGAAACACTGATATAGGGTAATGCAGGTATATGTCCCTCATCTCTGACCTTCCCAGGATTAGGTTTTGGATCTTCTGTTGAGAGTCTTAAAAACTTTTGGTTCCTAACTTTGTCCTACTAACTTATTGAGGAAGGAGAGGTTATTTCTATCAAATTTCTGCTGTTCCTCCAATCCCATCTAGGTCTCCTTCTGTACCTTACTTTTGTGTTTCGGGATTCGAGGCATTGAAGCACGACACATCGTAAACCAAACTTCTTTATTTCTCCTTAACTCCACTCCAAGCAACTGCAAAACAGGCATGCAGGCCTTTTATAGTTTTCCAACCCCCAGGCAGTCCGGCCAATAAGAATCCCTCTTTCTTCACGCCTTGCGCATGCACAGTAGTCTGGCGCCAGCCAGTCTGGTCCCGGGCAGGTTGCCCGGGACCATTTGCAACATTTCTGGGCCTGCTGAGAACTCAGCAGGCCCAGGACACAACATCCCTCCCCCCTAGATAGAGCACACACCTTCCAATTTTCACAATCATAATAATACAAATTAAAAAATAAAATAATATTCCTGCTTACACGCAGGCAACATTCTTATAAAATAATAGGGTTCTCTAACAACCCACCCTTAAATGTGGACTTCCTGTGTCTATCTTCTACCCCACATAGGTCCAATTCCTATCCTAGACTAGTAAGGTTTCCTTGTGCTGACAGGAACCTCACATATTCACCTAGGTGCTTAGGAGGGGCCTTAGCCCTTTGTGACCTACGCAAAGTCAGAGAGGGTGCTTGGCCTGTCAGCTCACATGCCTGGCTAGGCAGACCAGGACTTGTACTTAAGGGCGCTTGTCTACTGGCCCGTCTTGTGGGCTCGCTACACCAGGACCTTTATGCACAAATTTTGCAGGTGACCCTTGGTGAGGTGTGCTGGCAGAGTTGCCGGGGTTCTTCCCAGGCTCCGTTAGAGCAGAGGAAATTCCTCAACCCTCTGGAATGGCTGAGGACTCCCCAACTATCCTGGATGACTCCAGGGAACTTAGTCCCTCCAGCCCGCAACCAGTCTTGGATGTGACCTGCGTTGCAGGAGTGCCCCAATAGTTCCAGTCTCCTGTGGCCAAGGTGCCAGAGTTAAGAGCTGCCTCTATGGCAAACCCCTCCCCAGGAGAATTCCTGTTTGGAGCTCTTGCAGATATGCATGACTCCCTGTTTGGCGCAACAACTGAACTGTGAGGATACCCTTGCTTCTCCCCTGGGAATTTCCTAGCGACCTGCGGTAATTCACAGGAACAATGAGGCGGGGTCTCTGAATGTTGACCTGAAGTGTGACATAGTTCCTGGGCCCCCTCCCCCCTGAGAGCGGAGGCAGGGATAGAATCAACAGGGGATAACCGCCAGCGCAGTTGATCGATGTGGCACCGCAGGACACGGCCATCTCCCAAGGTCACTTCATATGATAGAGGTCCAGAGATCTTACAGATGACAGCAGGAACCCAGAGATGTCCAGGACCATAGTTCCTAGCCCAGACCGGATCGCCACCTGAAGTCTCCGAGAAGCCCATGGCTGTGACCCCTGGGAAGACACCCGGTCGGGGTGCAATCTGTCTAACTTCGTGATGAGGCGGCGGCCCCAGCAGAGTTCAGCTGGGCTCTTCCCAGTGGCAGAGCAAGGTGTGGTACGGTGTGCAAAAAGAAAGTCTGCTAACCTTTGTGCCAGCTGCCATGCGTTAGTTTTTTGAGCGCGTCTTTGGTAGTGCGCACCATCCTTTCAGCTTGCCCATTGGTGGAAGGGTGGAAGGGAGCTGACGTTGCATGCCGTTATCAAGTTGGTCTGAAGGAAAACCTGGAACTCACAAGATGTAAATTGAGGACCATTGTCAGAAATGAGAACACCAGGAAGGCCATGGGATGCAAAGATTCCTCTTAGCACCTGGATGGTCCTAGCAGTAGTAGTGGAGGAGACAGGTACAATCTCTAGCCACTTGGAATGGCTATCCACAAGGATAAGGAAGAATTGCCCTTGGAAGGGCCCAGCATAATCTACATGTACCCTTGACCAAAGGATTTGTGTCTCCTCCCACCTGTGTACAGGGGCCTGAGGCATTTCAGTCCAGGATTGTTGGCATACCTGGCATCCGTGCATCTGGGCTTCGATAGCTTATCAAGCCCAGGCCACCAGAGATGGCTGCGCGCAAGCACTTTCATGCGCACTATGCTCGGGTATCTCTCATGCAGAGAGGCGAAGACCCTAGACCTCAGTGAGGCGGGATAACTACTCTACTTCCCCATAAAAGGCACCCATTCAAGGTAGACAGTGCGTGTCTCCTTTGCCAGAAACTTTGAAATGTAGCATCTGGACATTGTCAGGCCATCCTGACAACACCATGTCAGCACGCATGCAAGCGTGAGATCAGTGGCAGTTTCTGCAGCCACATCCGTAGCATTGAGGGGAGATTCAGGCAACTCCTGAATGGAGAGAATATTAATAGCAGGAGCAGGATCTGCCTCTATCTGTTTTAGAGGTAATCTGCTGAGGCCATCTGCATGGCCCATTTTCTTTCCAGATTTGTGAATTAAAGTGTAATCATATGCTGACAGGAAAATAGACCATCTCAGCATACGTGGGGAAATAATGTGTGGTGTTTGTTTTTTTGTGGTAAACAAACCCAGCAAAGGCTTATGGTCTATGTAGACCGTGAAGTGGCAGCCATATAAGAAATCATGAAATTTCTTTATGCCAGCCACTATGGCCAAGGCATCTCTGTCAATCTGAGCGTAATTACGCTCTGCAGATGACAGAGTCCTTGAATAGTAGGCCATAGGGACTTGGGTCCCATCAGCCTTCAGGTGACTGAGTACAGCACCCACCCCATAAGGGGATGCATCACAAGCGATGCATACAGGCAGTTGCTCATTAAAATGGGCTAATACCGCATTTGATGAGAGCAAGACCTTGACCTCCTTAAAACTCCTGTCATGGACTTCAGTCCACTGCCATGGAGCTTACTTGTCCAAGAGCCAGTGTAACGACTCAGCCACAGCAGCCTTATGGGGAAGGAAAGCATGATAAAAGTTAAGAAGTCCCAAGAAAGCCTGAAGTTCGCTCTTGGACTTGGGGCCTCCTGAATGGCCTTCAATTTAGACTCTGCAGGGTGGATGCCTTGAGCATCTATTTTAAAGCCTAAAAATTTTGTAGAAGTAACACCAATTTTACATTTGTCCTTTTTTAATTTGAGGCCCACTTGACAGAACCTCATCAACACAGCCCTTAATCTTTCAGCCAAATGCTGCGATGACTCCCCTGCAATGAGGACGTCATCAAAGTAGGGGCAAACCCCCAGGATACCCTTGAGCGTGCGCTCCATGATGCTCTGGAATATGCCAGGAGCAACATTCACCCCAAATTGTAACCTTTTTACTTTAAAAGCACCCCTATGGGTCACTATAGTTTGGGCTTCAGCAGTTGCCTCATCAACAGGTAGCTGTTGATAGGCCTGTGCTAAATCAAGCTTTGCAAACAGTGTTCCCCCTTTAAGGGAGGCCAGAATATGACTCACTACTGGTACAGGATATGCATGCTGTTGCAAAGCTGTGTTCAGAGTAAAATTATAGTCCGCGCAAATTCGGACTTCCCCGTTAGCCTTTAAAGGTGTCACAATTGGGGTTTCCCATGGACTTGAGTCCATCTCACAGCTTTCCTCTTCAGAAGGGTTCGCTGATTTTCTGTGTTGCACTTAAAGGTGGGCAATGGGTGGCCTTTGACCAATGTAAAGTTTTGTGTTGTCCTATTTTTATATTCTGGACTTCCATGGTGATAACCCAGGATTGATTCATCCATAAATGCCTCCATTCATAAAATTATAGCCTTGTAAGACGTCATCTGATCCAGCCCACTGCACAGTGGGAGATCCACTAAAGCAGGGGTAGGCAACCTTGGCTCTTTTATGACTCATGGACTTCAACTCCCAGAATTCCTGAGCCAGAGCCAAGGTTGCCTACCACTGAACTAAAGCTTCCAGAGGTTTGCATGCCTCGCCTGATCTAAAGGAAACTCTTTCATCGTAAAGAAAGTTTGAATTTCAAGCAAAATCTTTATTTTGAAGATCCCTTCTAAGTTCTGCAGACTAATGCTTGGATTTGAAAAATGTCCAACTGCCCAGAAGAAAAAGAGACAGAGGCAAGTTGTGATAGATGTTTTGTTAACACCAAGCCTTTGCAAAGTTTCGGGGACTACTTTAGAAAAAAAAAAGTATTTAATTCATGCAATTTAAAAATTGTTCACCCTAAGCTACTCCCAGCTGGTGTAAGATTCCTCCCATAAATCTTGCTATCCCAGAATCCTCTGTTCCTTTCAAAATACGATTCTGTCCATTTAGCTCTGTTAATCAAGAAACAATCTCCCACCTTAGTTTGTTTCTGTGGCATTGTTTTCCACAGATTTCTAAACACTGAAATCTTTATATTAAATATTTCAATCGTCAACACGGTACAATCTCCTCCTAGCTAAAGTCAAATATTACAAGTCCATGATCCTGATCTTATCTTGGACCCAGTTAATTAAAATGTCCTTGACTTGTGTTGGTTTCTTTGAAAAATGGCCAGATTGGAACATCTTTAATTCTTGTCTATTTTTCATGAGAATACAACACTGGCTCATTTTCATTGCATGCAGCTTGGCCTTTGGTGGTACGTGATTTGGCAGTCTCTGTGATACATTATTCTCTTCTTTCTGCTTCTGAGAGTGCAGATGTCTGCAATAAATGATGGCATAGATTGCCGTCAGGAATAGTCATCTCATAAAAACTCTTGTCACAAGCCCAGGTGATCTCTATAGCAGCAGTTTTATCTACAGATTGTATCTTATATAGCAGAACTCTCTCTAATTGAGACTGGAGGTGTCTGAATGGTCATATGTTAGACACTGCATCATTATTTTGGACTTAGGAGTCTTTTGATGACAAATTGAGAGAGATAAAAGGAGATGGTCTTCCTATGTTCTCCTGATGTCTGTCTCTCCCCTGGCCTATTTGAGCCTCTGAGTTTAAATAACAAGGGAACTTCTTACCTTTCTTTCTTTTCAAATATAGTTTAGATAGAAGTTGGATTTTCTACCTTCATGTGTTTATCATTAAATAATTTTCCTTCAAATACAATGAATGTTTGCTAGCATTCATTGATAGCGGAGTCAAGCTCACCCTCTGCAACCAAGACAAATATATTATGAATATTTTTCTTCTTTAGTAAAACCTTTGCTATTTATTTATTTTATGGGCTTAAAGGCCGTTCCAATCACAGCCCCAGTACTGAGCAGCAGAATAACAATCTCTACAACAACCTCCATCAACAATCTTGATGGAGATAAGCAGGAACTCTTATCTAGGCAAAATGGGCTGATGCATTTTTCAAGTCCAGAACACGATAATGGTTGGAAGCAGGTCTAGGACAACTAATCATGGCCAACTCACCACAGTCAACTTGCCCCAGCTGTTTCACTGGCTAACTTGTTGGGGGACAACTCACTGTGAGACAATTCAACCAGGATAACTCAAGAGAGGACAAGTGAATTGCAGTGAGCCTTATTTTGCTTTAGGTTTGACCCTTCTCAAGTTAGAAGTCTTCAAGGCTGGAAGACTTGCTGAACTATAATTCTACTTGTCCCTTTCTTGAGTTTTAGTTATCCCACATTGAATTGTCCTGCGGCAAGTTGGCCATGGCGAATTGGCCATAGTGAGACTGCTGGGGAGAGTTGTCCTGAGTGAGTTGTCCAGGGCAAGTTGTCCCATTCCGCTTGGAAGCAGTTTAGGAAGATACCTCCCTAATTCACTGGATCATGAGAAGAAAGAGGAGCACAGTTAGACTTGTGGCATTCTGTTATTTTAATTAATTTCAATGTAAGTAGTTTTAGCTCTGTGGAATCAATTTTCTGGTCTGTTCTATCTAGTAGGATTGGCTGACACAGGATCAGTTGGGACTGTAGCAGTTTCAAAATGTTGTAAAACCAATATAAATAAGGTTGTCTCTGTGATTGCCCACAAATTCAGTCATGAGCAGACCCAGATTATCTACAGGTAGCAGTTTTGGTCCTTTACCCATTGGGTCTTCTGTTGCTTTGATTTTGCAATCCTGCACTGTGTTATTTTGAAAAGCCAAGAGAGGCAGATAAGAGTCAGACCCTGGGGTCACAGTTTTAGGTAGCAATTTCTTTACCGTTTCTGACAGCTGACTATTGTTCCATTGCCATGGGAAGAGAAGGAAAGTGATCAAAATCTGATTGTGCTGAAGAAAATACTCTGAATTCAATACACATGAATCATAGTATTGAAATACTGTGTCGAAACCTTTCCAGTATTTGGAAAAATATTGCTTTTCTTTAAATGTAGCTATATTTGCTTTAGAAGTGAATGTATGTCAATCTTCTTCCATGACTTCATGCAACATTTGGTTGGCTTTTGATCATGTCAAAAGCAACTATTGAGTGATGACATGCTTCTATAACTCTGTTATACAGCAAGTCTAAAATGAGAACAGTCTGGTCAAAGCATATTAGGTCATGCTGGACATAACATGCTTCCTTTAACAATACCTCTGCTGCCACAAACACATGGTTTTTATTTACAAGCCAGCCTTCCAAAATGACATGCTTAATTATTTGGAGCTGTGCAAATTCATTTCTTGTAGCTTTGTTATCCAAATTCAGAGGAAGTACACCATGTTGATTGCCGAATGATTCTATCTCTTAGACAACTTTTTCCACACTACATAGGCAGGCAAGTCTCACTGTGATTTGTCAGCAGGAAAATTTCCTGAGCCATATCTAATCTGAACTTACCATGGTTCTAAGCCTGTCAATGCATGTTCCTATCATTTGGGTGTTCCGAAGAACAGCTTTGTTACCGTTTCAAGTCATTTGTGATCAGAAAGTAGAATTACTAGTTGCAAAATATTGGAAAGAATTTATTCAAAGATCACAGATGGTAGCTCTTTTACTATTTATGCAAACCCCTGTTGAGTTTCTGAAAGGGCTCTGCTTGCATTGTCAGTTGGTTGCTCCTGTGGAAACCTCCCCGATTCTTTTTCAGAAGAATCACATTGTAAAATCATCTGCTCCCCCGTTGGCAGTATTTTATGACAGGTGCCTGGGTGATTAATTGCTTTAATCTTTCAAATGCTTTTTCCTGGTGTACCAACTAGTACCTTCTACATTATTTTTAATACTGCTATAGTACCCATTGAATTTGCACAAAATTTGCACAAAATTTAGCTAGGAAGTTTATTGTTCACATGAAGCAGTGTATTCTAGTCACATCCGTGGTCATAGCCTGTTCCAAATTGCCTCTTCATTCTGAGATGAGCCTTTAGACCTTGACCTGAAAGATCATGCTCTACATATGACACCTTTTCCTGGTTGAATTTAATTTTGCCTGGATTTAATTTGATATTCTTTTCTTTCCACCACTGGAAGGGAGACTGTAACTTACCAACAGGGAGCTTTCTACATTACTTTGTCCTTCTCCTATAATTAGAATGTCATCAATAATTAGCTTCAAACTGGGCTATTAATGCTTGCTTTAATTTCAGTTGAAATACTTCACACAGCAGAGATGCCCAGATATCGCCATTTATAATGGTCAATATGTGAAAGATGTAGAAAATATAATCAAATTTGCTTGACTTTTCATGCAACTTCACAAAGCAGAAGTCATTGCTGACATCACTATGGGTATTCAAGTTCCAGGTCACACAGATACCATCAATTGGAAGCATTAGATATTCAAACCATTTTCATGTTCAGCTGATGGTTAGGAAGGTTCCTGGATCTCTAATTGGACGGATGGCTTCTTTACTATATTTTGAGCCTATTGTATATTAGGGATGTTCAAATCCTTTGAAAAAGTGCTTTGAACTATGTGCGATCACATCCAAAAGATCTTTTTTTCCAATCCATTGAATTATCTAGTGTTTTGGGAGGCTGCTTCCTAAGGTGTTTCTGGATGCACATGCATGCATAGTTACTTCACTTTGCTAGACTACAAAGTAAAGTAGCTTTGAGAGAGACAGCCAAGGTCTGCTGATCATGCATTTGTTTCATTGATTTAAAAAAATTGATTTACAACCACAATTGAGCCCAAAATTTCTGTTTTTAAGTGAGACATGTGTTAAGTGAATTTTGCCCCATTTTACGACCTTTCTTGCCACAGTTGTTAAATGAATCACTGCAGTTGTTACTTTAGTAACACAGTTATGTGAATCTGAGTAAGATGCCAAGCATATGAATTTTGATCACGTGACCACAGGGATCATAATGGTCATAAGCATGAAAAACAGTCATAAATCACATTTTTCAGTGCCGCTGTAACTTTGAATGTTGTAAGTCGAGGGCTATTTGTACTTTACATAAGCTCACATGTATTTGGAAATACCTCTTGCCTAGACGTATGTCTTATCTTGTCTATGCTGGTCTTTTATTGTTTGTTGTTTATGAACTGATGCAAGTCTGTAAACTGCAGCATTATATTATCCCAAGCATACTGTCATTTGCTTCCCTTGGCTTTCTTGTCTACAGCATTGAGGTGTTTGAGGTCTTAAGAATTTTTAGTTAGATTTGGAGCCTCTACTACTTATGCTTTAGACCAGGGGTGTCAAACTGCCAGCCTGTGGGGCGGATGCATCACACGGAAGCTGCGCCCAACCCAGCTCTGGCAAGGGGAAAAAAGTCACAATACGTCATGACACATGATGTGACATGGCGAGTTTGACACCCCTGCTTTAGACTATCATTTGTTTAAAAAAATAGTCTTAGAATAAAACTGTTTGATACCTTGTAGAAAAACTAGTGAATGTTTGGGAGAAATCTTACCAGTTTACCATTTAGGGGCTGCCCCTTCACCAACCATGGAATCTATTTTGTTACAGTACCCTTAACATGGCTTTAAAATTTGAAATCTACCCAGTGGCCCCTCCTTTGCTTGTTATTGATCTTACCATCCCAGGAATATTGAAAGAATATTGATAGAGAAGCATTCCTTGGGTGTTGTGACTCAAGTGATTAGAGTCCTGTTAGTGGGTTTTGTATTGGAATTGAATCTGAAATTGTTTTGTTTCCTTGATTTAGTGTAAGCCATCCAGTATCACAGTGCTCAAGTTGGCTATATAAATGCTTTAAAATAAAATAAAATATTGGGAAATCAGTAAGGAAAATAATTAATATTCGTTCCTAGGATTTTACTTTATTCAGCTCACTTTAGCTGTTTTCCAGATATCTAGCCATGCATTATCCTGCATCATATAAGCAGGGATATGTGGCTATGGAGGTGGTAGCCTCTTAATGCCTTAATTCAAAACATGTATTTCCTATGAAGGCCGCAAAAAAGGAATGAAGTTCAGAAAGGTCCGCTGAGCATATCCATGCTATCTCCCAAACACATTTTCAACAATGGAGTTGAATGATTGCACATCCCTAAAGTGATTTTTTGCACTGCAAAAAGAAAGCAGCATCCTATGTCTGGGAACAAGACCAAGTTCATTTACATCAAGAAAGGATCAGCTGCAATTTATTGTGACCATCCCTGGAGAGCCAGGATTATGTATCAGTGGCACTAAAATTAGTCCTTCAAGGTACTGGTTGCGCTTCAAGGTACTGGTTACCACTTTTAAAGCACTCCATGGCATAGGACCCAGTTATTTACAAGACCGCCTTCTGCCAGTAAATACCTCCCATCGACCAGTTTGCTCCCACAGATAGGGCCTCCTCAGGGTGCCATCGGCTAAGCAGTGTCAGCTGGTGACGCCCAGGGGGAGAGCCTTTTCTGTGGGGGCACCGACGATGTGGAACGAGCTCCCCCCAGAACTCCGGACGTGTCATGATCTCTGCACCTTCAGAAGAGTATTGAAGACTCATCTCTTCAATCAAGCCGGCCTGGCCTAGATCTCCTCGGGTTTTTTTTAAAAAAAAATTTAAACAAGGCTGTTCGGGTTTTAATTGGGTTTTTAACAGGTTTTAGTACAGCCTTGTATTAATATTAATATAATTTAATTTATTTTTAAATATTTATTGTTATTATATGTTTTTATTGGGTTGTAAACCGCCCCGAGTCCTACGGGAGAGGGGCGGTATAGAAATTTAATAAAACTAAAACTAAAACTAAACTATAGTAAGTTCTCAACAATACGATGCCATGCTAAACCATATTGTTTCAATCATTGCTTTTTGTCTAAGACACAATAGGTAGATTTACCCACAATGTTAAGTTACATAGGTTATAGCTATATAGTACTAAGCCACATTGCTTCTGTTAGTTTCCCATGAGGGTGCTTATATATATATATATATATATATATATATATATATATATATATATATATATATATATATATATATATATATATATATATATATATATATATATATATATATATATATATATATATATATATATATATATATATATATATATAAATTCTTTTATTGAAACAATCAACATCAAACATAAGATCGTATTAAAAAGCAATCATCATATAACCTGCAATACAACACTATGGATTAGTCTTTGTAAACGTCTGATTTAGTAAACATTCCTCTTATATATGTTCTAACTACTGTTTCTAGTCTATCACATATTGTTCATTCGAGCTTCAGAGGTAAATTCGTCTCAGTAGTAGTGCAATCTTTTATGATCCCTAGCAAAAGATCCTGAGGTAGAAATTCAATAACCTGAGGTAGAAATTCAGTACACTTTTCCAATATTAAAGCTGTCAACATTAAACATAGGATCATATTAAGAAGCAATCCTCATAAAACATGAAAATACAGCATGAGGTATTAGTCTTTGTAAACGTCTGGTTTGGTAAACATTCTTCGCTCCTCACGTCAAGCCTCAACTATACACCTGATACATTTTATTTGATTGGTGTTTCTCTTATATATGGTCTATTTACTGTATCTAGTCTATCACATATTGTCACATATTGTTCATTCGCGCTTCAGAATTAACTTCGTCTCAGTAATAGTGCAGTCATTTATATAGCCTAATGGACCTGCATAAGCTGCTGGCAGCGACGGCGCGCGTGCCCACAGAGAGGGTTCTGAGTGCCGCTTCTGGCACGCATGCCATAGGTTCGCCACCACTGATATTTAGGGTCTCCTGCTTGAGCAGGGGTTTGGACTAGAAGACCTCCAAGGTCCTTCCCAACTCTGCTATTCTGTTCTGTTCATTCATGAGTTCATTCATCTGAGAGAAGGGTCTTTTTATTCTACAGTTTTAAGCTATAAAAATTTAATGAATAAATAAATAAATAAACGAACAAGCAAATATTGTAACATTAGAGAAAGAGGTCAGTTTAAATGTAAAAGAAAATTAGAAGTCTTTTCTTTATATCTTCTTTTTCTTTTCCTTTCTTTCTGCACTTTTGGCTTTGTTTTCTCTGTCTTTACTTTTTCTTTGTTACCTCAATTATTAGTTCTTTGAATTTAGAATTATTAGTTCTTGTTAGGCATTTTTACATTTTTAATGTTAAAAATATAACAAAGTTGTTTTTAAAAATTAAGTACTCTGGTGTTATTAAAGCATCCATCGGGTGCATCCTCTAGATATGCAAAGTGGAAGCAGCTATATTAGAAAGGAAGGCACTTTTATGTCTACCTAATGTTTCACTGAAGATCCATGCAATCCATCCCTGCTTTATTTAACTCTTCAAGAAATAAAATGCAGGATCAAATCCTGAAAATACCTCGATCCATGCTGAGACATAAGTACAAATGGGAATTTTGTCAGCTTAATATTAAAGATCTGCGTGACTTGGCCCACAACATTAAAGAAAACTGAGTTATTCCCTCCATCCATCTATGTCCAAAAACACATTATTCAAGTCTTGGCCCTGGCTTTGCCAAACCTCTTGGCAAAAATACTAGGGTTCTGCATTTGTGGGGACTGCACACCTATGCTCTAAGTAATAAATAACACTTTGTCTGGCCAGCAAACTCAGAACATTGCCTCCTTACCAGCCCAAAAAACAAAACAGGATGTAAAATAAAGAATTTATAGTACAGAGTTTTAAAGTCATGTGTTTAAAATATGTGTTTTCTGATGGTCTTAGGCAGCGGTTCTCAACCTGTGGGTTGCAACCCTTTTAGGGGTCGCACGAGCCTTTCACAGGGGTCGCTTAAGACCATCGGAAAACACATATTTCCGATAGTCTTAGGCAGGGCTTGTCAACTGCCTTCTCTCCCTCCCCCCCCTCCGCTCCACCTCACTTGTTTGTGGAAAATATGCTGCTTGGCGGCAGTCTGCATGAACTCTACCAAATGTGCCCTGCAGGGGGCGCATGAAGAGCACAGGTGCAGAGCAAGGCCCCACCCTCCCCAGAGACTCATTGTGCAGCAACCAGATTGACTTCTTCTTGTGCACGCAGGTCAGCGAAGGGGAGGCCACCGCAGCACCCAACTCCTGCGCCCGTCAGCTGGCAACCCCCAAACTTGCGCTTGACAGCCGGGAGGTCTGGCGATGGCCGCCATTCTCCTTTGCCACCCCTCCAGTCCTCGACTCCTCCTCTGCCCGTTCATGTCGAGCCTGCTGGGGCTTGACAGGGAGAGAGGGAGGAAAGGAGGAAGGGACTCCTCCTCCTCTCCTAAGCTTCAAAGTACGATCGGCTTCCCAAGGGCGCCACAATCCTCACAAAAGCGGGGGAGGGGGAGAAGCAAAGGGGGTGAGAAAGCTCGCAGCGGGCTTGAAGGAGCACATGTCAGCATTGGTGATGAGAAATTCCCCACAAACCCAGGGAAGGGGTGGCTGGAACTTCCCTTCTTTCCCTCCATCTTGGTCTCTTCCTCCTTCCCTCCCTCTCCCATTGTCCCTTCCTTCTTTCCTTCCTTCCTTTCCTTCGCCTCCCTCTTTGTCCCTCCTTCCCTCCCTCTCTCCCCTTGTCCCTTCCTTCCTTCCTTCCTTCCTTTCCTTCACCTCCCTCTTTGTCCCTCCTTCCCTCCCTCTTTCCCCTTGTCCCTTCCGTCCTTCCTTCCTTCCCTCTTCTCCAGGATTGGGGCGAACCTCTACAGCTGATCCGCACTTCTGCAGAGCAGCCAAGAAGCAGGTCAGCTGTAGCAGCTCTCCTTGGCTCCTGCCCAGCAAACTTGCTCGAGCTTTGCTAGAAAACATGCTGCTTGCTAATTTAGCAGAAGCACGAATCAGCTGTAGCCCGGCGCTGATCCTGGGGCTTCTGCTAACTTAGCAAGTGGCATGTTTTCTGGTGAAGCTGAGCAAGTGAGATGGGCGGAGCTCTCCTCTGCCTCTGGCAGCCTGTCCCCCTCCCCTTGTCCCTTTCTGGGCACAGAGGGGGGGAGGAAGGAAGGGAGGAAGAGGGAGGGAAGGAAGGAACAATGGAAGGGAGGGAAGGAAGGAAGGGACAAAGAGGGAAGGAAGGAAGGAAGGGACTAAGAGGGAGGAGAAGGAAAGGAAGGAAAGAAGGAAGGAAGGGACAATGGGAGAGAGGAAGGGAAGGAGGAAGAGACTAAGAAGGAGGTGAAGGAAAGGAAGGAAAGAAGGAAGGGACAATGGGAAAGAGGGAGGGAAGGAGGAAGAGACTAAGAAGGAGGTGAAGGAAAGGAAGGAAAGAAGGAAGGGACAATGGAAAAGAGGGAGGGAAGGAGGAAGAGACTAAGGGAGGTGAAGGAAAGGAAGGAAAGAAGGAAGGAAGGGACAATGGGAGAGAGGGAGGGAAGGAGGAAGAGACTAAGAAGGTGAAGGAAAGGAAGGAAAGAAGGAAGGGGCAATGGGAAAGAGGGAGGGAAGGCGGAAGAGACTAAGAGAGGTGAAGGAAAGGAAGAAAAGAAGGAAGGGACAATGGGAGAGAGGGAGGGAAGGAGGAAGAGACTAAGAAGGTGAAGGAAAGGAAGGAAAGAAGGAAGGGGCAATGGGAAAGAGGGAGGGAAGGCGTAAGAGACTAAGAGAGGTGAAGGAAAGGAAGAAAAGAAGGAAGGGACAATGGGAGAGGGAGGGAAGGAGGAAGAGACTAAGAGGGAGGTGAAGGAAAGGAAGAAAAGAAGGAAGGAAGGGACAAGGGGAGAGAAGGGAGGGAAGGAAGGCAGGCACCCACCCCAGTCCCATCCCAGAGACCCACAGATTCCCCCCCACAGGCACTCTGCAACCTGAGTGATCAGCTGGCCATGCCCCCTGGCCATTGATCATGTGACCCTGGGACACTGTGAACGTCATAAGTATGAATCAGTTGTCAAGCATCCGAATGTAAATCACATGACCCTTGGGATGCTGCAACAATCATAAGTGTGAACAATGATAATAATTTGCTTTTTCAGTGCTGTTTTAATTTCAAACAGTCACTAAGCGAATTGTTGTAAGTCGTGGACTACCTATACTTTCCCATTTTTTCCTTTTTTTTGGTCAAGTTTTTGATACCCCCCGGCCAGCTGGATGGGAGGTTGGGGGTCACCACAACATGAGGAACTGTATTAAAGGGTCGTGGCATTAGGAAGGTTGAGAACCACTGGTCTTAGGCGACCCCTATGAAAGGCTCGTGCGACCCCCAAAAGGGTCGCGATCCCACAGGTTGAGAACCGCTGACTTAGAAAGATGTGATTATTTGCCACAAACCTTTCAAACAAAACTCTTGCCTAAATCTATAAGTTATGAAGTTGTAAATGAGGGTCCATCATCAGATTCTATTCTTTTGGGGGGGGGTAAAAAATTCTTTTATTGAAACAATCAACATCAAACATAAGATCATATTAGAAAGCAATCATCATATAACCTGCAATACAACACTAAGGATTAGTCTTTGTGAGTGTCTGGTTTAGTAAACATTCCTCTTATATATGTTCTAACTACTGTTTCTAGTCTATCACATATTGTTCATTCGAGCTTCAGAAGTGAATTCGTCTCAGTAGTAGTGCAATCCTTTATGATCCCTAGCAAAAGATCCTGAGGTAGAAATTCAGTATCCTGAGGTAGAAATTCAGTACGCTTTTCCAATATTAAAGCAATCAACATTAAACCTGGGTTCATATTAATAAGCTGTCCTCATAAGACCTAAAAATACAGCTCTTATATATGGTCTATCTACTATATCTAGTCTATCACATATTGTTCATTCGCGCTTCAGAATTAACTTCATCTCAGTAATAGTGCAATCTTTTATAATCCCTAACAAAAGATCCTGAGGTAGAAATTCAATAACCTGAGTTAGAAATTCAATCCGCTTTTTCAATATTCAAGCAAACAACATTAAGCATAAGATCATATTAAGAGGCAATCATCATATAACATAAAATACAACATTAGGTATTAGTCTTTGTAAACGTCTGATTTGGTAAACATTCTTCACTCTTCATGTCGAGCCTCAACTATACGCCAGATACATTTTATTTGATTGGTGTTTCTCTTGTATATAGTCTATCCACTGTTTCCAGTCAGTCAAATATTGTTCATTTGAGCGATCTTTCAAATATGCCGATATTTTCGCCATTTCCGCCAAGTTTATTACTTTCAAATTCCATTCTTCTATAGGTGGTATTTCTGGATTCTTCCAGTATTGTCCCACCAATAATCTCGCTGCTGTGATCAAGTTCAGAAATAAGTTCGTCTCTGAGGTAGTGCAATCTTTTATGATCCCTAACAAAAAAACCTGAGGTAGAAATTCAATACGCTTTTTGAAAATGGTTTGGAGTGTCCACCATATTTTCCTCCAGAAGGCTTTGATTTTTCTGCATGTCCACCATACGTGAAAGTATGTAGCCTCCCCATCACCACACCTCCAGCATTTTGGCTGGGTGTCTGGATAGATGTATGATAGTTTTTTTCGGGTCTAGATGCCACCTATAGAACATCTTGTAGAAGTTTTCCCTTAGCTGTTGCGCTTTCGTAAATTCTACATTTCTCACCCAGATTTCCTCCCACGTTTCCATCGCGATCGGATGCCCAAAGTCTTGTTCCCATTTAACCATACAGTTCTTGACTAGCACTGTTTCAGAGTCAATTTCTATTAGTACACTGTACACTCGTTTGATATGCATGATCCCCTGCTCTCTAATCTGTTCAATTAAATTCTCATCAGTCCGGGATAAACCCTTCTTCTTGTCTTTATGCCACCTTGACTGTAGTTGTAGGTACGATAGCCAGGTGCCTCCGATTCCTTCGTCTGCTAGTGTTGTTTGGGGCTTCAAGGAGAACCCATTTTCTTCTTCCAGTACAAGTTTACTGTAGGGCACCACTTCCTGCCCTTGGGATATGTTTACATCCCCTATTGCGTGTCCGGGGATCGTCCAGATGGGAATCTTGTCGTGTAGGAGGTGTTTATATTTCCTCCAGACCCACAACAACGGGATTCGTAGTGGGTTCTCCTTGAAGTTCTTCTCTGCCTTTTTGTCGTACACCAAGTATGCGTGCCAGCCGAATAGTAGACCATGCCCTTCAACATTCAATATTCTATCATTCGTCATATTGATCCAGTCACTCAACGCCACCAATGTCACTGAGTAGTAGTATAGCTTTAGGTTAGGCATTTTTAGTCCCCCTCTCTTCCTTGTGTCCTGGATGATTTTTAGTTTTACCCTCGGTCTCTTGCCATCCCAAATAAATCTGTTGATGCCCTTCTGCCAGTTGTCCAAGTCCACATCCTTTTTGAGTATGGGCAGCATTTGAAAGAGAAATATTTATTTATTTATTTATTTATTTATTTATTTATTCGGATTTGTATGCCGCTCCTCTCCGAATAGAAATCTTGGCAAGACGTTCATCTTTACTGCTGCTATCCTGCCCAGCAGGAACAGTTGTAGTGTTTTCCACCTTTCCAGATCTGCTTGTATCTTGTTCCACAGCACCTCATAGTTATTCTTGTATAATTTCGCGTTCGTTGTTTCTATCTCCACTCCTAAGTATTTAACTTTCTTGACTATTTCACAACCCATTATTCTTTCCAAGTCCTGCTTTGCTTTGTTGTCTAGATTTTTAACTAGCATCTTCGTTTTTGATATATTTACTTTGAAGCCTGACACCCTACCATAGTCTTCCATTATCTCCATCAATCTCCTTGCTGACTGTACTGGTTGCGACACTGTCACCAGCAAGTCGTCTGCGAAGGCACATAGTCTGTAATCTTGTTGTCTAATCTGTATGCCCTTTATGTCCTCTGCCGCTCTTATCTTGTTCAGTAGAATCTCCAGCGTTAGGACAAATAGCAGGGGTGACAGCGGGCAGCCCTGTCTCGTGCCTCTTTCTATGTTGAATGAGTCCGTTAAGTCTCCATTAACAATGATCTGGCCTGTTTGTTTCTGGTAAATTGCCAGTATGGAGTTGAGAAACTGTTCTCCCATTTTCATCTTCCGGACTAAGTTCGTCAGAAACGGCCAATTCAGTCTGTCGAAGGCTTTTTCTGCATCCACAAACATAAGAGTGGCGGGTACCTGGTTGTGCCTTTCCAAGTACTCTATTATGTTCAACAGCTGTCTCACGTTGGTTTTCATCTGGCTCCCTTGTATAAATCCCCTTTGGTCCAGGTGTATCGTTTTTTGGAGTACAGTCATTAATCTATTGGCCAGAATTTTTGCGATGATTTTGTAGTCTGTGTTTAGTAGTGAGAGGGGTCTGTAGTTTGCAGGTTGTGCGTTATCTTTCCCCTCCTTGGGGATTAACGAAATGTAGGCTGTTTTCCAGGATGGTGGGACTTGGCCTCCTTCTTGTATGTTGATAAATAGCTTCCTGAGGGGTTCTACCATCTCCTCCTGGAGATGCTTGTAGTAGGTCGCTGTTATCCCATCCGTCCCGGGTGATTTTCCTTTTTTCAGTTGTTTGATCACTGAGTGTATTTCTTCCTTTGTGATTAAGGCATTCAGGGCTTCTCTTTGTGCGTCGGTGATTGCCAGTATCTTTTCATTTTGTAGAAACTTATCTATCTCTTTGTCTTGTATCTTCTCTTCGGCGTATAGCTTTGAGTAGAACTCTGTAAAGGCTTTCTTGATGGTTTCCTGTCGAAATTCTTCCTTGCCTTTGTACTCTATCCTTTCAATTATGCGGGATTTCTGTTTCTTTCTTATGGTATAAGCCAGCCATCGACCCGGTTTGTTGGCATTGCAGAATGTCTTATGTTTTGCATATTGTATATTCCTTGCAACTTGGTCTGCCATCATCATGTCAAATTGCTTTCTTAGAAACTTGATTCCTTCTTTGGTGACTTTGTCCTCTGGTCTTTTTATTAATAGCCGCTCCTTCTTACTTATCTCGTCTTCTAACTCTTTTCTTTTTTGTTCTTGTTTGCGACGGAGCCTGTTATTCATGTCCATAAGAATCCCGCGCATATACGCCTTGCTGGCGTCCCAAATCATTTCTATAGGTGTTTCGTTGTTCATATTTATGTTGAAGAATTCCTTCATAGCATTTTTGCATTCAGCCACCTTTTCTTCGTGTCTAAACAGGTTTTCATTAATTCTCCAGGATCTCCTCTGTTTAAAGCCATGTCTTAATTCCATCCTCACAGGGTTGTGATCTGTTAGTACTTTGGGTAGGATTTTCACCGCGTTTAGGCTAACTAGCAAGTCGCTAGATGTTAATATAAAGTCAATTCTGGAGAATGATTGATGTCTGTCAGAGAAAAAAGTGAATTCTTGTTCTTTGCCGTGCCTTTCCCTCCATACGTCTGTCAGTTCGAGGTCCTCCTTCATGTCAAAGAAGGATTTAGGCAACTTGGAGTGCTTTTGCGGGTTAGGTGCAGTCCTTTTTTTGTCCAGGGCAGTCTCTATGACCCCATTTCGATTGCAGGTATCTACCTTGGGGGTCTGACTCTATTAGCTTAGCTATTACATGTTTCTTTACATATAAAGGTTCCGAGCAGGCCCCCTTGGGTTTCGTTTGTTGTCTCTTTCCAACCTCTAAACCTGATTGCAGATGCCATTTGCCAGTATTGCATCAAGGTGGACTGGTCTTGAGCCACTCCTTTCATCTCTGCTATCTGTCTCTCTATGCGGTTCTCCACTTCTTCCATCCTCTTTTCCGTATTCTCCCTGATTTCCTGGAGGTTCTTCCCCATTTCATCCCCTATTCTCTTGTAGTGTGCTTGCATTGCCTCCTTCATTCGGTCCAGGTCTGTGGCCATCGCTCTGCGTTGTTCTTCCCACTTTCTCTCTAGGTCTCTGCCTTGGTCCGCCAGCATCTGTTTTATGTCTTTGCATCTTTCCTCCATCTTCTGTTCTGCTTCTATGCACCTTTTCTCCATCCTTGTGCCCATTTCATCTAATTTTCTATCCATTCCATCCATCCTTATTACCAGCGTCTCTATCGTCTCTTTTAATTCTTGCATCATGTGTGCTGTTGGGCAAGCATGGGTTAGCAGATGGGTCTGAGGGCCTGTAGTTGGATGGGGGGGGTGCGGGGATGGGTGTGGTGTTTCCTGGCGGATTAGAGAGCTGAGCTGGGGAGGATGCAGCTCCCTTTGTGTGTGTCAGTTTGGTCTGTTTGGTCTGTTTGGAGGCCATCTTGAGCTTATCATCTTGTTGGCCTGGCACTGTGTTGATTTTCAACTTGGACCAGATTGGTCTTTAGTCTGTGTTCTGATGATGATCCAGTACTCTAATCTTTCGGGGGGGGGCTCAGGGTTCAGGCAGTGCAGGGCTAAGAGCCTGTATCCAGGCAGTTCTGTGTTCAGGGAGCCTGTTCAGTGCCTCTGCCTTGGCTTCCTCCTCTCTCTCCTCTGCCAACCTGTCTCTTCTCTTTGCACTTTTTTGGCTCCCTCTTGTCCCTCTTTCTTTGCTTTCTTTCCCAGATCACTTTCTGCTGTCTTCTGCTTGCTTGTGTTTCCAGGTCCCTTTTGCCTTCCCTTTACAGGGGCCCTGGTTGTCTTCCAGTCTTCCTCTTACTCCCACCTTCCTCCCTGGCAGATTCTGCCCTCTTCAGTACCCCTGGGGCTCCCGTTCTGGAGGGTCTGGGGCTCAGCGCGTGGGGTATCACTCACCAGTCCTTCTGCCGTCCTGGGTGCTCTTTTCCTTCCCCCACCATCTGCTTCCTTGCCTCGTCCTTCTTAAGTCTTCTCTCCTCCCCTCTATTGTTCCAGCCTGCTTACTTTCAGCTCCGTTTGTTTGTCTCCGCCTCTGTCTGCCGCTCCAAGCTTCTCCGCTGCTCTCCTGGTGTTTTTCACTTTCTTCGGCTCATCTGGGGGTCTTCTTCAGGTCAGCAGACCCCCCCAGCGGCCCTCGCTACTCTTGCCGGCGTCCCTCTCTTCCGTCGCTTCGCTCTTCGCTATTTTTAAAAGGCAAGATAAAAATAGAACGATATCTTTAACACCATCAAACAATGTCTTTGTCGCCAAGGTCTTTGGGAAGTAATCAATACTATAGGGGCATAAAAATTCTAAATCATTCTAAACATCTGGTTGACTATGTGACCAATCATAATGAACCACAGTTTATAAATTTATTCTTATGTATGCATGACGTCACAAAGACCTGATCAACAAAGCATGATATTCTAACCTAGGGATGTCAAACTCACAACGTCATGTGATGTGACGTTTTTTCTTTTTTTCCATTGCTGGCAATGGGGTGGGCGCGGTTTCAGCATGACACATCCAGCCCGTGGGCTGACAGTTTGATACCCCTGTTCTAACCCCAGAAGGATCATTAAAAAGAAACAGACTCTTCCAAGGGTTTTCTAGTAAAAGGTAACATGGTCACTGTCATCAATACTGATTCCTGAGGAGTCCTTGGTGCTCTCTGAGCTTGGTTTTCTTGCAGACATTTTATTACTCAAAATAGGTAACATCAGGGCTTTTTTTTTTCTCATAGAATGCCCAGAACGGAGTTCTGGCACCTTTTTTGGATGGAACCTTGTAGGGTAAGCAAGGCGGGTCATATGACGTGTGTGAGTTCCAGCATCTTTTTTTTTTTTTTAAGAAAAAAAGCACTGGGTAACATTATCAGTGTTACCGTAGTAAGAAGTGGGGTTTGCTCTCAGTTTATATGCTAATGGCTTACCCTGTCAGTCTTGGTGGGAGTGGTCTTGGAGGTTCTTTGGTTAAATTGTTTACTGTTAGCTTGTTTGGCAGTTCCTTGATTGGGGTATTGTTTTACTTCAGAGGTCCAAACCTTTTGAGGACCAGGGATCGGTTCCATGGAGAGAGGTTTTTCTGCGGACCGGAAGAAGCGTGGTTTCATGTACTGCCTGCATCCCGCAGATGGGACTTTGTTTGTTTGTGTGGACCAGTTTCTGGCATGCTGTGGCCCACTGCCATACCACAGACTAGGGGTTTGGGGACCCCTGGTTTACTTGATTGTTGGTCTGATCTTGGAGTTAATCTTGGAGTTAATCTCATTCCTAAATGATAGGGATAGCTGCACAGCCATGGAGTTTCGCATCAAGGGAAAGTTTAAATGAGAAAATCCTTATTAAACTAATGAAGGAAAAGATCTCTATATAAAAGGGAAAAAAGAATGGATAGAGAAGAAAGCTATAATGGAAAACTTACAATTTCCCCACCCCCAAAAAAACAACCAGTCAGCCTAGTAAGTATATTACTATATCTCCTTAAATAAGTCTAGCATGTGTTCCAAATTAATTGCATCAGGAGGACTAATTGGAGGGAAATCGTCCACCCCTCTGCTTGAATATTGAGACCTTTTCTTCCTTTAGTGCTTAGTTTGATAAAATATGGAGAGTAACTAAAAGTTTGTTTAAGGAAATTGACTGCTGCTTTATTCAATAATTGAATATCCTGGATTTTATCAGCAAATCAGAAATGCTGACCCCCACCTTCTGAATGACCTTGGTGGAATGATAAAGGTGCAATTTGGTTTCCACGGTTATGTCATTGTTTAAGTGCAAAAGGCTTTTTGGGAAATTGAAAGCTGAATTCCACTTATGCAGGCCTTTCAGCATGGAATCAACTTACCAGATGTTCTGCATTCCAAAGACTATGATTTATCTCAGCCCAGTG
The DNA here is from genome assembly GCA_034064705.1 of Bothrops alternatus. Taxonomy (NCBI): domain Eukaryota; kingdom Metazoa; phylum Chordata; class Lepidosauria; order Squamata; family Viperidae; genus Bothrops; species Bothrops alternatus. The sequence goes on along the minus strand of JARGCV010000018.1, from coordinate 11,373,458 downwards.
CAAAAGCAGCAGGTAAAGCAATAAACGTGAGAGTGAATGGGGATCATCAGATGGCACCTGTTTTAACTCTGCAGCACTCTCTAATTTTATTAAAGAGAAAGAACAATTTATAGAATGCGTATACAGTAAACCTGTCATTTACTTGGCAGTGGGACTTCTGTTGTGTATCCAGCAAAGAAAACAATTTAATTAAACAATTAAAGGGACCTTAAGTTTAACAATTAAAGGGACCTTAAATAAAAGGAGTTAGCTCTATACCCATGAATATACACATATATTCAATGTAATAGCAAAAGGAAGTGATGTAAGATTTAAAGGCAATCAGTGAGACTGAGTGAATAGAGAATTGCTTATGAAAGGCATTCTTGAGAAAAATGAACTAGATAAATTAGAAGCTGCTGGGAGGGGGGATGTGGAGTTCCTAAGACCTTAATAAGACCTTAACAACACTTGGTAAAGGAGGCTTTATAACACAAAGATGTATTTACAAAGGGGACATGAATAAATCTGTACTACATGCAGCTGTCCCTTGTGGTTATGAGCTGCTGAAGACCCAATACACACATGCAATACTGCAAAACTACGGTACCCTAAACATTTGTTTGTTTGACATAGTTCAAATTAACTTTCTTGACACAATGTCTAAACAATGTAGTGCAGACATGTCAAACACAAGGCCCGGAGGCTGGATGCAGCCCATGACGTGGTTTCATGTGGCCCGCGAAGCCATCCTGGAAACAATGAGGGAATGTCCCCCGCTGCCTTGGTCCCAGCCCAGGCTGCTCGGGAGCCAATGTACAATTTTGTGGTGGCCATCTATGCTGAAACACATTCAGTCTTAGGACCACAAGGTCATCTGGAAACAGCAAGGGACTGGCCCCTACTGCATTGGCCCTGCCCCCTGGGCGCACGCTGGGGAGGTGTCATCCTTTGTGAGGAACGAAGAAATGCACCATCGCCTGGAAGTGGCCAGCAAATGACCCTCGCCTACTTCACATATCCCGCTTGATGGGCTCCAGGGGGGGGTTCAGCAGGCAGTGGGGTGCTCTCCTCACAGCACTGAGAGGCTGAGCCAGGTAGCACGAATCCAAAAAGAAGTGTGCTGCCTCTCAGCCCCCAGCCTGCCTGATTTCAGCAGGCAGCAAGGTGCAAAGCTGGCAAGCTTTGCACTGCCCGGCTCAGACTCTCGGCGCTGTGAGGAGAGCGCCCTGCTGCCTGCCGAAACTAGGCAGGCTGGGGGCTGCACAGCATTGTGCTTCTTTTCAGATTCACGCTGCCTGGCTCAGCCTCTTGGCACTGTGAGAAGAGTGCCTCGCTGCCTGCTGAAACCAGGCAGGCTGGGGGCTGAACGGCATTTCGCAGGTAACGTCGATTCTCATGTTGCTCATGGCATCCCCTCCCCCAAAGCCCACCAAGCCAGATATGTGAAGTAGGCGAGGGCCATGTGCTGGCCACTTCCAGGCGATGGTGCATTTCTTCATTCCTCACAAAGGGTGACACCTCCCCAGCTGCGTTTCTTGCCTATTTTTCCTCCCTCCCTCATGTCAAATATTTTCCCACCAGTCTGTTCTTGGAAGGAAGGAAGGAAGGAAGGAAGGAAGGAAGGAAGGAAGGAAGGAAGGAAGGAAGGAAGGAAGGAAGGAAGGAGAGGGAGGGTCTGAGGGAGGTCCTGCCTTAGTCCTGCCCTGCTGCCCTTTCACCATCCCCTTGCCCCCTCCTCCTGGCCTATCCTGGGGGTCTCCCATCCTATTGCTAAGGAAGCTTTGGATACAAAGCTGGGTCTTCTCCCATGGAGAGGGAGTGGGCCTCCTTCTGACTTTGCCCTCATACCCTGGCTAAGGAGAGCAAGCACAGCAGCAGCCTTGAGGAGGAGGTAAGTGCAACTGGGCACACCCTTGAGGTAATGGGGCGGGGCTTGGTGCCGCGGGTGCTTGAGAACCGGGATGGGCATTTGACCTCTGCTGCCCAGGGCTCCAGGAATCCCAGGGCACCATCCAGGCCCCCCCTCGCATAGCCTGAAAGGAACAGTGAGGCTCTTCCAGTGGACCATGCCTTGGCACTTGCTCTGGTCCAATCCCTTTATTCCAGAGACCCTCAGATCTGTCCCACTCCTGCCCAGCCCCCACAGGCACCCTTGATGCTAACGATGTAGAGCTGGCCATGCCCACCCAGTAGGACACACCCACTCCAGCCACACCCACCCAGTAGGCCACACCCACCCTGCCCCCCCAGGGCAACCGCAATGCTGATGAAATTGAGTTTGACACCCCTGATGTGCCTCATTTTATTTAGCAGTTGATGGCAGGTATTTTTTGTAGCAGCCAGAAAATCTTGCTGCTCCTTTCTTGCATTATTAGTCTGTAGGATGTTTTAAAATTGCAGCTCACCTTTAAAATAATAACATTCCTGAAGGGGCAAATCTCATTTATTTACCAAGTGGTGTCAAATCTTGTAAAAGCTTTTCATCAAGGATCATGATAAAGCTTTTACCAGAGCAGGTAAAAGAGAAGTACTCCTTCAAACAAGCCAAATTTAACAACCAGAGTTTGATGCAATAAAATGTGGCAATTACTGCTGTTTATGATAGTTTATGCAACTTTCTTGTAATATGGTGAATGGGAGCATTCTGTCTGTTCTTCATATGCTCAGCCAACACTGAGCTAGAAAAATAGGAGGAAAGAAGAGTAAATGTCAGTCCTCCATTCTCCCATTTTAGGAAAAAAAACAAGGAATTTTTTTGATGTAATAGTATTTATGCATTAATCTGTTTTCTTCAGCAAACATTAGCACAAGATGCATGAGATATTTAAAAATCAGAATTCAAGTTCTGTAAACCTGCAGATAAAAAGTTAGATTGCAAATCCAAAAGATTTATGATATGTCCACCTGAAATGTCTATGGTCTGAAATATCCTTTCCAAAAACAGAGAAAGATTTTCTTTCTGATTTTCCTGACTACATGCTATTAAAATTAAATTTCACACACTAAAAAATATTTCTGACCTTCCTTTCCTTCTTTACTGGCAAAAATAACAGTAATTGTGTATTTTTGTATAATGAGTATACATGTCAGTTTATCTGAATGGGGCTCTAGGAAACAATGGAAGAATCCTAATTTTTCATTTCTTTGATCTAGCACGTCCCGTTTCTAAATCCATTTTTCCAATATGGAACAAAGGGTATGATGGGTTTTTTTTCCAGAAAAATATTTTATTTTTTGTTTTAGCCTGTGTTTTAAAACACAGACGAGTAGCCACACAACACGTGGGATTAGAGAAAGCAGGATGTTGTACGCCAATCAACAATAAGGTCCCATAGTCCTGTGAAAAATATAATATAAACTCTCTTGGAGTCAAACCCATGCTTTCCATCCCATTGTCTTCTTTTGGGATGTTTTCGAAAGTCAGCCCAGTATTACTTAAAAGTGTTGGAAGTTGTTTTGAACAAGGCGTCTCAGTAAAATGGACATAACACAACAGTCGCAACTACAATCGCCATCATATCAGCGTCTTCGCGGGGCAACTTTGGAATTGAAAACAAAATTGTACAGGGACCCTTCAAAAAGCAACTTTAAATCACAGCCGGACAGAAATCTTCTAACACTACAACTTCAGAGACGTACGTCCATTGAAGTAGAAAAGGGAAGAGGGTGACTCTACACTAATTTGTATCTCTATGTGGTTTTCAGGAAGTTGAACAAAGAGAGCAGCGATCTCTCGCTGCTTGGGACTGGAACGGATTCAGCTGTGAAAGGTTGGTCTTTTGAAAGGAAGGACTCGTTATTTTCTAATAATGCAGCTAACACTGTTCAGCCTCCCACTGCTGGTTTCTAATCTAGACGATGTGTGAATTTGAAGGTTTCCCTTGCTTTAATCCAGTGTTTTTCAACCTAATCGACATTTAGATCGGTGATTTCAACACAGAATTCCCTAGCCAGCCGCATAATGGCTTAATATATTCCCCCCCTTTTTTTGGCATAACATGTCCATCTATTTATTTGTACCCCACCTTTATTTTTACAAATTAATAAAAACAATTCGGTCTCGATGCATACCATTGATAACCCATGGTTAAAATTTGGATAGCTGCTTAGAAAAGGCGCTGATACATATAACAATAGCTGGTCTACCAACGTTTCCAGTTCTGTTCCTGTATCCTGATACAACAACTTGTATCATTGTTGCATTTTCCAATAGGTTCTAGCCTGATCAAGAAAATGTACAGATCAGAAGAAGATCTATGACTGGAACTATTAAAACAAGAAAACACTACTATTTATTTTTAAGTCATTTCATCATTCTGAGATGTGTTGCTTTTAAATTAATAAAACTGCAGTTGTGGGAAGAAACTTAAGATTTCCTTCTGACCTGTACATCCTCCTGACCTGTACATTTTCTTTGATTAGGCTAGTTTCTATTGTAAAGCAATGCTCAATTCATGTTGGCTTAGGGTTCAAGTATAAAATGGAAAAATTGGTAACATAGATATCTTAATATAAGCAGTTTGAATCGTCTATTATCCACAGTCTAGAGACTACAGTCCACTAGTTTGGATATGTAACAAACTATACTATAGCTTAAGTATAATGACCTTCTGGACAACAGAATAAAGCTAAGAGGATGGCTGGGTCTTATAGCGTGTGGAACCACAAACTACTCAACTTCAAAAACTTTTAATCTCTTTAAATTAGAACAGTTCTTTCCATAGTTATGACAATGAGTTACCAGGACCTGGTTACTTGGTAGTTACCAGAAATCTTGAATTTAGAAATAAATCAGTAGCAGAAATGGATTTTTTCTCCATTTTCTAAAGAATAGAGGAAGCTGTAGTCCACTAGTTCGTCATAAATAAAATCCCCTTTCAGCACTGACAATGTAAATTTTTCATAACAACAAAAAAAGCTATTCCTTTTTCTTAGGAATTAACAGTAAAGACATTTTGCTGTCTGAGGCCAAGCCTTCTAGTCAAGTTTTTTTTTTTTTAGCATATGGGAATAGAAACCCATCAATCATATGTCCTAACCCAGCAATGACCAACCTTTTCAGCTTGGTGGACTGGTGGGGATGGGGGGGGGAGAGGGAATGGTTCTATGTGAGTGGCAGGTGAGCATGCACACTAGCTCCATTTGTGCAAGCAGCGGGCACGTGTGCCCACTGCTTGCCCAAATGGAGCTGTGCACGCAAGTGGAGCTGTGAGCAAATACACAATCACCCACCGTGCCTGCAGCCCGGTTGTGAATGGGCGTGGTCCAGTAGTGGGCCATGGCCTGGGGATTGGGTACCCCTGTCCTAATCATTGACAGTAACACTACTGGAAGAGCCGTGGTGGTGCAGTGATTAGAATGCAGTATTGCAGGCTGACTCTGCTGATTGCCACGAGTTTGATCCTAACTAGCTCAAGGTTGACTCAGCCTTCCATCCTTCCAAGGTCGGTAAACTGAGGACACAGATTGTTGGGGGAATATGCTGACTTGTAAACTGTTTAGAGAGTGCTGTAAAGCACTATGAATTGGTATACAAGTCTAAGTGCTATTCCTATTGCTATTACAATAATACCAAATAATTCACTGCTTTTTTATTACAATAATACCAAATAATTCACTGCTAACTGTGGCAGCTATTGTTTTCTATTTCACTCCTAATTTTTTTATTATTATAACATAAAAGTATAGAAAAACAAGGAAAAGAAAAAGAAAAGCTACCTTATTCTACTTCGTGGTAGGACCAACTCTTGAACAGAAGCAATAATCAAGTTCTCAGTTCGGAAGTATGGGGGATAAATTAAGAATTGTAGATTGGCCTGACTAAAGAACATTAGAACATCTCCCAAAGCAGATCTGGGAGTCACAACAAGCTGGGTTGATGATGAAATAAGAAAAATTGTAGCCAAGCTTAGGTATAATAGTCATGATTTATTAGACTGCATGGTCCTTCTTTCTATCCTTCATTAGCTCAGCCTTGCTGAGACATCTGAAATAGAAAACCATGGTTTAAATGCTGCTAACAGGTTAAAATATAGTTTATAAGACCAGCTGCAACAAACATTTTTTTTTGCATGGTAATATTAGAAGTTAGTGTGCCTTTACATTCTCTTCCTCAAAAGATAAAATTGATTTTTAAATTTGGATGTGAAACACCAACCATATTTTAAATCCCAAGAAGTGAATATGGGAGTATATATGTGTCTATAATTGATTAAAAAGGTCACATATCATAGCAAAATTATAACCTGTTCAGATCTGCTAAAGGAAAGAAGTAAATCTTTCCAAGAAGAGGAAGTTCTGAGCTGCAGAAGTAGGACTGAATGGAATCATGAAAATAATTGTAGAGAAGCTTAAAAGAATGTGCTTCTGATTTATTATTCAAGAAAAGAGGAGCTAGCAGGTAAAATAGAGGATCTGTTTAATAGATTATTAATTATATAATAATTTTGTGGTTAAATTCATGGAACATTTTAATTTTTATTCTTTAAATTATAGTAAAGCATTGTGTTTTATATCACTATTTTCTTGCTATGAAATATGAATGGATCAACTGATCATTGTATAATAAATGATTATTTTAATTGTTCCAATGAATAACTTTCTATTCTTTTTTTACATTTTATGTTTGATCATATTATATCTAACTAGAATGACCTTGAAGTATCACATAATAGAAATATAGTATGGTGTCTTTCATTATTCTTTAAACTTTGCTGAGCCCCAAATTAATTCAGCCAAAATACTCTTTATCTATAACAGTCTTAATAATTTAGTATAAACTTTTGTCTTTTATTCAGTCATTAGCAGGGCTTTTCCTGAAAAGGAGAATTTATATTTCCATAACACGTTCATCAATGTTAGGACATCTATAAAGTTAGAAAATAAAAAACTTGTTTTCATCTAGTGATCATCCATATTTTTACAGGCCAAATATAGCAATAATCAGTGTAATCTCCATCTCCCAAAAGTATTTTGTACAATGTGCAATAACTGAGGGCCATTGTTCCTGATCAAATGATGTTTGCTTATAGTAGCATCTATGCACGCTCCATATTGCTTGGGTATAGACTAGTGCACGGGTCAGCAACCCGCAGCTCCGAAGCCTCCTCCGCCATTTGCAGACAGACAAGGAGAGAGAGAGAGAGGCACTTGCACTTCCCCCTCTCTCTCTTTCTCTCATGTGGATTTGCCCCCTCACAGGGCTCCTGATTGGCCCTGAGCCTGGGTGCCTGCCCCCTGGGAGAAGGGCAGCCAGGAAGTCCCTTTCCCGGGCTGGCCCTGTCTGAGGCACTCATGGCTGGGGATCCACGCGGGGAAGCCCTGGGAACCCCCCTGGGAGTGGCCCGCCGGAGCCTACGCTGAGCAGGCCAGCTCTCCCGCAAGCCACAGCCCCGAGGGAGATCAGCCCCTGCGATGCCTAGCTAGTGCAACCATTGGCCAAGCAGCACCAGAGATGGAGGGTCAGAATATAGCACTGGGCCGGCGGCCGGCGGGGGCATCACTCCCTGGGCTGTCCCCGCTCCATAGGCGGCCGAGCTGGCCACATGACTCCCTGGGCTGGGCGGTAGTCCCGGCTGGGGCGATGGCTGGCAGGGGCATCACTCCCTGGGTTGTCCCTGGGCCGTTCCCTGGGCAGCCAAGTCGGCCATGCATCTCCCCGGGCCAGGCAGCAGTCCCGGCTGGGGTGGCAACCGGTGGTGGCATCACTCCCTGGGTCGTCCACGGGCCACTCCCTGGCAGCCGAGCTGGCCACGTGTCTCCCCAGGCCAGTCCGTGGTGCCCTGGGCACCTTTGCTGCCTCCTGCTCCCCCCACACTTGGCCTTCCCAGGACTTCCACCCATTTTCTCACACCCGGAGCAAGAGAGGAAGCACTGCTTTCTGGGCATCAGAAGGGGCTTTCCCCTCCCAGCCCCCCATCCACTGGGGCAGGGGCGCTCCTCTGGACCGGGATTGGGGCTGTGTGAATTGCAGTGTGCCTCCTTTCCTGCCACCCAGCCTGGCTCGGCTCGCCCTCCTGCAGGATTTGGCCCAGGAAGGGCCGGAACGGCCAGCTGGCCGGGGAGGCCGAGTGGCCCCGGCGAGGGGGCCATTCCCGCCCCATGGCTGGCTGGCCAGGAATCCCGTCCGGCTCGGGGAGCTCAGGGTCTGCCTGACCGCCGCGGGGATGTCTATGTCAGCCACCTCCTGGCGAGCCTGCTAATTGCGGGCTCCCAGCCAGCTTCCTCTGTGAGTCAGGCTCCCAGCCAGCTTCCTCTGTGAGTCAGGCACCCAGGATTCTGCGGAGCCACCCCTAATTGCACCCCGCAAAGGCCTGACCTTTGAAACGCCGCTTGCCCAAATTCTTTCTGAACTGTAAGCTACATAGAGTCACTAAAAGGGGCAATCAGAGATCTTGAGGGGAGAGGAAAGAGAAAGAGAGAGAGGAAAGAGGAAAGAGGAAAGAGGAAGAGAGAGGAAAGGGAGAAAGAGAGAGAGAGGAAAGAGAGAGAGGGAGGGAGAAAGAGAGAGAGAGACCCCTTTGACATCTAAAATGATATCAAAAGGGTTTTGCGGCTCCCAGTGTTTTGTTTTCGGTGGGAAACGGGTCCAAGTGGCTCTTTGAGTTTTTTGGGTTGCCTACCCCTGGACTAGTGTATGTCATTTCTGCTATGTAATATGTGACTTGACATTTGTTGTATCATTCTCTGAAGAGGAATAGTAGTGAACAGGTTGCTGCTTCACTATCAGAGGTGGCAATAAATAGGATTTAATTCTCATGTTTTAGATTGCAATTCTTCAGGGTGTCAAAAAAGTATTACTTTAGTTATAGTGTTTATGGACTTAATTCAGAGATAACACTAGAGCAGGGATGAACAATTTATACTTACAACCAGTTGTTTAGTGACCGTTTAAAGTTACAACAGACCCCCCCAACAGCTACTTATATCTTTGTTCTGAAGTTACAATGTCTGCCCATCAATCATGTGACTTACATTTTGGGTGCTCAGAAACTGCCCTGCATTTATGGCTGTTTGCAATGCCCCATAGTCATAATTCCTTTTTGTTTTTCTGGTTAGTTTCCTGATGTTACCTCAAAAATATGGAATTGACCATTTGGGAAAGAGTTGGGTAAGAAAGATATTGGTGACTTTAGTTGATGAAATGTCTTAAGTGAACTTGTGGTTATGATATCTGATAGCTTCTGTATGCTTCAAATGTTATTAATATGCATTTCAAAAAGTTGGACTACCAGTCAAGTCTTTGGCTCTAGCTATGTACTATAGTAATACAGATGAGATTTTATAAAAAAGAAAAAAAATGCCCAATCCCAGGCATTGTAATTAATAAAGTATTGGTAAATATACCACTGCTTAAGATATACCTGGCTTACATCAGAAGCTGCAGGGTTACTGAGTAGAAAGAAAAGTCAGGAAATGTCATTGAAAAACAGTGTCAAATTGCATCTATTGTGCTGTCAAGAAAACAGCAGAGTTGCTGTCATGAAGATTCAAGCTTGAATTGAGGGCATCTTTATTTTTATCATTGGTGTTTGGAGCTGTAACAGCCATTAGTTTATAGGTCTGGAAATGTTTTTTTTTTATAAAAAAACTAATTAAAAACTGGCAACTGAGAAATTAGACATATTTATCTCTTAATATTACAGACAATTAATTCATCTAAATTGTACTTGGCTGTTCTTATTTAATAATATAAAAGGCGATTTATTGCTTTGCTCTTCTTCCTGGAATATAGCACTGGCCAAGAGTTTTTTCCCCATTCTGAATTATGTTTGTATGATGAATGTTATGTTTGTTTTCCAAAATGATAAATGATAGAAAGATGTCAGCAGCCCCTGCAGGTGTTGTTTTATGTTAATTGAGATTTATAACACACTTTATCCATATATATTCAGAATTAAAATTGAAAGTACCTTATAAGACAAGGTTAAATGATACTCGAGCTAAATTAGTAAAATAATTCTTACTTGGCACTCTAAGTATTAACAGTCTTTCTTCACAGTTTCTTTAGCAATTAATATATTGCAGGATTTTATATATATATATCTGCATGTTTTTCTTAGAATTATATTACCTCTCCATGCTTAAATGGAACACAGTTATGTTCCCAGGATCCAGATAACAGACAGGAAATATCTTTCCCAACCTGGGAAACATCTCTATGTCTGGAATTTCAACTCCCAGAAATCTTACCCAGTTTGCATAATGGTAGAGGAATTCTGGGAATTGATGTCCACACTGCTAGAGGGTGCCCAATTTATTCTAGGGTGTTGCAGTTAATCTCTCCCTTTAGATGAACAGTCAAAACTGGTTTCTATTAGCTGCCATCAGTATTAAATATGAATTGAAAGGCAGCCTGTGAATCAATAAATACACCAGTGGTAGTCTGTTTCCCTGCCGCCACCCCTCTTTTCAATAAAATGATGAAGTGTATGAAATTGCTGCAAATCTTAGAGCAGCTTGGATGGAGACAGTGCTGTGGATTCATCACAGTTAAGTCAACAATAATTGTATCTAACATTTGTGTAAAACAGATCCTGAAAGGTGAGGATCATGTGATAAGAGGCAGTTCAAGGCTGAGTCAAACAATCTACATCAGCGGTTCTCAATCTGTGGGTCGCGACCCCATTTGGGGTCGAACGACCATTTCACGGGGGTCGCCAAACAACGCAGTCCGCCATTTTTTCCCCTTTTCCCCTCGGCCGGCTCAGGGGGCAGCACCGCGCATGCGCGGGGTAGCACTGTGCATGCACGATGCAGGCCACCACGCATGCGCTGTGCAGGTCGGGGTCGCGCCACGCATGCATGGCGCAGGTCAGGGTCGCGGCCTGAAAAAGGTTGAGAACCGCTGATCTACATAAACAATTATTGCTTTTCATTTATAATTATTTATAATACATAATTGTTCTGGTTTTGCTTTTAACATTCCAGTGCTTTTATAAAAACTCTACTTGTGTAGGAACTTATGACCTTCATTTTATCATGCTTTATTTGCCTATTTAAATGTTCCTATATCCCCACTTATATCCTTTTTAGATTTCAGTGTGGTGCATAATAATAATAATAGTAAAAAATTCTATTGAAAGTGAATACCGAACAATGACTAAGATCCATAATAATAAACTCCCAATATATTCAACCTGCCCAGGTAAATAAAATTATTTTTGTCTGACTATGAAGTTTATATTACTACTCTCCCAAAGACATCTCTGAAGAAAGAATTCTAAGACTAAGATACTTTCAGTGGGAAAAAAAGGTTGTGTTTCCAAGTAGTACTCCTATCCACCTTTGGTTACAAGCCAAATCCAAGGCGAAAATCCTTGATGGTGGCAAAGTGATTTCTTTGTTATTACTGTCTAAATTTTGCTTTTTGTGAGCTTCATTTTTTGTCCCTCCACTTTTGCCTTTTTGTCTCTGTTTTCACTTTCATTTTTCTTCCTAGAAGTCTTTTTTCCTGCTTGCTTCATGGGCCCTTTTTTCAAACTCAGCATATTCTTATAACCATTGCGTTTGATACAAATTTCTATATAGTTTGGTTGTGCATTGGGATTTTGGGGAGCTGCCTAAAGTTGGGTTTTGTGTATCTAAAGCAACTGCCAAAGCAGTAAAATATTATTTCAACTTTAAAAAAATTGTCTCACTAAATGACAGATGGTTTTATACATTTAGTCTACTAAGCCTATGAACAAGAATTATACTACGGTTTAATTTTTACCCTTATAATGATGTCTCATAATTTTACTTCTATCCAACATGTTATATAAACTAAAATCAATTAGTTCTTAATATTATTTTAGTAATGCCATGTATCCAATCTGTTTGATTTCTTGAATGTCACTTGTATTTGGCCTATCTCACCGTTGAGGACCAAGTATTTCTGAGAAATTTATCTTCCAATAAAAGTGTCTTTTAAAAGTGTAGACTGTTCATATGTTTAATTCATTGTTAAATGTGACTAAATGTTTACTTTTTATGCAATTAGAACAATATCAAAGTGTTGTAGAATAGCAACTGGGCCCAGAATATCTATCTTTGTACCTTAAGAATATTAATATAGGAGCAGCGGTTCTCAACCTGTGGGTCGCGACCCCATTTGGGGTCGAACGACCATTTCACAGGGGTTGCCAAACAACGCAGCCCGCCATTTTTCCCCCTTTTCCTTAGCTGTGCTACGCCATTTTTTCCCTTTTCCTTACCTATGCTACTCCCTCTTATTCTATTGGCTTTTGAAAGCCAATAGAATAGACTCTCTTGAATAGAGTCTAATTCTATTGGCTTTCAAAAGCCAATAGGAATTGTCCAGGTTGTCTCCGCCCTGCTGAGCCCGCCAAAAGTCCCAGTCTGCAAACGGTGCTGCAAGTTGTCTGCAGCGAAGGCGAGCTCTCTGGAAGTTTCCACCCCTCCCTGCTGAGAACTACTAAAACTGTAAGTAAAAGAGGGCCAGGGGTGGGAGATGGGAGCCCGGCGGGCGCAGGGAGGTTTTTTGGTGCGCGTGGGGCCCGGAGGGTGGCTTACCTCCCTTGGGCTGGGCCAGCTGGTGGCCCAGCCCGTGGTCACCCTGTGCCGTCGCTGCCACAGCCGCCCAGGACCGCCTGGGCCTGCCTGCCGCCGCCCCAAATGGGCGGCAGCGAAGGCAAGGCTAGCGGGGCAGCGGCGGGCGCAAGGAGAGTTTTTGGCACACGAGGGGCCCGGCGGGTGTCTTACCTCCCTTGGGCTGGGCCACCTGAGCACCTGGGCCTGCCTGCCGCCGCCTACGCCTCGGCCGGCGCAGGGGGCAGCACCGCGCATGCGCGACACAGGTCATCGCGCCGCGCATGCACGGCGCAGGTCGGGGTCGCAGCCTGAAAAAGGTTGAGAACTGCTAATATAGAGGCTGATCAAGATATGGGATCCCTGTAACTCTTGACTCCAAGTGTTCTTATGTGGTGGTAGTTACTATTAAAGAACAGATATTAGTTGTTGATAAATTCTGGGATTCTTGTCCATCTCAAGAAGGATTAATCTTTTTTACATTTTCTTATTGTGCAAATCCTCATTTTATGGTCACCTGAATGTATATGTAAATGTTATATAAAGCAATAGCATAAATCATTAGTCATGTCCTCATGACCTCTCAGTTAAAAACCCTTGAAAATGATGTGTGTGAGAGAGAGAAAGATATCGCAATATATCATACCAGATAGAAGAGAAAGAGCAGTGAATAATTGGACTATAATTTAACATGATCCACAGTTCTAATAATCTGTTCACCCATCCTATCCATTTCATTTGTGATGCCAGTGTCAATACAAACCAGAGCTGTAACTAGATTTATCCTTGTTACAGATTGTATTGTATGATGGTGATTATCAAAAGTAGACATAGGCCATAATCCATCATAGAATTAGACATGCTTTAAATGTGAGTTTTAAAATAAAAGAGAGGGAGGCTAGAAATCTCAGTTGAAGTAAGAGACTATGCCCACTAAAATGAATGGCTGCAAAAGGCTGCAATCTTAAATATATCTGTTAAGATTTATGCCTCAATAGACAAACTGTGACTTACATCCAAATAGAGAGGCATAAAATATATTGTTTCAAGATATTTATTTTAAATGTGGGAAGCAGCACGTAAACAAAGGAATAAATAAGATTGTGCTGTGAGATTGAAATCTTACATACATTTCCTTAGAGGAAATCCTTATTCATTGGAACTTATTTCAAGCAGATATCTACGGAATTGCACTGCAAATGAATATAATTCTTTTGGACTATAATTATAATCTTTATAAAGTGCAGTTGCATGTTTGATCTCAGATAGTTTTCAAAAAAAGAAAAGAAAAGATATTTAAACAAGCCAACAATAAACATTTTCATATATTAAGTAACCATTGCTTCTTTACCTGCAATAAGAGGGCAATTCGGAAATAAACCTCCATTTCGTTATCAATGACAGACACTTGCAGATACAGAACTTTTATTACACACATTAAAAAACCACAACATTGCATTACTTTTCAACATAATCACCATTCAAATTAAGGCACTTTTCATCACGTCTTACAAGGTTTGAAATTTCTTAGTAGCAGCTGCTCAGTGCCAAATCTAGGCTATGTGGGGGTGATCAAAAAATCCCAATGGAACTGCTTTAAAAGTTCTTGGGCATGTCTAGAGGTGTGCGGGCGAGCATTATTGTGAACCAATACCACACCGGAAGTCAGCATGCCCCAACGCTTGTTATCGATGGCTCGTCTGAGTTTTCATAATTTTTCGCAGTAGACTTCTGAACTGATGGTTGAACCATCACTAGCAGTACTCCTTTGGCATCTCCACATTTGGCGGGATTTTCTATGACACCATTTCCGGTGTGGTGTTGGTTCACGATAATGCTTGCCCACACACTGCTAGACACACCCAAGAACTTTTGAAGCAGTTCCATTGGGATGTTTTTGATCACCCCTCCTATAGCCCAGCAACTACTGTTACTAAAGAATTTCAAACCTTGTAAGACGTTATGACAGGTGCATCAATTTGAATGGCAATTATGTCTAAAATAATGTAATGTTGTACAGTAGTTTTCTAATGTGTATAATAAAAGTTCTGTATCTGCGAGTGTCTGTCATTTATATCCAAATGGAGGTTTATTTTTCAATTGCTCTCATATTATCTACAAGCTTTTTTAGTAACATCACAGATTAATTTCATCTCGTCTGGTTTTCTTTCTTTCTTTCTTTCTTTCTTTCTTTCTTTCTTTCTTTCTTTCTTTCTTTCTTTCTTTCTTTCTTTCTTTCTTTCATACTTGGTGCCATATAGGTAGTCCTTAACATACAACAGTTCATTTAGTGACCATTCAAATTTACAGCAGCACTGAAAAAAATGACATGACCTTTTTTCACACTTATGACCGTTGCAGCATCGCTATAGTCACATGATTCAAATTCAGACACTGGCAAATTCAACAGGAAAGCCAGCTTCACTTAACACCCATATTACTAACTTAACAACTGCAGTGATTCACTTAACAACTGTGGTAAGAAAGGTCGTAAAATAGGGCAAAACTCATTTAACAAATATCTCACTTAGCAACAGAAATTTTGGGCTCAGTTGTGGTAAGTTAAGAGCTAGCTGTACCTGATTTGTATTTCAGTGAAATATAGAAGCAGCTGTCTATTAGAATCATTTCAAAGAACTATCAAAACTCTTTCATTAAATTAAGAGAGGTTCAAGGTAGAGCACTTTATATTCTGCAAATAAATTATTTTGTTTTTGCTTGAAACAGTGCAATATGTTTATTATCACTGTGCTTTGTTAATGAATTTAAAAAAAGCTTACAGCAAGAAAAATGTAATCTTAAATTTAAATTCTGCTTGTTCAATAATAACAGAAGTGTGGTGAAAATAGCATACATTTGCATTTTTATTTTACACAGTTGCTTGGGCATCACTCTTGCATGGAACTCTCTACTGATACATAAATTATGATTAATAATTAAAATGTACCATGTGTGCAATTTCAGAGGAATATTGTATTGTTTCAACAGGACAAAGATGCTGTGGCTTCAGAGTTGGACCTTGCATCTCACAAATTATTCAAAATCATTTCAAAGGATGTTGTGTGAAGCCAGTGCTAAACTACCAGTGTTAACGTTGTTCACCAAGGTAAATACTAGTTGACCAAGTAAACCAAATAGGATAGTCCCTAGCATGCTGGCTAGGGAATTCTGGGAGTTAAACTCCACATGTCTTAAGATGGCTAAGATTGAAAAACACTTCATTGAGAATTCTGCAACCATATCTTGGAAGACTAAAAATAGGAAAATGTAGCTGTTTTCTGACAGTAGCAAGATTATTACGTGTAGAATGCTTTCAACAATACTAGGCCTGTATCAGAAGCAGGCAACCTGAGATTCTCAAAATATTTTTGAACATCAGTTTCCATCATTATAGACGTGCCTAAGCTTGCAAAAGCTAATGGGAGTTGAGCAAAATAACGGAAAGGGTCCTCATGTCCATTTCATGCCTATCTGGTCATATGAAATTGCTGTATATACCCTATTATACCAAACATTGTATAAAATTTTGATTAAATATAGTATTCTAAGATATCAAAGAGTCTTATTCAATTACTACTCCATATTTCCAGTTTGACTAAGCCTGGATTCTTCAGTATAAGGTCATTCTGTATAGGGGACCATAGCTCTAGTACTGAGTTACGGTTCCCAAAGAAATGGCACTTGTGCTTCAGGTTGATTATTAGGAAATTCAATAACAGATTTACCCTTATATTTCTTTTTTAAAAAATCGGATTTATCCTCTCAGGAACTGGACCAGCCCAAGATAATTTACCATAAATGAATAAATAAATATATTTCTCCCTGATGCAAAGGATGTCATATTGTGTTTCACTCTTTTAACTATAGAAGCCAACGGAGTGATAGCTGAATGTAATATCAGCATTGTCCAAGAGATGCAATGGTTTATTATACCTGGGAGTAATAGACTAGTTTATAAGATGTGGGACAGGTCTTGTGGACTACCAAGTGTAAGTTCCAAGACCAGAAAGTAGCTAGAAGCTCAGAAGGAACAGCTAATGATGTACCATTGTGGTCCTTCATCTGTTCTCTCAGACAATTGCCTCATTTCTTAAAGTAGCCAAATATGCCCATATAATACTAAGTCACTAGGACTGTGATTTAGAGCATACAGGGATGCAAGTGTAGCAAAACCTTCCCTGCTTTCTCCCAATAGGCCAATCCCGATTATGAATGATTTCTTGGACTTTCAGCATTGATTGGTCATGCTGATGTGTTCATTTTATACCATGAATAAAATTCCAAGAGAACAATGGGCAGACTATACTTCCTGTTGGCTGTGCTCCTCCTTTCTTGGAATTGGGATGATGCAAACTTTACAGTTCCTGCCCTTCAGTCACTGTGGCCCCTTGACCTTGGTAACCTCCGTAAAAATTTATTCATAACCCATAGATTGAGTTTGATTTGAAGGATTACTGACCTTGCTTGTGCCCTGGCATGTTCTCTTGTACCCATTTTTGTCTTCAGATCTGAACCATTTCAAGCTCTGATTCATTCTCTCTCTATATATGTGTGTGTGTGTGTGTGTGTGTGTGTGTGTGTGTGTGTGTGTGTATGTCCACACAGACGAGTCCATAGCACGGGGAATGACACCAGACCTACACTCACAAAAACCACACAGGATGTCACCACCACACATCCAGGCAAAAAGCAAACCCAAACCCACACTGATGAGGAGGCATGACCACAAACCAGAAGCCAGACCACAGCTGCATCATTAGCCACCTTAAACCCCTCCAATCCATACACGAAGCAAACTGACACCCACCATGAAGATGAGGCACGACCACGAACGCAAAGCCAAACAGCTACACAGTTCACCATCTCTAATCCCCTTGTAACACTGACTAACCTGAGCACAACAAAGCCCCCACCCAAACAGAACACTCCCCCATCCAATCAGAGCACAGCCAACCCCCCATCCAATCAGAGCACAGCCAAGCCCCTAACCAATCAGAACACACCTCCACCCAATCAGAACACAGCTGAGCTCCCAGCCAATCAGTTCAAACCCCCACTGGCAGTTAAAAGGAAGAAACAGCTAAAATCTCACATTGGTCCTAGAAGCAGAAGCCGAAAGCACCAGCCTGAAGATGACGAATGAGACTTCGTCGTCATCTTCAGGCTGGTGCTTTCGGCTTCATTGCTCCTAGAAGCACGAAGCCGAAAGCACCAGCCTGAAGATGACGAATGAGACTTCGTCGAAACGTCGCCAAGACACTTCAAATTCTACATGGGAGAAAACCCGAAGAACCAAAGACCTACATACAAACACCCTCAAAAACCTCAGAAAACAAATATATATAGTAGTGCATAAAGATTGGAAGTTGAAGCATTCTGTGTATTTGTGTGAGCAGAAATCTGACTTGAGTGATTATTGAAGCTAGTTGTATAGCTACAACAGAAGGCAGAAATATCTTATAGATATTTGCAGAGTCTAGTCTCTAGTACCTAGGTAACTACATCCTATTGAATAGAGCATCAAACAGAATTGTTCTCTATATGTTTGCCTGGGAAGAAAGGGAGAAGGAAGTGACCACAGATTACCAACAGGAAGAAAGGCAAAGAAGGGCACAAAGTAAATCTTTAAGTATCTTGATACCACTGTCCCCTTGTGCCATTAGAGTTATACTTCCCACAGTGAAGAATGTATTGATTGTTTACAGTATTACTTAATGGCCCTTGATAACTGAATTAATATCTCAACTCAGTTCATTTGTGAGACAAATGTTTCTATTCAGAAATAAACAATTTTAAAAAGGGAAGAAATATGCAAAATGTAATTGGATTTCAGCCTGTTTTATTTAGCTGATCTTATTCAGGCAAGTTGAGCTAAATTTTTATTCTTACATATAATTTGAATATAACAAAGTTGTTTCAGTGCTACTTATCTATGCGGCTTATATTCTAATAGAGAAGAAATTGAATAATGGTATGATGGGGGATGAGGTAATTATTAACTATGGAAATAATGTTTTGCAAAGCCTTAGCTATAGCACATGCTGAGTCTTAGCAGTGTGAAATTCAGTCAGTACCAAAGCTCGCTTAGGTGATTCATTAGGCCAGTCACTCTTTCTGAGCCCAATCTACTTTACAAAATGGCTACTGTAAGAAAAAAATAGGATGATGAAGCATTATCTAGTACAGTGGTTCTAAACCTTTTTCAGGTTGAGACCCCACTTGTGCTGCCCATGCGCGGCGCAACCCCGATGCACGCGCACACGTGCGCGCTGGGCTGATCCGCGCATGCACGGCGCGCGCGACGAAAAAAAAAACAAAAAAACCCCAAAAAACAAAATGGCGGACCGCGACGGGCCGATCCGCACATACACGGCGCGCGCATGATGGCCCGAACCGCGCATGCGCGGCGCGCAACAAAAAAACCCAATCCCCCCAAAAAACACAAAATGGCGGACCGTGACGGGCTGATCCGCGCACGCACGGCGTACGCGACGGCCCAAACCGCACATGCGCGGCTCGCGCGTGACAAAAATACAAAAAACACAAAAAAACAAAAAAAACAAAATGGCGGACCGCGGTGTCCGGCGACCCCCGCGAAATGGTCGTTCGACCCCAAATGGGGTCGCGACCCATAGGTTGAGAACCGCTGATCTAGTAGATGTATGATAGAGAAAGAAAGGAAGGAAGGAAGGAAGAAAAGGAAGGAAAGAGAAAGAAAGAAAGAAAGAAAGAAAGAAAGAAAGAAAGAAAGAAAGAAAGAAAGAAAGAAAGAAAGAAAGAGAAAGGAAAAAGAAAGGAAAAAGAAAAAAAAGAAAAAGAATAAATTACATTTTATGCAGGCTTGCTTTATTAAATAAACATTTCTTTACAAAATGCTCAAAATTGTTCAAAAAGCAGAAAAGATTAGTTTCCTTAGACAAACTAAAAAACAGGCTCCTTTTATTAGCTTAATGTAATATTCTCATTTTGGATCCATTCTATCCAGTTCCAATTATGTTTTTAAGTAAACAGAAAAATTATGCTACAAAGAATACACAGAAAGAATAATGGATGCCCAGAAGGTATGTTTGTTCTCTAGCAAAATTGCAGTGGGAGAGAGAACTATCTTAGAGAAGAGAGAATCTTAAAGAAGTTTTGTCTGGGTATATCAGTGTTCCTGTAATACAAAATATTGAATTGACTTAGAATTTGTAGAATTGAATAGAATGGAAATAAGGAACCTGCCAAAATATCAGTCTAGATTCTTCTGGAACTTCTTGAAATTATATGTGGACTGATAATCTCACTTGAGAAAAGGCAACTTTTCTCTGTCCTGGACTATGTAGTTCATGCTGACTTTGATGTACTGCAGGGACAGGAAAGAATCAGAGTAGGTTAAAATGATCCAAACACATGCAGCGTTGAAAGTGCCTTTGAGAAATCTAAATGGCTTCCAGATGGCACTTGGGGAAGTGTCCCAACCATCTAAAAGGTGGTACTAATAATAATAATAATAATAATAATAATAATAATAATAATAATAATAATAATAATAATAATAATAATAATAATAGTAAAGTTGGAAGAGACCTTGGAAATCATCTAGTCCAACCCTCTGCTCAGGCAGGAAACCCTATACCTTTTCGGACAAATGGCTGTCCAGTCTCTTCTTAAAAACTTCCAGTGTTGGAGCATTCACCACTTCTGGAGGCAGGTTGTTCCACTGGTTAATTGTTCTAACTGTCAGGAAGTTTCTCCTTAGTTCTAGGTTGCTTCTCTCCTTGATTAGTTTTCATCCATTGCTTCTTGTCTTGCCTTCAGGAACCTTGGAAAATAGCTTGACTCCCTCTTCTTTGTGGCAGCCCCTGAGATATTGGAACACTGCTATCATGTCCCCCCTCATCCTTCTCTTCATTAAACTAGACATACCCAATTCCAGCAGCCGTTCCTTATATGTTTTAGTCTCCAGTCCCCTAATCATCTTTGTTGCTCTTCTTTTTTTTAAATAAATTTTATTGGTTTTTTAATTTTTAGAGAAAAAAAATGCTCAAGGCACACCATGGTGTTAGGGCAAACAAACATCCAAAACCAAAACATTTATACATATTTCAATCAATACATCTAGTATTCCCTCTCTTATTCCCTTAGATAGCATAACTTATTAAAAGTAGTTCAGTCTAGCTTAAATTTAATCAACCTATACCTGTTTTTAAAACTTTTAGAAATTTATACTACCTTAGTCAAATTAACTTTAAATGTAAACCTTATCAATTTGGGTATCCCTTCCAAATATATTCTAGTTCCTTGATTTTTTCATAATTCTTCCACCAATATCCCTTAATTAAAATAAAGTATTATCTATCCTATACGTATCTAGTCTATCAATTAATCAATTTCTTTTTACTAAAAAGAGGAAATCAAACCTTAAGTCCTTTCGATCCATTAAACAGAATTCAAATTACATCCAATTACCGTATTTTTCACTCCATAAGACGCAGTTTTTCCCTCCCAAAGTAGGATGAAAAATCAGCCGCGTCTTATGGAGCAAAGATGCAGGCAGGGAGGGGGGGAGGCGCTGGAGCAATTGGGAAAAAAAAGAAAAAAAAGAAAGGGAGGTTGGTCGCCAGAAAAGGGAGCGCGAGCGAAGCGGCGGGTGAGTGAGTGAGCGAGCTGGAGGGGTGGGTTTTTTTCCCGGTCTCTTGCTGCCCCAGCCAGAAGGAACCTCCCTGCGCCAAAGAGAGGTTCCCGGTGCGCCTCCCCTCGTCCCCCTGCGGCGGAGTGAGTGAGTGAGCGGCGGCGGCGGGGAGGGGAGGGGAGCGGCGCAAAGCTCTGGATTCCGCTCCCCCCCGCCATGCCAGCCCCATCGCCTCCACCGGCTCCTTCCCCCACGGCAGCGACGCCCGCTACTTCGCCCCGCTGCTTCCCATCACGCTGGGCCGAGAGGGCGGCGGGGCTGTGCGGAGCAAGCGAGGGAGCCTCCTTCCCTCTGAGCTTGGCGAGCCAGCCTCGCCCGCGGCGGCTGGGGCGGCGGCGGCTCTCCCTGCGCAGCCTGCTGGCCCGGCGCGCGGCTGGAGAGGCTCGGGGCTCGGCTTGCGCGGGGAGGTCCGGCTGCCCCCCTCGGCATCTCTTCCCCGCCTCCTTCCCGACTCCCTCGGCCGACCTTCTTCCAGGGCGCTCTGCTGATAAGACGCACCTCTAAAATCTAGGTGCGTCTTATCAGCAGGTGCGTCTTATGGAACGAAAAATACGAACTAATAACATCCATCTTATCAAACAAACAAATCATCTTATTTGATTAACTCAAATTTACATAATAAATGTCTTGCAAGTAACCCTATTGTCCTAAAGAAAGAAAGAAAAAAGAACAAACATATTCTTAATCCATTTAATGTATATTTCATTGATCGCCCCTTTTTCTCTTACTTCTAACTTACAATCTTAATCCTAAAATAATCCATAATTCTGAATTACCTTTAATCCATTACCTAAAAATATCTCCTTTTTAAGTTGAAATGATAATCTATCATAACTAATAACATCCATATTATCAAACAAACAAATTATCTTATTAGATTAACTTAAAATTACATAAGAAATTTCTTTCAAGTAACCCTATTGTCCTAAAGAAAAAAAAACCATAATCTTAATCCATTTAATATATTTCATTAATCACCCCTTTTTCTCTTACTTCTAACTCATCATCTTAATCTTAAAATCAATCCATAATTCTAAATTACCTTTAATCCATTACCAAAAATATCTCCTTTTTAAGTTAAAATAGTAATCTATTCTAAAGCTGTCTAATCCATCAATCAATCTCTTTAAACTGACCACATAGTATCAAACTTTAGATTATTTCAATTCATTAATCATCAAACAAGTAAATCATCAGTAATTTTCATATAGGTAAGTCTTATATATCTTCCATTAATCGCACATATGACTCGTAATCTTAATCCTTAAATCAGTCCATAATTCTAGATTGCCTTTAGTCCATTACATAACACTTTAATTTTCACTCTTTTTTTTAGTCTTATTCTAGTTTTTTTCAAATGCCAAGTAGGTTTCCATAACAAGGCTTCCCTTCCAGCTGATAAGTCTTTTTTTATTGCTTGTAGTAGTATTTGGATCAGTAAGAGCCATGTTGATCTTTGCATTGGCCCTCTGATTTTCTTAACCATGAAAACTTGTTGCTTTAAGATCTGAAGTCCCAGTCTTTGCTTTTTCTGGTTCTCAGCATCATAAGTAAATTGTTTATAAGGCAAAATCAAGTTCTCTTTATTTTCAGTTAAGTCCTCTCCTTGTATAATCTGTTTAATAGAAGAATCAGGTATAGTCTGAAAGTCAATTTTGGAGTTTGAAGAAGAAATTCTAGTTCTTAATTCTGTAGTAAGTTCTTTCATTGTAACATATATTTCCACTTTGGTCTCATAGATCTTTTCCAGAATAAGTTTGCAGTTTAAATGTGAGTGTAGCTCCATTTTATAAAAGTGGTTCAACTTCATCAAATTAACTTTCTCATAAAGAAGTCATCTCCTCTCCAATTGCCATATTAGATTTTAACCAGTAGATGTCCTCAGTAAGCTAAAAAATCTTTTTTCAAATATCATTCATTTCATTTTTTCTTTTTTTTCTTTTTTCCTCCCTCATCCCTTTTCTTCTGTTTTTTCAGGGAAAAATAGAGGAAGATATATTAAAAAAAAACAAAAACAGCAACATAGGCTGATAATAAAGTTCTTAGGAAAAAAATTTTTTGTTCCAGTACCCAAAAATATACTTATATAAAGAAAACGTAGTTTTTAAGGCTTCTTTCTATTCTTTTTGTTCGCCTTTCTTTCCAGACACGTAGAAGCTGCCTTTCCAAGCCAGGAAATAGTTCCAACAGGGCTCTTACAGACAAAAAAGATAGAAAGCAAAAAGAGAGGGGGAAAAAAGGAAAGATCTCACCCGGATTCACCACGGTGGGTTCAAAGCTTAGCTGTTCTGTGACTTGCGGTTTCTTGCGGCTAGGTGATCGGCCATTTTACTGGCTGATCTTTTTCTCCATCGGCCCTCAGAGTCTGGCCCAGACAGCTGGAGGAGTCGCTGCTCCTCCGCGGCCGAGCAAAGCCTCCTTGACAGAAGTCACACCCTCCAGGGCGACTTTAGACCCGCATGAGGGTCTACCGATGGAGGGAGGCTAGCCAACGAGGAGACGAGTCTCCTTGTACGACTAGAGGCGCCGCGACCCAGAACCAGAAGTCATCTTTGTTGCTCTTCTCTGTACTCTTTCTAGAGTCTCAACATCTTTTTTATATCGCGGTGACCAAAACTGCATGCAGTATTCCAGGTGTGGCCTTACCAAGGCATTGTAAAGTGGTATTAACACTTCACGTGATCTTGATTCTACCCCTCTGTTAATGCAGCCTAGCACTGTATTGGCCTTTTTGTGTTGGCTACAGCACACTGCTGGCTCATATTTAGGTAATTGTCCACTAGGACTCCGAGGTCCCTCTCACAGTTACTACTATTGAGCAAGGTACCCCCTATACTATACCTGTGTATCTGTTTTTTTCTTGCCTAAATGTAGAATGTAAAAAATTGCTTTTTTCACCATTGAATTTCATTTTGTTAGATAGTGCCCAGTGTTCAAGTCTGTCCAGATCCTTCTGTATCTTAAGCCTGTCTTCTGGAGTGTTGGCTATTCCTGTCAGCTTGGTGTCATCTGCAAATTTGATGAGTTCCCCATCTATCCCCTTGTCCAAATTGTTGATAAAGATGTTGAAGAGCACTGAGCCCAGAACAGAGCCCTGGGGCACCCCACTACACACTTCCCTCCATGGAGATGCAGTTCCATTGAGGACCACAAGCTGAGTACAGCCAGTCAGCCAGCTATGGATCCATTTGGTGGTGGTGCTGTCTACCCCCCATTTTTCTATCTTGTCGAGTAGTAGGTTGTGATCTACTGTATCAAATGCCTTACTGGTGTCCAAGTAAATTATGTCCACAGCA
The DNA here is from genome assembly GCA_034064705.1 of Bothrops alternatus. Taxonomy (NCBI): domain Eukaryota; kingdom Metazoa; phylum Chordata; class Lepidosauria; order Squamata; family Viperidae; genus Bothrops; species Bothrops alternatus. Next base: position 11,348,978 of record JARGCV010000018.1, on the reverse strand, counting down.
TTCCTCTGATCCACTAATTTTGTCATTTGGTCAAAGAATGCAATAAGATTTGTCTGGCATGATCTGTTTTTGACAAACCCATGTTGGCTTTTAGTAATGACTTTGTTTGCCTCCAGGTGTTTGCTGATTCGTTGTTTGATTATCTTTTCCAGGATTTTCCCAGGTATTGAGGTCAGGCTGATAGGTCTGTAATTTCCTGGGTCCATTTTTTTCCCTTTTTTGTAGATGGGAACTACATCAGCTCTTTTTCAGTCCTCTGGTAGTTCCCCAGTGCTCCAGGATCTTTGAAAAATATAGTTCAGTGGTTCTGAGATCACATCTGCCAGTTCCTTGAGAACCTTGGGGTATAATCCATCTGGTCCTGGTGATTTGAACTCGTCTAGGCTGGACAGGTGCTCACTTACCATTTTCCTGCCTATCTTAACTTGTGTTTCTATTCTGTTTTTTATGGCACTATTTTTGATAGGTTGGTCTGTTTTTTCCCTTTGTGTAAAGACAGATGCAAAAAACGAGTTAAATAGTTCTGCTTTCTCCCTGTTGCTTGTCACCTTCTTGCCACTTTCACCCACTAATGGACCAATCATTTCCTTCACTTTTTTCTTGTTTTTTACACGTTGAAAGAAGCTTTTTTTGTTATTTTTGACTTTGGTTGCAAGCCTTAGTTCATTTTGAGCCTTGGCTTTCCTCACTTCATCTTTGGAGGCTTGGGAAATTTTCTGATATTCTGACTTAGTTATGTGCCCCTCTTTCCACTTTCTATACTTGTCCTTTTTATCTTTCAATTTGTCATAGAGTTCTTTATGCAGCCATGCTGGTTTCTTTTGAGAGCTGTTATTTTTCCTCTTTGTTGGTATTGTGGTAGACTGGGCTTTTGTTATCTCATTTTTCAAAATTTCCCAAGCTTCTTGAGTTGTTTTCCCCTTGAGGATTCTCAACCATGGAATCCTTCCCAAGCCCTCTCTAAGTTTATTGAAATTAGCTCTCTTGAAGTCCAAGATTCTAGTTTGACTGTGTTCTATTGCTTGTGCTTCCAAAATGTTGAATTCCAGTATTGCATGATCACTACCTCCCAGGGTTCCTATGGCTTCAACACCTTCTATCATTTCATCTCTGTTAGTGAGAACTAGATCCAAAATGGCTAATCCCCTAGTTCCCTTCTCTACTTTTTGGGAGACAAAGTTATCTGCTAGGTTTGCCAGGAACCTGTTTGATGTTCCACTTGGTGCAGAGTTTGTCTCCCAGTTGATGTCAGGGTAGTTAAAGTCCCCCATTACTATTGTGATGTGCTTCCTACATACCTTAGTTAGCTGACTAGCAAAAAGTTCATCTATTTCCTCTGTTTGCCTGGAGCCTAGTTGAATGTAGGGATAACAAAGCTCTTGACAGGATTGCTTCTAAAGATCCTCTCCCTGAATGCCAGTCTCAGAAGTCCCTTGATTCTCTGAAGGACACTTGGAAATAAAGTGCTAGAAGAGATACTTAGAGTGATGCTGGTGCATGGCAAGGAATAAATCTAATTGAACACAGTATCGACTTATGTTCATGGCTACATCTTTTGGCGAAGCAAAAAAATTTCCTCTGTCTTTTTACATATATATGTACAGGGCCTTCCAAAGGCCCTTTTCAAAGTGACCCAGACTCTTTTAGGGAAGGATAGGTTAATTAACAGTCTTATTAATATTAACATAAATAGTCTCTTGTGAGTTCTTAGAAGAGTTATTTGCAGTTAAATTACTTGCATCAGCTCCAGGTTAGAAGCCTACTGAATAGAATCCAAGAGGAGTAACATATAATGATGTTACCTGGAAAGAGTTTGAACATGTTGACCTTGGAAAAAGTACACAAAAAGCTTGGTGAGATGAGTTCTGTCATTTGTGAGCTTAATTCCTGCCCTGTCAGACTTATATTTGCTGCCAGAGAAAACAAATAAAACCCAGGAAGCTGAATTTTAACCTCACTATGAGCTGAAATCATGTTCATGAAGGCTATATTTCTTCATCTTGGACTTAACGTTGTCAAATATAATAGTGTTGGCTGTGGATGAGGCAAGGAAAAAAAATCTCTCCTTCCTTACCTGGTTCTCCAGAACTAGGTTATTGTTTTCTGAGAAAGCCTCAATGAATAGAAATCTAGGATTTTTAGAAGCTGTTAGCATCATTGTTAGCCATGCTGGTTGGGACTGCTGAAAGGTGAAGTTCAACAACACCTATAGAACTGCAGGTTCCCTGCCAGCATGCTAAAAGCTAAAAGCAGATATGGATTAAATATTTAGCATGCACTTTTCCCCACCATATAGTATGTGAGATAGGATCTGTCTTTAAAAAAAGGAAGAAGCTGCAGTTAAATCGAGCCTGAATTCTACTTGTACACTTTATTGAGCTCAATGAAATGTGTTTGTATGTACCTTCTGTGTTACAGGGTGCTATAAATGAGTTCATTTCATTTGTTCTTGCTGTAGAGCAATGATGAATCTCATCCCGAGTTCTACCCACTGGTCTTTGAATTGGCAGAAAACTAGACAACATAATTCTGGCAACGTGTATTCTGCCACAGGCACAATGCTGGAGCGCTGTATTAAAACAATGAATTCCTATTCTCTTAGCAATTGTTACTAGCCAGCTGATAACATTGGATAGTTAGGTCCGTTTTTGACAGGGTTTTAACATTATTTGAAATAATTAAAGTTGTGTTCCAAAGAAGCTTGGTACTATCCAAATCTGGGCTACCTTTGAATACACCTGCACAAACCACTTGTGCCAGAATGGATTATCAGGCTCATTTTGGATTTGGATTTATCACAATTCCAGAGAATCACTAAATCTATATTGAAAAGAAGAGCTGAGACGTATAGGAAAAGTTGTGCCCTGAACCAGCAAAACAAATGGCGCTCTCTTTCCTCCTTCATTATGCAGCCCTTCAACTGCCATCACTGAGAGCTGCTGTTTAGACTATCCAGGTATCTGATCCAGGAATTGGTTCAGAGGCCTGGCAGGTATAGGGGAGAAGGCATTTTCAAAGAATTCAACTTTCCCATTCTTCAGAGCAGAATGACCTTGGAAGTCAGCATTACAAGGACATGACGGAATAAAGATTGGCAGGGTATATGCCAGGGTTAGGTTATCTATCTTCTTTCAGGGTTGCCTTCTGAAGTAGGAGAGATAATTCTGTCAATGCCGCCTCTCTCATTCTTTCCCTTCAACCCAGGATACAAAATCCATTGTCAACTTATGCCGAAAAATATTGTCAAAATGTTTGAGAGCATGTTAACAAGCTTTATGTGTGCTATTTTTCATTACTGCTTTTTTTTCTCCCCTCTTTAAGCATCCCTGTCCTTTATGTGAAGAAGCCAAAATGATGCTTGAACCACATAAACACAAGGTAGGTTAATACAGTCCTTTGTTTGAGCAGAACACCGACATGCAACATTTGAAATGGGGAATCCGAACATTCCTGTTTGCAGAAAGACATGAATGCATTAGCATCAATTTCTCTTTCTTTTAGCAATTTTTTAAATTAGTTTTCACAACTGATTTTCATAAAGACAATTCTCAGAAAGCATTTTTACTCTTTTTGTTGCAACTGAAAATTGTACTGTTCTATTACAAACTGGCATCAGAATTGGCTACAGAAATTAAATGCCTTGATTGGTCATATTAATTATCTTCAGTATCCAGAAGAGAAACCATGAGTCATCTGGGTTTGTTTCTTTCTTTCTTTCTTTGTTTATTTATTCTTCTGGGTGGCTTGACCAAATTATATGCATTGCCTAAAAAAAAATCTAGGAAGGGTAGCCACTTTTTTGGCAATCATTCTTTTCCTTCAGCACAAGCACATTTAGATGGTACTGTTTGAAGGCATTGCTCCTCGCTAGACAACTCCAGTGTTTTCAATATTTACATGAAACTATTGAAAGAGTTGATCAGTAAATTTGAAACCAGGTATGATCTGTGTGCTGATGATACCCATTTTCAGATAAAGATGGGGTTGCCTGAATGTACTGTATGTTGGCATTTGATAAAAAGTTGTGTGAGGAGTTGTACACTGAAATTTAACAAGAGGACATTTGCTCATTTATATTATTTTACTATATTTATTTATTTATTTATTTAATTTCTATGCCGCCCTATTCCGGAGAACTCAGGGCGGCTCACAACATGATAGAAATTACAATAAAATACATAAATATAAAAACCCTTAGTTAAAAAAGAAACCAATCATTCCACAAACATACACACAAGCATACACTGGCTAGGGGCAAGGTGTTAGCTGCCCCAGGCCTGCCGGCAAAAGTATGTTTTAAGCAATTTACGAAAGGCGGAGAGGGTGGGGGCGACACGGATCTCCGGGGGAAGTTGGTTCCAGAGGGCCGGGGCCGCAACAGAGAAGGCTCTTCCCCTAGGCCCTGCCAGGCGACACTGTCTGGCTGACGGGACCTGGAGAAGGCCGACTCTGTGGGCCCTAACCGGCCGCTGGGATTCATGAGACAGCAGACGGTCCCGTAAATAACCTGGTCCGATGCCATGTAGGGCTTTATAGGTCATAACCAACACTTTGAATTGGGTTCGGAGACCAATTGGCAGCCAATGCAGCTCACGGAGTGATGTCGAAATGTGGGCATTTCTAGGCAAGCCCAACACTGCTCGCGCGGCTGCATTCTGCATTACCTGAAGTCTCCGAACATTTTTCAAAGGTAGCCCCATTAGTAATCAAAGTTATTAAAGAAGATAGTAGTCTATAAACAGGCAACAGCATTCACACTGTAATTTAACGTCAGAATTAGTAATCTTGATAATTATTAAAGGGGATAGAATTTTGAAAAAATTATATTGTAAAAGACCGTATTGCTTCTTCCTGTCACTTCATTGCAAATAAAAGCCTAGTTCAATTGTTGACTGAAAAAATTACAATTTTTCTAGATTTGATATATTTCAAATACTAGAGATATAGTACAGAAGAACTTGTGCAAGTGTTGAGTAAACAAATAACAATTTCATCAGCTTCCCATAACAAAAGATTACTGGTAGCTGTGTTCAACCCATGTTAAACTTCTAACCGGAAATTCTGAGAGCTGAAATCCGCACAACATAAAGATGCCAAGGCTGAGAAACTGCTCTTACCACTATGGAACATCAGAAGCAGCAATAGCATCTGAACAAAATACAGTAAATGAGAAATGCTTGAATTATATAAACTGCCAAGAAATAATCTGATATAATTCGTTTGTTTGTTTTAATTCAGCAAACACTTTAAAATGGCTTTTTCAAAACTGAATTAATACAAAGTAATAATGTTATGAAAAGCTTAATTGATTTTTTAAAAATGAATTTCTCTACTATTCTATATGCTTCCATATGGTTACCTATCATACTATTCCTTTTCAAGGTAAACAAAGTTATACAAAACACAGAAAAGGATGAAAAAAACACTAAGCCAAAGAAATTAAAGGCCCAGGATAAGGAACTGAAAAGGCAGCGTAGCTAAAAATAACTTATGCCAGTACTATTCTGTATAATGTTTCATAACTTTCTGTCCCTGCAAATCATCCTTATTTCTGCCACATCTATGCGCCACTTCATATACTGCATTTTGTTCTTTCAATTTTCTTCCTGTTTTTGAGGATCTTGTTAACTTTCCTGCCCTTTCCTGCCTCTTGGCCCATTAACGGTATAGTCCTTAGTAGTCAATGCCACAGATTGAGTAAGTCTACTAATTTAGTCTATATCTTTGGTATCTTAATAAAAGAATAAAAAAGTATTTTTCAACATGGATTATTCCATAATAAACTTTCTATGGGTAAACCAGTCAAAATAATCCAGTGTGGTAGGCACCAAAACAAAGCAGCATTAATTTTTAACCCACACAGGGATTCTGATACTTGTCATGGACTCAAATAGAGGCTTTCATGTTTAGCCCCCACAAAGAGGCTGAGTTCTGAAGTTCTGAAGTATTGAATAGTCATTAATTGAAGGTAGGATAAATGTCCAGTGATGACCATGATAGTGGGAGAAGTCAAATCTTTCCCAATAGTTATAATTTGTGCAATAAAATTATTGTGTCATAAGTCGATGTTTATCTGTAGTCAAGTTGGTCTCCAGAAGGGCTCAAAGAGAATATGTTACTGCTGGACATTATACTTGTGCACCAGCTGCCAATTTGCTTTAAGGCAGGGGTTCTCAACCTTGGCAACTTTAAGACTTGTGGACTTCAACTCCCAGAATTCCTCTGGCTGAGGAATTCTCGGAGTTGAAGTCCACAAGTCTTAAAGTTGCCAAAGTTGAAAACCCCTGTTTTAAGGCATTAGTTCCCAGAACAGCCTATTCCAGTGAAATCATTTTTCTATTGCCACCTTCAAAAAATGTTAATACTTAGTATAAATGTATATAATCCCACACTTCTTATCAGTAAATCATGCTTGTTGAATTGTATAAATAAAATCCATCAGCAGACAAATAATGATGGATACGTATGGTGTTATATAAATCTTTTCACCTGGTGGTTAACATAGACATTTATTACAAGCACTCTTTATTTTAATAGTATGTTACAAACTTCATGATTCCTGTAAAATGCACCATTTTAATACATTCTGGTTTTAAAAAATCAAGTTTATTCCTATTTATAATTGTAAAAAAAAAAAAAAAAGATTGGACACTCTGGGAAATAGAACTCATGTGAATGTTCCCGAAAACATTGTCTCACCTTCTCTTAGATTTAACTGACCTTTTTTGAAAATCCCTCTCTGAGGTGGGATGAGATGATGATGATCTTGATTGGGAAACTGCATCAGAGTTTTAAAAGGGTTTTTTGTAAGCTTCATATACCTTGATTTAGGATTCTTAGGAGAATATAAATTTCTATATGATACTATGAGCTGTTTTGGCTGTATCTCCATTAACCCTTTTCTGGAACTAACTTCCTACTTTTGTTAGCTTCTTTGTTGGCTTTTAAAAAGGCCCTACCATGTATCTTTTAAATAAACAATGCTTAATTGTTGGTTTTGTTTGCTTCTAACTGTTCTTAGTACCTTTAATTGTGATAGAGTGTTTGATTGTAAATCACCAAGAGATCTTAATTATTATCAATAGTGTTTCATAAATACTAAAATTGGAAGTATTTCATGATAAAATAATTGAGTGTTAAGTATTACAGTTCCTGCCAAAATAATTGCCTCAAAATCTTCATGGCTTTGATTTTGTCCATTTAAATGCATAAGATAAAGCAAATATCCAGATAAAGTGGTTACTGAAACAGAAGATGGGTGTGCTATCTTATGCAGCCTGGAAGTTCTATTAATTGCTTTTCTAAAAATATAGTTAGAATCCCAATCAATGGGATTTCCTTTCTATTAAATAACTGTTTCTTTTTCCAATTTAAAAATTTGCTAAAACTGTTTCTTTGTTAAGCAGGAATGAGTTAGTGTAAAGATTTTCTGAAATTGGAATGACAGCAAAAGAGAAGAAATCTGACTGTGCACTGAAAATTTGGTCAACATGTAATTCAAGACAAATGTTTGCTTTAATTACTAGACTCAACTCATTTAATTTGCTTTATTCTTTGTTTATTCTGATCCAAGGCCTCCAGGAAATAATACTTTTTATATATAATGGAACCTGAAGATTATTGGACCAACTGCACAGGGCTGATTTGCCCTAGAATAATATTGGGAGGTCAGGAAGCTCAAACATGGAGATGAGATCATTCCAGAAAGCAATCTGAAATCGGATCTAATTAGGGCATTTTAATCTCCACTGCCATTTTACACGCCTTTTGTCTTCCCAAATGGAAGCAGTTGAGATCTCTCCAGCCTAGTAAACATGTCTTCTATAAGTGACTCAGTTACCACTTACAAAACCAGTAGGAATACCTCACACGAAGGTAGCCAAAGGTTATCTAGGATGCTTGACAAAAAAGACCAAGAACATACTTACTGAACCATAATTCAGGGAATTAACACAAACCTGAGTTCACATAGTAGACTCCAACATAAACTAATCCTACAAGTTGGGTTCTTCCAACATGCTAGACTAAAATATGATTGACTAGATTGCAGTTGAAATTATTGTGCAAATGTAGCCTATCAGCAATCATTCATCACACTGCCGGCAAATTTCAAAATCACTTATTCATTTGTAATCTAAGTGAGGACAAATTGGGAAACTATTTCTTACGACTTTTTTATCTATAGCAGGGGTGTCAAACTGCCAGCCTGTGGGCCAGTTTCATCATACCGGAGCCGTGCCCACCCCATTGCCGGCAATGGCAAAAAAGTTCCGATACGTTGCGTGACATCACGTGACGTCGCGAGTTTGACATGTCTGATCTATAGCAATAGTCCTTATAGGGGTCCTCTTATTCAGATCGTTCAAAAATTCTTGCTGAAAAAAATAATAAACCTAATCAGTTTTTCCAGTGGAAGTATTGCTTTACAACCTACATAGATTTTCTCTGAGATCAATTCTTTTAATATGGTTTATTACTATGCTTTTCTAATGTTTGGCTGCTAATTATTTTATTGACCTTTTGTTTTTGTTTTTTTAGTTTATTTTGGAGGAAATAGATATAACTCTACCAAACCATTCAGTTTGGCTTGAAAAATACAAGTATGAAATACCTGTCTTTCATCTGAATGGGAAATTCTTAATGAAGCATCGGGTAGATATACAAAAACTAGAAAATCAACTCTTGAATTTGGAATTACAAGATGAAAGAAACAAATGAAGAAGAAAATGAAGATATTTAACTCAAACCATAAGGATTGCATTGATCATTTTTGTATTGCCTTCGCTACAAATAAAACTATACCCTGCAGATTTTATAATCAACTATCAGAGTTGTGTTTGATAACATGTTTATTTCATATTAACTATGCTCTTCACTGACAGTAGACACAACGCTCATTTTAGAGTTTTTTTTTCAGTTGTCATACATCACATATACGCTTTAGACTTTATGCTACTACTATACAATAGAATATAATTGTATTAATAAAATTGAAGCAGCATAAAGCTTGGTCCTAAAATAATTGAAACAATATGAAACCAAGTAAGATTATTGTCAATTTCACCTTTATTATTATATTTGTTCTTAAACATTTTATAACTTTCTTTGGGTATCAGTTTGCATAGCTAACAATATATTTCATCTTAATGCTAAAGTTACATAGCAGCCTTTCCTTCTAAGTATGTTGGACTTCAACTTCCATTATTCGGTTGGCTTGGAATTCAGTGCATCTGGAAAGTTTCCATCTGAGACAATTTGCCTATATAAGCATAGACAGTCCTCAGTTTACAGCCATTTGTTTAGTGACTGTTTGAAGTTACAATAGCAGTGAAAAAACTGACTTATGACCTTTTTTCACAGGATCAAAATTCAGAAACTTGGCAACTGGCTCATATTTATAACAGTTGCAGTATTTCAGGGGTCATATGATCACCTTTGGCAACCTTCTGACGAGCAAAGTGTCAACTCTACATTGAACCTGGCTGCAGCCATTTTTGCTCGTTCTAGTTTGCCACAAGAATGGGAGGGGGTGCGGAGGATTTCCACTAGCCTATTTTACTGTCCCGTGGGAACCAAGGTCATTTTTGTCAGTTAGATGGGGGCATGAGCATTTGGACAGAAAGCCCGCCAAATTCTTCTATTGGGGAACGTAGCTGATTACATCACACTGGGGTGGGAAGTTTAACTTTGTAATATTGTTTCTCTTTGAAAGGAACTTCAGACTTGGTTTCACTTTTGACCATGCCGATACTATGTAACCAATAAACATGTTCTTTGAGGAAATCTCAAGCCTCAGAGTTCTGATTTATTTGGTCTTGTCTGTCAGAACCTTGACACAAAGTCAATGGGGAATCCAGATTAACTTAACAATTGCATTACTGACTTAACAACGGCAGTGATTCACTTAACAATTTTGACAAGGTCGTAAAATGGGGCAAGCTCACTTAACAAATGTCTCTCTTAGCAACAGAAATATTTGGCTCAATTGTGATCTTAAGTCGAGGACTACATGTACATACATGAAAATTGGCCACTCTGATTGCTCCTGGAAGCCAGTCAAAAACTTCAAATCCTATACAGCATTTGGACCAAAGTCCTTTTGGCTATATTGGCAAAAAGACAAATAGGCGGATCGTTGAAATAGATTATCTTCAGAGTCTTTTCCAATTCTGTGATCTGTTTCCTCATAATTGGTCTTTCATTAGAGGCTTATTAGTTAATGATGCCTCATTAAATATACATAAAAGTGGATCCAAGACGTAAAGAGCCTGCAGCAGTGTGTGATAGCCTCTGATATGATTTGCTTTTACTCCCATGGAAATTTAATAGACACAACAAGCAGAGAGGTTATCATAATTGGTATAAGTGCTCTTTATATAAAACCTTGATGGCTGTACACAGAGCACTCAAACTGAGTCTCTGGCTAGCTTAAACCAATTGAAGGCTTTTTCTAATTTGTGTTCCAAAGAAACTACTCAAAGAATCCTTGCTTTCCCAACAGGCTTGAGTCTCTTTAAAAGGATAATTATTAACACTAAAAATTAAATATTTCATTAGGGAATTGTTGGCTTTTGGTAAAGATCTTTACAAAATGTTGGTAAATGAAGATTAATATAACCCTTTTGTACTTTCCCTTCTGTGCTCTTTAAAAATCTTTTTTTCTTATTATTCATCCCAATTCTTTGAGGCTCCTGGTTCCTCTGATTATTATTTATGTTATTTTATTACAACAGTTTAAATGAGTAAAGCATATTAAAGTTGTGAACTCATTCAGATTCGCAAATGGTCTGTATTGTAAAGTAGTCTTCTTTACTGCAGCTATAACGGAAAACTTAGGCTGAGCTCAGCAATAAAAGTGTGTAAGAAAAGTGTAGCTATGTCCTTAGTGAACTCAGCTTTGGTTTAATGAAGCCTCCCCTTCTATTAATACAGCTGCAGCCTATGCTTATACAGTATGTACTTCCTAGCATATCAGCTACTGCTGCAGCTTTTAATCAGCTGTGAGTGCAATACAATCAGGAAAAGACATCTTCAGAAGAAGAGGAAACAGTCTTCCCATCTAAAGATGTTATGGTTTGTAATATAGTATCTGTCCTTTCAAATGCCATTTCACTGAGAGCTCTGACTACTAGAATTATTATTATTCCTGTGTAACAGACTAATGTATGCAAAGGTCATATTGACAACACAGCTTCTAGTATGCTTATATGTCCTTATTTTATTGATCTGCTTGTCTTTGGTGAAGGTAGAAAGTTTAGCATTGTAGATTTCCATAACAATGAACCTGCACCTCTTTAAGAGGAATATGCACATATTTTATTGTATGCTGCCCAGAATTACTTTTGGTGTGATAGACAGTTGTACAAACTAAATATATAAAATGTACACAAAGTTACATGAAAAAATGGAGGCAAAATGAAAGGTTTCAATGAATCCTTAGGAAATAGAAGCTGTACAGCCAGTGGTGGGATTCAGCCGGAACCAATAGCTAATTTTTTGTTGCCCAGGCCCAGAATGGACTTCCGAAAGTGGCATCCACACAAACGGTTGTTCACATATTTGAATCCCACCACTGTGTACAGCCTCTACATAATACAATGTATAAATGAAATTGGTATGCAATTTAAATGCATAATTAGTATTTGTGTGTTTGCAGAATCAAAATAAAATAGTAAATTTGGGAGGTGCAAACATACAGATATTTTTAAAGTTGATTCAGTACACTTTTATTTTTACTACAGAGTTGTTAATAAAGATCCAAAGTGTGATTGACTTATTGACTTAACTAGAAGAACACAGTCCCACAGATGACAAAAAACTGACACTTCTGAGTTTTCAGGTTGTGATTTTTATTCTATCAGCTTTCGACAACCATGCTAAACAACTGTCTCAACATTTGAAAGTAAAGATAGTTCATTCTTACAAAGCAGGAGAAATGTGTGTGGGTATTCTTCCAGATAACTTCAACAGTGAGAAGCACCATTAGGAAGTTACATGGAATTCTTGAAATCTGCCATTTTCACTGTTTTTTAAATTTTGCATCTGTAAACAATTGCACATGGTGTTGTCTCTCCTGAAAGGTGTAGAAAGAGGCTGTGTTTAGTTTAGTACCATGGAGGTGGTTGTCTAAGCTTATGTTCACTTAGAGGTTCATTGCAACATAAATTTGACCAGTTTTGCACGCAACTGTATTTCCTCAATGTCAGTTTCCTTAAATCAATGCAGACTGATACACAGAAACAGAACATAGTTGGGCATATCACCTGCAGAATTACTGTAGCTTCAGTGATTACGCAGAAACAGAACAAAAGAAAACCAGAAAATATTACAATAGCTTATTTTACATAGAAATGTGAAGAGAAGGCATTATAGAAGAACAATCCATCTGAAGAAAAACAACATGAATACTGCAATGGTAAGTTCTGTTTCATAAACCTGTTACGTTTTCTGAGACATTTACTTACATTTGCAAAAGGTTTTGATGAAGACTCCTATGATGGAGACTAATTTTTAGGATCAGTGTTAATGAACAGAGTAAATAGGACAACAGTTAAACGTAGGTAGCATTTTTGGCAGCAGCATGGCAATAGATTCTTGCCATTGTTCTTCCAAGGTGTGTGTTTGACTCTTACATTTTAGCTTATTTATAGCCTTGAGATTTTGAACTGGTTCTAGCCAAGTACTAACCAGGTCTGAATTCACTTAGCTTTTAAAAAAAATCAACTAAAAGCAAACCATAATTAAGATACTGAGCCCAATGAGGATCTGGAAGAAGTCATTTGAACCTTAGCTAAGCAATCTGTGGTCATTACACCATCAGTTCTTCAGAAATATATGGGAACTTCTCGTTTTCTTTAAGTCTCTGTTTGCATTTTAAGCCACGTCTTAAAATGCAGATCAACTTGTATTTTTATTTTGAACTACAGCAGACCCATCCAGCTATTTAGTCGCTTCATAGCCAAAACTAAGACCGCCATACATAGGGACACAAAATAAAAACAACATTTCTAACCAATACCTTAACATTCTGAAAGAAAATAAGAAAAAAAAAACTCTGATGCACAAAGCAAAACTCCGATAGATGCAAGAAGTTCAGTTCTGAAAGAAACGAATCTCCTTTACTCGGGAGGAGCAGTGCCACACCCAATGTTCCGCCAAACGAATTTTGCCCTTGCAGCCTGGGAAGACGCGATGAGAAACGGGAGCATCCCAGCAAATGCAGGCAGCGGACGAAGCGTCTCCCCCCCCCCTCCTATCCAGCCCCCGACCCTGCTTTTTCTACCTGATGCTTGGCCTGATGACCTATCCCATCTGCGCTTCCGCCGACTGTCCACCAGGGGTCCCCTTACTCCCAAAGGCCATTTGTCCCCTAGCTCTCCCTCTCGCTCCCGCCCGCCCCGTGTCCAGTCCAATGCTCCCAGCCGGGCGAGCAGAAATCGGCGGCTGCCACTCTGCAGAGCCTGCCCCGCCCCCTGCCCCGCCCCTTTGCCCGGTCTTTGCTCTGCTGGCGCTGCTTGCCGCGTAGCCGAGGTTGGCCGCGCTCGCTAAGAGGTCAATGAATTGGCAGGGGCTGGGCGAGAAGGACGCCCCTGCGTGTTGGGATCCCTGCCTCTCCAGCCGGCTTGGGCGAATGATGCGGCGGCTTGAGAGCGGGACCCTTCCCGAGGAATGACCAGGGGTGTGTGCGAGCGCCGGAGGAGGGTGAGTCCCCGCATCAGGCCCCGGGGTTTTCTCTCGGCTTAGGCGATCGGTCTTGGTGGACTGGAAGGCTCGGGGTTCAATTACTCAGAGCCCGGAGTTTGCACTGCCACCGCCAGATTGGGTTTGTTAACTGTTCTTACAACTTATTCTCCACCTATAATATTGTCAGTGGGCTCCGCGTAGTAACAATAATGAGGAAAGATTGTCTCCCGAGGGTGGAAAACCCCGTTACTTTCTGCCCCCTTGATTCTTTCTCTTTATCTGACAAAAAAAACCCGCTGTGATTTAGTCTTTCTGGTATGATCATATATAAATAGTAGACGGGGGAAGATCGGGAAAATAAATAAAATTAGTTGCAAGTGGGTAGGATCCAAAAGATGAAAACTTTTTCCCCTCAAAAAAGTGACTTCTTACTTTGCAATAATTATCATCACAATATTTAGATGTCAATTCAGTGACTCCAAGGGGAATAGGTTAACCAGCAATGTGAATGTTTCTGACTGTAATTGGATAATTGTCTTCCCTAAAGAAAAATGCAGATGTATAGAAAGCTTTTGAAACTGACAGATGCAATGGAAATCTTATGTTCCAAATGCAAGTCTGTGCATATTTATTACATGATGCACCTACCTATATATTAAAAGCGGGCCTGCCCTTGTGTGTATACAAATATAACCCTTCCCATGGCAACAATTTAGTTGCAAAAACAAGCTGACAGAAGCTGAATAGCATGAGCTAAAATGTCACTCCACCTTGATCTGTCTTTTCCTTCTGTCCTAGAATAGCTACTCAAGAATAATTCCGGGGGAGAGGTGACAAAAAAGAACTGTCCTTTATTTCTACAGCTTATTTTGTTCTTCCCTTTTGGATAGTTGCATCTGGATTCCCCCCCTCCCCCAAATGTGCAAGTGTTTAAAATGTTAACAGCAAATGTTGTCAGTGCTAGCCCTTGTCGGATATATTTCTGCACACCTCTTGCTTCTTTGTATGAGTGCATGTAAGTGCCTCTGGAGAGGTAAATGATATGGATGTAGTATTCTTGTTTGCCTTCCTTTGTTTATGCCAAATGATGGGCCATAATGTATGTAACAAGAATGCAGTTCCGAATGCCAAGTCTTGAACTTCCCCTGGGTTGATGGGGGGTGAGGAGAGATTGGCCACTGTGTGTACTGTGTGTGTGTGTTCTCTTCACGGTGGAATTGTGTACAAGTCTGAATCTGCCTGTGTCCGTGAACTTTACGAGCATTCCGTTCAGTATCGCTCAGTGCGGATTCCAGCTAGCTCCCTGGTTTATAGCCTGCAGTTTGCTACTCGGCCCATCTGTTAAAACACACTCCAGCTACTGCTGACAAATCCAGGCAAACATACCGGTAGTAAAAAAAAAAAAAAAAAAAAAGCAGGAGCCTGCTTCCTAATTGTAAACATTCATAATTGGAAATGATAAAGGACAGAATCTGATTGTCAACTGAATTTGATTCTAAGTAAAGGCGCTTATAATGCCACCTTGGGAAGAGTGTTTTGGGGTTGTTTTTTGTTTTTTTTTTTATAAATCTAAAAGCTAACATCCTGCCAAATCAAGTTCTATTGTTGCTGTTGTTTCCTGCCAAATTGATTTTAATGACAAGGTTCCGTGAGGGGTTGGTTTGCCTTGGCTCTTTTGAGGCTGAGAGGCAATTAAATGTTATCTAATTAATGGAAATGTTGCACAGCATTTCTCCATCAGATTTTAACTGATTAATGAAATGTTCCTGCTTAGGCATCCCTACCAAAGTGGTAATCCAAAGCACAGCAATGGGGCTGAATCTGAATCAGAAGGCACTTGCTTGTACTTGGGGTTCATGAGAATTAAGAATGCAGGCATTTGGTCATGCCAAGTATTCTAGAATCAAAGAAAAACGGATAAGAGTTTTCTGTCTTAAGAATACTGTTTCTCCAGCAGAACCTTCAAAAAAAACTGTGCGACTTTGTGAAAGAGCATGCCCTCCTTGAAGTGACAGTGGAGGAAAATTTTCCAGTGTTTTGTGGCTTTTTGTTTGCATCAGCTATTAGAAATGATGTCCCTGATAAGCAGGACATTATTGTACATCGTAGCAATTTATTATATAATACATCTATTTAAAACAAGTATGCTGCCCACATGAATTGTAAAAACCTCAAGGGAGGAGGACAAAAGCAAGTTCCAACATTTTTTAAAGGACAGAAAGAACAGAAGAACTTGCTAAATGCCTGTGACATCTCCACACCATTCCTACTTGCCACACTCTAGCACAGTAGTATGCTTATAGCAGAACAGGTGCAACAGAGTTATTTCTTGGAAGAGTGATTATTTAATAATTAATTTCCCAGGAAGTACATCTACTGTTTTTAAGTGCTATTGTAGTGAATAGCAGTTCCCTACAATAGTCAGTGAAATGCCTGCTGAGATAATGGAATTTGGTTAATTCAGCCTTAGCTGAAAAGCCTTTTGAGGAAAATTACAGCATCTGGAAAAGGTCTTAAGTACTCAGAGGACTGTGTAGTGTGGTCATTAATTCAAAAATAACATATCTTAGTCTGAACCCTGGTCTTTGAATACTCACCTCCAGAATAATTGCTCCAGCATTAAAAGATTTTCTTTTGGGTTTTTTAAGTGTGAGAAGTAACAAGGGAAAGTTCATTTACGGCCAAGCTGAGATTTCCCTTATAACATGCATACTTTCAGTATTGTAAGATCTTAATTTAATTAATTGCTACTATAATGGATGAGAGCCAGTTTGGTGTAGTGGTTAAGGCCTCAGGCTAGAAATCAGGAGAGTATGAATTCTTGTCCCACCTTAAGGGCAAACCCAACTGGGTGATCTTTGGCCATTCTCTCTCTCTCTCTCTCTCTCTCTCTCTCTCTCTCTCTCTCTCTCTCTCTCTCTCTCTCTCTCTCTCTCTCTCTCTCTCTCTCTCTCTCTCTCTCTCAGACCTAGGAAGGAGGCAGTGGCAAACCACTTCTGGGAAACCTTGCTAAGGAAACCACAGGGCAGGCAGTCTTTGAGAATTAGATACAGCTATCGTAGAAAAATATTGAAGGGAAAAATATACAATTGATAAGTCAGTTTTTATAGTTCTTTTTTATTAATAGTAATTTTATTAAACATTACAGTTAAAAAGATAATACAAGCTAAAAAATAAAAGAATAGCAAGAAAGTAGAAAATGCAGAAAGAAGAAATATATAAAGAAACTTTAAAAAGAAGGAACATATAACAGTATACTAAGGAAAAAGAAATAGGTAAAGAAACGACTTATCCCTTCATTTTAGTAACTTATAATTCCTTCTTAAAATACAACAAATGATCTTTTCTTCCCATGTCTCATCTCTTATATATAAACAGAGTCTTAAAACAAATGAAGACGAATATACGCATCCCAGGATAATGTTGCAGGATCCAACCTGGGTCAGTCACAGCAGGGGCCCCCAACCTTGGCAACTTTAAGACCTGTGGACTTCAACTCCCAGAATTCCCCAGTCTTAAAGTTGCCAAGGTTGGGGACCCCTGAGTCACGAGGACCAGAGGTTTCATTTTCTGAGTTTTCAGATTTGTGCTGGAGCCCCTCCGTGGGGAACTTCTCTCTAATGGAATGTGTGCTTTCTATTCTACTGTATGTATAGTATTTATGTAGTGCCTGGTTGTGTGTGGCTTTTTTTTTAAATTTGTTGATTGGGATGTTGATGGCCAACTACTGAGTCATTGGCTGTTGTTTCTTTGATCTGCCAAGTCCTCGGCTCCTAAGTACCTGATAAGCTGGTGCTGAATCAGCATTCTGTTGACTGACAAGGGGCCCATTTCCCAGGCTTCAGTTATTTCCCTGGCTACTTTTGTACCTGCTTGGCTGACAATCTTAGTAGCTGCAGAACTGAATGTATGTCCTTGTTCACTGCAATGTGATGCTACCAATGAATTTGGGTCTCCTCATCTGACCTTAAAGCTTCTGCTGTTCAGTCCTGTTCAGCAAAAAAATCCATTAAGAATTAACAGAGATAACAGCATGTCTACTTGCTCAAATAAACACACTTTATATATATTATTTTTATTTTTAACAGTCTTATTCTTTAATCCAGTGTTTCTCAACCTTGATAACTTGTAGATGCGTGAACTTCAGTTCCTAGAATTCTTCAGAGAGCATTCTGGGAGCTGAAGTCTATACATTCTCGGGGTACCAAAGTTGAGAAATACTACTTTAATCTCTTCAAATATTATCATAGAACTTGATTTCATTATTTCTTTATCTCTACTCACAAAATTCTTCAAAGCAAATCTCTTTTGTAAATTCAATATAAAAAGTTATCTAGGCCACTCTTTTGGTTTATTTGTATATCTCTTTTTATTGTTAATATTTCAACTAGTTTCATGTGTATATCCACTGTAGCATCTTTTTGATATCATTCTTTAACAGACTGCCATTTTTAAATCCATTTCCAGATCAGTCTGTTTTGTCCTGTAAATTTGTTCCTTTTCCGTAATATTTTTAAAGACAGTCTATCTATAATGGCAGAAACTCTTAACATTAACTTCTGAATTCCTTGTTCACAAATATCCTTCACTTTCTTAGAAAAGGAAGTTTGTGAACCCAGTGTTCTTTTAAAGACACCAATCATGGTTTGAGCAACATGGCTATTTCCTCATCTTTCAGAGCTCTAAACTCACTGGAGACCACTATCTTGCAGTAGGAGGAGCAACTGTCTGGAGCAATTGTGAGCGGTCTCAAGTCCTCTCTTTGTCTGGAGAGGAATTATGAAGAGCAGGTCTTCTCTTTGGCTTTCGTTCTGCTACAACAATCAGTTCTGCTTTTAACAGAACTATCTTTAATTTCCTGTTTCTTCCCGGAAGTCCCCACAAAGTTCTGATGACAAGACTGATCCTTGTATTAAACTAAATATGTGATGGAATTATTTCACATCCACGTTTAGGTTCTTGTGTGTAGTCGGATTTGAAGCTTATGATTTTTAGTACTTCTTATAGTGATGTATGCAAAATTGCAAGTGACTTATGCAAAATGACAATATTATGTCCTCTATAGACTCTGAAAGTACAACTTAAAGCCCTTTGAAATGCATAATCTTCCTGAATGACATGCTATGCTTTTGAAAATGCCCTCTTCAGATTTGTCCTCATTTTGCATCTGACCATGTCCTTAGAGTGACCTTGTACTATATGTTAGTGTTGTCCTTGCTGTATTATAGAATGAATCTGAGAGGGAACAGTTTGTCCAAGAAGACATCATTGGTTGAGAACCGAGGCAGGTTTCGAGCCCTCATTTTTCAAAGTTTAATTTGAAAACAAATGTCAAACCACGTACAATTTTCTGGGTCTTGCATGAGAACGTTTGAGTTTTCATATGAGAAACCATTTTTCAGTAAAAAGATCGTCAAAATCTTGCAAATTTTCTTTTATTGAGATTTTAAAACTTAAAAAAAATTGGGTTTCATGCCAAAAATGTTATGATATCGTTCACCCGAACAGGTGAGCAATCCCTGTCTTAGCCAATGTAGAACAAGCATCTGAAGATAATGTAGCTGAACATCTGTGCTGTTAGACCATGCAAGACAGGAAGATTTGGTCTTTAAAATAGAACTCTAGCTACTTGCTAGTTCTTCATGGGTGCTCTAGTGACAGCTGAAGCATAAGCCATCAGCCTCATCTGTCATCTGACAGGGAAATGATGAGGCTGTAATGCCGACCTTGAATAATTTTATGCGAAATGAAGCATATACAAGTCTGAGCACTGGACTGGACTCCAAATTGATTCTGGAGAAACTGTGGCTTTCTAGCAGCTCTAAAATTATTTGGGTCTGATCACATTGAAATACTTTAGTTTTGTTACCTTTCATAAACACACAGAAATGTACACTTTGTCTAATTATTTTAGAAATAGCCACTTCAGCACATATTAGAGCTATGGTGTCCATGGTGCAAATAAACCAGCTTCAAGACTTGCAGTGGAGGTATATAAATAGCTAATAAGATTTGGAATGTATTATTTATATAACTCTTTAGTAGCCAATATTCCTTGTAATCAGGTCCTTAAGCATAGGAGATTCAAGTACTTTTTAATTCATCTTCATTTATTATAAATTTGATTAGTTATTCTACGAATGCAGGACTTTAACTTGTTTCAGTCAAAATGTCATGGTTCCGATAGATGAAACTCTTCAAAAGAACTTTGAGGTTGAGGCATTGTTTACCTTAAAGAATCTTTTATTCGAGAAACAAAGTATTGGCACTACATAGTCGAAACCAGAAACTAAATTCCCCTCCCCTGGATACAAAATAACAAAGTGCAATCCCCTCCTCCAATAAACAGTCATAAATCACATTCCCCAATTAGCTTGAAGCCCGGGATTTCTCCCCAGCTCTCCAGCCCACGAAAACACTATCAGCTCTGGGCCCAATGTCCTTGGATTCCCACAATTAAGTTATTATTGTTATGACTAGCTGAACTCTCATCCCTATTCCCCCTCCCAGCAGCAACTAATTCTAAAAGCAATAGAGAAAATGGCTGCATTTCCATCTGTTGTCAAAGCAAGAACATCCGATGTTAGCAGCGTTGACACAAATCTGTTTCTATAACAGAAGCTGTATATGGGAAAATTTTGTAGAGGATTATGAACTGTTAGACATTCACTGTTGTAACAATGTTATTCTGTAAAACAAAGGTAAGAAATTTGTAGTCCTGAAAATTTGGCTGAACTGCAGTTTCTGCCATCCCTTGCATTGGCTATATTGATTGCAGTTGTTGGGAATTGTAGTTCCACAGGACCAAGTAGCCACCAGTTCCATTGACTATATTGATAATGATGAAAAAGGTGGCTGTAAATCTTCACTGTAGAACAATCTGATATGAACAGGATAATAGATATGCAACTTCTGAAGAATCCTGGGCAATATAGAGAAGAAGTTTTATGTACAGTTCAGTAGCAAGCACTAGCTTTGAGAATATCCTTAAATGTTCATGCAGGTCATCAAGTTTCATCCTCTTCAGGGTGGAAGTAAAACAAAAAACTAAAATTATCCTTATGATACTAAAGTGGTAGATAGCTTCTGCCTGTTAGAACCAACTATCAATAGTAAAGGAACAAGCAGTTAAGTCATATCTTTATTGGGGTCATAACCAGCATAAGGAAAGACTCTAAACCAGGGTAAATTGGAGAAGGAAAGAGGGGGGAAAAAGACAACCAGCATCAAGGTGGATAGATTTAGCTACAGTGGTGATGAGTGCATAGTTGGGAGATTTGAAAGAACAGGTGAGGGTAGATTGTTATGGAAAAAAATATATCTTTGTAGATAGTGGGTGTTCAAAATGACTTGATGGCACATAATCAATTCTTGCCATATCTGAAACCTCACATTAAAAAGGGAGTTTGAGGGACCGTAGCCTGGCCTTATTTGATTACTTTATATATATTAAATGCTTTAAAAATATGTAATAATACTTATCTATGTTGTTTATTTAATCAATTTATAGCAGTGGTTCTCAACCTATGGGTCGCGACCCCATTTGGGGTTGAACGACCATTTCGCGGGGGTCGCCGTACACCGCGGGCCGCCTTTTTTTTGGTTGTGCGCGCGCCCTGCATGCTCGGATCGGCCCGTCGCAGTTTGGGCCGTCACGGGCGCACCAAGCATGTGCGGATCGGCCCGTCGCGAGCTGCCATTTTTGTTTTTGTTTTTTTTTGGGTTGTGTGCACGCCCTGCATGCCCGGATCGGCCCGTCGTGGTTCGGGCCGTCATGGGCGCGCCGTGCATGCGCGGATCGGCCCATCGCAGGCCGCCATTTTTTTTGGGTTGCGTGCGCACCGCACATGCGCAGATCAGCCCATCGCGTGTGCACGCCTGCCCGCGCGCGCCGGGGTCGCACCACGCATGGGCGGAGCAAGTGGGGTCTCAACCTGAAAAAGGTTGAGAACCACTGATTTATAGGGTGCCCATGAGTGGCACAGTGGCCTAGAGCTGAAGACACTCGCCTCCACTCAGAAGGTTGAGAGTTCAATCCCAGGCAGTGGCAGATGTTTCTCTATTAGGGCACAAAGATAAAATATGTGCTGCAATCTTTGTGTAAATATCAGGAAGGGCATCCGGCCAGTAAACGCTCAGCTCCACTCAGTTGCCTCGACTCCACCCCAAAACAAGGGATGAAGGGTCGTAAAAAGAAAAAAAATGTATATGGCCACTCAGTTTGTAAATTACAACTTTGAATGGCTTACAGAGGATTAAAACTGAAAAAAGTATTTAAAAACCCCCAATCAAAATAAGGAGGAAGATGGAAGACTACAACGAAGGCCGTTGACAATCAGAGCCTCAACCATTGCAAAACAGTTTAAATTAACAATATAGTAATATTGTTGCACATAAATCTTAAAATAATATTGATAAAATATATATTTGCTATATTTATCTGAAAACTACTGTATTATTTTCCCTTAATGAAAACTAGTTGTTGAATTTCTTAAGCAACGACAAATTAAAGTATTGCTGAATTTGGATTCTGACTTGCCAGATTTGCATGTTGAAGTATATGTAGCTTAAATAGTCCATGTCTTCTAGCGCTCTTATCACAGTGTTTATTTAATTGCCAAAAGAAATGGGCTTTGGATTAGTAGACAGAAGACATTTGTTCTACAATACAGAAGAGTCCATCCAGCTGCAGAATTGAAAGGAGAGCAGTGCTAATTCATTTTTTAAAGTTGCATTCTATGAAACCAGAAAGGTTCACTCTTAGTAAGAAACAAAATGGTACATTTCTGATCCCGAGATAACTTAGATTTTTGCAATCAGCACCACCCATTTTTAAAAGATGGGAGGTTGGTGGACACTTTTTGTTTGTTTTGTTTGTGGACCTTTGAGAGGTGTCTATTGATAGTCATTTCATGTCATCATATTACGCTAAAACGCTTTTTTAGGAAAAGAAATTTAATACAATCCTTGCTTGATCAACTGAATCAGTAGTATAATCACTGCCAAATTATATTGTAATCTGAATATTTAGGCTCTGTTTTATAATAAGGCAAAAACTTATTCCCTCTCTACCTCAGTTTTGGCTGACTGAGAAACTTGATGCTGAATTGATGGGGATGCTGAACTTTCATTTTTATTTCATGCTTCTGTAAGAGGCAGTAGTTATGGTTTTTACTTTAGTCAAGCAAATAGTCCCATTGATTTTATTCTCCCTTCCTTTGATACAAGTATGCATAAATATACTTCGCTCAGCTAATGCCCTTTTGTACAATGAAGAGTATTAGAAGTGCAACTTTGAACGTTGCTTATTATATTAAATAAATTACAAAGATCAGTATTGTTATACTATGTTAGCAATATGTTATATACATGTCCATAACAGATTTTCAGGCTGAATGGTAATTATTTCTTATTATAATTTTCCTAACCCCCTGAAATATCATAAAAATATGCAATAATTAATTAACCCTTTATTGGGATAACTCATAAAATAGCATAGAATAAACAAAAAATGAGAAAAACTTTATTTATAGTCACCCCCAGTGCAATCACTGAATTATAAGGCATTCTGGAAAGTTTAAAGCTTGGTTCAGCAATAAATACCAAATGAACATAATTGTAGGATTCTGCATTCTTGTTTACTAAGAATATTTTTAAATTTCTAATTTCCTACATTGAGACAATCTTATTTTTTTAAATCAATTAGAATAAGGCTATAGTCATAAGGCTTGGTAAAACTGATGTCAATATTGGATGAGAACCTCAGTTTCAAGGGCAAATAATTATCACTCAAATTATTACCGGTACTTAAAGATTCAGTTTTCTTAGGTCACTAGAGATAAATGGAGTTTCTGTAAGTTAAGGTTTATTAAAACATGAGCAAAAAATGAAGAATCACATTATTAACAACACTGCAGTGACATATGCTTTATTGTAGAAAGAAGGTCAGCTTCTTTTTCAAATCCTAATACTAGAACAGCGGTTCTCAACCTATGGGTCGCGACCCCATTTGGGGCCGAACGACCGTTTCGCGGGGGTCGCCGGACACCGCGGTCTGCCATTTTGTTTTTTTTGGTTTGTTTTTTTTGTCGTGCGCCGCGCATGTGCAGATTGGGCCATTGTGCACGCGCCGTGCATACGCGGATCGGGCCGTCGTGGTCCACCATTTTTTTCCGTTGCGCCGCACATGCGCGGATCGGCCCGTCGCGGCCCGCCATTTTTTTGTCGCACACCGCGCATGCGTGGTTCGGGCCGTCATGCGCGCACCGTGCGTGCGCGGATCGGGCCATCGCGGTCCGCCATTTTTCCCTGTCGTGCACGCGCTGCGCATGCGCAGATCGGCCCAACGCGCGCTGGGGTCACGCCGCGCATGGGCAGGGCAAGTGGGGTCTCAACCTGAAAAAGGTTGAGAACCACTGTACTAGAACATCTAGGTTACATATTAGAACTTACTTGCCCTGTCCCATCTACTGGTGATAATCTCTACCACTACCCATGGGTTTTTTTGACCATTGAAACAGATCACCAAAATGATATTGACTACTACCGTGTTTCCCCTAAAGCAAGACAGGGTCACACTTTCTTTTTATCCCCAAAAGCCCCACTATGTCTACTTTCGGGGTACGGCTTATATTGATTGGAAAACAATTGTCAGTTTTATTTTAAGTATTTTAAGTATTTAAGTATTTTAAGCAGGAGGCGGAAGTGGGCAGGAGTAATATGTCTTACTTTCGTGGTACGGCTTATATTAGCCGACCCCCTGAAAACCCCGATACGTCTTACAATCGGGGGTGTCTTACTATCGGGGAAACAGGGTAATTGTTAAGAGATTTTAGTTATGTTGAAATCAAAGAACTTTCCCCCTCACATTCAATCATGTCTGAATCTGGAGGCTTCTTGGACATGTCCTTGCAGGTTTTTTGCAAGATTTTCAGAAATGGTTTGCCATTGCCTCCTTAATAGGACTGACCTGGGTTTATGCCTAAGGCAGAACTAGAACTCACAGTCTCCTGGTTTCTAGCATGATGACTTAACCATTCCATAAAACAGGCTCTCCCAAAAGGAGTATTGCAAAAGAGTAATAATCATTCTAATTTCTCTTGCACTAAATGTAGCATACACACCTAGATGACTCTGTCATACTATCATACCTAGATAGTATGAACAAGAAAATGTTTTGTTGTTCTGGGACAACAACAGACATGGCTTCTGGTTGTTCTGAAAATAAATCCAAAGTTTGCAGTTCAATATATAAAACTGTCCAGGTTTGCTAGCTATGCTTATTGGTATGAAAAATTAATGGGAGAGAACAAAACCATGCAGGAACTATCAAGATAGCTACATGTAGAAAAATCTGAAGTTCAAGAATTATTCTGTTAGAAGAGTCATATAGTATTTATCCAGATCTATAGCTATCTATGTTCATATAATGCTACAACTTAATATATAAAATGAAGTGGAAGCTAAGATACCTAACTGATAAAGTAAATTCAGTTAGCTTGTTTATTACACATACACATACATACAATCTGCTAATTCATCTAAATCAGTGGTTCTCAACCTTTTTAATGCCGCGACCCCCAACCGGTCATAAGTCGAGGACTTTCCCTTCCCGGGAGCGCTGCACATACATGGTGCCGCCCCCTGCGCTGGCCGAGGCATAGCTGGCAAGGGGCAGCGATGGCACAGGACGACCACCGGCTGGGCCAACCAGCTGGCCGAGCCTAAGGGAGGTAAGGCACCCGCCGGGCCCCACGTGTGCCAGCAACCCTCCCTGCGCCCTGCTTTACCTTTGCTATATATCCTGGCTTATTTTTATCAGAAACTACAGTTGTTTATTCTGCTAATCAAATGAAGACCAGCTCCATAAGGAATAGGAGAGAAAATAATTGAAAACACTTACGGCTTGCCAAGGATATACGTTACAACTCACAACTGTGGGCAGAGCCTAAAGGTTTTGGGCATAGCCACCAAAACCCTTCCATATATTGCCACTGAATTATAACTTTTATATGATACACTCTAATGACTGATTTAAATAAGTCATTTTAATTAATTGTGTTATAGCATACCCCTTGCAGTTTAAGTGTCCCATTGATCCTCTCCACAAAAGATGCACATGTCTTGCTTAGTGTTATGTGGAGTATAAAGTTGTAAGAAATTGCCTTATATCCTCCTCTGCTTCTACTTTCAATTAACAGCTGTTTGGTGTTATATCCAAATAATAGATTTATTACGATTTATTCAGACTTATTTCACTGAATCATAGTTAAGAAATAAGTTTTGTCCAGGTTTTATATAATGCTAAATTGGAAGTGAAAGCTTTTGCTTTCTTGCTCAGAACTTTGAAGATTGCTGACAAGAACAAAACTCTTACAAGCCCAAGAGTCATTTCCTGAGAACAAAGTTACATCCAAATAACAATTACTAATCCTTAGTTCTTATGTTTTAAGTCTTTTTCTAATAACTCATTTAACAAATCTCATTTTAGTAGCAAGATGCTTGATGGGAATGGTTATTCATCTCAAGGTGTCTTGGGCAACATTGATTTTGCTGTGTTTTTCTGCATTGGAAACATTTTGGTTGCATTTTTGGGCCAGAAGAATAACATATGTATTGATTCTTTGGACCTTTTAGTTGCATTAAGTACAATCAATCATGGCACCCTTCCTAACTACCTGATCTGAATGAAAATCAGAATAGATGCCCTGATACTTCATAGGCAGATAGGCAGAAAGACTATTGTAATTGGGTACCAAGTACTTACTGATGTTCCACAGGATTCTGTTCCATTCCTTGTTTGGCACAAATAAAGAATGAATACTTAGTTGGAATTGGGAACTAGCCATATGTGGAAGACAGAGCAATAAAGGTTCTTTTCAGTGGAATCTTACATAGTAATGTATGAATACCAGTTCTTGAAGCTATTAATGAGATTAGAACAGAAGCTAGAAGGCAGAACTTCAGTACAAGGTGAAGATGGCTAATGATTAATCTGTCCAAGGAAATGGAATTCAACCTGCTTTGGACAGGGGTATTTTAAATCTAAAATTATTTCAGAATTGGAGGTCAGACTCTTTTTGAAGAACAATGGTCTGTTACAGTTATCTGTATAATAATAATTAGACAACCTATGGCCCCATTGGATCGTCATTTCAGAAATATTTCCTTACATAAACAAAGAAACAGAATGATCATGAGTGGAAAAGAAAAGCAGTGGGAGTCGAAGCAACTTCCAATTTCCCGTTGGCTTTCTCATTGAGTTTCCTTGTGGGAAGTTGGCCGGGAGCATCAGAAATCTCTCCTTCCCTCCCCTCGCTTTCCCTTCCCTTGGAAATGAAGATCACATGACCACAGCAGCAACACAGAAGGAGCCCATTGCATTGAAGCAGCCATAAGTCTCCAAATATTGTCCCTTGGGAGTTATGTATCCTGGATTTGGGATACATTCTATAAGTTATCCCATTTAAGGTACCTGGGTTCAAAAATTGTTGCCCTATGATGCACCATTTTGCCCAGTTAAAGGTCACGAGAATAAGAGTTTTAGTACCATATTGATACCTCAGCTATTTATTTATTTTTTATTTTTATTTTCCGATTTCTATACCGCCCCTCTCCCGAAGGACTCGAGGCGGTGTACAGCCCAAAATTAAAAACATATCAATATACAAATATTAAAATAATTAAGAATAAATTAAATAATTTGGCCATAAATCCCATTTAAAACCCATTTAAAACCCAATACATTATATATCTTAAAAATAACTCAATCCCCTAAAACAATTTAGAATCTAGAATATTCAAGAATACATCTCATAAATTGCTTTTAAAGTAATGGCAAGATTCTTTAAAATTATTACACCAATATGAAAGATCTCTCTAGCCATATGTTTATTTCCAGTGACATTCAAAGAATTAGACTTAATATTTAAACTTGTAATGGGTATGGGAAGGAATGCCTTCTCACAACAAGATTGAACTCCTTTCCATGACATGCTCCCAATTCTCATTCCTCTTTCTTCTTTTTTTGTTAAATGTTATGTGCAGATAAAGTCACTTTCATTTCTAAATGCCTGTAATGGATATACTGGTTTTAACTGAAATATATTGGTTAGCAGTACAATTTTATTAGCCATGCTTATTTTGCAGTTTTGTATGGCATGTTAATATTGCATGAAAGCTTCATGCCACAGAATTACTTGACATTTTGGAGAGCAGCATAAAAAAAGATAGCTATCAACAATTAAAGAGTTTATAAAATAAAATTTAATAAAAGGAATGACAAGGCAGAGGCAATTCTGGAAAGCTGAAATACTGAATTAAATGTTCCCCACAAGGACTTTAGGAGTTCAGTTCCTATTGTCTTGAGCAAGTTAAGCCAATTGTAATTGAAAATAGTAAATTATGTATATGTGTGTGTGTGTGTGTGTGTGTATGTATATATGTATGTATGTGTACACATAAACAGACACAGAGTTTTACTATGGTACAAAGTTCCATATTCTTGAGTATTGTGTACTTTATCAGATACATGGTGAATCAACTTCCCCAATGAGTATATAGTCTTGCAGTTCATGATAATGTTTAGTACATTGGATAAAGTAAACTATTTTCTACAAATGCTTATATTATGTTAAATTTATTGCCTTTCAAATATTTTTAGTTTTGCAGCAGCAGACTACCATGGCTATAGAAACCTTTGTTTATTAATGGGAAAATATTCATTTGAACCAATGGAAATAAAGACTTAATATTTCAGATTGGGGGGTGATAAACCCATGGCAATTCTTGAAAGCTGAACAAGGAAACTTTTCAAGCAGAACACGGGACAGGAAGTGTTATGGTTAAATTAAAAACTGAATTGATGCATTTTGTCTAACCTAATACTCTTCTTTGTACATTGTCACAATATTAAAGAGCTGGATTGAATTCAAATCAGTCAAGGAAAATCAGCAAATTCAGATAACATTCTTTTACATTCAGTAACTGGACGGTTTGGGCTTTCATATAGTTATGAGCCTAGAGCTTAGAAGGGTATAGGGTGTAGGTATATATGGTATAGGGTCTCCTGCTTAAAGAGGGTTGGACTAGAAGACCTCCAAGGTCCCTTCCAGCTCTATTCTGATTGATCAACTGAACCATATAAAACATTTATGTCTGAAGCAGTTGGTATGCTATGGCAATAACCTGAAATAATCTTTTAGCCAGGTAGAGGGGACTGCCTGAAAGAACATTAAAGCATTGCATCCTTCTGCTTTAAACCCCAAAATCAGGGAGAAAATTAGGAAAGAAATAAAATCTTAATTTAATTGCAGATCTATCCAAGGAAGATTATTGATGTCCATAAAGGCTGCCCATCCGTAGACTCGGTCATAGCAGGGAATTAGATAAACTGAATTGATAGAACATATTGTCCCTGATGGAAATTTCAGGCTTCAGTAAAGTTGTCTGTGACCTCAACTAGAGATCCCCAGTTGTATTCCCAGACTGTGTGGATGTGTAGAGTAACAGGAACAATACAGATTTCTGGATATTTGATTTATTGAGTCTCAGTGCAGTTTTAATTAGTGTCTTGTTTTAATAAAATTGTTGCTTTTATTTTGTAGAGTTTCTTTGTTATCTGAGTGGTCATGTAAATTGGATAAACAAATGAATAAATAAACTGACTGGGTTGGCATGCTTTGGGTTCTATTTTTTGAACAATGACATTCACTGCACCTATCCTGTGTCACAGCATTCTCCCAGAAATCCATGTAGCCCTAATCTTGTCTGCCTTTAAAATAGCCTTGAAAACCTGCCTTTTTCATAGGTACTGGGCCGAGACAATACATGTATCAATCTTTCAGCTGTGTTTGCTCTGTAAAATTATGATTTCCCCCTCCCCCAGTGTAAGCTGTTTTTAGAATTCAGAATAGAGTTGGAAGAGACCTTGGAAGTCTTCTCATCCAACCCCTTGCTCAAGCAGGAGACCCTGTACCATTTAATGCAAGCGGCTGTCCAGTCTCTTCTTAAAAACCTCCAGTGATGAAGCACCCACAACTTCTGAAGGCAAGCTGTTCCACAGGTTAATTGTCCGCAATGTTAGGAAGTTTCTCCTTAATTCTAGGTCGCTTCTCTCCTTGATTAGTCTCTATCCATTGTTTCTTTTTCTTGCCTTTGGTGCTTTGGAAAATAGGTTTATTCTGTTTTAATTTATTTTTAAACACTAGTAAGCTGCCCAGAGGGGTGTATAAGTGGACAGCCATATAATTTAAGTAATTAATTAAATCAGATGTAGCTCCAGATTTCTCTGCTCCACTTAATGTATGTGTGATCTAAGCTCTGAGCCTCTGGAATTTGGGGCTGACTCATTTCCAAACAGGACTCATTTGAAACATTTAGGGAATCTTCTTCTTAAATAGTAAATTTAAGTGATACTTCAGAAAATTTGGTAGGGCACTCATAGGGAAAGTGACTAGTATAAACACAGATTTTGTGTGTGTTAGTCTAACTTTCTGGAATGGCACAACTTGCCACAGCCAACTCATCATGGCCAACTCACTATGAGCCAATGTGCTGTGGAACAATTCAACAATTCAGTTTAATTATTTAAAATACTTAAACAATTATTTAAATTTTTGTCATTCACATGTCATTTTGTCCCTCCTTTTGCATTCTTTCTTTAAAGATTCTGTTCCACCATTTCTTCAATATTAGTATAACTCTTGTTCCGCTGCAAGATGTCCTGCAGCGAGTTGGGCATGGCAAGTTGGCTGTGGCAAGTTGGTCATGGAGAGTTGGTCATCGAGAGTTGGTTGCAGTGAGTTGTCCTAGAACCATAGCTTGTTGCTAGCTACAGGACTTCAGAGTCTCAAATATGGGGGTGGGGGTGAGGATGGCGAGGATCAAAAGAAAGAGAACCATGGTTTTTATGCTTCCTACCATACTTCCCCAGAATTCCTTGTGTCTTCCATTGATATCTAAGCAGACCTTGATTAATTCATTACTATATTATGAAAAATAGGAAAATTGTACAGAGTTGAAGTTCTGTGAAGGACGTTTTATATCCTTAGCATATTTGGTTACTTCTTCAAACATTTTAACATATTTTTTATTTTAGACATTGCTGTCTCAGACTTCTGAAAATGAAACCCTTTGGTTGATTGATTTTGTAGTCTAAAATGGGCTCTTGCTGATATTGATCCAGAAAACTTACAGTACTGATTCTGACCAGAGATTCTCATAGGTTATTGGGCTAAAGATCAGCAGTGGAAAATTTTGGTTTGTAGGAAAGGTCTGTAGTCCAGTACACACATAAAATTGTGTTTGTAATGTGAAGTAATTGCACAGGATTCTAGTCTTTTTTCTTTTTTTGCCACAGTTGTTATGCAAATCACTGCAGTTGTTAAGTGAATTACACAATTCGTATGTGAATCTGGCCTCCCCTGTTGATTTTGGTTGCTGGAAGCTGGATGGGAAGTCACAATTGGCAGTCCCATGACCAGGGATGCTGCAATTGTGATAAATAGATGTTGATTAAGAACATAAGAAGATAAGAAGAGCCATGCTGAATCAGGCCAAAGCCCATCGAGTCCAGCATTCTGTGTCACACAGTGGCCCACCAATTGTACATGGGGATCTTGAGCAGAAAGAGAAGGCAAAACCCTCCCTTTCCCTTGACCCCCAACAAATGGTACCCAAGGGAATCCTGCCTGCCTCAACCAACATAGAGGCGGCACATGGACATCCGTTTTAATAACCACTGATACACTTTGCATCCATGAATCTATCTAGCCCTGCCTTGAAGCTGTCAAGGCTGACAGCTGTCACGACCCCTTCAGGAAGTGAATTCCATAAATCAACGACCCTCTGGGTGAAGAAATATTTCCCTTTATTTGTCCTCACTTTCTTAGCTATGAGCTTTAGGGAGTGCCCCCTTGTCCTGGTATTGTGTGATAGAGAAAAGAATTTTTCTCTATCCACCTTTTCTATCCCATGCATGATTTTATACACTTCGATCAAGTCACCCCTTAAACGCCGTCTTTCTAGGCTGAAGAGACCAAGGCGTTGCAATCTGGTTTCATAAGGGAGGCGCTCCATTTCCTTGATCATTCTTGTTGCCGTTTTTTGCACCTTTTCCAGTTCCATTATATCCTTCTTGAGGTGCGGTGACCAGAACTGTACACAGTACTCCAAGTGTGGTCTCACCATTGATTTGTACAGAGGCAATACAATACTTGCTGACTTATTTATTGATTGCCAAGTGCATGAATTTAAATCATGTGACTTGAGGATGCTCTGATGGTTGAAAGTGTGAGTCACTATTTTCAGTGCCATTTTAACTTTGAACGGTCATTAAGTGTAAATGGAATGGAATAGAACCGAAAGGGACCTTGGAGGTCTTCTAGTCCAGCCCCCTGCTCGAGCAGGAGAACCTATACCATTTCAGACAAGTGACTGTCTAGTCCACAGGTCGGCAACCTGCAGCTCTGGAGCCGCATGCGGCTCTTTGAGCCTTCCCCTGTGGCTCCCAACCTCCTCTGCCATTTGCAGAGAGAGACAGAGACAGAGAGACGCACTTGCGCTTCCCTGCTTCTCTGTCTCTGTGTTTGTGTTTATGTGTGTGTGTGTGTGTGTGTGTGTGTGCTTGTAAAAAAAAGAGAGTGGACTCACGGTGTTCTCCAAGAGCTGAAAAGCTTACTGGGCGGAGCTCCTCCCTTTGCTGCGTCTCTGCAGGAAGCAGGAAGGGCAGGAGAGAGCTAGCTAGCCCAGCTATGCTGGCTCAGGAATTCTGGGAGTTGAAGTCCATGAGTTATAAAAGAGCCAGGGTTGCCTACCCCTGAGCTTGTTGGAGAACAGCTTGAAGCCAGCTTGCCAGGTGAGCAGAAGATTGGAGAGAGGGAGAGGGGGGAGAAAGAGAGAGAAAGAGAGAGAGGGAAGGAGAGAGAGAGAGAGAGAGAGAGAGAGAGAGAGAGAGAGACCCTTTTGATATCTAAAATGAAGATAACACTGCATATATCCTTTTTTTACCTTTATGAGATATATATGTCTGTATATGTGTGTATATACATATATATGTATATTTGTGCCTGCAGATGGCTCTGGGTTGAGCTGAAACAGGCAAAGGAAAGTAAGATTTCTTCCTCCCATATTTGGGTTTACAGGGTGCAATCTAAAAAAAAAGAAATACTTGATACACATCTTCCCTCCCTGACTATTGACAAAGCGGGAGAGAGCCTATGGCTTAGAGGTTAAAGCATCTGCCTAGCATGCAGACTGCCCAGGTTCGAATCCCGGAAGGGTGAGTTCTGACTGAAGAGAGTTAAGGAACTCGAAATAGCTATATCAGAAATCCCTTATTTCTTTGTTAACAATTCTAAAAACATATATATGTATATTTGTGCCTGCAGATGGCTCTGGGTTGAGCTGAAACAGGCAAAGGAAAGTAAGATTTCTTCCTCCCATATTTGGGTTTACAGGGTGCAATCTAAAAAAAAGAAATACTTGATACACATCTTCCCTCCCTGACTATTGACAAAGCGGGAGAGAGCCTGTGGCTTAGAGGTTAAAGCATCTGCCTAGCATGCAGACTGCCCAGGTTCGAATCCCGGAAGGGTGAGTTCTGACTGAAGAGAGTTAAGGAACTCGAAATAGCTATATCAGAAATCCCTTATTTCTTTGTTAACAATTCTAAAAACATATATAAAGTAAAAAAGGATATATGCAGTGTTATCTTCCTTTTAGATATCAAAAGGGTTTTGTGGCTCCCAGTGTTTTGTTTTTGGTGGGAAACAGGTCCAAGTGGCTCTTTGAGTGTTTTGGGTTGCCTACCCCTGGTCTAGTCTCTTCTTAAAAATCTCCAGTGGTGCCCATGATTTCTGAAGGCAAGCTGTTCCACTGGTTGTTGAGCATACATATATGTGCTGTAGTTATATTAAGGGGTGACACACTGCACTTTTAAATTTGTCTATGTGCATTAAGACTTTGCAGATCATTTGTGCTTTGCAGTGCACAGTATAAAGCACCTCTTTCTGATTGTTAAAGCACCCCTGTCTTTTTCAGTTGAGGTGGTTGCTTTATAAATTGCCATTCCTGGTTTTATCTGCATGCGTTTCACTTAACTGGGAAGTACATATTGAGAACATTCAGAAGCAGTTTCTAAATCTCTATTTTAATAATTCAAACACGATGCTTTGTATGGCTTCTGTGTATTCCAAACAAGGGTGTCAAAGGATTAACACAAGGCTGTTGAATATGTTCTTGAAAATTTAGGATATGGACACCTGATTCTATTGCTATGAATGAAATCCAGATCAAAGAGTTTTAAAATCACTTTCTACTTGCAAATTCTAAATCTCAGCATGGATGTACTTTTAGCAATTGATGCATTTGTAACTGAAAAATAATGTCCCCCCCCCACATATTTCAATTCTTACTGTGATCAGATTGTTACTGTATCATTATAACAGGGAATTTCATTGTTCAAAATAAAATCTCAAATATTAATTCCCTCAGCACAGAGAGATGTAAAAGTTACACTCAGTGCTTTTTTTCTTAAAAAAAAAAAAAGTGCCAGAACTCACACATGTCATACAACCTGCCTTGCCTACCCTGCAAGGTTCCCTCCAAAAAAGGTGCCGGAACTCCGTTCTGGGTGTTCTATGAGAAAAAAAGTCCTGGTTACACTCAATAGACTATGAATTTGCTTCACTTAAACAGAAAAAAACAAGTTGCAGATTATTCAAGAGCAAAAAGATGATACATCTAATTTAGTTTTAAATATACATTGTAGAGAATGTGTGATATGGAAAACACTACTTAAAAGGCCATAAGCCCCCTTTGGTATGCACAGGCACTATATCATATTTTAACCTTAAAAGAAAGCCTTGAAGTCAGTTGCAATTACTTTTATTTTTCTTTCACTGAAATCAGAATGCTTACACTGTATTCCCAAAGCCTCTTCTTCTATTACAGAAGGTTTTACTTGGGGATCAGCTGTTACTGGGGTACGTATGTTTGATTATACTTCGCTGGGAGATTGTGTTGCAAGTTTGCAAGCCTATATATCGTTTGAAAATATTTCCCAAGTTAAAAATAGCTCCAGATTTCTACTTATTGTGCCATACAAACTGAGATTTGTTGGAGTGGTCGGAAGGAAAGGAGAGGCAGTCTAAATATTAAAGTCATATATTCCATTTGCGTGGTTTAACCTGGATTAACTTTTTAAAGTGGACAATCTATGTATATTTTACAATATATTGAACTGTAACATTTAAAATGCTTTCTGGAACAAACACCATTATTACTTCTGTTGCCACTTCATAATAATTTTTTAAGGAAGGCCATCCTCTGTTCTTGATTAATTATCCTAGAATTCCCTGGAAAACTGTTTCAAAACTATTGTTCAGCAATATGTAGAAATGTCAGTACTGTATTTCAGATTAGTTTAAAAATCTAATCTAGGAATTGGAATGCTTCTGTTTTCTTGAGACATTTCCCATTCTAGAGTCATTCTAGAGTCATTAGATTAAAATGACCTTGAATTTCCATCAATTAGTAAACAAATCACAATGTCATATAAAATTATAGATGACTTAATTGGGTATTTGCTAATATAGCATGAGTCTGCTTTGCTATAACTGCAAACACCACTGCATATTTGTGTCAGCTTTCCAGTTCTCCACTGCTTTGCATAGATCAAAGCTTTAACATTAGGCCCTTGATTAAGTCTAAATTGCTTGGATATGAAGGATTTACTCTGATATGAACAAATTTTATATAATTTTGTTATGGTTGAATTTAGAGCATATCAATGATTAAGAACAAAATGTTTTCTATTAATAAAACAAGTAAGGCAGGACTTGGCCAAAGTCTCCGTATAGGCATAACAAAAATACTGTTTTTAAAATTTTAAGTATTCAAAAAATAGTGTCAGATGGAATAGTGGCTTCTATTTTGTCTCTAATAAAATATTTACTGGTACTGTTTCAAATCTTAACCTTGGTTGCTGATAGAAATCAGTCTGTCATGCTAGATGAAGCAATTGAATCAGTACCCAAAATGCCCCGGGTTATTTGGACATGTAGATGGAGACATGCAGTGATGATTGAATTTGTTATGAGAGCAAGTGTTCATTTATTTACCAAAGAACAAAAATTACCTAAGCTTAGGAATGTAAGATAGTCTGCACAGATGGCAATTTAGCTGCAGTTATTGAGAGGTGTTTTGTTTTGTTTTTTTCATTTATAGTCACAGTTTGTAATATACATGAAATACAGTTTCTCTTGCCTTTAGGGCATATGATTAGTTCAAGGGAAGATTCCATGGCAGGTGATTTTTTTTTTTATAAAACCTGCAGGGTTTTTTTTTCCAAATATGAACAGATAATCTAGAATCTCCTTGCCTGTTTATTAAAAAGAAATAAGTTCCTATAAATAAAAATTGAACTTCATGTGTTGAAGGAAAATATTTCCTGATTACAATTAGGAAGGACCAAATTGGTTTAGTGGCACTCTTGTTCTTTGATTCCATAAACTCTTTGTTTCTTTTATTTAGTGCAGGGGTTCCCAACCGGGAATGCTCGTACCCCTTGGGGGTACGAGACAATATTCCAGGGGGTGCGAAAAGTTGGGTTTTCAAAATTATAGTGTATATGCATAATTTGTTACTATTATTTTGAACTTTTGTAAGGGGTAGGAGACTATATCAGAAGCATTCCAAGGGTGCAGGGTATAAAAAAAGTTGGGAGCTGCTGGTTTAGTGAATCTAACTTCACATAAATTTGGGGTGATGGAGAGTATGAAAATATTATGGGTCAGTATTATTGCTCACCCGGGAAGATACCAGTTTCTTTGCAGTCTTTCCTCCTCCTCCTCTTCTTCCTCTTCTTCCTCCTTTAGCTAATGCAGAGTACAGCAAAGCCTTTGGGATGATAGAATTCCCTATATTTTCATTTATGTAGATCAGGGGTGTCAAACTCACTGCATCATGTGTCGTGACTTTTTTCCTCTTGCTGGAGCTTGGGTAGGCGTGGCTTCTGCATGACATATCCGGCCTTTAGGGCAGCAGTTTGATACCCCTGATGTAGATCATTGCATCATTGCATGTAGATCATTGCTATGGGCTCTGCCTCCCAAGGACAATTCCAACTGTCCGTCGATTACCCTGAGGGGAGAAGTTTTGTCCCCCTCGGAGAGGGTTCGCAACTTGGGTGTTCTCCTCGATCCACAGCTAAGTTTGGGACATCATTTTTCGGCTGTGGCGAGGGGAGCATTTGCCCAGGTTCGCCTGGTGCGCCAGTTGCGGCCCTATTTGGATCGGGAGTCACTCCTCACAGTCACCCATGCCCTTGTCACCTCGAGATTCGACTACTGTAATGCTCTCTACATGGGGCAACCTTTGAAGAATGTCCAGAGACTGCAGGTAGTCCAGAATGCGGCCGCGCGAGCTGTCTTGGGTCTCCCAAGACATGCTCATATCACTCCAGCTCTTCGTGAGCTGCACTGGCTACCAATTGGTCTCCGAACACAATTCAAAGTGTTGGTTATGACCTATAAAGCCCTTTATGGCAATGGACCAAGATACTTGTGGGACCGTCTCCTGCCTCATGAATCCCAGAGACCAGTTAGGGCACATAGAGTTGGCCTCCTACGAGTCCCATCTGCTAAACAATGCCATCTGGCGGGACCTAGGGCAAGGGCCTTCTCCGTTGCTGCCCCTGCCCTCTGGAACCAGCTTCCCTCGGACGTTCATACTGCTTCCTCCCTCCTAGCTTTCCAGAAAGGACTGAAGACACATCTATGCCGACAGGCTTGGGGCATATGAGCTGAGCTCTGCCCCTCGGCCCTAAGAGTGTCCCGCCATCAGTGCTTGTGAATTGATTGTGTTTGTGTGGGGTATGAATGTGGTTGATTTTAAATTGTTGTTGTGTTTTTGTTGTGAGCCACCCCGGGTCTTTGGAGAGGGGCGACATATAAGTGCGAATAAACATAAACATTATTAGTAATTTTTGAAGACTATCTTATAAGCCAAGGTTAACAGTGCATTGCCTGCAGATATTATAATGCACACAACCCTAATGATATCCTAGAACCCCAAATAAAAAAGTACAATGGCAGAAATTTCACAAATATTTAATATTCTGACCTAATTTTTTTTGCAAAATTGTAGGTGAAAATAAAATTATATCATTAGATTTCAAGTAAAAATAGCAAAATGCTATGATGACACATGTCAGTCTTCTAAGATTTGTGTTGTGTGGGTATGTTTGTATATGTTCATATGTACAGGGAGAGAAAAAGAGAGAGATTGTGAGAGACTGCTAGTTTAGTGTAGTAATTAAAATGCTAGCCCATGAGCTCTGGTTCACTTTGAGTCAATTATTTTTTCTTAGACTTGGGCAAAGAAATACCTCAGTTTACCAATTTGTGTTGGATCAACATTGTAGATTATGGTCTGGAATCTTTTAAGAAGAAATTTTCATAGACTGACATTATTCAAAGTCTCTCTCTCTCTCTCTCTCTCTCTCTCTCTCTCTCTCTCTCTCTCTCTCTCTCTCTCTCTCTCTCTCTCTCTCTAGTATTTTAGAGTAGCAGTACCCACCATATTTTGGGAACTGTTAGATTAAATGCAAGTATTTTTTTTCCTTTTGCTTTGGGGATAAGATAGCAATGACTCAAAAGGCATTGCTTGAAAATACACATAGCTACTGGGAAATGAAATATATAATATTTTCCTTAACATCCCTATGACATTTTATTTAATCCCTTTGAAATGTCGATGACAAATTATAGGCTTAGACTTGAGAATGGCAGTAATATCTGCAGCAACTAATCTAAACTGATTTACTTCACAAGAATATCTCCAATTTTTGTATTGAGAACTGACTCGGTAACCAATTAGTTGATTTGACCTTTCCCAGATTTTCTTATTGTCCTCGGTCATAAAAATAGACAGCTGTAGTCGTTGACTAGAGGCATGTATTGTTGAGAGGAAAACTCTATGTCACAATAGATGTGGTTGACAGAGTAGAAAAAAACCTGTTAAATCTATTTAATAGCTTCTGTTCTCTCACGGATAGCAAAAGGTAGAAAACTGATGCATACATAGTTCATCTGGGCATGGATAAAATACAGGCAACTATTTTGTGTCGCTTGATGATTTTGTACTTAACTTATGGAGGCCCTGATAAAACCTTCTCCAATCAAAATCCAAGTGGGGGACTTTGGGAGATACCAAGTTTGGAAAGGCTACACTAATATAAAAAGTACATGCAAACAACAAAAGAGACATATCATAATAGGCAGGTGTTCATTTGGACTTTTTCCTACTCATTATTTCTGGGTCTTCCTCCGAGTAAAATAGAAATCTTATTTTTAGAGAGATTAGTACTTTCTAAATAAGAATGTGCCTTTGATAATTGATGGGTAGGATCAAGCTGGATATGGTAATTTTCAGTTTGCAGTTTTATCTATAAGAAATAAATGTTTACAGGAGACAGGGCAAATCATTCTGGGATTATATGTTGAGGGCAAAGATATTTTTTTTTTCCACTGTATCACAGGTTGACATATTACTTACTGTTTGCAAAGGGACGAAAACTCCCACTGATACAAATTGGGACTTTTCTTACATTGTAATTATCAGATACTAGTGGTAGGACAATAGTGCTGCCCTTTTTTCATCTGCCATGGTCCCAGTCCAATCCCACTCTTGCTAGCTACGGATTGGAACTTCAGTTAAACAGTGATAAACTTCATGACCTCTATGGCCCAGTTTCAACAGTTATCTTGCCTTCCCAGTTGTCACCTGGCAGCAACCGTTCCATCAAGTGGAAGAACCGGATGGCTATTTCATAGCTCTGCTTGCAGCTTTCACATCATCAGGTTAAAAGTTTGGGTTTTTTTAAAAAAAAAAACATTTTTTTAAGAATCTGACCTTCATAAAACATTTCTGATGAATTGAATCCTAACATTAATTTTTGACATTTGATGGTCACCACATAAAAGGAAGTGATTCACTAGATGCAGCAATGGCATAATCTTTATTTTTTAAAGAAAACAATTATTTTTTTGTAAGTCTGACTTCATTTAGTATTATTAATGAGAAATATACCGACGTAACACAAAGATTTTACAAAAAGAGTTCATCTTTATATAGAAGCTTAAAATTCTTCACATTTGAAATATTTGAAAAAAAATGAAAGAATTTATCTTACAACATTTCAGTGATTAACTGTAAAATTTCCATGGCTCTTTCTACATGTGTCATGAAGAATAATTGTTTTAAATCTGTTTTGTAATCTGTACACATTAACTGTCTCAAGATAACTCAGGTGGCGATAAGAAGCTTAGGAAAATGGCATCAGCTCTAAAAATAAAATACCATGGTACGTTGTAGTAATTGATTTTCATTCATCTCAATCTTTTTTTTGCATAATTAGGCCAAAATTTTGCCAAAAGGCTGAAATCATTAGTTCAAAATATTAAAATTCAAAAAGAGGATAAACAAGTCTGTGTTTTCGTTATTTATTTAAATACAATATTTTTAAACTGTTCAGTTTATTTATTTACTAATAAATGTTCTTTTCACATGATAGTATCTTTATAATATTAGCAAGACTCAAGAATGTGAACCAATTTTTTTCAGACAAGTCTAGATGACTTTCACTGTAGAACTGAAAGTATGCCACTGAATAGAACCTGAATGTGGAATTCAGTAAATGTTATGAAATTAAGGGTACATATTTGAAACGGGAGCAGTTTTATATATATTTTTTTTACTGCTGATTAAAACCTGTAAATTACCAGATGTAATAGTGCTTATTGTTGCTCTGGAAATCTATAATCATGACTAATTTATATTCCATGTTTAAAATAGCACCTTCTAAGACTTATTGGAATGATATTTCTCTACATTTTGCATAGACTATTCTTATGTGTTCCCAATTAGACAATGACATTTTCAGGAGAAACCATTCTGAAGATGCTCCTACTTCCAGAGGGTTCTCATTTTGTAAAAAATGATTCCCACATTTCATTATATTTATCTATACAAAGTCTTTGTCAAAGGGAATCTGCTCGTAGGGGGCAAGTACAATCAAGACTTCAATCCATTCAATGAAAGAAGCCATACTGTACATTTATCTTTCCACTGCTGCAATACCAGTCTTGTGGCCATAGTAAGGACACAGAGAATCCATTTTCGTTGTCTTGTTGTCAAATTCCATGTAGGTAAGTGGTTCAAGGGAAAATTAGCTTTTGTCACTATTCTCCCTCCAAACTTAGTAAGTATAGGACATGTGTTTTAAAGAAGTATTATCCTTGTTACGTCTCCAACAAAGTGCTGTTTTTGATAGTCCTTTTCTATTCAAATGTAACGGAGTTCAATAAATTCTAAATATTGTTTTTTGTTGTATAAGTCATAATTTGAGGTCCATTGATACTCTTGGTATAAAAGTTAGGACATTCTCTATTGTCTAGATAATATAGGAATTTCTAATTTTTTTATTCTATTCATTTTCATATCTCTAGATATCTACAAACATCTATACAAACTGGTAGTATGGCTTTTTTTTTTTTTTAGTTTTAAAGGCTTTAACAAGTTGTTCTACTATCTCAGGTGTCCCTGAAGCTGAAAATGCTGCTGATAACCTATGTTGTAGTTATAAATATTGCCATTGGGTTGCTAAATGAAATTTATTTCTTAACACAGAATATGTTAAACATTTATCTTCTTCATCATTCAGTTGGTCCAAAGTCAATATCCCTGCTTCTATCCTATTGTTTCAAATAACCATCTTTTTCCCAGTTTTTAAAGCTAGTCAACCTGGTATGGGGGAAAAGAATCAATTCTTTTTTTTATTAGACTTCCATTTCATAATTTTTTAACCTGATAGTTGTTTCCAGGGATGATAGGTTTTACTATTTTAGTATATTTAATATTGTCCATCCAACCAAAGGTGTTATACCGGTATATTCCAGAATTGCCCAAATCAGAAAATTAACACCAATTGTTAATTTCCAGTATTTAATACTTAACAATAGATAAGTGTGATGATATAATGTTAGATTCGGAGAACTGAATCCTACCTAATTAATATTATTTTCTGTTAAATATATTTTCAGAATCAAAGAACTTCAAAGAAATTATTCCTAGATTTAAGATTGGTATTTTGAGAGGAAGTCCAATTTATGTATCAGGAAAATATTTTCAGAAAATAAATTATTTAACTTTATAGATATTGTTATGTTCTTTAATACTAGTCACTATTCCTGTGCAGAACTTTAGAAATGCAGTTGTGAGATAACATAGCACATAAAATCAGCAATATGCGTTGGCTCATTAAATGAGCTGTTTGTATTTTTATGGGATCCAGCT
Organism: Bothrops alternatus; assembly: GCA_034064705.1. Taxonomy (NCBI): domain Eukaryota; kingdom Metazoa; phylum Chordata; class Lepidosauria; order Squamata; family Viperidae; genus Bothrops; species Bothrops alternatus. The sequence goes on along the minus strand of JARGCV010000018.1, from coordinate 11,306,939 downwards.
GGCTCCCCACTACTAACTCCTGTGTCTTGGCATTTTGCCCCCCTGCTCTCTTTATAGTACACACAGAGAGATTGGAGAGAAACTGTGTTTTGAAAAATATTTCCTTTGCAGTAGTCTGTCTTTAATAAGTGTTGTTGCTCATTATTTTGTAAAAGGTAGTAGAATGCATTCAACCAACATGCCTTCGCAACATTATTAAGCAATTCTTTCGGGTAATGCTTCTGATGGACAGATAATCCATTTCCAAACATTGAAATATGTTCATGCAGGTTTTGATTGCACTTTTCATATGGGGTTTTGAAGCATGCATTTGTTATTGGTTTTCTTGGTAAAGATTTTAGGATGAATGTGAATTTGAAGCAAAACTTTTATACCAAAGATCAGGAAAGAGAAAAAAAGCAAACTGGTTAGTAGAAATAGCCAAGAGGAAAAGAGAAGCCAAAGGCATGGAAAACAAAGATCTCTGGAAGGAGCTTAACAAAGAATTTCAGAAAACTGTTGGAAGAAACAGAAATCAATATTCCAATGGCATCTGTAAAGATATCAAAGATGGAAACTTACACAGAAAAACAAGGGAAAGCCTTCCAAAAGATCTCTGAACTCAGAAAGAAGCTGCGACTTTGAATTGGTAGCCAATTGTCATGGCAGATAATACTCAATTCAAAGAAGGTCAAATAAAAATGGAAGGAATATACTGAAATTCTGTTTGGTAGAGATGTAAACATCTAAGGATGCCTTAGAATATATATTCTCTTTTTACAAGGCATCTAGTAAGCAACAGAAGAAGAATTAGTAAAGCTTCTAATCAAACGACACCAGTAAATCTGGAGAACATCACAATGGCCAATAGATTGAAGAAGTCAGCCTATGTGTCAATAGCAAAGAAAGGAGACAATGTGTGCAAATTGTCATACAACTCCCTTAATGTTACATGCTATCAAAATAATGCTTAGGATCATCCAGAGTAAATTATAGACCTACATTGAAACGTGATACTAAATATTCAAATTTGTGATAGAAAAGGCTAAGAAACAAGACACATTATTGGTAATGAACCCTGAATAATTGAGAAAACCAAAGAATTCCAAAAGGATGTTGGTATGTCCTTCATTCAGTTGTTTTTACCATGTGAAGCTGTGGAAAGTCCTTATGAAAATAGAAATCCTAAAACATCTCATTGTCCCATGTGGAACCTATGCACAGGAAAAGAAAGCAACAGTCATTTTGGACTTTTTAAAAATCTGCTGTGGAGATGCCACTATGTATAGTATAACAAACTTTTTTCAATGCCACTTAGAGCAGGGGTTCTCAACCTTGGCAACTTTAAGACTTGTGGACTTCAACTCCCAGAATTCCTCAGCCAGCAAAGCTGGTTGAGGAATTCTGGGAGTTGAAGTCCACAAGTCTTAAAGTTGCCAAGGTTGAGAACCCCTGACTTAGAGGATTTAATGGTGGGCTGCGTGTAGTTTAACTTGGACTCCGATTTTTAATGTTTATGGTTTTAATTCTTTTATTATTGATGTTGGTTTATTTGTTACTTGGGAGTTGTTCACAGTTCAATATAAGTTGAGCAGCTGTATAAATTTTATAAATAAACAGACTGTAGTGATTGTGGTACTAAAAATGACAAGTTACTTGACTGGTTCAACACCATTCTCCATCCTAACTCTGTCAACTGGAATTGCATAAATTTTTCAGGATTTAAATTTGCGTAGCATAGAAGTTAATAGTGGAAAAGTGCAACTGTCACAAATGCATGCACAGTGGTTAGAATGCAGTATGATGTTAGATCCTCCCCGGCTCAAGGTGACTCAGCCTTCCATCCTTCCAAGGACAGTAAAATGAGGACCCAGATTGTTGGGGCCAATATGCTGACATTTGTAAACCATTCAGAGAGTGTTGTAAGGCACTGTGGAACTGTATATGTCCAATTGCTATTGCTATTGTTAATGAATCTGGCTTTGCCTATTAATTTTGTTTGTTGGAAGCCCATTGGGAAGGTTATAAATGGTGATCACATAATCCCGGGATAGTGATCATGTGACCATGGGGATGTTGCAAAGGTCGTAAACCTGAAAACCAGTCATAAGTCATTTTTTTCACTGCTACTATAACTTCAAACAGTCACTTGTACATTTCAAACTCCTTTATACTGTATATCTTCGACAATTTCTCAGCCTTTGAACACCAGCAAAAATCATCTTATAAACATTTTATTTCAAATTGTAATTCAGTGTAAATTTCAAACCATTACAATAACTTTAGGTTATTGTATTCCGTCTTCTGAAAGTGTACATTGTAGCTTTTCAATTAAGATATGTTTGAGTAAAATATGAAAATTATAATTGAGAATTTGTAGAATAAACTTCTAAAATAAGCAAATAATATGACCCCTAAAGCAGATTTTTTAAAAAGACTTGCTTCTCTTATTGTTTTAGTATTGTCTGTCATCACCCATGGCTTTTTCGTGATTACTTTAAGGCACTAATACTGTGTTTTCCATTAGCAGTCTTAGGCTATAATGCATCTATAAAATCAACTCCATGCTTCATAAATGATCTTAGATTATTTATATCTGCCGCATTCCAAAATGTCATGCACCAAAAACTTTTATAATCTTGGCCATTCTTCTTGATGCTGTAAATTATATAGAAAGATGTAGAATGCCAGGCTCTACTCGGTTCAGTGTTTTGGAATCGCAGGTACTAATGCATGCTTATTATTGCTTTTTTGTTATTTACATGCAGTTAGTAAAGTATGGTAAGATTTCTCAAAATATCTAGGCCAAACAAAACGTATTTGCTGTTTTCAAGGTTAACATGTATGTAAATATGTAAACAAATACTATGTCATAAGAATATTGTGCTGGCTGAGAATTATTTGAGTTGTGATCCATCACATATAAAGACAGCAGGTTGGGGAAGATTTGATTAACAAGACTGTCCATATTAGTTTCATGCTAGATGTGCCATGCATCATGTAAAAATATTTGAACATAATGAGCAACATTGGAATGCTAAAAGAACAGTTGCTTATAGCAAAATACTCTAAGAGGATGCTTCTAATAGAAGGGGGGAAAGCTTAAACTGCAAATTAGCCATGAGATGGACTTAGATAGGCCCCTCCTCCCTTATTTCCTTTCTTCCCTACCAGCTTGGTGTATTACCACAATGTGGGTAACATAGGCTAAAATATGGTGTGCCTTCTGTTTAGACGTGTTTTTTTTACTGTTAGCAATTGATATGTTACTCACTGTTTAATTGTCAATAAATATTGAGTAAAAATGATTAGAGCTTGCCACAGCTACAGGTTGATTTTTATCCAGTCAGAATAATTTTTAAATAATTCAAGTTGTTTAATACTGTTTTAACTTATTTTTGTTGCAGGGGGAATTGACTGTTTGTGGAATGAATCAAGTTGAATGGATGGTTAGCTTATTGTTTTAATTTGTCTAGTTTAAAGGGCGGTTTTTGTGGGAGGGATAAATTAATGATATGGATGGAGCTGTGGTTGAGTGGAATGAATGGGATGGACTGGCTAGCCTGCCTGGCGCGGCAGAGGAGGAGGGGGACGCTGGCTCTGGGGTGATAGAGGGCCAAAGTATACCGGTCTTGCTGGGGAGAGGCAGATATGGCGGGAGCCATAGGGTAGACCATTCCCGGGGAACAAGAGCTCGCTGTCTAAAAGCGATCCCTTGCTCCGACCCTGTGAGTTCAGCCCGAAGTACTGGTAATGGGTGAAATCCAGACCCTGAGCTCAGGCTGTTGCTGCTCAATGCCAGGTCGGTTGTAAATAAAGCTCCCCTCATCCATGATCTTCTCCTGGATGAGGAGGCCGACCTCGCATGTGTGACCGAGACCTGGCTGGGCGCGGAGGGAGGAGTTCCTCTCTCTGAGATGTGCCCAGCTGGGTTTCAGGTATGGCATCAGCCACGACCCCAGGGAAGGGGGGAGGAGTGGCTATTATAGCCAAGAAGACCTTTAGCCTACGCAGGCTCGCTGTTTCTGAGATTGCGGGTTGTGAGTCTCTCCTTGTGAAGTTGGACCTAGGGGTACAGGTGGGCTTGTTGCTTGCGTACCTGTCTCCCAGCTGCGTGTCAACAGTCCTGCTTGCACTACTTGAGGTGGTTGCTGGGCTGGCGGTTGAGTTCCCCAGGCTTGTTGTCTTGGGGGACTTGAATCTTCCGTCGCTCGGCGAATCCTCTGGGTTGGCGCAGGAGTTCATGGCCACCATGGCAACCATGAACCTGACTCAAGTAGTTCAGGGTCCGATCCACGAGAGGGGACACACTCCTGACATGGTATTCCTCTCAGAACAGTTGAGCAATGATCTGAATTTAAGGGGCTTAGATATCTTGCCTATGTCATGGTCAGATCATTTTCTGCTACGGGTTAAGAACATAAGAACATAAGAACATAAGAAGAGCCATGCTGAATCAGGCCAAAGCCCATCGAGTCCAGCATTCTGTGTCACACAGTAGCCCACCAATTGTACATGGGGATCTTGAGCAGAAAGAGAAGGCAAAACCCTCCCTTTCCCTTGACCCCCAACAAATGGTACCCAAGGGAATCCTGCCTGCCTCAACCAACATAGAGGCGGCACATGGACATCCGTTTTAATAACCACCGATACACTTTGCATCCATAAATCTATCTAGCCCTGCCTTGAAGCTGTCAAGGCTGACAGCTGTCACGACCCCTTCAGGAAGTGAATTCCATAAATCAACGACCCTCTGGGTGAAGAAATATTTCCCTTTATTTGTCCTCACTTTCTTAGCTATGAGCTTTAGGGAGTGCCCCCTTGTCCTGGTATTGTGTGATAGAGAAAAGAATTTTTCTCTATCCACCTTTTCTATCCCATGCATGATTTTATACACTTCGATCAAGTCACCCCTTAAACGCCGTCTTTCAAGGCTGAAGAGACCAAGGCATTGCAATCTGGTTTCATAAGGGAGGCGCTCCATTTCCTTGATCATTCTTGTTGCCCTTTTTTGCACCTTTTCCAGTTCCATTATATCCTTCTTGAGGTGCGGTGACCAGAACTGTACACAGTACTCCAAGTGTGGTCTCACCATCGATTTGTACAGAGGCAATACAACACTTGCTGACTTATTTTCGATTCCTTTCCTAATCATGCCAACCATGGAATTTGCTTTTTTTACTGCTACTGCGCATTGGGTTGACATCTTCATCGAGCTGTTCACCAAAACCCCAAGATCCCTTTCTTGGGTTGTCTCAGAAAGTTTGGTCCCCATCAGTTGGTAAGTATAATTGGGGTTCTTTGCCCCGATGTGCATAACTTTGCACTTGTTTAGGTTAAAATGCATTTGCCACTTTGTTGCCCACTCACACAATTTTGAGAGATCCTTCTGGAGCTCCCGACAATCAGTTTCACTTTTCACAACCCGGAACAATTTAGTGTCATCAGCAAACTTGGCTACCTCACTATTAACTTCTACATCCAGATCATTGATGAATAAATTAAAAAGTAAAGGTCCCAAAACTGAACCTTGGGGTACACCACTTCTCACTTCTTTCCATCCGGAGAATTGTCCCTTTATTGCCACCCTTTGCTTCCTACAATTTAGCCACTTACCAATCCAGGACAAGACCTGTCCTCTAATTCCGTGGCTGGAGAGCTTTTTTAGGAGCCTTTGGTGAGGAACTTTGTCAAAAGCCTTTTGAAAGTCAAGATATACAATATCAACTGGGGCCCCTTTATCTATGTATTTATTTACACCCTCAAAGAATTCTAACAAGTTAGTAAGACATGATTTGCCTTTGCAGAAACCATGTTGATTTTCTTTCAGCAATGCCTGTTTTTCTATGTGCCCTGTAATTTTATCTTTAATAATGGTTTCCATCAGTTTGCCTGGAACTGAGGTTAGACTGACTGGTCTATAGTTTCTTGGATCACCTCTGGATCCTTTCTTGAAGATCGGGGTTATATTTGCTTCCCTCCAATCCTCCGGTACAGTGCCTGATCTTAGAGAAAGATTATATATTTTAGCTAGAAGTTCAGCAATTTCACATTTGAGTTCCTTGAGAATTCTAGGGTGGATGCCATCTGGACCCGGCGATTTGTTGACGTTTAGTTTAGAAAGGCATGCAAGAGCATCTTCCTTGTTTATCTCTATCAGGTTTAATTCTTCTATTTCCCTCCCTGGGAAAACTAATTCAGTGGCAGGCAAATGTTCTCTATCCTCCTCGGTGAAAACGGAGGCAAAGAAGTCATTTAGCCTCTCAGCAATCTCCTTGTCTTCTCTGATTATCCCCTTCTGACCATTGTTATCAAGTGGCCCAACTGATTTTCTGGTTGGGTTCCTGCTTCTGATGTACTTAAAAAAGGTTTTGTTATTATTTTTAATATTCTTGGCTATATGCTCCTCAAAGTCTCTCTTGGCTTTCATGACTATTGCCTTGCATTTGGTCTGCCAGAGTTTGTGATCCCTCCTGTTCTCCTCGGTAGGAAGAGCCTTCCATTTCTTAAATGAGTTTTTCTTCTTTCCAATAACCTCCTTTACCTCATTCGTAAGCCATACTGGTATCCTCTTGGACTTTCCAATCCTCTTTCTTCTTTTAGGAATGCATTTTATTTGAGCCTGCTGTAACATATTTTTAAACAGTTTCCAAGCATTTTGGAGGGTTGTTTTTAAGGCTCCAATCCTCTCCTGCAGGGAGGCGGAACCGATTAGGTGGTTCCACCCCAGACGTCTGATGGACCCAGAGAGTTTTCAGAGGACGCTTGGGGAAATGCCGGATTCTCTCATTCACAGTTCGGCAGAGTCCCTGGTTATGGCCTGGAATATGGCTGCGAAGGGGGCTCTTGACCGGATTGCACCGCTGCGACCTATCTGTGGTAACAGACCCAGGAGATCTCCTTGGTTTACTGAGGAACTCAGGGGGATGAAGCGCCAGAAGAGACGCCTAGAGAAGCGATGGAGGAAAAGTAAATCTGTATCTGACCGAACACTATTAAGATCTTATATGAAGACTTATCAGGTGGCGCTCAAGGCGGCAAGATGCGCGTATCATTCCGCCTTGGTTGCATCTGCGGAATCCCGCCCAGCCGCCTTGTTTAGGGTGACTCGCTCCCTCATTAATCGGGGGGGGGGGGTTGATGCACCCTTGCAGCGTAGTGCTGAGGATTTTAATAAGTTTTTCGCGGATAAAATCGCCCAGATTCGGATGGACCTTGACTCCAATTGGAATGCAGTGTTGGCTGACAATGAGTCAGTCGAGATGACAGGGACTTGTCCTGATCCTGTTGTATGGGAGGAGTTTGACCTGGTAGCACCCGATGAAGTGGACAAGGCCATTGGAGCTGTGAGTTCCGCCACCTGTTTATTGGACCCGTGCCCCTCCTGGCTGGTTTCGGCCAGCAGGGAGGTGATGCGGGGCTGGGTTCAGGAGATTGTCAACGCTTCTTTGAGGGAGGGGTCCTTTCCGGCTCCCTGCAAGGAGGCAATTGTGCGCCCCCTCCTCAAGAAGCCTTCCCTGGACCCAGCTGTATTAAACAACTACCGTCCTGTCTTCAATCTTCCCTTTATAGGGAAGGTTGTTGAGAAGGTGGTGTCACTCCAGCTCCAACGGTCCTTGGATGAGGCCAATTATCTGGGCCCTCAACAGTCAGGATTCAGGCTCGGCTACTCCATGGAAACTGCTTTGGTCGCGCTGACGGATGATCTCTGGTGGGCCCGGGATAGGGGATTTTCCACTATCCTGGTGCTACTTGACCTCTCAGCGGCTTTCGATACCATTGACCATGGTATCCTTCTGCACCGACTGGAGGGGTTGGGGGTTGGGGGCACTGTTTTGCAGTGGTTCACCTCCTACCTCACTGGTCGGTCGCAGTTGGTGTTGGCGGGGGGTCAGAGGTCGACCCCTAGGTTCCTCCCTTGTGTGATCCCTCAGGGATCGGTCCTCTCCCCTCTGCTGTTTAATATCTACATGAAACCGCTGGGTGAGATCATCCGACAACACGGGGTGAGATATCATCAGTATGCTGATGATACCCAGCTTTACATCTCCACCCCGTGTCATTTCAGTGAAGCAGCGGAAGTGATGTGCCGATGTCTGGAGGCTGTTAGGGTTTGGATGGGTGCCAACAGGCTCAAACTGAACCCCAACAAGACGGAGTGGCTATGGGTTCTGCCTCCCAAGGATAATTCAATCTATCCATCCATCAGCCCGGGGGGGAGCTTTTGACTCCCTCGGAGAAGGTCCGCAACTTGGGCGTCCTCCTCGATCCACAGCTAAATTTGGAACATCATTTTTCGGCTGTGGTGAGGAGGACATTTGCCCAGGTTCGCCTGGTGCACCAGTTGCGGCTCTATTTGGACCGGGAGTCTCTTCTCACAGTCACTCATGCCCTTATCACCTCGAGGCTCGACTACTGCAATGCTCTCTACATGGGGCTACCTTTGAAAAACGTTCGGAGACTTCAGGTAATGCAGAATGCAGCCGCGCGAGCAGTGTTGGGCTTGCCCAGAAATGCCCACATTTCGGCATCACTCCGCGAGCTGCATTGGCTGCCAATTGGTCTCCGAACCCAATTCAAAGTGTTGGTTATGACCTATAAAGCCCTACATGGCATCGGACCAGGTTACTTACGGGACTGTCTGCTGCCCCATGAATCCCAGCGGCCGGTTAGGGCCCACAGAGTCGGCCTTCTCCAGGTCCCGTCAGCCAGACAGTGTCGCCTGGCGGGGCCTAGGGGAAGAGCCTTCTCTGTTGCGGCCCCGGCCCTCTGGAACTAACTTCCCCTGGAGATCCGTGTCGCCCCCACCCTCTCCGCCTTTCATAAATTACTTAAAACACACCTCTGCCGGCAGGCCTGGGGCAGTTAACATCTTGCCCCAAGCCAGTGTATGTCTGTGTGTATGTTGAATGATTGGGTTTTTTTTAATTAAGGGGTTTTATATACATGTATTTTTAAATGTTGATTTCTATTATGTTGTGAGCCACCCTGAGTTCTCCGGAATAGGGCGGCATAGAAGTCAAATAAATAATAATAATAATAATAATAATAATAATAATAATAATAATAATAATAATAATAATTTCAAGACGATTGACTTTTAGGGATAACAGGGAGGACAGGCAATTAAGAATTATAAAAGAAAGTAAATGGACTCTTTCCGCTTTCTGCAGACATATCTATACTCACTGTTGCTTTGTTTAATTTATCAGGCTCCTAATCTTAAATCAGGGTGAGGATTGTGACAGAAATTGTTATTTTGTCATGTGTAATTATCCATAGAGGGCTGAAGATCCCATTTACTAAAGAGAAAAGGACAAATAATAGAGAGATTAAAAGAAATAAGAATTTAGTTACTTACCCACTTGATTTATATGCTACCTTTCTGTTTGAAAAGAACATTCCGGGTGGCATAACATTTATTTTTGTTAAGTTTAATAACTAGATAACTGGATAAGTGGCATATTTAAAATGTATAATAGTATTAAACATAATTCTTGTTGTTGTTTGTTGCGAAGTCGTGTCCGACCCATCGTGAGCCCATGGACAACATTCCTCCAGGCCTTCCTGTCCTCTACCATCTTCTGGAGTCCATTTAAACTCACACCTACTGCTTCAGTGACTCCATCCAGCCACCTCATTCTCTGTCATCCCATTCTTCTGTTGCCCTCAATCTTTCCCAGCATTAGGCTCTTCTCCAGTGAGTCCTTCCTTCTCATTAGGTGGCCAAAGTACTTGAGTTTCAACTTCAGGATCTGGCCTTCTAAAGAGCAGTCAGGGTTGATCTCCTCTAGGACTGACCAGTTTGATCGACTTGCAGTCCAGGGGACTTGCAGGAGTCTTCTCCAGCACCATAGTTCAAAGGCCTCAATTCTTTTGCGCTCAGCCTTTCTTATGGTCCAACTTTTACAGACATACATTGCAATTGGGAAAACCATGGCCTTGGCTATACGTACTTTTGTTGGCAGGGTGATGTCTCTGGTTTTTAGTATGCTGTCTAGATTTGCCATAGCTTTCCTCCCCAGGAGCAAGCATCTTTTAATTTCTTGGCTGCAGTCCCCATCTAAATACAGTATAATGGCCTCATGATAAAAATGGTTTATATATATTTTGTAAAAAGATCAGGGTATATTATGTCAGACTTTTAAAATCATAATGATAAAGTATTTGAAAAAACTATGCCAAAACAAATCTAGAAGTATGGGGGAAACTTTGCAGTCTATGGATATTAATTAAAAGTCATTATTATTGATTAAAATATGATAAAACCTATTGATGTTGGTTAGAAAATCAAATATAGATCTAGCTTATTATATATACTCCAAGTTCAACTCAAAATATTAAGTCACATTTTCTTTTTATATCTAGAATATATATATATTTAAAAATACTTTTAAAGAGTAGTCCTATTTTCTTTTTTTCTGAATAAGTGACTCCTCAGGCTTTTAAACAAAGAATTTAAAAGTGGGACTTACAGAGAGACAGAGGGGAAATTTCATTTGAGAATGTAATTTAGGCTAAATTGCAGTTATTTTCTTCTAACAGGATGTTCAGTTTCCAGGGATATTAAAAGGACTAATCAAATATCCTAAGTTAGCCACAAATAAAGAAGCAGAAGAAGAGGCCAATTCTGGTGCAAGACCAATTATTTACTGTTAAAAAGAGTCAGGCAGTGGATAGCAAGGAGTCAAGGATCAAATAAATTTGAATTTCCAGACATAGAATAACTAGATGCAAACGTAATTTGTAGCTGCCTACTCAGACAGCTATATGTTGTTTATGCCCTGAATAGGCAAGCCCCATTCAGAGTAAGTCTGCATGTGAGAGCCAGTGTTGGGTTGTGATTAAGGAGTTTTGGGTCTTCAGATGCATAAGTTCACAGGGTGACTAAGCCGGTCACTGTCACCCGCCCAATTGACCCTCACAGCATGGTTGTTGTGGGGAGGGAGAAAAGAACCCTTGAGCTGCCTCCATGTGCTCCTGAAGGAAAGGCAGGATATAAATCAAATTTTAAAAAGCTCATAGCTGGCTCCCATCACTCCCAAACATCCACATGGTGGTGCCCTCACACACTCCACCTTAGCCATTATAATTCTGACTTAAATGCTGCTGAGGCAGTTGGCAGAATTTCTGGTTCAAATGGTATACCAAGGCTGAATCTTCAGGAGAAGATTTTGCTTTCGCTTCGTCCTCTTCTCCTGACTCTGAACTTCTTCACTGGAAAAAAACTAGAGCAGAAGCTCATAGATAAGCACAGCAGACTATTGCCTTTGGAGACATGCCATTCTGACATAACATTTCAGCTTATCTGACATAACATTTCAGCTTATATCCAGTTAGAAATTACTACATTAATCTCATATGACATATTCTGGAAGTTTAAATGAGAGATGAGAAGACTAATGCTCTTCTTACATGGTTAATACATGCATATCTATGTATATGTAGATATGGTTAAATTAGAAGATATGAACTCCTGATCTGGCTCTGGAGCATAACACATGCAAAAGCTAGTCTTTCCTTCTTATATGTTCCTGAAGAAAACTGCTCTATCCATATAGATGTGCACAGCTACTATTAGCATCAAGAAAAAAAAAAGGGATTGTACTAAAACTGGTTCATCTAGGTCAGTGGCTCCCAACCTTTTCTGTACCCCGCACCCCTAGAATGCTTCTGATACATTCTCGCAGCCCTTACAAAAGTTCAAAATAATGGCAACAAATTATGCATATACAGTATAATTTTGAAAACCCAAGTTTTCATACTCCCTGGAATATCATCTTGCACCCCAGGGGGTGCAAGCACCCCTGGTTGGGAACCCCTGATCAAGGTGTATGGGCTGGAATCCAGAGCTGACTTCCCATGAGTGAAAATGTCTTTTCTTTTTACAAAAGTTGACGTGACCAAGTAGAGATTTATACAGATGCTCACAAAGATCCTTCAACCTCTCGGAACAGATCTTCAGAGGATACAAAAGGTTGCAGAGAAATGGGAATTCAGTAAAACAAAACTGTCTCCCCCTTTTTCCCACCACTAATATCTATTCACAGAAATGTAGGACCTGAATTATGTGGAAGAAATACATAACGTTACAGTGATCGAATATAAATAAAGGAGGGAAATAACAAATGAAACTGCTATTGTTGTCATTGTTTATTATTAATGCAGAACATGAAAATCTGACCAAATTATATTAGGACTACAGATGAAAATCCTGTGCTGTTACCTTATCAATCAGGCTGGTTGTTTCATCTCTAGACTTCGCCTGTCATATCTTGTTTTCTGGCTTCAGTTTCTTTGTTAGTGCTTTGGACATCATAACCAATATTCATGTACAAGCCAGCAGCAAGAGATAACCTAAATCCTTGCCAAAGCAATTTTTAAATAGTGTTGGTTTCAACTGTTTTTACAATTTACTGAGCTTATCTGGCACATACTGTATAACACATCTGTTCCACTATGAAATACGGTTTTTAAAATATAAAAGCCAGGCAATAATCAAAATGTAAATATCTGGGCCTCCAAAGTCATATTTTAAAAAAAAAGACATGGCGCTTTGACCAGGACTCCCAAGACTCTCCAAGAAAATATAATCCTTCAAAAAATGTAGATGAATTGCTTCAAACTATGCTTTGAACAATATAGTTGAGAAGTATGCTGAATACATAGTGATAGGTTATATCGAATATCGAATGGATATGGTCAAACAACCCTAATTAAAAGGCCTTTAAGAAAGGGCTAATAAGTGAAATGATAACAACAGTAGGAGAGAGGAATTAGAATGGAGAAATTTATAATGCAAGTATATTCTGGTGTAATGGGTATATATGCTTAAAACAGCAGTTTGGGCGAAGTGACAGTCATCAGTGAATAGGAAAGGAAGGGAGCATAGGTCAGTATTGTAGAAGTAGAAGGAAATAAAAAGTCAACCTATTTGGGTTTGGATCAGAATTACAAACAGATCATATTGCATTGTTATGAGATTTTGTTCAAAACTTTGATATAGGATCAGATTTTGGACTACAGCTTGGAAGAAGAGGACTGACTACGCTACTCAGGCATTATATAACTAGAGAGATCTTAGGCCAGTTGCTTTCTTTCTGCTACTCCTAACCTAGCCTTTCTTCCAGAGTAGTTGTGAAAATAAAATTGAATAGCCTGCAACTGTGTGGACTGCCTTAGGCAGGCTAGCATGTGTAAAGGTTTAAGTAAATAAACAAAAGAAATGCAGTTTCCCCCCCCCCCCCATGGTCCCAGCTGATCACCAGGAAAATCTTGGCATTTTATAGACTCTCTTCTGGGAACAACCCTCTGAACTCTACTAACCACACAAGTGCTTTGGGGTTACTACCTCTTTTGGTTAAACTTCCAGCTGATTTTATCAACTGGATGAAGTTTGAGAAAATCAAAGTGACAGTTAGCGGATAGGTTGCACAAAATTGACTCAAATTCTAAAACACTTCCGTGATACTAGTAGGTGGATGAACGTCAAATTGCGAGCCTCAGAGATCACAACTATATAACTAGGAACAAAGAAAAGCTGGACCATTTTTGATTGACTTTAGGTCATACAAACAAAAATACATCCTGCTTTTGAAAGGATTGGAAGCTCCAGATTTGGAAGAAGCAAGCAGTTGGTGCACATTGTGTTTGGCTTGACAAAATAAAGAAACAGACTGAATTATATCAGCATGGGGAGAAAATCAAGATAGACTATTCATGGTATAACTTGATTGAAACATACATCAAAAAAACCATTCTTAACTGGGTTAACAGGATAAGTCATGTTAAATATGTTGACATACTGACAATCTAAGTGTTAGATTCTTTGTTTCATTTTCTAAAAATAATTCTAATATTGCTATCAAATTAGCAAAGTGAGACTGTATGACTGATGCACATCTTAAGACTCCTATGTGTCAACTGACCTTCTGTCTGTTCTTTTTCATATACAAGAGAAAATCTTATTTTTAAATTCAGGTCCCACAGTTTAGTCCTTTGTGATTTAGTTATCTGTGCTCAACTTTTTGACTTATATAAGCACTCAAGGTATACAACAATAGAACAAATAATAAATCACAATAAAAAATAATTCCAATTACAGGTAATCCTAATTTATTTAGCGACCGTTCACGGTTGTTATGGTGATGAAAAAGTCCTCAGATTTATGACCTTTGCAGATCTGTAAAGCAAACAAAAGATGAGGTGTGGTTAGCACAGTCACAGTTTCATTTAATGACTGCTTCACTTAATGATTGAGTTGCTGGTTCCAATTGTGGTCACTAAATGACAACTACTTGTAAAATCAACCAGGCAATCCCTCAAATAGCCAGGTCCTAAACTGTTTATAATTTTTCATGTAAACAACAGTTAAAGTATGCATGATGGGCAACTGGAAGCCTCTACAGATCTTTCCATGCAGGCATCATGTGAACCTCATACTTTTAATTAGCTAACAGTCTACATACTGCATTTGTAGTTTCTGGACAATTTTCAGAAATGTTCCACATAAAGCATATTACAGTAGTCAAGACTGATTGTAACCAAGGCAGGTATATCTATGTCAAAATCTGACCAGCTCAAAAAGGTCACAACTGGCATCCTAGCCAGTTACACAAACACATTCCTTGTCACAGGTTTCATCTACAAATATATGGGCAAAGAGCACCGTCAAAGTGAAAGTCTGCTTTTTATGGGATAGTAAAAAAACATATAAAACAAGTTTTGTCTCAATGGCTAAGTCCAATTAGTTGCTATCTACAGCACCTTTGTCTTGTCTGGAATTAATTTTGTGTATTCTCTTTCATCCAACATGTTATTGAAATTAGGCATATTCAATGGCACTGATTACCTCTTTGGAGTTAGATTATAAGGAGTGATAGATTATAAGGAGTGAAGCAGCAACATACTGATGAAATTACCTACCCTAGTGATCTCAAGCAACATAAGGGACAAGTAGAACTCTATGGGATTCCATCCGCCAAAGATATAAGGTTAAACAGATGTTCCTCAGCACTGTCTTGTAAATATATCCTGACAGGAAGGATTTGAACCTTCTAAATATAACAGAAAGGACCAGAAACGCTATCAGACAGTGCCTATAATACCCACCTTCCCACCCAATGTATATGGCCACCCATCTATCTAAAGCTCAGGATTGTGAAACTTTCCATTAAAACCAAACAAAAACCAAGCAACTTGAGCTCCAATATAATATCCATAGTCATCAATCACTTGCTCCCATTGCTAACATCCCAGCCCTTGGCCCAAGGAAAGAGCCAGGTTTTTACAGTTTAAAAAAAAAATACCAATAGAGTTGGAATCATCCAGATTTGACCAGGGAGATAGTTACATAAGGCAGGTGCTATGTCAGAAAAAGTCAAACTTTCTATAGCCCAATAGGTGTCACTGTTTTATCAAGGGTAGACAGAACATGCCAAGTCTGCCACATCTAGTGAAATAGATGCCCCACCTTCATTATCACTTTGACTTCTCTAGTTATATTGCAGTCTGAAAGGAATCAGGCCAACCAACAGCCTATCTTGTTTCTCTGCTACACCTAGATTGCAGTCTCTCATCCTAGCTTTTCTTGTCCGTTAGTACACTAATATTTCCCTCCCAAGGTCATTATCATTCCCCCCCATTTTCCTTATCATACTCTTACGACACCAAGCCAGAATTAATAAAACTATACTGAAATAACTCTTCTGTTATTAGAACCCCAGTTCTCTCCTGATGCATTAAGACAAATAAATTATGACCCTAAAACATTTCCTTCAGTATTTCTTTTATGTCCAAGTAAGATGTGGTAGAATCACTGCAGAAGAGCTTCAGATGGGCAGAACTTCTAATGTTCTGATCCTGCAATTAGAGTTTATTGGACAGTTGCTGTTTTCCCATCTTCTCTCCAAGTGAACTTCCAAGATTCTCTCAAAATCGTCCCCCAACTATGCCCAAAGCAGGTTTATCACAAGATGATCTTGAATGTGGCATTTATCTTCAATTGGATTAGTTTCTTAATGGCTCTCTTATAGATCTGTGCTTAAACATTAGAAACCCTGACTATTCGTGAGAAAATATGGCAAGAACAGAACGTATGGCTGATGAACACCGTCGATTTTCATTTGATCTACAGAATGAGAAAAATTGTTTTAAATTTTTTTAAATGCCTGCTGAAGAGATTTTACCTGCTTTCTACTTATAACTTTTATACGGAAAGAAAATGAGATATTTTGTGAATTAGAATAGAATAGAATTATTTGCTTTTCTGCTCTTTTGCATTCTGATAGTAATTTTAGATTAATTTTAAAACTGAAAGTCTACAAAGACAAGACAATTTATCATTACCAAGACATTTCAGAAGCTTTTTGGGCAGTCACAGTGGATTAGGCAAAATACCATCTTTACAGAGACTTGTTCTGTGCACAAGTATGCACTTCAGAGCATGACATTTAGGTCATGTAGCTGGATGTACTTCATATAAGTCACTACCATGGGCGTGTTGGCTCAGCAGCTAGATTGCAGGAGAGACATTAAAGCCAAGAGAGGAAAAAGAGATGCTTTTAATCTGCAAGTTAATTCTTTATTAATTTGCATTCTTAAAAATGGATTGAAGGAGGTATTATCTATGAAACAAAATATCCAATGTAAGCTTGTATATGAGATGATTGTTATAATAGCCATTCATCATTGTTCTAAAATCATATTAAAGTCCAACCACCACCATCCATTCACATACACGCTGTTCCAACAAATCTAGACAAATCATTTTGCTTTCTAAAGAGAAGAGCCTATTAACTGAGCACGGCAGTTAACTGGAGCACCCATGTTGAACAAACATTACCAATTATTTATCTATTGAATTTCCTCTGGGCAAAAAGGATGTGTGAGAGCTAGTTCTTGAACTGATAAGAAGTCTACTGTAGTAACTGTTTCCAAAACAACAAAAGAGAAACTGCCTCTATATAGAAAGAGAATAAGGGGGGGGACTCACGTCTTATTAACTTAGACTTCTCATTTCAAAGTAGGGAACTGAGGTTTGGTTTAATCCCTTTGATAAATCTTATTAATCAGAGTACTAAGATATTTGTTCTTGGAATTAACTACTTCCAGTCAAAGCTGCTACCAGAAACCTGACAGAAGGATAGAAACAGAATAAATCGTCTTTATCGTCTAGTTAAATATCATTCAAGTTTAGAGTCATTGAGAAAGCTGATGGAGCTGCTAACCAATTTTGATTTATTCTCCTAGGATAAGCAAGAGCCATCATCTCTTAAGAAGCTGTCTTAAGTCTGACTCCTGTTTCAAAGGGAAAGGAAAGAATCAAGAGATATAACAATACAGTAAGGCAAAACATTAATCTCTGCATATATTGAAAGTCAAGATTTTGAAGCCAATAATGTAACAGAATCAATATGAGATAATGGTTAAGATATCAGGCTAAAATATTGAATGGAAGACATTGAATTCTAGTCCTGCTTTAGGTGTAAAGCCAGATGGGTGACAGTAACATTTTGTGATACAGCTGCTAAATTGACTTGGCAACAGTTTATTTCACCGGACACAGAGAAGACTTTAAATATGGTTCAGTTTAAATTTCTAAATTATGTCTTAGCTAAATATGGGTTTCCTCTCATGTTTATAAATTGGATCAAAATGTATTCCAGGCATTCTTTTGGAATTATTTTATAACATCCATTATAAATGTGATTGTTATAAATGTAATAATTAGTATTATTACAAATTAACTATTTTTACCCATTAATATGCTCTGAAGAGCGTGTTATGAATGTCCTTTATATTCCTGTCATGTTTAATTTGATTTTGGAACTCTTAGTGTATTTTATCACAGTTGATAAGATTTTGGGGTATTAAGATGAGAGGATTGGAATAGGAATTATTATTGTAAGCTAACAATGTTTTATGTATTATCAATAATTACCTGTGATTTTTGTTATCATAGTTTATGGATATAAAACCACAGTTCGATATCAGGTTGTTTTTAAAGTTGGCAACATATTATAAGGGGCTGTGAGAATAACCTTGAGGAACAGGAAGAAGAGCTACAACCAAGACAATGGCCAGATAAGAGAAATCTGAATCCAAAACTGGAATGTAATTTGAGAAAGTATCTCAGTCATGAGCCTCCCTAATTCTCTTGATTGTAAAAGGCAGGGAGAGGAAAAGTGCATTCAGACCTCCAAGGTTCTGTTACTAGGGGTGCAATGGCCTGATAGTTAAGATGCTGAACTTGTCAATTGAAAAGTTGGCAGTTCGAGACCCAAGTATCATGTGATGTGTGAGCTCCCTTTCCTGCCTGAGCTCTTGCCAACCTGGCAGTTCAAAAGCATGCAAATACAAGTAGATAAGTAGGTACCACTTCAGTGGGAAAGTAGCAATGTTCTGTGCATCTTGGCATGCCATGGAAGCGTCTTTGGAGAATGCTGGTTCCCTTGGCTAGGAAACAGAGATAAGTGCCGCCCCCTAAAGTCAGCCACGACTGGACAGGGGAAACCTTTATAAACTCTTATAATAAAAGTAGTGTTAGCATTCACAAACTTCGGTTTCTTGGTCTGGATTAGCTTAAAGGGCTGATACATATGTGGAAGGAATAAAATGAAGAGTTGATGACATAACTGAGAAATAGAAAGATATTTTTTCTTGACAGTAATGACTAGAAGAGTAGTTGTAGCATATTGATTGGAGTGGGTTGGCTTGGAACAAAGATGAGTGAGAAATACCCCCCCCCAAAAGCAGATGGATGCATTGAGGTTTAAAAGAACAAATGGGGAAAATCATCTGATTGGCAGTGAGCCAGTGGTAGTTCGTGGTTGCCTCAATGCAGAAAGCTTGTGGATATTAGAGGCTGATACTGGCTGCAGAGGAGCTGCTGGGGATTGTGCTGAAACCTATTCTTGTAGTGCATTGTCTTGGCAGGAGATCTTTTACAACAAAAACAGTCTGAGCTCAAATGGAAGAAGACTCAATGGCCTGGACTGTTGCAACTGCAACCCAGAACAATGACAAAGACTTGTAAAACAGCAGTTAGAAAACAAGATACCCCACTTGCATAGTTATTTAAAGACAAATATTTAGTCAGAAACAGAGGAGTATCAAGCCTTGAATATAATAAGCCAGATAAAGGGAGGTTTGAGACAGAAGAAGATAGAACATAGAATAAGAGGGTTGGAGAAACCTTATAGGTCTCCTAGTCTAACTCCCTGCGCATGGCAGGAAACCGTATACCATTCCAGACATATGGCTGTCCAGTCTCTGAAAGCCTTCAATAATGAAGCACCCACAAATTCCGGGGGCAAGTTGTTCCATTGATTAATTGTTCTTGCTGTTGGGAAATTTTTCCTTAATTCTAGTTTAGATCCCTGTTTAATGATCTTTCACCCGTTACTTCTTGTCTTGCCCTCAGGTGCTTTGGAGAATAAATTGAGAACTGTCTTCTTTGTGACAGCACCTCAAGTGCTGGAAGACTGCTAGCATGTCACCCCTAGCCCTTCCCTCTTTTAAGATTAGACATACCTAGTTCCTTTAGCTCAGCGGTTCTCAACCTATGGGTCGCGACCCCATTTGGGGTCGAACAACCGTTTCGCGGGGGTCGCCGGACACCGCGGTCCGCCATTTTGTTCTTTTTTGCTTGTTTGTTTTTGGGGGATTTTTTTTGTTTTTCTGTCGCGTGCCGCGCATGCGCGGTTCGGGCCGTCGTGGGCGCCGTGCATGCGTGGATCGGCCCGATGCGCACGCGCCGCGCATGCGCGGATCGGGCCATCGCGGTCCGCCATTTTGTTTTTTTGTTTGTTTGTTTTTCGTTGCGCGGATCGGCCTGACGCATGCGCGCTGTGCATGCGCAGATCAGCCCGTCGCGGTCCGCCATTTGTTTTATTTTTTGTTTTGTTTTTTTTGTCGCGCGTGCGCCGCACATGCGTGGATTGGCCCGACACGCCGCGCATGGGCGGAGCAAGTGGGGTCTCAACCTGAAAAAGGTTGAGAACCACTGCTTTAGCTATTCATCTTATGGTTTAGCCTCAAGACCTCTTATCATCTTTGCTGTTCTTCTCTTCATACTTTCTGGGTCTCAACCTCTTTTTTTGTTGGTAACCAGAATTGGATGCAGTATTTCTTTAGAGATAAAGTGGCAGAACTGTTGTGAAGAGTTTACAAAATCTGGAGAATAAAACCATCCAAAATTTATTTGGATGCCAGTTGCACAAGTCTGGTTCAGGAGACAGAGGTCTAATCTTATATGAGTTATCCGAGATTGGTTTGAACTTGTCGATCCTGAGGAAGTGGGCAGGATTCTCTGTGTTCTTCTTGCAGCCAGCTTTGAATTGGGGCTTTGCTCTACTTGGCTAGTGAAAAGCTGCCAGGAGTTATAGAAGATTGAGCTTGGGAGTGGTGACTACATCCTTGAAATAGGGGCATTTATTTCATTCATTGGAAGAGGTAGTAGTGTGTCATTTTCTCAAGAAGCTTTTGCTCAGTTGTCTTCCTGTTTTTGAAAAACTCAAGGTAGTTGGATTAGATTAAGGAAACAAGAAATATGCATATTTCAATCTGAACAAACTTGGAAACTATGGGGAAAATATGGGAAATGTCCTATATTTATCTATTAAATTTTCCACCCATCTTATCTAGATGACTCTGGTCTGTTTACAATAAAAACATACAGTAGTATAAAAAACAAAGATAAAAATACAATTAAGAACAAAGTTAAAATGAAGATGTTAGAAAGTTAGAAAGGCTGGGGAAACACACTCAAGCCACCATCCACTCCCAGGGTTGTATAGCCCTTTTAGACCCCCAGAAAACCAGAAATACAGAAGAGTAGGGACCTGGCTCATCTCTGGGAGTAAGATTTCCAAAGGGTGAGAGCAAGGGGAAAGAAGGCTTTCTTCTTCGATCACACCAGTCAAAATGTCTTAACTGATCGGATCCACAACGTACCTTCCTACCTGACGGGTTGGATAAATAAGTCAATGAAATAGGGATGAGATGATTGTTCGGTAACCTGGGGCCATGTCATGAACGGCTTTAAAGATAATAATCAACACTTTGAATTGGACCCAGAAGCAAATTGGCACCCAAAGCACAGGTCTTACATGCAGAAGCCTAGGGGCACTCAAAACTGCTCATGCCACAGCATTCTGCATCAGTTGTAGTTTCCAGATACTCTTGAAGGGTAGCGACATGTAGAGCATATTGCAGTAAGTCCATAAGTCCATGACCAGGGCATGACTAACTGAAAGATTTATAGTGAGTTAATTAAGGAGGAGTTTCTTTAAATGATTTAAAATACTTCCAGCCCAATTGCGCTAATTTGCCATTTATGAAACAAGTTGCCAGTTGGCTCGCTCTCTATCCATTTAGGCTTACACTTTTTCCATTCCTTTCCCAGCCTCACCACAATCTCTCTGGGATTTTGTAGAAGAAGGAGCTGCAGAACCCAGGAGAGGAGTCAAAAGAGGAGTCAGTCTAGAGCAGGGGTGTCAAACTGGCAACGTCACATGATGTGTCACAAGGTATCGCAACATTTTTTTCCATTGCCAGCAATGGGGTGGCTGTGTTTCTGCTATGATGCATCCGGCCCGCGGGCTGACAGTTTGACACCCCTGGTCTAGAGTCCCTAGGCTGTAGACTAAGGCACAAATGGACCCAGTTGAATTCCACTGACCCTTATCTAACGTCAAGATAGTGTTAAGTATTTGTTGAGTAGAATCTTACGTGTAGGCATAATTAAGGAAGGTCACACATGATCCTGTATTTTGCATCTGTCAGCTTTTATGGAAGATTTTTTTAGAAGGTAGTTGACAATCTTGGATGGAATTTATTATCCAAATCCTGATCAGCCAGGATAAGGGACTTGTATATAATGTGAAAACTACAATGATCACTTATTAAATAACCATTAACAGGACCAGGATAGAGGTAGTAAGGATTTCCTAGTCCTACTGGTTCTTTCAATGGCCTTTGATACCATCAACCATAATAGTCTTCTGGACTACTTGTAAGAGTTGTGAATGAGAAACATTGTTATGTAGTGGCTCTCTTCTTGGCTGTTTCAGTTGGTGAAGATGGGAAAGGGGGAGGAGAATTAAACCCTAGGGCCCTCTGCTGTGGAATGTCACAGCTCTGACTTCACCTCTGCTGTTTAACATTTACATGAAGCTACTAGGTGAGGTCATATATTGGCATGGGATGAGGATATGATTTTAAACTGATACCTAGCGGTTATTAAGAATAAATAGGAAAAACAGGCTCAGACGAAGTACAGTAGAGTAACTGTGGATTCAAAAGCCAATTGCATCTGAAGATAGTACATCTGGATGAGGTCATAGTTTTCCAGATGGAGTTTACAATGCTTACAATGTAGGTGTCTGCCTGCATTCCTTGAATAGCAGGTGAAGACCATGATCATGAGGGCCTTTGCACAGTTACTTCTGATGTATCAATCACAGTCATTCATGGTCAGCCATAGTCTTGTCATCTTGTAACTGGATTAGTGCAATGTGTTCTATATGGGGTATCCTTAAGATCATTTGGAAGCTTCAGGTGATGCAGCATTTGGCAGCCAGAATAATAATGGGCATATGACACCGCTGCTTTGTGAGCTGCACTGGCTGCCAGTTTGCTTTAAGGTACAATGCAAAATGCCAGTCGTCCCATTTAAAGCTCTATGTGGTTCAAGGCCTAGATTCTTACCAACCAGCTCTGGGTTAATTCTACCTATCTGGTAAGAACTGGGAGAGATTTGCTAAGGGTCCCTTCTTCAAGAGAAGAGTGCTGTGGAAATGCCATCTACAGAGACTCTGTCATTGGGCCTTCACAATTATGGCTGTGCTTTTGTAAGACAACCAGCCCCGGAAGACCAGGACCATTCCAATACCTGAGTCATTTTACTCTTATTTGATTTCCAAAGAACTTTGAAGACATTTGGAAGCAATGAAGACATTTCATAATTGGAGACCCTTCATTTGTGCATTATGTGAATTAACCTGTTTCATAGGGAAGCATGGTTTACTAAATAAAAGCAGATATTTTCTTAATTAGATTCAATCTAATATACTTCCAACAGGATTGAAGGTTTCTTTGGAGATATATGAAGACTGAAGCTTTTCATATAGCTTGAATTCTTTTAAACACCTTAGAATAATTATCCCAAGGAATATTCCCTGTTTAAAGAGATATTTCAAAAAGTTTATCTCAGAATAATATTGATTTTAATAGATGGTTAAATGCTGTGGGGAAGAATAAGAGTTATTAATATGAATGTCACTCCAGTATTGCTGCAAATTATATGGGTTCCTATATTAATATCAGCCAGACATTTTAACATATTGATAAAATACTGAGAACATTTTTAATAGAATAGGCAGACTCAAGGGTTTTCTTTATCAAAATAACAACTTCCTTATAAGACTATTTTAACTTTACAGATTTTCACTTTTATTATTGGATTTATATTTGAACTTTGCTTCTTTGTGGAATGAAAAATGTTTTTTTTTCAAGACCTTAAAAGCACAGTTATAAATACGGTACAGCTGGATTATAATAGGCTACCATAATTCTTTCTTTTTCAGGGCATACTTAGAAGAATCAGGAGTACATCTGTTTCCTTGTTGTAAATGCATTTTGTTACATAAAGTAGATTTTGGAAGAAATAAAAAATGAGTGAGTCATTTTGCCCTATTCCTGGCAAAGCCAAAATTCACGCCTTGGAATTAGACTTTCTCCAAAATCTTGTGATTCCCCCCATTAAATCTAGGCAATTGTAAAAAGTAGTTGTGCTTATCGCCTTACTTTACGGAATTAACTCAACTTGTAATTGGGTAATTGAATTTAGCTTGCCTATAGTCTTCTTGATGGTTTAAACATGGTATTCTTGCTTCCTAAAATGGGATAGTTGCTAAACAACCTCAGTGTTTCATCTAAAGCTGTTACTGCATTGGGTGAGACTGGAGTAATCTTCCCATTGTTACTTTGCTCTATCTAATATATCCAGCTGCTTTGAGGGTGCTGTTGTTTTTCAAACTTGAGCTTTATAAAGTAGCATCTCATAGTAAATAATTTGCCTGACTCCTTGTGCTGCAGATTGTGGGAGTGTGAAATGTTGTATATCAGCAGGAAAAGAAAAACAAAACCAAGGGTGGCAAAGAGGAATTTGGCCAGCTTGAGCTTCCTATGACTAATAAAGTCTGGAGGAAGCACAGCTTGAATTCAGAGCAAAACTCTTAATTTGAAGGGAGGCACGGAAAATACACTGCAACAAACAGTACATCTATTCCTAACATGATGACTTATTTAAAAATTGCTTGTTTTGGAAGGGATACTTGCAAAGAGCACATCCCTGATAATTAGTTCTTGCAAACACACTTCAGTTGCTGATAAACTGTTAAATTTCCTAAGCAAATAAATAAACACATTTACAATTAATTTGGATCAAATGATAAGAAACCATTAAGGCAATTAGAATCAAAGAGGATCTCAATTTATCCTGTTACTTTCCTTTTGGCTTCTTCTTTTTCTCAAAAACCCCCCACCCATCCCCCATTCTGAATATGGAAAGTCATGCAAATAATGGTGATAAAGATGCCCTATAAGTAGAATTAGGGAGGAAATTGACGAAATTCTCTTGAGCTTTACATCATTATGAAGCTTTTAAATATAATGCCAGTTTCCTTGTTGAAAAACTGAAATTCCCCTCTACTACTTAAGAAAGTGATATGGAAAGAGACAAGTGATAATAAGAAAGAAGACTTTTTTGGATGATTATGGCTGATGGAGAAAGTTGAAAGCTGAAAAAAAAAACATGCTTGGTCAGGATTTGGTTCCCTTGACAGATAATAGCATTGCGCTTTTATTCTTTTACATCATTTTACTAATGTAAAGCCTGTACTCCTTCCCTTTTCTTTCTTTCTTTTCTTCTCCTTGTCCCACCAAGGCAAGAAATGACTTTCTTTTAAGTTAGCAATGAACAGTTTTGCTGAGCAATACTGATACTTAATCAGTGTTTGGTAGTAATGGGTGGTGGTACTTCTTTTGTGAAGGTTACATTAATTTTCTGAGGCTGTAATGATCTTTTTCTTTTCTTGGCCAGCCATTTCTTTAATGGATGTTCACATCTAACCCTTAACAGCTGGAAGAAAAATGGTTTTGCTAATAGCCAATGCAAGATTAGGCTTTGCATTCAAAGTAGATCTGAAAAATTAAGCAGTGGAAGAAAGCATTAGACCCTTAATAGCACCAAGCTTATCCTAAACAGCTGTATATATTTGGATCAGATTAAAGCATGAGTTCGACTATGTTTAGGTAATATTTTTTTTTAAATCAAAATTTAAAACCAGAAATTCATCCTCATTCTCTATCTCTAAAGCAGTGGTTCTCAACCTTTTTCAGGCCATGTGTGGCGTGACCCCGACCCGCGCATGCACGGCACGATGGGCCAATCAGCGCATGCGTGGCGCGACGGGCCGATCAGCGCATGCGTGGCACGACGGGCCGATCAGCGCATGCGCGGCGCGACGGGCCGAACCGCGCATGCGCAGCGCGCGCCCGACGGCCGAGGGGAAACGGGGAAAAGAAAAATGGCGGACTGCAGTGTCCCACGACCCCCGCGAAACGGTCGTTCGACCCCAAATGGGGTCGCGACCCACAGGTTGAGAACTGCTGCTCTAAAGTTATTAATGTTCTGCTTGGAAACACACAACAAATGTTTGACAAAAGGAACCATGTTTGCATGGAAAATAAGACTTTTTTATGTTACCTTGAAGTTTAGCTATTTAGAATATACTAAATGACTGGTGACACATTGGCTCATCCTTTCAGTGATATTTCCTTGTCTCCACAGAGTAACAAAATGATCATAGGTGGATTGCTATTGTTTTGGTTTTGACATTAGACAACTTCATTTTATTAAAGAAGATGCACCGCAGGACAAATATGGATGCTTGTTTTCATTTAACAGAGAACACTTTTGATGACACCATTTGTGGTTGATCTGCCATTCTTTAGAACCCTTTTACTTCTTTTTCCTTGGCTTAAAGCATCATACAACTGATCATGCTGGGATGTCTGTTTCTGCAGATAAATCAGCAGTTCCATGATTTGTCCTGCTGCTTTATGTACAATGAGAGCAAAATACGTATTGGGAAATGTGTCCGCTCAAAAGGGAATTTTCATTTTCTGATCAATTGAATGTAATTTTTGGACTTATGATGTCATTTTTCAACTCTTTATTTTATCTTTGCTACAATGAGATTTTTGGGCAGTTTTTCCATGATCACCCATGTTCCACTGTGAAGCTTTGGAAGATACAAGTTCCTCAAAAAAAAAAAAAGGATGGGCTATTCTATCTTCAATTTCAGTTTATCTGGTGGCAATCCAGAGTTCAAGTGAATCAAGGAATTCTGTAGTGTTCTGAATAGTGTTATTTCTCTCACTGATTGCACTGAAGGAGCAATATTCTTTCATCATTCCAGGAAAGCATCTAATGCAGTGGAATGGATTTTTTCATCGTTTCATTGAGGGAAACCAAGATAGACTTATTTGAAAACAGGCAGGATTGTCAAATGTTAGGTAGATGAAATCTATACATTCTTTAATAGTTCTTGCTGGCAGAACCATATCTATAAATAATTCTATTTCATCATTTTGATTTTTCTGAATGTTGCCTTCTCCAGCATGCAGTAAGAACCCAGAATATCTTTCTTCTTCCTCACTCAAAGTTTCTATTTATTTATTTATGTATTTGTTCAGACTTGTATGCCGCCCTTCTCCTAGGACTCAGGGCGGCTTACAACAACAACACAAATAAAATTTAAAAATTAGTCACATTCATACAGCATGTAAACACAATCAACTCACAATCACTCACAATCATATAAATATGATTTTTTTAATGCATGACTTCTCCACATCAGCATCATTTTATCTTTCTTATAAATGTCAGAAATAATTTCTTTGCTTACTTTGATGAAAATATTATGATTGGAATTTGTTCACAAATATTAATATTAAAAAATTGCTACGTGAAAAATTAAATTATCACTATGACAACACAGAAAATGGAAGATTCAGTTAGGAAAATATCTGAAGTACTTGCACTTAAATTTATCCATTATGGAAAACAATTTGTGTACTAACCTCCTGTTAACATGAAAATTGAGTCAGTTTGGTTTAGCGGTTAAGGCACCAGGCTAGAAACTGGGAGACTGAGTTCTAGTCCCATGTTAGGCATGAAAGCCGCCTGAATGACTTTGAACCAATCACTCTCTTCCAAGTCAACTCATTTCATAGGGTAGTTGTTGTAGGGAAAACAGGAGGTGGAAGGAGTATTAAGTATGTTTGCTGCCTTGACTTATTTACAAAAATAATAATGGTGAAATAAAAATAAAAAAAAACTTTAGTATCATAGTTGCAAGAGTCATGAAATAAAAAGCAATACTTTTCTTTGATGTCCTGAGGGTATGCATTGCCTTCTGTACTATAGGTAAAGAATATTTTGCATTGTGTTCCCTGCTTTCTGTGTTTGAATATGGAACTTTCTGCCTTGTATTGCAATATCCAGGAACAGCTTGACTATTAGAATAGAGTGAAGCGATTCTGCCTTTTGCTAGGGTGACGGGTACATAGACAGGAAGATGTTGGATTGCTATACTACCTGTGCACAAAAAGACACTACTACCCCTCATCCTGCAACCCTCTTCCTAACCATGAAGAAAACCTCCTTCCAATCTGGTCAGCATTTATACATAAAATTGAATTGGGTGCCATTGTGTCCTTTGTGTCAGTCAACAAAATGCTTGGGATAATCCAAGTCACTTTCAAAATAGCTGTTCACCAGGTTCTCCATTTTCTGATCTGCCCTGATTACATCCTTATGAGTTATGTAGAATAAGGGAAAATGGTAGATCAAAGGGCCCAGTGGATTTTGTGACTGACTGAGGATTTGAATCTGAATTCCTTGACTTCTAGTCCAGCAGTCTGTTGATCAAACTGTATGCTGATTTTTCCTGCTGTTCTTCCTCATACTGTTTTACCAGGTTTACTCAATAGAAAATGTATTTGGATTTCCAAGGATATTTTTACAGCATTGCTGGTAGAAATAAGGCATTCTGAGCAGTAAGATGGACTGGATGACCCTCTCAGCTGTCTGGCTTGTATTATTGCATGTATTCCTTGAAAACCAGTTTGTATGTTGTATGCACATATGCCTGAAATACAAGATGGATAGGAGGACTGCTTGTTCCTCCATAAATAATATATTAATTTTTAAAGGGTCAATGTAGTACATACTATAAATATTCCATTTATCTAAATGTAATAAGTCATATTGACTTAAAACATTCAGCCCTTAGGATAATGGTTGTGTTCCTGGGTTTTTGGCCTCAACTTCTGTTCTCTCCCCCCCCATCCCTCTATTTTTCAATGCTTCTTTCTGAGGTAGAAAAAAAATCCTTGAAAAACTTATTTTTGAGCTTGATGAGATAAAGGAGTTTAGAATTCATTTGCTGTTATGCTTCCAAAAACAGTTCCAATGTATAGACTGTCAAAATGAAAATGGATAGCTTGATTGCATGGTTAAATAACTGGGGTATTAGAAGTTTAAAGAGCTCTAATTTAGAAAGCATTGAGCATCTAGCTGGTTTCTGAAAAATCTTTGGAACATGCAAAGGGAGAAACACTTTGTTTTTAAAGCATTTATATAGGCAAGGCAAATTTTACATCTTTACATCCAAATATAATAATTGAGGTTTTTTAATGTTTTACTAGCAGTAGCAAGAGAATGAAAATTCATTTATATTACAAACAACAGCATTAATGGCTCTTTCCTTGATCATGTTTAAGTAACAAACTTAAACCCAAATTGTCAAAGTGACTGTCTTAAGAATACCACATAGTCATAGCTCTATTGTGTTGTGAATGTAACTTTTTTTTAACTTAAGGGGTGATTTTTCAAAAGAAATTGGAAGTTCCTTTTAACAGTTTTCAGAATGAAGAACTATTGCTGTAATAAATGCTAACTTCCTATATGTCAGCTTGTTTTCTGGTATCTGCTGATGATAAATTTGAAAGGAAGGAAGCATTGTTTCAACATCAACCAAACCATTTCATTGTTTGAATTCTTTAGTGTCTTGTTTATTGAAAAAAATGATTGCAGTATGTCAGCCTGATTCTTTATTCAGCCAGAAAAGTAAACCATTTTTTAAGCTATGAAAAACATTATTATGAGCTAGGAGAGTATAATTGAAATCCTCATTAGCAGATTTAGCTAATCTGTCTAGCTAAAAAGTCCTTTTACTGAATGCTTCTTTTTTCAGCCCAGCTTTGGAAAAATGGAAAGGAAAACGCTTGGGATATTCCCATCCATGTATAAGAAATCTAGCCCCTGAAACACAAAAAGTAGCTATGTTGCAGTCTTGCAGATAGAATTTAATAAGAGAATGAAAATTCATTTATATTACAAACAACAGCATTAATGGCTCTTTCCTTGATCATGTTTAAGTAACAAACTTAAACCCAAATTGTCAAAGTGACTGTCTTAAGAATACCACATAGTCATAGCTCTATTGTGTTGTGAATGTAACTTTTTTTTAACTTAAGGGGTGATTTTTCAAAAGAAATTGGAAGTTCCTTTTAACAGTTTTCAGAATGAAGAACTATTACTTCGTGGGCTGCATCCGGCCCCCAGGCCTTGTGTTTGACATGTCTGCTCTAATGCTATGAAGGAAAGAAAAGAAGAGGATGGCTTAACAGCAAGGTACATGGACTCACTTATAGTAGTATTGGGTGCAATATTAGAAGACTTAGATCGTCATGGATAAAATCTATGTGATTGTCAGGAGTCAAAAATTATGATACATAATCTATCAATAGGCAACTTTGAGGGAAGAAATTGAGGGAAGGAAGAGTAGAACAGAAAGGAATATTTACCCATAACTGACACTCAGAATAAAAATTTGCTGCTGTTAGCTCTTTTAAAAAATGTAATTACCTCTCCCTTTATTCAGTACTAAAAATAGGTTATTTTTTAGATAACTCCTCACCCCTGGGGGTTGTTCCAATTTTAGACTACAATAAGGCAAAATGCCAGAGGATTCTCTTCAGAACTTCCATTCACACCATAATCAGAGTTGGTTTTGATGCTTTTTAGAACTATAAAAGTATGAAACCCCCTAGTGGATTTCTCTATAGTCACTTTTTTCCAATATTTTCTATTTTCATATTTGAGTTGTGGAACTTTTTCTAATTTAAAATATAGTCCTGTATTTATAGATGAACATTTGCAATGACACACAGCTCCTGTCTGTCTTGTGCAGGCTGCCTGTTGAATTTCCACCTTTGTCACTTTTAATTTTTCTCTCTGGGTCTTTCTTTTGAGGCTGCTTTTATCACTTTAAGTAGTTGCTTCCTACTCATTCCTCGATTGGTCCCTAAGTCTGTCAGTTTCTTCTATGTGCTAGAGTGGAGAGAAGAACCAGTTTCCTTTCTGACATGAGCAATTAACTGGTTTAACAGTTACCTTTTTATTACAGTAATAATTTGACTGCCCCTAGATTTATGACCATAATGATATCTCTTTCTCTTTATCAGCATATGAAGGAATGTGTGTGTATGAGCAGAATTTGGCGGCTTTGCAACTTACTATATTCACACAAGCTAGAATGATGATTCTGGTTGGAATCTTCAGCCTCTATGTTCATTGGAGACCTTGTACAGTATGTAGCACTTCTATGCTAAATTCCAATGCAATTATACTGATGAAAAGGTCAATCAAGTTTTTTTAAGTTTAGAGGAGAATTAATATTACCAAGTGTGCAGTTGGTGATATATTTTAAAATGTGTCCTAGTATATTTGAGAAAAAAAACTTTGCCAAGGCTCTTTTGAGAGGAAAATATATGAATAAGTAAATATTGAAATATAGAAAAATGTCAATATTGATTTGGGGAATTTATTAGCTTGCCAAGTGTGACAGCATTGGAAGAACAGCAGCTGAGCATGGCAAAGCCAATTTGTATAGAAAACTTACTAATGGTTTTAACCATTTCTTATACAATTGTTCTCATTCATGAATGTTATGTAAATCCTGACACTATTGTCCTCCATTTGTAAACCTTTAATATTTGCTTGCATTGTACCTACAACAAAGCCTATCTAAACAGAGCCTTACATTTGTTAGCATTATACTTTGTACATCTAGAGTAACCTATTAAATGTTTACAGATAAATGGACAGTCCCAAGCTTGGTACAGAAATGTGCCATATATATTGTAAAGAAGCACATGTGTTCTAACTAAAGGATAAAACTATTGCATGCTTTAAACCAATTGTTTCTCATGACTAATGAACATAGATGATCACAATAGACTTGTAAAAGTTATATATAAACGGATAAATACATGCCACGGTAAAATAGTGAAGGAAAAGGATATCATTTGTATGCTTGAAGTAATCAGATAACTATATAATGTACAGATATAACACAATAACAGAGTTGAAAGGGACCTTGGAGCACAAATGATTGTCCAATGTCTCCAGTGATGGAGCACCTATTGATGGAAGCAAACTTTCCCACTGGTTAATTGTTCTATCTGTCAGGAAATTTAGTTCTAGGCTAGATCTCTCCTTGATAAATTTCCATCTATTATTTCTTGTCCTGCCCTTATGTGCTTGGAGAATACATTGAGCCCTTCTTCTCTATGATAACCCCTCAAATATTGCAAGACTGCTATCATATCACAGTTGCCAAAAAAGTCAAGACAGTGCTAGGCTGTATTAACAGAGGGATAGAATCAAGATCACGTGAAGTGTTAATACCACTTTACAATGCCTTGTTAAAGCCACACTTGGAATACTACATCCAATTTTGATTACCATGATGTAAAAAAGATGTTGAGACTCTAGAAAGAGTACAGAGAAGAGCAACAAAGATGATAAGAGGACTGGAGGCTAAAACATATAAGGAACGGTTGTTGGAATTGGGTATGGTCTAGTTTAACAAAGAGAAGGACGAGGGGGGACATGATAGCAGTGTTCCAATATCTCAGGGGTTTCCACCAAGAAGAGGGAGTCAAGCTATCCTTCAAAGCATCTGAAGGCAGGACAAGAAGCAATGGATGGAAACTAATCAAGGAGAGAAGCAACCTAGAACTAAGGAGAAATTTCCTGACAGTTAGAACAATTAATCAGTGGAACAACCTGCCTCCAGAAACTGAATACTCCAACACTGGAAGTTTTTAAGAAGAGACTGGACAGCCATTTGTCTGAAATGGTATGGGGTTTCCTGCCTGAGCAAGGGGTTGGATTAGATGACTTCCAAAGTCCCTTCAAAATTTATTGTTGTTGATGTTGTTTTGTTGTTATTGTTATATCACCCCCTAGTCCTTCTCTTTGTTAGGCTAGCCCAGGGGTAGGCAACCTTGGCTCTTTTATGGCTGTCTCAGGAATTCTGTGAGTTGAAGTCCACGAGTCATAAAAGAGCGAAGGTTGCCTACCCCTGGGCTAGACATATCTATTTTATTTTATTTTATTTTATTGATTTTTTAAAATTGTTTACAAAGAAAAAAGAAATAATAACTCAACTGAAAACAATCATGTAGCTCATTGACAAAACAATCAATATAACTGCTCGGTACCCCCCCCCACATCGCCCTAGCCCTTACCAACCCCCTTCCTCTTACCTTCTATCTACCTACTTTCTCTCTCCTTTCTCTATACTCCACCCACCTCTATCCCACTCTTCTCCCTCTTAACCCTCTTGCCATCTTCCTACTTACCTCTACCTTCACTCCTCCTTCCTGGGCTAGACATATCTAGTTCTTGCAACTATTCTTCATATGTTTTAGCCTCCAGCCCCCTAATCATCTTTGTTGCTCTTCTCTGCAATCTTTCTAGTGTCTCAGCATCTTTTTTGTGTCATGGTGACAAATATCAGACACAGTATTCCAAGTGTGGTCTTACCAAAGCAGTATAAAGTGATACTAACACTTCCTGTGATCTTGATATTATCTCTCGCTTGATGCAGCCTAGGAGTTTATTGGATTTTTTGGCAACTGCAGAAACTGCTGGCTCATATTAAATGGTTGTCCACTAGGATTCCTAGATCTCTCTCACAGTTACTGGTGTTGAGCCAGGTGCAACTGGTTTTTCTTGCCTAAATGTAGAATCTTGCTTTTCTCACCCTTGAATTGCATTTTTTTTAGTAGGACCCAGTGTTCAAGTCTGCCAAGATTCTTCTGGATCTTGACCCTATCTTCTAAAGTGTTGACTATTCCAACATATACTGTAAACACAAGATTTAAGTATATTTGTTAGCAGTGCATTAACATTTTGAATATGATAAATCTATTAAGCTAATTCAGATAAAGTTATGAATCTTTATCTTGGAGAAGATAGTGGTTTTTATCCAAGGCCAAAGCAAGTTATTCCAAAAAGAAAGAAAGAAAGAAAGAAAGAAAGAAAGAGAGAGAGAGAGAGAAAGAAAAAGAAAGAAAGAAAGAAAGAAAGAAAGAAAGAAAGAAAGAAAGAAAGAAAGAAAGAAAGAAAGAAAGAGGAGCTGATCCAAAATTTTGGGTTTGCTTTAGATTTGGAGGATCTGGGAAGTCTGTTTAAATGTGTTTTATTTCCTCTCTTTAAATGACAAATTCCAGTTATAGAAATAGTGGGAATAGAAAGGAGAGTTGGCTGATTTCTCTAGCTTTCAACTAAAATCACCAGGATTCTTCTTTTTAATTTTTAATCTATATTTAGCAGAAGAAATAGAAAGAAGGTCTGTTTGTGATATTTTACCTCCCCTCCCCACAAAGCTTGGGATAGCAAAACTTGAAGAGAGGGCATGGGATTAATTAATTAATTAATCCATTCTATTTCCATCAGTTTTTGAATACTGCAACCATACTTTTCTTCCCTAGGGAACAAATGCACATAATCTGGGCAGACTATGGTCATATCCAGCCAAAAGCATTGGAGAATTGAAAGTTGTACTAAGGAGCTAAAACCATGCCAAGGACCTAAACAACAGCTTTGTAATATTTTTCTTCAGAGAAAATGAAGAAATGAAATGCAGCGTGATGCAGTTATCATAGGGATGTCCTAATGGAAAGTTTGGATGAACACCCATGAAAATACTGTGAGGTTCCATAACTCATCATAAAGGATGTGTTTTAATTAAGCTATCTGGGATTGAAAGGAGCTGAAACTCAAGACATTGTAGGTTATGAATGAGATTACCTGCTTTATGCCTTCAGGATTGTGTTGGAACAGCGGTTCTCAACCTATGGGTCGCGACCCCATTTGGGGTCGAACGACCGTTTCGCAGGGGTTGCCGGACACCGCGGTCCGCCATTTTTTTTGTTATTTTTTTGGGTTTTTTTGTTTTTTTTGTCGTGCGCGCGCCGTGCATGTGCGGTTCGGGCCGTCGCGTGCGCGTCGTGCATGCGCGGTTCGGGCTGTCACGGTCCGCCAGTTTGTTTCTTTTTTCCGGTGTGCGCGCGCCGCACATCCGCGGTTCAGGCCGTCGTGCGTGCGCCGCGCATGCGCGGATCGGCCCATCACGGTCCGCCATTTTGTTTTTGATTTTTTTTCATCGCGCACGCGCTGCGCATGCGCAGATCAGCCCGTTGCGGTCCGCCATTTTGTTTGTTTTTGGGTTTTTTTGTCACGCGTGTGCCACACATGCGCTTTTCGGGCCGCCGTGCGCGCACCGCGCATGCGTGGATCGGCCCGTTGCAGTCCACCATTTTGTTTTTGGTGGTTTTTTTCCGGTGCGCGCGCGCCGCACATGCGCGGATCGGGCCATTGCGGTCCACCATTTTATTTTTTTTTTTTTTCTGTTGCGCGCGCACTGCGCATGTGCAGATTGGCCCGTCGCGGTCTGCCATTTTGTTTTTGGTTTTTTTTCCGGTACGCGCGCGCCGCACATACGCGGATCGGGCCGTCGTGGTCCACCATTTTGTTTTTGGTTTTTTTTTCCGGCGCGCACGTGCTGCGCATGTGCGGATTGGCCTGGCGCGCGCACGCACGCGCACCCACCAGGGTTGCGCCGCGCATGGGCGGAGCAAGTGGGGTCTCAACCTGAAAAAGTTGAGAACCACTGTGTTGGAAGATAAATCTGTATTAAAATAAGTAAGGTTTATCAGGATTATGGTTTGGTAATCAGGATTTACAGTTAAGGGTGAAATGCATTTTGAGTTCAATGAGTGTCACAGAAAAATTAATAAATTGAAAGTGTATACTATTCTCTTTATCAAAATACTTAATGGCTGATGTTGCCTTCATATATCAATTATTCTTTTTGGAACAAAGACCTATGTTATTTCATCTGCTTTTGTAAACATTTTATAAGCATAAATTGTCATTTTAATGTTTTGCATTTTTTTCCTCTCACATAATGTTAAGTAGCGTTGTCATATTAGATAGAAGTTTTCTCTGTAATTTGTACAGTTACTGTACAAATGTCCATGATCATTTTTTTGTTGGTGATTAATCTAGAAAGTACCTATTGAACATTTTAATTATAATATGAATCTTAGAAGATTCTTACAGAATGTAAGTGATTATGGGCACTAATGAATGAATGAAAGTTTATCAGTTAAAGGAGGGATGTTGTGTCATAGAAGTAATATCTAAAGAAAATCTAATATTATTGGAGAAGATACAAGCATACAAAGATTTGTCCAGATTTAGTTAATTTCATAAAGAGAACAAGCTGTCCGATGGTCTAATTGCATATTTGAAATTTTTTGCAACTGTACAATACATTCCAAATATTTTTCACAAAATAATGCATGGCAGAGAACTTTATATTGCAGAAAAATATTATAGAACAGTGGTGGCGAACCTATGGCACAGGTGCCAGAGGCGGCACTCAGAGTCCTCTCTGTGGGCACACATGCTGTTGCCCCAGCCTTGCCTCCCCCATGACCCCCACCTCTCCAGCAGCCCCCCTGAAGGAGAGTCGCCCTCAAGCGTCACCACACGGAGCAGCGCAGCCAAGGACATGGCAGCCAGGCAGTGTAGACAAGGCTCTGCCCTCACACCCCATCATGCAGTTGATGCTGCAGGGCACAGGCAGAAGGTGTGGGCGCCATAGTGCTGCTGGGCTGCCTGGGTGATCTGCAGTGGGCCCTGGAGGCGGTGAGTGGTCCTGTGGGCAGGTGGGGTGGGGGATGGAGGGGCAGAGTGAGGCGGGGCAGGGGGTGGGAGCGGGGCCAGGTTTTGGGCACTCAGTCTCTAAAAGGTTCACCATCACTGTTATGAAACCTGGCTATTCAAAAGCAGGCCTTTATAAAATTCACATAACACACTTTCTGTAAATATCAAGTATAAAGAAAAGGAACTAGATTCACAATACGGTATTGAATAGGCTGGTAGAAACTATTCACAGTTAGCTTCTAGTTATTTGA
Source organism: Bothrops alternatus (assembly GCA_034064705.1). NCBI lineage: Eukaryota > Metazoa > Chordata > Lepidosauria > Squamata > Viperidae > Bothrops > Bothrops alternatus. The sequence continues at coordinate 11,270,549 of JARGCV010000018.1, read as the reverse complement.
AATCAAGAGGGAAAAGAGTTTTTAAGGTTTTACTTTTTGATAAAAGACCACAGGTAGAGAAATCTTTGTTTGTTCCTAATGATTCTCTGTATGAATCTCATATTTTAGCTTTCTAAAGCAAAGATACCTCCATACTGAGCTTCAGCTGAAATTTGTCTGTTCAATGGAGCAATATTCATTGTCTGGTTCAACAATTGTACAAGTCAGTCCTATTCACATTTATTTAGAGTCAAGCCTCATTTTCCTAGGCATAAGTTTGCAGTGATATATTCTTATTAAATAAAATGCATTTCTTTTCTCTGACATTGTAACATTGTCAATTCTCAAAGGAAGATGCTGTTGAAGTGAGGGGATTTTATTTTGCATCATGAAATGAACAGTTATTCAAACCTTTTGGCCAAGCCAATTAGATGTTAGAGAGCCATTATGTTGGCAAACTGCCAGCCAGACGAGGAGGGATCAAATGGGGAATTAGCCTTGAGTCATTGTGCAGCCACAGGAAATCTAGGTGTAAAAGCCCTTCCCCCAAGTTCCATGAGGCCTTATCTGTTCCCAAGAGAAGGCAAGCATTCTGGGAAGATTATTGTATTATAGATAGCATACAATAAAGTAATCAACTTCAACCTTTCCTGCATGGATCTAGTTACTTGCATATGATACATTAATATCTATATTTGATTTGATTTTTATTTGTTTCTGAAAAAGGTTATGGCTTTCATGAAGATTGTGGATATGGTATGGAAAACATGCTTTGTGACTGTTATGTCTGGCCTCTCATAACTCATTAATATCCACGTAAATATGTCTTTAAGAGGTTTATTTAATACATTTCAAAAGAATTCGTTTCAAAGCAAGCTGCTGGCATTATGTTGGCCTGAACGGCCAAATAAAATCTATTTACATTTAGATAAACATGCTCTTCTCCTCCTACATCCCAATTAACTTACTTTTCTTCTTTATCACATTGTCCAAGAGCTCATTATCCTTCGGTAGGTTTTCAAAACACCAGAATACTGAGTTCCAAAGCACTGCCAAAGTTTTCAGCCCACTCTTTGATCAACGTTGCTCGTGACAAAGGCGTAGTCATTCTTTCCCCTTCTAATATAGTGTCCGATACGTCACTTCCCCAATTACTTCCTTTTTCCAGTTAACTGACACCTTCGCTTATCAAACCTTCGGAACCTCGGATTAATCCATTTATCTTCTTGTTCTAAATCTGACTCATCATTTTGAGAATCTGATTCAGAATGCATACAAAGCTCTTCATTATCTCTCTCAGCTGCCGGGAGGGGAAACCACCCAGAGGGGCCTGGCTGCTGATCCTCGGCTGCCGGGAGGGGAAACCACCCAGAGGGGCCTGGCTGCTGATCCTCGGCTGCCGGGAGGGAAACACATTCAGAGGAACCTGGCTGCTGATCCTCATCCTCTGATACTTCCCAAGCTGGTCCAGGGACACTCACAACAGTGACCTGAAGCCAATACAGAATTTAGTCCACTTTCCTTCATTCATCAGTGCTCAGAACCACAGAAATATTACTTGTTAACTATTTAAGAAAATTACTGTGCACATTTCCACGGATCTCCAAAGTTACTCGAAAGAATCTGTGTTTGCACTCTGTAAAATTTCTCAGCTTCTTCACCCTTTCAGTAGCTTTTCTCCCTCCTCATGTACCAACTCATTAGGGAGTGTCCTGACACTTCTGAAAAGCAACCAACATTTGGTGGTTCAGAGTTCCAAAGGAATCCTTGGGTTGGGACTCTTTTCTCAATGGATTCCACTGGTTTTTGTAATCTCTGCTTGCCCTATCTTTCCTCTAAAACAGATTCTGGAAAAACCTATTTAAGAGCATTTCCTTTTTATTTTTTATTTTTACAGAATAATGTTTAACTTTCCTGAATAGAGGGTGAAAGATAAAAATATAATCTTAATGATAATGTACATCCATAATAGCTCAGAATAAAAGGATCATTACCATAGATTTACTAAGTTAATCAGGTTTTGATGAGCATGAAATGGTCTTCCTTAAAACATTAAGATATGTTTCTTTGTCTTTCTGACTCAACTGACATTGAATGGAATTGTTTCACAGTTATTTCCATGTTTTGTAGTCTGGCTTGTGGACAGCGTAGCATTTGGACAAGAGGAAATATAGTCAGTGTCTTTATGGGATTCCATTGCAAATGGATGCAAAAAATAAATAAATACCAGAATTAGAAATATAATGAGAACAGGGTCATTTTTTTGGTAATTTTTTCTGAATCATCCAAGATAGATTGAGTAGCTGAACGTTCTAGTTTCCATCAGTTCCTGGAATGTTGTAGAGTTCAGATGTTTGTGCTAAGTGAGAGATTTAAGGAATTTTAACCATTGTAGTCCTTTGTGCTTTATAATTTGTTGCTAAACTGAATGTCTGAATACTAAGATACAAAAAAAGAGACAATATGATATTACCATTTAATTTCATATACTGCATGAGTGGATTTCATCAGTAGAGAATAGCAACCGTTATCTTAATCTCTTGTAACTTCTCAGCTGTTGCTGTAATATTGCACTTGGTAAAGATAAAAATAGTTAGAAAAACATTAAATTTATGAAAATGTTTGTTTAATTAAATCTCCTTTAAATCTTGGTTCCTGGTGACATAACTATGTAGCTTTTTTAACAAAAATAAAAATGGTATTGCTTTTTTCTAGGACTTTTAGTTTCTGTCTTTGATTTTTAAAATTTTCCCATTCTAGTCTACAATGCTGATATTTTCTGGGAATCTGCCATCAAATACCAATCAGGTCCTTTAACCTAGGTCAGGGGTGTCAAACTGCTGGCCCATGGGCCAGTTGCATCATGCAGAGGCTGTGCCCACCCCACCTCCGGCAATGCAAAAAAAAATCGCGATACATCACGACATGTCACGTGATGTGGCGAGTTTGACACCCCTGTCCAAGGTGATTAAGCTATGCTGTAAGGTTCCAACCATTGAAGCATTTATTTTGGTAGAGAAACTCTAGCTAGCAATTAAAAGGACCTTAGATTAATTCTGGATATGTAAGTGGTAACACAGTTTTAATCACTAAATGGTCTTTAATAACAATTAATCATTGCTAGCATTTTTAAAAATGACACAGCATTCAATCAAATAACTTTTTCCTTATGTGTCTGGTTGTTGTTTTTTTAAATGTATTTTTCTCCTGTTGGCTGATTACCTCTTCACATTATTAGTAGGGCTTTTCCAGAAGTACTAGCTTATCTGGCTGTGTTCCTTCCTTGAATTAACCATTTGGCATTCCTTCAATAAGTATGTCCAGAAGTGACCTGATATTTTTAAAAAACCCTTTGTTCCAATTTCTAATTAAGTGATTCTTGTCCCAACAAACGCGGTTCTTTCAATTTTGACTGAATTCTTGCCTTACTGATAAATGCCTGAAGCTTCACTCAGAAGAACTTATAGATCCCTCATTAACACATTGTCTTCCATTTTAAACTCTAGCATTAAGGTCCCTTACCCTTTTACCTTCTGTTTAATTTATATTCTTTTTATTGCTCAGAGATATACTTCTTATACCTATGTATAGGGCTTTTTTTCTCATAGAACGTTCAGAACGGAGTTCCAGCACCTTTTTTGGATGGAACCTTGTAGAGTAGGCAAGGTGGGTTGTTTGACGGTATCTTTTTTTTTTTTTTTTTTAGAAAAAAAGCACTGCCTATGTATGTTGCTTGAGTGAAACTATTTCCAAGGTTACTCTTTTTGGCCCAATCTAGTTTGTGTTGCATGTCCTTTGACAAGTTTCTGAAATTAGAACATATTCAAAATCAGTGACTTGGGAACAGATAGTTCTTGTTATTCTATAGCTTAGAAAGGAGAGCTACTATTTAAGCCACAAGTGCATTACGTTACATTCAGATCTACCTACATTCCCCCAGGAGACATTTATACCAGTTTTGTGTCTTAGAGCAGTGGTTCTTAACCTGGGCGATATTGTCCCCCAGGGGGCGATTTCATTTTTCAGGGGAGGGATGGAACAAAAAGGGGCGATGTGGGGGTGAAGGAACAAAAAGGGGGCAATATGGGGACGATGGAGCGAGAGGTTTTGGGGACACTTTTGAGACTTTTTCATACAGTGAATCGCTGAATATCTGTCGTACAAAAACATCAGATCGCTCGCTATTAGTGGATTGAATTGTGTTTTCAAATGTTCCTCCAGCTAGCTTCAGTACAGAAGGCCGTACATATGTGAATACGCATCGCTTATCTTCTTGCGCGTTGCGCAGCAGCCTCTACCTATACAGTGGTGTGCCATTGGCCAGAATATGGGAGATATGGGGAAAAGACTGAAAATAAATTATTTGCATCAATATGTCCTGATGACAATTTTAAAGAAAACAATAAAAGTGTTTGCATAAATCGAAGAATTATTTCCTATGTTGTGATTGAGAGGTTATGTTGGGGGAGGGGGGCGATGACAACTTTCTCATTGGCTTAAGGGGGTGATTTGTTCAAAAAGGTTAAGAACCACTGGACTAGATGAAGGCATGCCTACCTGTTCTTGGTGTTTTCCCCGAAGTGCAGTTGGCAAAAATGTTTCCAGGGAAGTTTCAGCTATATATCTGAGATTATTAATGTTTAAAAGGTTTAAACCTCTGTTTTAAGTTTGGTCCTGAAGTGGAATAGTAACTAATGTAAATGCTTGGATACAATCCTATAGTGCCAGATAAAATTTTTGCTGATCTTATTTTGGATTAGGTTAAGTTTTGAGTATTTCCAGGGACTGGATAATTATAGCAAGACAACTATCCAGATCAGGTCACATTAGATATATTGGTCTAATCTCAAAAAATGTATGATGTTGATTCATAATTCAATATTTGTTTCTAATAATTTCTTTTAAAAAACTATTGTCAGATAAATTTGGGAACTGAAGAGCAGAGCAGTAAATGCTTATAAAGGTTTGCACAGTCAGCAAATTATACCTTGGTGGGGCTGTCAGGGCCAGCCTTTGAATGAGGTTAGAAGCTCTATTCTGCACTTTTAATTATTAGTTTCTAATGTAAGTCCATTTTCGTCTCTAATCTTATAAAAAATTAAATGATCCTGATGTCTGCAGCATTTTATTTCATTATGTTTCCTACGAACGTCATAGAAAATAATTTGCATAATGCCCCAAAATACGTTTTTACTTATGACATAATTGACTTTTTGAAATAATTCCAATGGTAGCTCATTAGTGAACTTGGAGAGAGAGCTGTCATACATGCACAGGTGCCAGGTCCATTTTTATTTTTGCATCACCAAGGCACATCTCTGTCATCCCAGTCTAGTTCAGTAATGGCGAACCTTTTAGAGACTGAGTGCCCAAACTGCAACCCAAAACCCACTTATGCATTGTCAGGTGCTGGGTGGGTGTGGCCTATTGGGTGGGCATGGCTGCGGTGGTAACAGCAGACTGGGTGGGACTAAAAAGTTCAATCAATCAATTCCAACTTTGCAAGATCTTTTTTTCCCGCGAGAAGTTGAAATTGATTGATTGAACCTTTTTTTTTGTACACGGCGGTGGAGGCCTAAAGCGAAAACGTTTTATAAAACCCAGCTGAAGGCCTAGGACTGGGGCAACAGCGCGCGTGCCCACAGAGAGGGCTCTGAGTGCTGCCTCTGGCACCCGTGCCATAAGTTTGCCACCACTGGACTAGTTGAAAGATACTCATCTCAGAATCCTTTTTTTTGTTTGTGTGTGTGTGTGTGTGTGTGTGTGTGTGTGTGTGTGTGTGAGAGAGAGAGAGAGAGAGAGAGAGAGAGAGAGAGAGAGAGAGAGAGAGAGAGAGAGAGAGAGAATGAAATAATTGGCTCTTGGTAAGAATGTTATAGCTGTACCTTCTTCCTTTTCTGAAAGGAGACAAAATGAAACCGAGTGAGACATAATATTAAGGGATACCTCTCTTGTTATAAATTGCACATGCAGAAGCATTTCTTCTAAAGTTTGACAGAAATAGTCCTTCCCTTTTCTTAAAAAAAAAAGCTGGTGGATGGTTAGGTTTACAAACACATCTAGTGCTGTATTGCAATCATGTTGGCACTTCATCTTCAAGGTCAGAAGGTTAGCTGAAAATGTTATGGGCACTGGAAGCAAGAGTACAAAGGCAACAAAGAAAGGCCACTAGCTTGATCATAAGAAGTGGACCTGGAAAGAACTATGTCTCACTCAGAATATTGTTGTGATTTGTGGCTCTTGTGGAATTATGATTATGAAAGAGCCATTTACCCACTTTCTTGACCTTAGGAAACTGAACAGAGATGGAATCTTCAGTTTAGTCTAAATCTGGTATTTATAGAAATACCAATACAATAATAAAATAAATAAATATGGTCTGTGTCACTGTGGATATATTCACAAATTATTCCAGCCTATCACATTTTGTGGATTAGAAAAGATACACAAACACACACTTACTGCTTTGTTCCATTTTCTCCAAGATATGATTTTGTATGAATCATGTATTCAACTAACCTTAATTGCCTGTAATTCTTCACAAATATTCTTTTGGTGTTGTATTTGCACAATATATATATTGTATTTGCACTATATATATATATATATATATATATATATATATATATATATATATATATATATATATATATATATATATATATATATATATATATATATATATATATATATATATATATATATATATATATATATATATATATATATATATATATATAATGTTTCCCCGATAGTAAGACGTATCGGGGGTTTCAGGGGGTCGGCTAATATAAGCCGTACCCTGAAAGTAAGACATATTACTCCTGCCCACTTCGGCCTCCTGCTTAAAATACTTAAATACTTAAAATACTTAAAATACTTAAAATACTTAAAATACTTAAAATACTTAAAATACTTAAAATACTTAAAATAAAACTGACAATTGTTTTCCAATCAATATAAGCCGTACCCCGAAAGTAAGACATGAGTGTTTCTTTTTAAATTGCACCCTGTAAACCCAAATATGGGAGAAAGAAATCTTTCTTTCTTTTACCTGTTTCAGCTCAACCCAGAGCCATCCGCAGGAACCAGTATATATATATGTTTTTAATTTAAATTGCTAACAATTAAATTGCTTAAATCTCTAAGCAAATATATATTTGTTTTCTGAGGTTTTCGCGGGTGTTTGTATGTAGGTCTTTGGTTCTTCGGGTTTTCTCCCACGTAGAATTTGAAGTGTCTTGGCGACGTTTCGACGAAGTCTCATTCGTCATCTTCAGGCTGGTGCTTTCGGCTTCTGCTTCTAGGAGCAATGTGAGATTTTAGCTGTTTCTTCCTTTTAACTGCCAGTGGGGGTTTGAACTGATTGGCTGGGAGCTCAGCTGTGTTCTGATTGGGTGGAGGTGTGTTCTGATTGGTTAGGGGCTTGGCTGTGCTCTGATTGGATGGGGGGGTTGGCTGTGCTCTGATTGGCTGGGGGAGTGTTCTGTTTGGGTGGGGGCTTTGTTGTGCTCAGGTTAGTCAGTGTTACAAGGGGATTAGAGATGGTGGACTGTATAGCTGTTTGGCTTTGCGTTCGTGGTAGTGCCTCATCTTCATGGTGGGTGTCAGTTTGCTTCGTGTATGGATTGGAGGGGTTTAAGGTGCTAATGATGCAGCTGTGGTCTGGCTTCTGGTTTGTGGTCGTGCTTCCTCATCAGTGTGGGTTTGGGTTTGCTTTTTGCCTGGATGTGTGGTGGTGACATCCTGTGTGGTTTTTGTGAGTGTAGATCTGGTGTCATTCCCCGTGCTATGGACTCGTCTGTCAATAAGGGCGGGTTTCCAAATAGCTGGTAGGCGGGAGGTATCATCTCGTTTGTTCATGCTGTGTGGGCATTTTTCTACCTCGATGGCTTCTCTGATTATTCTGTTATTAAAGTGCTCAGTTTTGGCGATAGTTCTGGTCTTTTTGAAATCAATTTCATGTCCTGTGGCTTTGAGGTGTTGGACCAGGGAAGAAGTTGGTTCCTCTTTTTTGACTGAGTTTTTGTGTTCTTCAATGCGTGCACTTATTCTTCTGTTGGTTTGTCCAATGTATGTGGTGGAGCAGGCAGTACATGGGATTTCATATCCTTGATTTTCTAATTCAATTTTGTCTTTAGGGTTTCTTAGGATGGTGGATATTTTTCTGTTTGTGCAGAATGCTGTTTTGATATTATGTTTGTGAAGGATCTTGCTGATCCTGTCTGTGGTGCCTTTTATGTATGGGAGGAGGGCTTTGCCGTTTTCTTGTTCTCTGTCTTGGATTTTAGTGGGAGTTTCTTTTTGGATTAAGTTGGAAATCTTATTTCTTTGGAATCCGTTGGATGTAAGTACATTAGTGAGAGTGTGTAGTTCGGTTTTTAGGTGTTGTTCGTCAGCTAGGCATTTGGTTCTTGAGATGAGTGTCTTGGCTACGGAGTTGATCTGTGCTGGGTGGTGGTGTGAGAGTGCGTGCAGATAGCGGTTTGTTTGTGTTTTCTTCTGGTAGATGGTGTGTCCTAGGGACCCATTGGATTTCTTGTAGACTAAGACATCCAGGAAGGGAAGTTGGTTATTAGCTTCTGTTTCCATGGTGAACTGTATTTTGGGGTGTAGGCTGTTGAGGTGTGTGAGGAAGTTGTCCAGTTTTTCTTTCCCATGTGGCCAGATTACGAAGGTGTCATCTACGTATCTGAGCCAGAGTTTGGGTTTGTGATCAGATTTTTTTTCTAGGGCTTGGGTTTCAAAGTGTATATATAATTGATTTCTGTTGTTGAGGTGAGAAAGACAAAGATTGGTAGATTCTTACACTGTACCAGTATGTTAGCTATGTTTGATGAAGGAGTACATAGTGTTTGACTTTCAAGGAAAAGTGGTGGATTCATATAAATTTAAATGACTGAAAACTACTTAAAATACTCTGTAGAGAAAAAATATTGTAGTCATAAAAGTAATGCATGTCCATAAAAAGCTGTTTGATTGTCCAATGGGCAAGGTATCGACCAGCTCTGAGTATGAAAATCAGTTCCTAATCATATGCCGTGACAGACACTTAGCATGTGGAAATTTGACAGTATTAAAATACAAGTGTTGCAGTGCACAGTGTGGCAGAATCTAGCCTTCTATTATTAAAAGAAAAAGTAATTTGTGGTTGGCAACTAATGAATGAGATATTACACATTAATTTTTCCTCTCAAGATTGTCAAAGGTTTGTGACATTGTGAAAGAACCAGAAGCCTCCAACTAGCTTGTATTAGCTCACCCATCTCTTTGTTCAAAGACACTTTGGTTTCTGCTTTCCTTAGTTATTACAGGTAGTGGAAAGAATGAAGAGAAAATGTGAGAGAAATATGAGATACTAAAGGGCTGTGGTGTTTTAATTTAGGACAGATACAAAACTGATATTGACATGGACTAAGTCACATTGAATACATGTTTCTTCCTCTTCCCATAGAATAACAGATATACACATTATAAAGATTTATGTTCAGATTTAAGGCAGCTAGTGGCCTCAGGCAAGCTGCTAATTCCCCATCCCTATAGGATTACTGCAATCGTGTATATGCAATTCTTTGAACATTTGAAATTTGCTGTAAAAATATACTAAGTAGCAATAGTAGAAGAGAATGTATCATGGAGCTGAGCTGCGATCTTTTATAATATATAGTTTGCTTTTGCGATGCAAATTAATAATTTACATTTAAGGCATTGAATAGAATTCTGTAGTTTTCCATTGAAATTCCTAAGCCATTTACTTAAGACTAAAGCGGTTAATGTCTATTAACTCGGGATTTCCTTTGTCCTCAGTGCTGTAAAAGTGATTGTGATTGACAGAAAGTATTTATGCCCATTGGCTGCCTTTTTCATGACAGTAGGAACATGTAGACACACATAACTGCAAACATGCTCTGCATTTCTCACATTAAAACTTCTTTTGCTCATGACAGATGCTTCGCAAATCTGAGCAAGCTGAAAGCTGGCACGGCAGTAGCACTGTTACAAGTCCATGACATAGTAGGCATTTGGTTTCCCAAGTGCCAGAGAGAAACAGAACAGTGTTGGCTAGCAACAAACAATATGTATGAAAGATTTGAATCCACACATTTCAGTCTGGAGGGCATACCATAAAAATGAAAAGGGAAAGTTATTCTCTCTTCTTGCTTAGAAAAATAAAGAGAATTTATGTCAACTGTTGCCTTTGATTTTTCTCTTTCCTGCTTGGCATGGAGAGAAAAATAAAAATACTTAATATTCCAACATATCAGTCTCAGGTTTTTCAAAGAACTTCCCATATAGAAGTCTCGTTATCTTTACAATAATAGCAAAGGAGACTTGTACTAGACCAGCGGTTCTCAACCTATTTCAGGTTGTGACCCTGACCTGCGCTGCGCATGCGTCCGCATCGCGCATGCACAATGCGGCACGACGGTCCGCATCGCATATGTGCAACGCGCGTGCGCGACGGCCTGCATCGCGCATGCGCGGTGCTACCCCACGCATGCGTGGTGCTGCCCCCTGCGCCGGCCGAGGGGAAAGGGGGGAAAAAATGGCGGACTGCGGCGTGAAATGGTCGCGACCCATAGGTTGAGAATCGCTGTACTAGACCATATTGCAGATGGATAACTGAGAGATTGTAATGTAACTGTCAAACAGTCTGATTTAGGGATAAAGTATATTTACATGTATTTTCCATTCTAAGTAAAAGGAAACTGCTACCGGTATGATTTCTTTAGCAGTCCTGGCCAGAAAAAACTCCAACAGGAACAGACTTATGAGCTGCATGTAGTTGAAGCAGTGTGTAGTCAGTGGTCACAAGTTGCCCACTCCTGTTGCAAAATCTCCTTGCAAAATGGATAATTAGCAGCTGGGCCAACTTCTTGATTTCTGGCTGCTAGTCATTTTGCAGTACCAAAAATTTTAGAGAGACGTATGTTGAGATTATGTGAATGTGTAGCACTACGGATCTTTGCTTTATCTTTGCAAAAGATCTTTATCTTTGTAAAATAAAAAAAATGTTCAGATAATTGTCCAGCTGTCTCTTTCAGACTTATATTTTAACTCAGAACATTGCACCATCATGCCATATACGTCAGGGTAATTTTTAATATTGAGTTCAAATGTATTATATTTGTGACTATCATAAGTTTCCAGGAGTAATGCATTAAACATTTCAAGAAAATTATGTTATCAAAATAGTATATAGTTTAAGTCAGGGGCATTCGGAAAGTTGGCCGTGTACTTTGCCTCACCCTCATCATTAAACCATGGAAGGAAATGCCCTCTTTCAACCTTGACAGTTGATTTACCTTGGGTGGCTGTAGGGTTATTTATGGCATAAGCAGTAGTGTACTAATTGCTAGTGGTACCGTAGTTGTATTGTGTCTCTAAACAAGGTAGTAGCAAAAGTATGACTTTGGAATGTAGCTTCTGTTCAGTAGTTGCATCGAGGCTAATTATTTTGTTGCATTTATTCTATTTATATTGCTAATTGTTCTGGTTTGGATCTTGACATGCTTTCCATTTCCATTTATATGTGTTTTTTTCTTCCAACACAGCTGAGCTCACATTTTATTTTTTAATTGGGGAGGAGCTGAGCCCACCACTACAAGAAGAGATAATATTCTTATTAATCTCTATTATGTGACCCTAGTTATATAGCATCATAGTAAAGATAATTGAGGTTTTTCAAAGTTATGGATGATTACACACAGAAGACGCAGGGGAGCTCAGTGGCCAGATTCAGGAATTATGAAGCAATGCAGTGTAGCTTTTATTATAAATTTATAATATAAATACAATTTCTTTATAAAATAGGGAATAAACATTGTGTTAATTATAGTAAATTTAGAAGAAAAAAATTAGAGGAGAAAATGGCTTTGAGATAATTTAAATTGTTCAAGGAGAAAATGCATTGTCGCTAATCCCATAGCCCCAATTCAACAGAAAAGAAATAAATAAAATCAGCTGAAGCTCCAAAGAGGAAATGCTCATTTTAATGGCTTATGAACATGAAAGAGCTTTAATAGCAATTTGCCCAACCACACTAATCAGTCTGGGGCTGTACTTGCATCTTGTCAATTACGGTACACAAAAAAAATAACAGGCTAATCAAGTCTTACTCATACTTTGCCAAAAAGAAGGCGGAGCAATGAAAGAGGGGAGGGCTAATAAAAATTAGATTATGGATTCTGTCCAAACCAGTTACAGGAAGCCCAGTTTTTAGGATGAAGATTAGAAATGAATACTAGTTAACAAGTCATACCGTATAGATGAGCTATTTAAACAACTCTTCAAGTGTATAGTCCTTCAGATAAAGATTTAGAGATGTCTTGAGTCAGTGAAGACTCATGGTTGCTCATAAATTGTACAGTATTTTTAAAATTGGATAAAACCTTATTTTCCCTTGCCTAGTGAAAATTGAGAAACCCTCCAAATTTTGAGACCATGTTGGAGGCAAACTGGGGGGAATCACCGCTCCTTCCTAATCTGGAGATAGAAGCAATTCTACTAAGGATTTGACCCATTTCTTTTTCATTTTTTTTAACTGAGCTAAGATTAGCCAATATTAATCAAGTAATTAACTTTACCCATTTCAATGAATTCTAAACACTATGACAGCAATGAAGTGGTAGGAAAAATAGAACAGAAAATGTTTTCTTCTTAATACCTTAATGAAGAGATATCAAATGATTGGGTTTTAGCACATTTTACTGAAATAGCAAAAGAAAAATAAGGAAAAGCAATAGGGCATAAGGTATTCTAAAAAGAAGGACCTACCACATAAAATGCTTTTTAACTCTAATAAATTTTATGAATGTGATGTCTAGGAACAGTATTTTTGCAAGTCTATGAATACTTTTTTTTCTTGGACTGAAGAATTTTAGTTTAAGACTCTGAAATATGAAGGGAAAGCTGTTAAAATAGGACTGTGGGGTAGAAATTAATGTGCGTATATCATCCTTATTCAGTGTCCCACTTATTGTTCCTTAAGGACTTCTAATCATTATTTTCATGTACTTATAAGTTCATTTTATTTACACTCTGTTCTCACAAGAAGTCCAAACTGTATAGCAGTACATGTAAGACAGTGTTTCTCAACCTTGACAATTTTAAGGCATGCGGACTTCAACTCCCAGAATTCCACAGTGGAATTCTGGGAGTTGAAGTCCACATGCCTTAAAATTGTCAAGGTTGAGAAACACTGATGTAAGAAGACTGTATGCTCTTAAGAATGCTCATTACAGGTAGTCCTTGCCTTACGACAGTTCATTTAGTGACCATTTAAAGTTATAACAGTGCTGAAATAACCATTTTTCACACTTTTTAATCATTGCAGCATCCCCATGATCACATGATTAAAATTCAGAGGCTTAGCATCTGACTCATATTTATGACGGTTGCAGTATGCTGGGATCATGTAATCATCTCTTGTGACCTTCTGACAAGCAAGGTCAATAAGAAAGCCAGATTCATTTAACTGCAGTGATTCACTTAACAACTGTTGGAAGAAAAGTTGTAAAATGGGGCAAAATTCACTTAACTGTCTTCCTTAGCAACCAAAATTTTGTGTTCAACTGTGGTCATAAGTCGAGGAATACCTACAATAAAAATTAAAAAAAATAGAGATTATGGATAAGGGAAAAAAGGAAAAGAAGTTAAAATGAAATTTATTATACATAGATCTGTGCACATAAAACATATAGACAGAAATACAAAAATTGTGTATTTATTAATTATTAAATTTCTTTTCTCTTCCTCAGTAGTTAGAGCAGAAACAGAGTTCAGGTCCATTTAGTCCAGCAATCTCTGTCTCAAAATAGGCAACTGGATTCATTTTGGAAATTTACAAGTGTGGACTGGAGGATGACAGTTCATTGCCAATGTCGCTTCTCAGTTGGCATTGTAAGACACGTTGCCATTCAGGAGATAGTAAACACTCATCAGTCATAGTTATTGATAGCCTTGAGTTTCCATGAATTTGTTCAGTACCATCTAAAACCACCTGAATTGCCTTCTATTATACCAGCCCATATTCCTCAGTTAAATAAATTAATCCAAAATATTTCATTTGGTGTCAATGGATGACCTGAGTTCCAATTCCTATATAAGAGAAAAGCCACATTCTCTCATTATCTGTGCCATGCATGATTTTATGTACTTCTGCAGATCTTTCCTCCTTCTTCCTTTGTTCTCAGTTAATGAGCCCCAATTGCTGTAGGGGAGGCTGTTCCAGCCCCTGATCACTTTCACTGAATTTCTTTGAACTTTTCCAGCTGTGTCATACCTAAATCAGTGTTTCTCAACCTTGCCACTTTTAAGATGCTTGGATTTCAACTCAAGCTGGCTGAGAAATCCTGCAAGTTGAAATTCAGACATCTCAAAGGTGCCAAGGTTATGGAACACTGATTTAAGGTATGAGGATCAGAACTTGGCACAGTATTCCCTTGTTTTGTATTGTGTTGTATTATCTTAGATTTGTATATGGACATTATTATAATCACTTCCACTTTAATTCCTTTCTTAATGATATCAGGAATTAAGGTTTATTTGTACATAGTACAGATGCCATGTACTGTGTTAACAGTTTCTGAAAGGTGTCCACTGTGAATCCACAGTCCCTTTCCTGGCCAGTCACTGCCAGCTCAATTCCCATTAATGGTGAGCTTTGAATTTGTTCTGCCAACATGCGTTACACTTGTTTTTGTTTTTACAACTGTTTTTGCTATTTAAGCCTGTTCCCATAATTTCAAAAAACCCCATTGGAAATCTTAACAATTCCTTTTAATTTTACCTCCTTGAACAGTTTGGTATCATCAACAAATACAGCAAATTTTCTTAGTCACTTATGTGAACAAGAAGAAAAGCCTTTAGTGGCCAGCATGAACATTTCCTTCCCTTTGTTTTCTCCTGTGGGACTTTAAGGCAGTCTGAAGAGCAACACACCTGGTTTACAATGATAAAAGAAAAAGGAAACAGCTGAGAGTACTAAGAGTGTGCCTGTGACCTTGGTGGAAGAGTTGAGTTGTGTGGGAAAGCAAAAAGAAGGAATTTGCAGCTGAGGGAGCAGAACAGCTGTATCAGCTTAACAGGCAGTTGATTGTAAAAGAGGAGCAGGCTTGGACTTCCCCAGTTCAACAGCAGAGAAGCTGAAAGAAGCAGAGGCCAGCAGCGGCACTGAGAGGCTAAAGCAAGCCAGCACTTTTGGTAAAATCTCATCTCCTCCCCACCCCCCAGCACAAGCAACTTGCAGGTAGCTAGAGACTTTGATATAAGTTCAAGCAATAAAGACTGCTTAGAAATAAATGCACATAGGTATAGACCAGGGGTAGGCAACCTTGGCTCTTTTATGACTCGTGGACTTCAACTCCCAGAATTCCTGAGCCAGCCAAGCTGGCTCAGGAATTCTGGGAGTTGAAGTCCACGAGTCATAAAAGAGCCAAGGTTGCCTATCTCTGGTATATATATAGTATAAGGCAGAATAGACTTAGTGGTAAAATAGAATGCAAGTAATTTTGTTGTTATTAAAGCTTGGGGGGGGGGTAAAACTTCCATCACCACCACCACCAGGGAAGATAAAACAAACCTAATTGTTGCTGGTCTTTACCATTTTCCAAAAGAAGCCTCTCACAAGATATAATGCTAGATTATCTACACAAGCTAAAAAAAAAAATAGCAATCCCAGTCCTAGTCCCTGAAGACTCTACTTTGAATATCTCACTAATGTGAAAACGCCTACCTGACTTCCAGAACATTGCACATAATACCCCAATCTTTTATTTTTACAATAGTAAGAAATATAGGCGTATGAGGTAAAGGTCTGTCCCTAATCACCAGGCAACCTTTATAGTTAAGCAAACACTTTAATGTATACACCCAACTCTGTAAAGTCTTTATGGCACATTACTATAGCTTTTATTATTCTTATAAACTATTGACATCCCTGTATACACAGAAATAGAAGTTTTCTTTCATGTGGGTTTAAAGTAATGTGTTCTTTTAGGGAAACTCTGACAGTGCCCAAATGATCCATTTGAAAAAGTCACAGGTAAAATATTGGATATGTAACCATGACTCTTTGAACAATGTAACTGGTCTCCTATATGCTGCATAATTATTGTTGAAAAGTGATTTTGGAAGGCTAGCAGTGCATATAAATGAAGATCGAGATTTAAGTTGGATCAGAAATTATATTTGAATAGAGATTTGGGAGGACAAGGTGAACAACATGAGGCTAGACAAAACATATTAGCTGCTTCTGTGTAGCATTTAGGCAAAAAAAAGCCCCTTGTGGTTGATTTCAGCAATGCAGAGATGTGACTTACCATTCTTTGCATTCTTACAAAGTGGTAAAATAAGCCAAATGCCCAGGTGCAAGATGGTTTACTCCAGAGCCCAGGAGCTGCACAGTGAATCCCTTGTCACCTTCTCATTTGGCTTTTGAAGCCATACTAATATATGTAACAGCCAGACTTGTCTTTAATTCTGGCCTGGAAATGTGAAAGTCAAACTGAAGTCAGGTTTGAGAGAGAGAGAGAAAAATGGCTACGGTAAATCACTGTGACATAGGATCAAATTAAGCCTTCCTTTTTTGGAAATGAGGGATATTTCATTTGTGTGTGGATACAGTGGGTCACAGGCTCAATAAAGTTTCTTA
The DNA here is from genome assembly GCA_034064705.1 of Bothrops alternatus. Lineage (NCBI taxonomy): Eukaryota > Metazoa > Chordata > Lepidosauria > Squamata > Viperidae > Bothrops > Bothrops alternatus. Next base: position 11,253,916 of record JARGCV010000018.1, on the reverse strand, counting down.
AAGGCTTTTTGCTTACTGGAAGAAATAGGAACATGTCCTCCAATTCCTTTCTCAGATTCAGCTATTCAGCTTTTATATTACTTTGCGGCTCCTCCAGCAAAAACAGAGGCTTGCCAAGATTCATGATTCAGTAGGAAGCTGCTGAGGTTAAGAGATAGCAGCTTACTTCAAGGTGGAATTGACTTGCTGTGAAATACAAAGGGCACTAGAGCTGTTTATCCAAACATTACCACTTCCCATTGTAATAAATAGGCAAGAATAAAGTTTCCCTGCCAAATAACATAAAAGTTACTGAGTAGGTTGGTTGCAGCTCGACAAATAGGCTGGATACCGACATTGTGCTGTGTCATAATGCAGAGGTATTTTTTCATTTAGGTTTGGCACATTGTGTGAGTCAAGCTATTGGGTTTCGATACACATGATTTATGGTTCAGTATGATGGGATCCTAATTAACTGGTTTATTCAGTAAATCAAATTATGGTAATAACACATATTGGTATATGTGTATTTCTTTTTACAACTGAATAAAAGATAACCGCTTTTCCAGAAGAAGCTTTTATCATGCAATCAGTTGCTTCGTGAATTGTTACAGATTCTGGATTACAGTTTCTGTTTCTTGTATGTTTCTCTCTGCTTTTGTGTCTTTCATGGCTAATAGGAAATGGGTATTTACAAGGAAGCATATATTTAGAAAACTCTATGCTTGGTCTCTGGCTAGGAGTTTTCCCAAGTACTTGTGCATCCAATCTCTCATATTTTTCCTCTAAATCAGGGGTCCCCAACCCCTGGTCCGTGGACCAGTACCGGGCCATGGCATGCCAGTAACTGTGCCGCGGAAACAAGCAAAGCCGCATCTGCGGGATGCAGGCAGCACACAAAATCACACCCACTCTGGTCCATGAAAAAACCTCTCTCCACATAACCAGTCCCTGGTGCCCAAAAGGTTGGGGACCTCTGCTCTAAACCATCCCCTCTGAGGCCATGTTCCTAAAGGGCTAGTGCAAATGGTTTTCAGTGCCTGTTGCTTGCCAGCCCCAATTACTTGTTTATTCAGGGAATGGGGACACATTTTTAATGACTTAAAAAAGCGTATTCTAGTCAGAAAGCATATTCTCTGTTTATCATAAAACTCATCAATAAACTATAGATGTAATGAAATTGTATGGTAGCAAATTGATTTCTTTTTCAGGTCTTAAAAAGCAAAAAAGGGCTTTGGTAGAAGATAGCTTAAAATGAAATTAAGATAAGTTCACTCATGAAGGTGCAACAAAAATTTTAATGTATGCAGCATGTAAATAAATTGAGAAACAGTAGCACAAGCTTTCCTCTTTAAAGCTCATCATTAATTTTTCATTCTGGAAGTCTGGGGTTTTTTTTCTGGTTGTACTGTAGAGGCAAGTTATGTATAGAGGTTTTTTTTTTTAAGGGACATGAAGCTTTGTGCAGTTTCTTTTAGACCCAGTTGAGCTTAAAATGTTTTTCTCTTCAAAAATCAGAGTATGGGTAACAGGAAGCAAAATGACCAGCTGAATTGTTTCTTTATATTGGTGAAATCCAGCAAAGCTACACATTGTAAAACATTATTGCAATATCTACTCAGATTACAATTCAGATGCCAACCAGTACTGGAAATTGACGCATTACTATTGCTTTTTTATAGCATACTTAAGGACCAACTCCTGAATATCTTCAGAGGTACTGTAGATTCAGTGTACTGATATTGTGTATTGATAGCTTATTGATATCAAGAATATGTAGCATCAATATGAAAATAACTTAATAATACTAATAATATGTACTTTTTAGTTTTGTTTTGAATGGAGTGGGAAAAATACACCATAATAGGAAAAAATATCCCAATCCTTAAAAAATTAGTCTCTGGTGGATTCCACTTGTGTACCACCTCTAGCAAAAAATGTATTACAAGTGAACATATTACAAGTAGTAGGATTTAGCTGACTTTGACTGCACTCAGATACTAATTGGGGTCAGGCCCAGTTATAGTTGCGTGGGAGACCTCCAGTAATAGCAGACCTGTAGATTAGATTGGGAAGTTTAAAAAAACATGTGAGGTGAAGGTGATGGCAATCTATCGATCTATATTGTTGTGAAGAAAATTTCAAGGACATACCTGTGAAGTTACCAGGAACCAAGCTTGACTCAAGAGACTTGATTTACTTTCCTGTGTTTCTGATTTTCACATGCATGATTTAAATAAATGACGGATAAGGGTAGCCTCGTTTGCCCTTTCCCTGGAAAAAAGGCACTCTCCATAAGCTGGTATGGTGATAGTCATTCTGGGAAAGCTAATTAAATTACCTCACTAGTTTCACTTTTAGCAGTCTACCATGATATAATGAGATTGCCCATTATATACTACCTAAATTACAAATCTGCCCACCAGTTTAACAGATTCCTGATTGCTGAATAGTAGCATTAATTTCTATCAGTCACTACCAACGGAGTAAATCTCCAAATGCTTTCTTTAAAAACAAAAGAGATGAACAGTTAACCCAAAAATTTATTCTGGAATAATTAAGTAATGCAGGTTTTTAAAAGAAAATTTAATAGATATTTCTAGCAACCAAAATCCACAGTAACTGCAGAAATCTGTTAAAGCTAAGATACAAAGGCACTCTGGGGTACAAATGACTGGTTTGTCACGGATCATACTGTTCTAAAATTATAGTCTTTATTTTATCTTTGTGTATTCCAGAAACTGATGTTTGTTTTGGAAGATGTTCTTGGCTTGTGGATATTGAAAGTTAACTCACTATACTGAAGCAATTGTATGTGACAATGCAACAAGGTTTAGGGTAGGGCTGTTGGTTGCTGTTGTAGTAGCTCTCTAAGCTAATACCGGTAGCAGACCTGCCTGATAAAAACTTGATACCGTAGCTGTATGAAGATTTATGTAATCATTTTTCAAAAAGACATTGTTTCTTAAATAGAGACCAATGTTGTGTAGTAGCAATTCCATGATAAATAACTTTTTAATAATATACCTTTAAGCAATTAATATACACATTGATAGAAGAGAATATTTGTAGATCAGGGTTGAACTGTAAGATCCTTGATGCTCTCTGAGTTTGGTGGTTTTCTTGCAGATGTTTCATTACCAAACTAGGTAACACCATCAGTGCTAGAAAGGAGTGGAGTTTGCTCTTACTTTTATAAACCAGTGGCTTGTCCTGTTAATGTTCCTGGGAGTGTTCTTGGTGGTTCCTTGATTAGGCTGTTGTAAGCTAAAACACATATTGCATGTGCACAAAATGTTGGAAGCATTAATGATTTTTCAGAGACTCTAAAAACTGAAAATGATTGTTTCCCATTCCAGCACATACAGTTCTAGTTTCAGACCCTCTTCTCTCCCCCCACCCTTCTCTTATCTCTGTCACTTTCAAGTAGATGACTACTGTTAGGGGAGCCTTCCATTACCAACATGCCAATTGTAGTTTTCTCCTTGTGGTCTTGAAGTTCAATAGCTACAGGATACAGTAAATGTTTTTGAGTATCTCTTTGAAACTTAGTAGGAGACTCTTGGGAATAACATGAAATAGGAAGTTGCTGTAGGTTTCAGAGTGCTTGAAAGTGTTGAACACTACTGAAGCATTATGCAAAAAGGTGCTGAAAAAGCACAAATGAGTAACTTGTACAAGTTACTACAATATTTATACAACTTTGATTCCCACATCTTATTTTTAAAAAGCACTTTATGTCCTATGATTCAAAAGCTACTTGGGATTTTCCAAAGACTACCTAACAATTTTGGTTGAAATGAGAAATATCTAGTTGGATAATTGAATTCATCAACGTGATAGAACTGGATGCACTGGAGAAATGAGCTCAGTTTATGCAAAGTAGTCAAAAGTGACTAATGTTGTTTGCTTTAATATTGTTAAAGTAGACTGAATCTCTACCTCAGGATATGAAACTTTCACCTCAGGATCTCTGGTTAGGGACTATAAAAGATTGCACTAGTAATGGGATGAAGTCAATTCAGAAGCGCAAACGCACAATATGCGATAGACTAGAAACAGTAGATAGACCATATATAAGAGAAACACCAATCAAACAAAATGTATTCGGAGTATACTTGAAGATGTAAGGGAGGAGGGAAGAACGTTTACTAAAACAGATGTTTACAAAGATTAATACCTAATGTTGTATGCTATGTTCTAGGAGGATTGCTTAGCAATAAGATCTTAGGTTTAATGTTGATCACATTAATATTGAAACAGATAGGAGAAACACCAATCAAAATAAAATGTAACAGGAGTATAGTTGAGGCTAGACGCGAGGAGGGGGGAAAAGGCTTACTAATTCAGACGTTTTCAAAGACTAACACTTAGTATTGTATACCAGGTGTCATGATGATTGCTGCATAATATATTTTTATGTCCAATGTTGATTGTTTTAATAAAAGAATTTTTATATAAAAAAAAAGTGCAATGAATGTTTCAACTTGACTTCCGATTGTAAATGCAAATGAGTTCTTGCTTAAAATCACCTCCAGACTGGCAAGGCCATCTGTATGTGTTACTGCAACTTACTAAGTATATCCAAGCTTGTTTGAAGTCATTTGAGGAATACTGCAGTCTTCTTTGATTTCCTTGAGTCACCATTTTATTCTTTGGCAAACCATTAAAACCTTTCTGAAGCTAGCCATTTCTTCTTGTCTGAAATGATATAGGGTCTCCTATTTGATTATAGATTTGGACTAGAAGGCCTCCAAGGTCCCTTCCAACTTTTGTTATTCTATTGCTCTGTTCTAAATAGCTATTGAATTTTGTTGTCATAAATGTTGCCCTATTGGCATAGCCTAGGTATGGATAATTTTATAAATTGGATTACTGCCTTTGGATTTCTAAAGCTGAGTAAATTTTTTCTGCGAGTGTTCAGGAACAATCTTTCATTTAGCTAATATGATACCAAAGAGAACAATTCTAAATCTGCATATTGTATTTGCATATATTTAAAATGTGCATGTACTGAATAAAACTAAGATGAAATTAGATATTCACAATACTGACCTAAAATGGATTAATGAAACAGAATGATGAAAAAAGAATATTTTATTGAACTAATATTATTTAATTTAATGTATATATTTTGAGATTCTTTGCCTGAAAGTTCAGAATGAATTACAATATTTGGAGGGGGGGGAAATCACCAAATGAGCTTTCAAAAACAAAACAAAATAATTCAGTATAAAACCATACATTGAATGTAATAAAGGGTTTAGTTTTGTCTGGCAATTTTCCAAGGGAAATTAATTACATAATTGTAGGTCAGCCAAAGAGATTCTTGTCTGAATTTCATTGTCCAGAGATGAATTAGAATGCAGTGCAAATTTTCCCTAATGGGTTATACAGGTTATAATTTATTTCAGTATAAAAGTGTTAAGTCCTTTAGAAATTTCTGATGAAACTGTTATAAAAGCTTAGCCAGTCAAGATAGCTGAAATGCCAGTATAAATACCATAGGTACTGCCATTTGAAAAATCGGTAGTGGTTTGCATTTTTCCAAAGAATTAAGAATTAACTCTATATGGGAAAAAAAGAGTACATAGACAAGAACCTTAAAAACGGTACAACCTATCAACCTACGTAGTCTTAGTTAGTAATCATTTCAGTTGATGTTCAATCGTGGTTGCCCTGATCCTAAAACAACTACAGTAACAATACAGTCCTGTCTATTATTTTGGACTTATCTCTGTCTTTTTTACTATCAATTGTATCTTTTTTTAGATTAGCTATGTGAATTAAGAATTACAGGGTTGGTGATAAAATGGTTCTATGTACATCTGTATAATTGCTGTCAATGAGCAGCTTTTAAAGGAAAATGTTGATACTCTATTTCAGCGGTTCTCAACCTATGGGTCGCGACCCCATTTGGGGTCGAACGACCGTTTCGCGGGGGTCGCCGGACACCGCGGTCCGCCATTTTGTTTTTGTTTTTTGGGGTTTTTTTTGTTTTTTTTCGTCACGCGTGCCATGCATGCGCGGTTCGGGCCATCGCGCGCACACCGCGCATGCGTGGATCGGGCCGTCATGGTCTGCCATTTTGGGTTTTTTGTTGTTTTTGGTTTTTTTTCGTCGTACACGTGCCGCGCATGCGCAGATCGGCCCGTCGCGGTCCGCCATTTTGTTTTTTTTGGTTTTGTTTTTGTCATCGCGCATGCGCCGCACATGCACGGATCGGCCCATAACGGTCCGCCATTTTTTTGTTTTGTTTTTTTGTCCTGCGCATGCGAGGATCGGCCCATCACGGTCCGCCATTTTGGGGTTTTTTTTGTTTGTTTTTTGTTTGTTTTTTTTCGTCACGTGCGCGCCGCGCATTCGCGGTTCGGGCCGTTGTGCGCGCGCTGCGCATGCGCGAATCGGCCCATTGCGGTCCCCCATTTTGTGTTTTTTTTGTTTGTTTTCATCGCGCGCGCGCCGCGCATGCATGGATCAGCCTGTCGCGGTCCGCCATTTTTTTTGTTTTGTTTTTTCATCACGCATGCACCGCGCATGCACGGATCGGCCCGTCGCGCGCGCGTGCCCAGGTCAGGGTCGCGGCGCGCATGGGCGGCGCAAGTGGGGTCTCAACCTGAAAAAGGTTGAGAACCACTGCTCTATTTCATTCCCTCTTGTTCTCCACATTATATCCACCATGTAGTAAAAGTATAATTTTTTGATGATAATACTGTTTCACATATTTAAAATGATGTCCAACTGGATATCAGCCCTACATCTGATAAAAATTGCAAATAGCTAACCAGGACCTGAGTCTGAACAAAATAGTAAACCTGAATAAAATGTCTTGAGAAATGTGTGATATAGTGTGAGTTTAACAATTGTTTTAGCTTATTATGTGAACTGAGTTTCCATATTAAGCCACAATATGTTTTACTTGAACATAGAATGTTACATGAACTCAGCAATTGTATTTTGTGTCCTAGTCTTAAGATTTAATGGGATATGTTCAGCAATAGATCTTGAAGAATCAAGCTCTATTTCATTCATAACATTGCCATGGTTATTTGCTTTTGCTTTTTCTCAGTCACAAAATAAGAATAAATGGTATTATGATGAATGTTTGTTTCTTTTTTGCCAGAATAGGATATTTGATAATAGTTTGAACTGGGTCTTGAAGAAATTAAACTACATGATTTTAAACCTTGATTTAAAAATCCAAGAAATTATTCAATGATTAAATACTTACTATTCGTGGCTTTATGAAATACCATATTTGGTCTATACCACAAATTATGAAGAGTATAAGTCCATACCCAGACCTTGCAAGAACAGAAGAGTGACTTCTGGTTTTTGGAAAGCTAGTAATCAAATCCTATTTCAAATCCTTCCAGACTAGCCCAACATTATTTCACCGGTTTGTTGCCTCACTTGAGAGTTTATTCATTAACTGATTTATATTTAGAGCCCCATGGAGGAACTGAAATATGTGATGCAATGCTATTGTCATTCAGCTTCCACTCATGAGAAGTCAGTAGGAGTGAGGAATTTTCTGACTCTCTGCACTCCTTCACACCTGTCACTTAAATCAGTAATAGAAATGCAAAAGGGAAATACTGAAGTGGCACCATGATGCTCCCTTAGGGAAATAATGTATTGTACTGCTTCATGAAGATCATATTCTCTACATAATTTATATGATTATGTCCTTGAGGAAAAAGAAAATATCCTCTCCCATACCTGCCTTCTTCAGACTTCTATTACCATATTTTGGAAGCAATAGAAATACAAGATGACAAGTATGTTTTAAGAGTTAAGGATAATATCATAGTCATCTGACATTTATATAAAGCAGTAAACCAGAGGCAGGAATGCTGTAAATGCTTTTCCTATCAAGACATTCCAGAACTTGTCAATAAGCAATTTCAACAGTTTGTACCCAAGAATGCTGAGGACTTGGAAGAAATACTCAAACTACTTTCCATGTGACAAGAATTTCTTTAAGATTGAAATAGATCACAATCAAAGAACATTCGCTGTTATTGGACATTCCTTTCTAGAGAGACTTGGAAAATATCCACAACAGTGTTTGGTTGTCATATCAAGTTCTTCGCTATCTAGCTACCTAGCTACTTCAATTCCATCTTTCAAAAAAAAAAAAGATCCTAGAAGTGGCCTAGAAGCAAGATGATGATGATAATGATGCAATCTGTTCAATTCAATTTTTAGCAATTCTATGGCAATTCTCCACATTTTCCAGTCTTATATGGCTTCTTTGAGTTGTTTTATACTCTGGCTTGTGTCAGTTTTTTGATGGTGTCTAGCACCAAGTCTTTAGGAGGCCTCGTTTCTTTTTTACTGTTGACCAAGCCAAGCATAACTGCTTTTCCTGTAAGTTTGATTGGATGATATGGCCAAATAAGTAATGTAGAGTATTTTGATTTTGCCTTCCAATACTGGTTTTCTATGATCCAGTATCTGCTTACTGTATTTGTCATCTTTGCAATGTAAATAATCTTAAACTGAACACACTCAAAACTGTAGAAATGATAACAGACTTTAGGAGAAATGTTCCTATTCTATCATCTCTTACAATACTAGACAACACAGTATCAACATTAGAGACCTTCAAGTTTCTTGGTTCTATAATATCTCAAAACTTAAAATGGACACCTAACATAAAAAATGTCATCAAAAAAACACAACAAAGAATGTTCTTCTCGTACCAACTCAGAAAGTTCAGATTGCCCAAGGAGCTACTGATACGGTTCTACAAAGGAATTATTGAGTCTGTCATTTGCATCTGTATAACTGTCTAGTTTGGCATTAAACCAAATGACACAGACTTCAACCGATAGTTAGCACTGCAGAAAAAACAATTACTACAAACCTGCCTCCCATTGAGGAGTTGTATACTGCACAAGCCAGAAAGAGGGCTGTGAAAATGTCTGCAGACCTCTCACATCCTGGACATAAATTGTTTCAACTTCTTCCATCAAGATGATGCTATACGGCAGGGGTGTCAAACTGCCGGCCCATGGGCCGGACACGTCATACGGAAGCTGTGGCCACCCCATTGCTGGCAATGGCAAAACCGTCCCGATACGTTGCGCGACATCACGTGACATCGAGTTTGACATGTCTGCTATACGGTATTGCATACCAGAACAACTAGACACATGCCATCACTCTGCTAAACTAATTCCCATAACACTGTCAAACTACCTAGTAAGGTTATATTACTATTATTCTTCTCATCTTTCCTATTAACTCCTTATCTTCTTATGACTATAACTTTGTTGCTTGTACCTTATATTGTTTTTAGTATCCTAGTATGATTCATGTCGTTTGCTTATTTAGTATCCTATGACTATCATTATATATTGTATCTTATGATTTATGATGAATGCATTTTGATGATTATGATCATGATTTATCACTTGTTGCTTGTATATATGAGAGCTTATGCACCGGAGACAAATTCCTTGTGTCCAATCACACTTGGCCAATAAAGAATTCAATTCAATCTTTTCCAAACGAGTCAATTTTCTTCCTGTTTAGTTTTTTCATGGTTCAACTTTCACATCACATAGGTAGATGGGAAACATGACATTGCAGTCTAATCTGCATTTAATTGCCAGGCTTATGTCCTTGCTTTTCCATACTTGATTCATGTTTATCAAGTCTGTGTGACCCAGTGTGATTCGACACTTTATTTCTGAACTGCATTCACTGCTTTGATCAGTCCTAGGAAAGTGAATTTCTGCACACATTCAATCTCTTTACTATCAATTGTTATTTTGACATGTCCATTCCTTGCAGTGCTCATGAGCTTGGCCTTTTTGACATTCAGGAGGAGGCCAAATTGCTTGCTTTCTTCTTTAATCATTTTGATCAAATGTTTGAGGCCTTTGGTTTCTGAGGGGACAGTTGTGTTGTCAGCATATTGAAGATTGTTGGTGTTCCTTCCCCCAGTATTACTCCCAATTTTTGATTCTTCAAGTTACAGTTTCCTCATGATCACTTTGGCATACAGGTCAAATAAGAAAGATGAAAGAAGGTAAGCTTGCTGCACTCCTTTATCTTGCACCAATCAGTGTTTCCATAAGGTGTTCTCACAGTGGCTTCTGATTGGTGTGATTTTGATGATATCAAGTTTTTTTGGTGATACTGTCTTTTTGATGTTGCATATTTTGACTCTGATCTTAGTCACCAACAATTTATGATCTGAGCTACAATTGGCACTGCAATATGTTCTGACAGCGAGGACTGAACTGGACCATCCTTGTATAGGACACAGAATGACATTTGTGCTGTTTTAACAAGGTATTAGTGATTCGTATCAATTTTCATGGCAAAATTGAAACAAATGATTGCCTGCATCATTCCCAAATTCAAGTTTGCCAGTGATGCCTATTTCTGTTTGCTGCCGGTTTTCACATTAAAATCAACTAATATGTAAACAATGTATTTGGGGGGCACTTGTCTCAGATTGAAAATAGCTATTGTATATATCCAGGGAAACACGCTGATGCCAAGGAAGTCAATTTTCAACCTGCCATCTCCTGTTTGATGATATCTAATTTACCCTGGCTGATCCATCGGACATTCCACGTTGCTATCCAATACGTGTTTGAGCAATACAGAAAGTTGATTTCACCATTGGCTCCCCTTCTGACAAATGATAGTTGTCAGCAAAAGTGGACAAGAATTTGTTAGATGTGGGACAACTTTTTTGATTTCTTTTCACTTTTTTTTTACAAGAATTTTATTGGTTTTTTTAATTTTTACAAGAAAGTGCTCAAAGCACATCATGGTGTTAGGGTGAACAATCATCCAAAAACAAAACATTTATACATATTTCAGTCAATACCTCTAGTATTCCCTCTCTTTCCCCTTAACTAACATAGTTTATTTAAGATAATTCAATCTAATTTAAATTTAGTCAACCTGTACCTATTTCTAACACTTTAAAAAATTTATACAACCATAATCAAATTAACTTTAAATACAAACTCTATCAGTTTGGGTATTCCTTCCAAATATATTCTGATACCTTAGTTTTTTATTATAAATTTTATTTAATTCTTCTTCCACTAATATCCCTTAATTAAAATAAAGCATTAATCTATCCTATATATATCTAATCTATCAACTGATCAATCTCTTATAGCTAACAGATATAAAAATAGAATAAAAAAATAAATAAAAAATAAAAAATAATAAAAATAAAAAACAAAAAACAAAAAATAAGAAAAAAAAATCAAATCTTAAATTTTTTCAATCCATTAAACATAATTAAATTCATATCCAATTAAATTGTCATAACCAATAACATCAATCTTATCAAGCAGAAATCATCTTATTAAATTAGTTTAAGATTACATAATAATTTTCTTACAAGTGACCCTATTGTCCTAAACAAAACAAAAGAAAAAAAAAGAACAAATACATTCTTAAAGCATTTAATATGTATTTCATTAATCACTCCTTTTTTCTCTTACTTGTAACTCATAATCTTAATCTTAATCCTAATCCTAAAGTCAAGTCCATTAATCTAGATTGCCTTTAATCCATTATCTCACAATATCTCTTTTTTAGGCTAAAGTATTAATCTATCCTAAAGCTATCTAAACCATCAATCAACTTTAAACTAACAAGATAACATCAAACTTTAAGATATTTCAATTCATTAATCATCAAACAAATAAATCATCAGTAATTTCCATATAGATAAATTTTATATCTTCCATTAATCCCATTTTTCTTACATCTAACTCATAATCTTAGTCCTTAAGTCAGTCCATAATTCTAGATTGCCTTTAGTCCATTACTCAAAACTTTAACTTTCTTTTTTTTTTAAATCTTATTCTAGGTTTTTTCAAATGCCAAGTAGGTTTCCATAACAGAGCTTCCTTTCCAACAGATAGGTCTCTCTTTGTTGCTTGTAGTATCTTTTGAATCAGTGAGAACCATCTTGACCTCTGAATTGGCCTTCTGTTTTTTTTTTTAGCATAAAATGTCGTTGCTTTAGAGTTCCAAGTCCCAGTCTTTGCTTTTTCTGATTCTCAATGCCATAACTGAATTGCATATAAGGCAGAGTAAATTTCTCTTTGTTCTCAGTTAAGTCCTCTTCCTGTAGAGTCTGTTTGATAGAAGAATCAGGTGCAATCTGAAAGTCAGTTTTAAAGTTTGAGGAAGATATTCTGGCTCTTAATTCTGTAGTAAACTCTTTCATTGTAGCACATATTTCCTCTTTAGTCTCATAGATTTTTTCCAGAATAAGTTTACAGTTTAAATGTGAGTACAGCTCCATTTTAGAAGAAAATTCAAACATCCAGTTAACTTTCATATAAAAAAATCATCTCCTCTCCAGTTGCAATATTACTTTTTAACCAGTAGATGTCCTCAGTAAGCTAAAAAAAAGAAATCCATTTTTTTCCAAAAGTCATTTCATTTTTCATTTTTCTTTCTTTACTCAAAAAAAACAACATAGGCTAATACTAAAGTTCTTAAAAAAATAATTTCCGATACCCCAAAACATACTTGTATAAAAAAACAAACAAGGTAGTTTCTAAATCTTTACTTTATTCCTTTGTTCGCCTTTCTTCCCCAACGAGTAAAAGCTGCCTTTCCAAGCTAGGGAAATCTTTCCAACACAGCTCTTACAGGCAAAAAACAAAGCAAAAAAAAAAAAACCAAAGAGAGAGAGAAAGAAAAAAGAAAGGTCTCAACCGGATTCACCATGGTGGGTCTGAAGCTTAGATGTTCTTTTGACTTGCGGTTTCTAGCGGCAGAGCGATCGGCCATTTTACTGGCTGATCTTCTTCTCCGTCGGCCCTCGGAGTTCCTTCCGGACAGCTGGAGGAGCCGCCGCTCCTCCGCTGCCGGATCGCTCCTTCCTCGTAGGACCCGCATAAGGGTCCGCCGACGGAGGGAAAACTAGTCGGCGAGGAGAGCAGTCTCCCCGCTCGACTAGCGATGCCGCAACTCGGAACCAGAAGTCTCTTCACTTTTCTGTCCTTCATGGAGAACATCAGCTCTCCCATCAGAGGACCTCTCATCTTCCCTTTTATATTTTAGTCGAGTCCCTCTATTTTCTTCCTTAATAAGGAAACAAAGTTACATTTGGGGACAGAAAGACAAGATTTTGCACACATTTGTAGGTCACAGTGATTACCTGCCTTGGCACCCATGTTGATCAGAATCATCCTCTGTCACCCTTCTAGCCAGGCTTTCACCCAAATCTTTTTGTCTGATTTAGTTGCAGGCTCCTAGATGTAGAAGCTGTCTCTCTGGATGAAGATAGCCTGGAATAAAAGAAGATGGGGAAAAATGGGAAAAATAAGAAGAAAAAGGAAGTGCCTCGCTAGAAGCTCCCTTCCTCGCCTTATATGTGCCTTTAGCTGCCTGAACATAGGAAGAATAGATTCAATGGGTCGTCATACTGGAAACTTAGCAGTCAGAAGCAGAAGCAGTATCTCCCCCTTCTTGGCTCATGTTCTCTTTTCTTCCAAGTCCCCATGATAAACTCCCACTTGCTCTCTCTGTTCACTCACAGGTTGGGAAAAGCAAATTCTGTGGGATACATCTAGACCGGGGTTTCCAACCAGGGGTGCGAGACAATATTCCAGGGGGTGCAAAAGCTTGGGTTCTCAAAATTATAGTGTATATGAATAATTTCGACCTTTTGTAAGGAGTGCAAGAATATATCAGAAGCGTTCTAGGGGTACTGGATATAAAAAAGGTTGGGAGCCGCTGATCTAGACTTTCTAAGTATTACTGTTAAGATGCAACTTGTTATGATGTAGTAAAAGCAATGTTTATTACAAAGACTTACTTTCTCAGGGTTCCAAGTGCAGTTTTAATAGTTTTCATAAAAATACATCTCTGGGTTTTAAGGCAAGGGTGCAAAAGCCTTTTTTAGTTGTTACTGGTGTTAGACAACCTTGTTTATCCATTGCAGATCACTCAAAGATCTATTAGTATTCTGTCCATCTCAGCTCTCAAGTAACGGTGAAAGTCTTGAAATCTGGTTTGGAAGTACTATGAATTTAGATCTCTGAAAGGAGACTGACCTGAATATATATTATCTGTTGTACATTGCTGTCTGTCCTTTGTTGTGGTTAGCAGAATGAAAATGAATTACATTTAAATAATAAAGTAATACATTTAAACTTGCAGGCTATCTGGAGATTTGAAAATTCATATTTTTGGTGCAGAAATTATATTAACTTTTTTTTTGCTTCGAAAGAGCCAATTTTACAGTCTAGTTAGTCATTTATATGGCATAATTCTGCAACAGAACAAAGCCATTAATAAATAAAGGATTTCATACATTTGGTGTAGTTTGCACCAGCAGCATCTAAAACTCCTGAATTACTGTTAATATTATATGCGTTTGGGAGGATTTTAAAACCATTTTTTATATTTTTGTTTATAAGTTAGAGGTATTAATTATTAAATACTGCAAGAACTTGAAATAAAGAGTTGGGATACTCCCTATTAACCAATTACATAATTATTTAAAGACTACCTTTATTTAACAACAAAAATCATGTTTTTAGGACCCTTCAACATGTTTTTAAAGGAATCAATATGAGCCAACACTGTGCTGCAGCTGCCAAAAAAGCCAAAGCCAAAGGCTGCATTAACAGAGAGATAGAATCAAGATCACATGAAGTGTTAATACCACTTTATATTCTTTGGTGAAACCACACTTGGAATACTGCATCCAGTTTTGGTCACCATATTATAAAAAAGATGTTGAGACTCTGGAAAGAGTACAGAGAAGAGCAACAACAATGATTAGGGGACTGGAGGCTAAAACATATAAGGAATGGTTGCTGGAATTATATCTAGTTTAATGAAAAGAAGGACTAGGGGTGACATGATAGCAGTGTTCCAATATCTAAGTTGCCACAAAAAAACAGGGAGTCAACCTATTCTCCAAAGCACCTGAAGGCAGGACAAGAGGTGGAAACTAATCAAGGAGAGAAGCAATCTAGAACCAAGGAGAAATTTCCTGACAATTAGAACAATTAATCAGTGGAACAACTTGCCTCCAGAAGTTGTGAATGCTCCAACACTGGAAGTTTTTAAGAGATTGGACAACCATTTGTCTGAAATGGTACAGGATTTCATGCCTGAGCAGGGGGTTGGACTAGATGACCTCCAAGGTCCCTTCCAACTCTGTTATTCTGTATTCTGTAGTTGTAAAAAAAGTGAGGGATCAAAACTGATGGAATCTTGCTGCCCAGTTTAGTAAATAATACTAAATAATAGGAGAAAGAAAAACAAAAAAAATCAAACCAAGCAACAATTGAATTAAAACCTTTTTATTTAAAATTCAATAATACAGAATGTTCCTATAATCATAAACATTTCTAATAATCAAATATCAAAATTATTACAGCATTATAGCATTACTAGTCCAAAAGTGGTTTCCATGTAGAAACAAAGTTAGACAAAATCTTTTCTTTAATCAAGATAGTTAATTTTGCCAGTTCATTAACTTTGCTATCCATTTTTCTGCTGTGGGCATCTGTAAGTTTTTGCATCTCTGTGCAATTGTGCATATGCACATTTTACTGTGCATACATTTGTTATAACTGTTTTAAAATTAAATATATGGAAATTGCTTATTGGGATCAAAAACAGGATCAAATAGCATTGTAATTCAGAATTCCTAAAACATACAATTGAAAGTAGAGGTTTTTCTTTTAAAGTTTGATGGATAAGCAGTTGGAGAAAAAAATTTCTAAATATAAAAGAAATATTTTATATATATATTTATTTTATATTTAGAAAATTTTTTCTCCAACTGCTTATCCATCAAACTTTAAAAGAAAAACCTCTACTTTCAATTGTATGTTTTAGGAATTCTGAATTACAATGCTATTTGATCCTGTGTTTGATCCCAATAAGCAATTTCCATATGTTTAATTTTAAAACAGTTATAACAAATGTGGTAATATCTATACGGGATAGAAATTCGTTAGGTGGTAAGGTTTTTTTGGTTTTTGTTTTGTTTTGTATACGTTGATGCCTTGGTCAATAGGTCTTTTCAGAACAATTTTTGATATTTACCTCAGAATTAAACATATGCAGTTTATCACCTATACCATTGTCGGATGTGTATTGCATAGAGGCACTGTGTTTAGAGAGAATACTGAGAAACAATCTAATCAGTTGTTTTGGTTGCAGAGAATTACATCATAGAATTTCTGTCATTGCTGATTTTTTTTTAAAGTTTGAGATTGGTACTCATTTTACAATTCTCGCTTGGTTGACCTAAGATAGGAAAGAAGAAGGAGAAGAAGGATTGTTAACCCAATCAGAGTTCCGATGTTGATCTAGTTTGAAATGTCATGTCATCCATGAACTTTTTCAGCAGCTGATCTCTTCCCCTGTGCTGTTTTCTAGTTCCCTCAAATCGTCTACATCTATAATAGGATAAAGGACAGTTTTAAAATGTTTTAACTATTTTTAATATGCTACAAATATGTTTAAATGTGGCATGCTGGGTGGGCTGCTTGGAACCAGTGTAACTTTTATTATTTTTAATTAGCAGCCACTGTAAGAGAGTTGGGTAAGCTGCATCATTTGGTGGTTAAGAAACACTCCTAATTGGGCTTCCGGTGGCTCCGCCGGCGTCGAAGGAGCCTCTAGCGTGAGGCTCCGGTCTCTGAGTGAGTACAGCCGACAACAACAGCGTTCATCTGCTGTCTGTTGCGGCGAAAAAACTCCCCTTCGGGCTAAGAAGGGGAGTAGAGCATCAAGAGCCGGGTTGAGCCCTTCCAAGACCCCTGGAATAAATTTTCAGGGGCAGAGAAGGTGTGCTCCCCAGGCACTTGAAACGCTCCTGCTCAGAGACGCTTCTGTCTTTGGCAGAGAAAGACGTCGCGACCACTTCTGCCTTTTTAAGATTTTGTGCTGGAGAGACTGTTAGCAGGCTGAATGAATACAGGAGCCTTAAATGGATTGCAAGTATTTTATTGGTTTTTTTTTTTTGGTTATGCATTTCTAACTTATACAATCAACATGATGTTTCAAAATGGCGCTTAGCTTTCACTACTTTCATTGTTAAGGAAAGTCCTGGAAAGTGAAAGTGGATCTGTTACTTTCATTTCTCTTCCTGTTTTTTTAAGCGCAGCCAGAGAGGTGGCTGTGATTATATGAGTTTAATATGAAGGGGAATTTACAGTTAAATGCTAAACCTATGTTGGATTTTACTGATGAATTTTATGAGAAAAGGCTGGATACACCTAGGATTTTTGAGCAAGAGTTTAAAGAGATGAATGCAATATTGGAAGAGGCTTTTACAGATATTGAGGAATTACCAATTAAGTTAGTTAAACTCTTTTTCCCTAATGAAGTTGATTCATATTTGGCTGCTGATCAATTTATTCTACAAGCTGAATGTGGAGAAGACTTAGAACAACCAATTGGAACTTTTTCTTTAAAGGAAACTGATTTACAATTATCTGCTGATTGTTATATAACACAAGAGAAATTAGAAGAACAAGGAGAAGATGACAGTTTTGAGAATATTGATTATAATTGGATTTTGCTAGATGAGCAGTTTACTTATGGAATGGTTCTGTTTCAAGAAAAGCAACTTTTTCCAGCCAAGCAGCAGGATGAGGATATTGGCAAAGAAGAGACATTGTCTTATTTTATGATGCAATTAGACTATAAAACGATATGGATTCTGTTTGATGGGAAGCAAGAAGACCTGATTCAAGGGAAGAGTCAATTTAAGATGCAACTTATTTATGGGGCCGAAGAAATAAAGATGAGAGACTTAATATTTGGAAGGGGGGCCTTGGTATGGTGGTTTATTTGGTTAAAAAAAAGACCTAGAGTTCGTTTGAAGTAAAGAATGGGTAATTTGAAATTATGGATTGGATTAAGGGTTAAGATTATGGAGATGTTTAATGGCTGATGTAATTAAATTAATTTAATGAAGGATGTATTTGTTTTGATGATCTAGGCCTGACATTAGATTGGAATGTAAGTTAGAAATGGTATTAATAGGTTGTTTTTACTATTGAGGTTTATTTGTTAAGCGAGAGAGCCCAGAAGCTGATTGATTAAATGAAATTTATAATTAAACGAGAGAATTAAGGTTAATCTAAGATTATGGGTTGAATTAAAGATTAAGAGTATAAGTAAATTGTAAGAGAGGATGTTTAAATGATATATTAAGATATATTAAGATATATTATTACAAATTAAATTTGTTAGTACTGACTTAGATTGGTGGTTTAGATGTAAATGATAAATAGCATTCTTAACAAGATGAGTTGATTGTTCAATAAGGAATTGAGGTTAATTTAAGATAAGGGATTGAATTAAACATAAATATTAGGAGTAAGGTTTAAGAGAGGATTTTTTAAATGAATATATTTATTAAGATATACAATGGTAAATTGAATCGAATAAGAGTATAATTATTATTATAATTATCTTTTGGTTTTTCTTCTTTCTCTTCCTTTTTTTCTTTTTCTTTTAAGGTGTATAATTCTTGTTAGGACTATACAATTATTATGTTTGATGTAGTGGGGCTTTCTTTTGTTATACCCTGTATTCACTCTGGGAAGTCCTGGGGGGGGTGGGTTAAAGAGGGTTTATAGTTTTGTACATGATGTTTTCTCAACTGTGTTTGGGGTTTTTGGAGGAATATGTAATCGCTGTTGTTGATGGGTTGCTCGGGTGGCCTCTGGGCACCACATCTGATGGGAAATAGTTAGGAGGAGGGGAAGGATAGGGTTGGTGGGATGTGGTGGTGGGGGTTCTGAGCAGTGATGTTGATAGTTTGGGATGATTATTTTTACTTGAGTTATTAGTAGTGGATGTGTTGAAGGATGTGTTTATATTTTGGGTATGCATGATTGTTCATTTTTATATTGTGGTTTGATATGATTGGTGTTTTTTTTTCTTCTGTAAAAATTGTTATCAGTTGAGTTATTGTATTTCTGTGTTAAAAATTTATAAAAATTCAATAAAAATAATTAAAAAAAAAAAAAAAAAAAAAGAAACACTCCTAATTGATTGACGGAAATCTTTGTAAAAGCACGGATGGTCACTTTCTGCAGAATTATAATCTTGCTGATGTACATAATGAGGTCAGTGAAGCAGCAAGCAAGAAAATGTAGAATTCTATAGCATGGATCTGTAAGCACAGCACTGTCTAGGCTATTTAAGTTTAATGAGGCAGCTACTGTGCTGCTGCATACGATCGCTGAACAGTCTCAGCATGTATTTCAAAACTAAAATGTAGCTCATAATCCATGTCCATATGCTGTAGAAGATGAGACTTTTCTGTTAAGTCTGCATTCTTCTGCATTCCCTTTAGTATTAATGGTATCAGAATTTGTTATTTGTTCTATTTCATTGGAAATGAGTATCAGGATGCTACTGTTTTTCTTCCTTGTCCTCAGAGCATTGGCACTACCACATAACAGTACCTTGGCAGCATTCAGATTCCCTGGAGAATATCCACTTTCTTCAAGGTTAAAACAGCCACTAAAAGAAGGGTAGTGTTCTCAAACATTACTTTCTTTAATATTTTGTAAGCATGCAAACAGCCGAGCCATCATTCATGTTATATAGACATTATGAATAATTTTCTTGCCTCCACTAATGTTTCAGAAAGTATTGGAGTGCCCAATAAATGACTGTGGCCCCAATGATCAAACAAAGCTTATCCAAGGCTGATCTCAGTTTTTCCATGCTTTGAGGCTACACAGATTTTTCTAAAAAAACAATAGTATTAATGTGTAGGATGCTGTATCATGGCTTTAAATGTACTTTGGGTGTGTGCCAGTCCCCTTGTGCATTTATATTTGATAATTCAGCCAATTACATCAAACTAATAAAGTGAGATGACCAAAATGTACCAGTTCAAATTTCGTATCTTCTTACTACTTTTCATCAGGAGTCAGAGAAGGGAGAATTGAGAGAATGAAAGGGGTGAGCAAATCCAAATTTTCTTTTTTGATGCTTTGTCAGGCCCAATAAACTTTATTCCAAACAGATTCCTAAAAATCATGTGTGCACTTACTGTAATGAAGAGCACTGGAATCTAGTATGTTCAGAATAGAAGATCAATGATGAATTGTTAGACTGCATGTGCATTTGATCATAGAAGGTCACATTTTTACCAAAGTCCCCCCAAATAAAAGACTCCTTTTGCCCTCCCCGCCACCTCATTCAACTTTCTTTTTTATATTTGGAGAACTATTACAGTAAGATATTGCATTGATCTGTGAAGGAAGACTCCAAAAACTGTTCCATTTTATACTGACTGCCACGTATGGCAGGCTGTGACATGTACCAGTTTTAAAACAAATGAAATTATTGAATAATAAAAAATAAGAATACCCCTGGGTATTTTCACTGTTTGCACAAATAGTAATAAGCACAATTCTTGTCTTATACTTAGCTCTGTTAAGATCTCGAGAAACTGTAACACCCTCACTAATACCTTGACTGAGAGAGAGAGTAGAATTTTCTTGATAAATTAGTTCACATATTTACATATTATTCTTCTGGGAGCTTGTTTATGTGCAAAAGGTGATCACATACACAACTGGTTTTTTTTTTCCCCTCTCTCCTCACTTTTAACTTGCAGCATATATAGTATGCATGCAGGCTACTTTGAGGTGGTCAACAGCCCTTCCCTTATTAAACGTTAATTTTGGTGTTTTTACACCAAATTAAAGTTAATTTTGGTGTTTTGCTCCATTGCTTGATGATGTAATGCACTTAGCAATAATGGATGGTTTCCTGAGAGAGATTGTAAGTTTCTTGTCCTCTTTCTAGTGAAAGGCATAACTTTTTGAGGAGAGTCTTGTGTAGAATTGACGAGATCAAAAGCAAAATCTGTTTTGCCCTGTGGTGGTAGACAAGTGGGGGAGAGGAAGAGGAAGCAGTGAAAAGAGACTTTCCATTTATTATCAAGACGCTGATGATTGTGGAGAAACATAAAGAAATAAACACAGACACTTGCTTCATAGAGATACAATTTCTCAAGCCCACATTTCAAAGCTGCCCATCCCCCACCAATAGTAAGAACATGAGTTTTTTTTTCCTAAAGAGAGAAAAAAAATCACTCATTTTCCTAGAGAATCAATAAGGCAGTGTTGTACATCGCGGTGCTCTCTGCATTGTTATCAATCTTTGCTTTTCCCCTTTTGTGCTTTACCAAAAAAAAAAAAACTATAACAAGAAATGATGCTGTTTTGAGTTCTGCTGAATATTAATGAATAAAGATGCAGGTGGTCTGTATTCAGTCTTTGCAGCCTGCTCTTCAGTAAATGGTTTTCTAATCTTTTTTTCCTAGATGGAAATCCTGTATGAATGTGGAAGCCATTAGCAGAGTAATTGCTGTCTGTTACCATGACAACCAGCCGCTGCAGTCACCTGCCCGAAGTCTTACCAGACTGCACCAGCCCAGCCACTCCTGTGGTAAAGACTGTGGAGGACTGTAGCAGCCTTGTGAATGGACAGCCGCAGTATGTCATGCAAGTTTCAGCCAAGGACGGACAGCTGCTATCAACTGTAGTACGGACTCTTGCCACTCAGAGGTACGGTCAGTTAGTTGTAGCAAACCCAAGACATGTCTCGTTGCCTATTCAGCGGTGCTGGAGGAGTAAGGGCAAAGAACGGAGGGGATGTGGTTACGAGATCTGAGCTCCTGTAGTCTTACTTGGGACTTTATTTTTAAGGCCAGACTAAGCACTGTCTGTTTTTGTCGTGGTTAGATTAAAGGCTACTGTTCTGCATGTTCCTGTTTCCGTGAGGCACTCTGAGCAGACTCAACACACAACTTGCACTCTTAAAGCGTTCCTCTTTTGAATTCAGAATGAATTTTGTAAGCTGACAATAACTTTGTGAATATCTCTAATGCATAAAACTTACTCGTTTTCGTTCGGTGCAGGAAAAGGTGGGGAAATAGCTGGGAGACACGGGCTGTAAAGTGAATAAGATGCAATAAATCCTTCCGATTTGGAAAAGAAAACTTTAGAAGTGACATGCTACTGACTTGTGCATGCTGCTCATTGCAAACTGTGTGCTTCTGTATGAATGATTGATAGAAGAAGATTTTTTAGGTTTTCTGTCATCCAGTGTCAAGAGTGTTATGGAGCTGCTTCTTCTTCTTTTTTTTTCCCACTCTTTCATGTCTGGCTTATATTTCTACAGCCAGGGAGCCTCCTAACTATTTGACACAATAATCACTGGCTGCATGGTTTTTCTCAAATGTGCTTCATGAATAAGTCTGACAGCTGGAAGTCATATTACTGTTAACATATGGGGGGGGTGAATGCTGGCAGGGACTGATGGTCATTGTAATACAGTACATCTGAAAGATTCCAGATTGGGGGAAACTGGCTTATTTATTTTCCCTGAATGTTGTTGAGTCATTAATAGGTCTTTATTCTTTAAGTTAACTTTAATGCATAGATACTCTCTCACAAACAGTAATTGTTAAATGCATCATGGCATATATATTGCCTGTTATACAATTAGCCAGTTCGACCAGAGATTAATACTGGAAAACCATTTTGGATTGTTAGAAAAAGGCATTCCTTTTCCTACCTTAGCACAGCTATATATTCATACGTGTGATGTAAACTATGTTAATAAAATACACATAACATTTTTGATGTGCTTTTTCTTTACAAAACAGATTATTGGAAGTTTCTGCAGAAAGTTTAAGTCACTTATATAAAAAACTAAAGTTTCAGTTGCAGGTTACCATGATAGATCTGTCTTAGAATAAACACCTTTTCTAACAGTCAGTTTCTGAAATTTGTGCATTTGTCTTGTGTTGGTTTCTTCTTTTTCTTAAAAAGCAGTACACGTAGGATTCTGTTCAATCCTGCCAGAACTGCTCCGTGAGATACGTTAGGGCTGAGGGGCAGAGATTTAAAGGAAGGACACTCTAATACATAGTTGAGAGGGATATTAAGCTTCTAATCCTAATGCTTCACCAAGAATACCATCTCTTCCGAGCTTGGTCTCCTTCTGATACGTGTATAATGCTATGCCTGGATTCCCACATTAGGGAAAGTAATTCTGTATCATACTGCATAAAAATGGAAGTATTAAGATAGGTGGTACAGTATCAAATTGTAAATATTAATTTGAGTAATTCTGAGATAATGAATAAACCAGTCATTGAGATATACCTACGATCACGTTTAAGGAAAGAATAAATACATTGAAACAGAAATATCACAGTTTGATTGCCTTGCTATAGGGAGGGTCAAATCAATTATATTATGCTTCAGTTATTTTATAAGGAAAGCCAATAGAACAAAACAGGCCAATCTTCACTTATAAAATACTTATGTTCATTCAAATCAATGTTAATAATTTAACTTGGAAGAAAGAATTTTAAACTTAAATAAATAGGCTAAGAAATAAAATCCCAAGTTTCTTTTCCTGGAGAAGAATTTAAACAACAGTTGCAGGTGATAATGGGTGATAGGTTTATTCTGTGTAAGTTAATGTTCTATGTGCATTGTACCATAAATCCCTTATAGCTATCTTCTTCCATTTTATTTTCTTTTGGAGATCTTACAAGAATCTAAGGGCCTGGGAAAACAGCCTATCACATCATATATAAAAACACTGAAGAATCCTAAGAGTGGAAACTGTTCTGGTGGCTTTCCACAAAATATACTTTGGGGTCCTCCAAAATTAAGGACAGAACACTGTTTCCTTTAAACACAGGAACTGTTGGACCTTTACCCAAGAGACAGCAGTGCATCTCTCTGAAGAAACTTACTCAGCACTCCTAAGCTAGCAATGGAAGAAAGGCTTTTGTAAAAATCACTTTTACAAACAAAAGTGAAATAATGAGACAATCGGCTGTTACAGAATCTTAAAGCAAGCCTACTATTTATAGAAGCCGCAAGATGTAAAATCTCACCTGTCTTTATGTAGTAGCAGATTTCGTGCTGCTCTTTTCTCGCCTTTGGGTCTGAAGGGCACCTGCACCAAATATTTGGTCTCAGGTTTTTGCTTCTGGTTTGCGCCTCCTATCGGGTTCTCTCTTTGTTAACCCCAAGTTCTAGAGAGGATACCCTTGTCCCTTTGCTCAAATTTTCAAAGAGAAACTGGTGCCACATGGAAAAAGAGATGTCCTAACCCATGCATATTGGAAAAAGAGAAAGGAGATACAGTAGTTGAGCCAGCCCACGATGATAAGAATAGTGTGAAACTAACATGAGGAGAAAATAGAGTGACTACGTAGAGCAGCAAATTAAACCTAACATCCATAGGACTTCTGCCTAGAGCATGCACATGGCTCCTCTGCACATGATACCTGAAGAAGCAGTAAAGCTGCATGTACATCAGAGAGGATATTTAATACCATTTCAAAGGAGCCAGAATTAGATTTTACTTGAAATGTTTGTTTTGGGTATTTCTGGTAATTTTAATAGATTTTTCTTAAATAAAACCAATCGCAATGGATGAAGAAATGAAAAAGAGATTGAAAATACTTCATCCGTTCAAGCAAACAACTCTTGAGCATGCATATACAGTAAATGTGCTCTAGAGAGGGAAGAAAAGAGATTGTGAAAAATAAGTGCGAGAATGAATAGCTACAACTAATCAATTAACTATTATGCTTTAAAATCAGAAGCTGGTTTCCAAGAAAAAACTGTTACAGTATAGAAGAAAAGAGCTTCATTCTCAAGAGATCTTTACTTAGGATTTTCTTTTGTGGTGATCTATTTCAATTTAAGCCAGAGGTCCCCAACCTTTTGGACACCAGGGACCGGTTCCTTGGGGAGAGGTTTTTCCATGGATCGGAGGATGTGTGGTTTTGTGTGCTGCCTACATCCTGCGGATGGGGCTTTGCTTGTTTGTGCAGACCGGTTGCTGGCATGCCGTGGCCCAGTACTAGTCCATGGACCGGGGGTTGGGGACCTCTGAATTAAGCAATTGCATCTCTAAAATATCACACATATTTTTGATTTTCTTATCTTTTGGATTGCACTGTGTAATAAATAGCAGTATAATACACAACCACTATAGTATATCCAAATTTGGCTCATTCCAAATGTTAACAATTTTAGTTTGATAAAGTTTAGTTATGTGTCAAGTTTTCTTTATTATGTTGGATTTCTGGGGGTCGTGCGCCCTAATAAAGTTTTAGACAGAATTTTTGCAGTCTGTCCTCTCCCTTCACCTTCATTTCTCCTCTATATCTTAATATAGTACTTCTGGAATGTGTTAAAGCAATTTGCCATAACATTTCATTCAAAAAACCTGGTTTAAGTTCTGAATGAAACTAAAGTTACAAATTGTGATTTGCTTCTGGTTTATAATCCAGAAGAAATGGCAGACAGGAATTGTAAAGAGGCTGCAAAAGAGAAGAAAATGCAGAGAATATTGAAAACTCAGGAAGGGGAATGGGGAACAGGAACAAAGTAAAACATTTGATAGACTGATGAAAGACCTTTTCTCGGTTGTAGCAATTTTTGGCTAGATTCCAAGGTACTGTTTCTGTCATTGGAAAGACGATATTGGCGCAAATGTGTTAGAGAATCAAGGAACATCTCTCCCTCCCTCCCTCCCTCCCTCTTTTCCTCTCTCTCTGTCTTACTCACTCACTCACTTCACAATATATCGCATACATGGTGGCTCATTTGGGAGCAGTAATGAATGTTGCCCAGATCACATTAACTAATAGAATTTAAGGGTTGCTTCTTTATATGACTTGACTGAACGTTCTTAAAGAATGGTGCTGCCTTATTAATTCTTCTACTATGATAAGATTACATTGTAAGTAGTTGGAAAGGGATTATGCACAGCAATGAATTAGGCTCTTAGGGTCAACTGTATACAGTACAATTAACCTTGAAATAATCGAATAACCTTGATGTGCCTTCAATTTAGGATTCCTGCACCAACCTAATCCTTCTTTTTTGCAGTCCTTTCAATGACCGACCAATGTGCAGGATTTGCCACGAAGGCAGCAGTCAAGAAGACCTGCTTTCTCCTTGTGAATGTACTGGAACCTTGGGGACTATTCATCGTAGCTGCCTGGAACACTGGCTCTCATCTTCAAATACCAATTACTGTGAACTTTGCCACTTCAAGTTTACAGTAGAGCGCAAACCAAGACCATTGGTCGAGGTCAGTAATTGAGAGAAGCTTTTCATTATGGATGTTTTTTTATACTGTACCGCAAGCAAAGGAAAATCTGGAGAGTTTAGGGTCAGAGAGGAGAACTACAAGAGAATATTTATTATTCATTAATCAAATGTATACACTGCCTATCTCACTATCTAAATGACTTGGAGTAGCTGAACAAGTAAAAAACTGAGCTATGTAAAAATACAAGTAAAAATTCAGTTATGAATCCTTTCAATTTTTAACCAAGCCCATGAGTGATTAAAGTCAAATAGATGCCTTGGGTTTTATGTACCTTTATTTAACTATAGCAGAAAATATTTAGGATATATGTAATATTCTTTGATTTAGTGATTTAGTCTTTTGAAAGGAAATAAATGTATACCATATCAAGAGAAATATTAGTGTGTATTATAAATATATACTAAGAAATCACTTTTAAAATCCACTGAATAGACAAATGATGTGGGTTTTTTTACATTTTCAATATTTTTGTTGCATCTCTTTGTTGCCAAACAATGTCATATAAGCCAGTTGTTTTATTCTATTTGTTCATTCTAGCTGCAGTAATTTAAATAAGTGATTTAAATAAATTGAGCTGTATATAAAATGACAATATACTCACTTGACTGCTGCACTAAAAGCTTTTTGTTTTCTTTTGAAAGACAATATATTACAGGTCACTTAAAAATCAACGTGAAGCAGTGCATTGTGAGAATTCTGAATAAGATATCTTTCCACAAGTTATAAAAAATTAGTTGTGAAGCTGACAAGATAGTACTGTGTATTTTATTTTGTTTCAGCCAATATTATTTCACTGTTCAGAATCATAGGACTGAAGGTACTTTAGAAATCTCTAGGCCAACTCTTCACTTAGTGCAGAAACCATCCGATCATCTCTGACATCCGCCATCTTTCTGAGGGCTTAGTGAAGGAGAACTCACTGCCTCACATGGCAGCCTGTCCCCTGGCTGATAGAGCATTCATTCAGAAAGGTCCCCCTACTATAGTTATCCACACCCTCTGCCCTTTATCCTGTACCCGCACCAACCCCACCTTTTCCCTACCCATATAAAATCTAATAAAATATATTATAAAAAGAAAAAAGAAAGGTCCCCCTGATGCCTAACCTACGTTTCCTTCTTTATATTTTTAACTGACTGGGGCAAAAGAGAATGTTCACTCCAGTGTGACAGTCCTTCAGATGTTTGAAAATTGCTATATCACCCTTCATTGTCTTTTTTGCAGGTTAAAACATATCTAGATTTTTTAAACTGCTCTTCATGGTTCTTTGCTGTTGTGATTCCTTTCTGAACTTGTTCCATTTTGTTCCATTTTTTTTTAAATTCTGGTGCCCAGACCCATATGCAGCATTTCAAATAGATTCTGACCAGGGCAGAGTAGAGTGGAACAGTTACATCCTATGTAATAGTTACTTCCTGGACTCTTTGCTTCTATTATTGTATCCTAAGATAGCATTTGCCTTTTTTAGCAGTTAAATTGCACTCTCACTCGCATTTAATTTCCGGTTGACCAGGACACCCAGATCACTTTCACATGTACTCCTGTCTTTCCATCCTATATTCTGTCCTACATTTTTGTTACCCAGATGCGGAACTTTATATTTCTGTTACCTTCCATCATGTAAATTACAGCCACTCAATACTTACCACCTGAAGTGATGCTATTAATGAGAACTCCTTAGGTTCAATCACTCAAGTAACTATGAGTTCATCTAAAAATGATATCATCAACTTCATGTTTTACTCACTGATGACT
Organism: Bothrops alternatus; assembly: GCA_034064705.1. Taxonomy (NCBI): domain Eukaryota; kingdom Metazoa; phylum Chordata; class Lepidosauria; order Squamata; family Viperidae; genus Bothrops; species Bothrops alternatus. The sequence goes on along the minus strand of JARGCV010000018.1, from coordinate 11,226,019 downwards.
AGCTGATGAAGGTTCTATTGAGGTCCAAATATAATATGTCTGTGGCCTTTCTATGAGGTATTAGAAAGTCTGCTGAAAGGGGTAATATTAGTCAGACATTGATTTTGATAAACTGTATTGACTCCTGTTTAATTGTAGCGTGCCAATTCAAGCTCTCACAAACATGTTGCTTGATAATCTGTTCAAGGACTTTGCTCAGTATAGACATGAAGTTTTCAAAGATTACTGAGAACAGTTCTACGATCAATTCTGCTAATTACTTAACTACCCCAGGATATAATCCATATGGCTCTGGAGACAAATTCATTTACATTAGGTAGTTCTTTATTATTTTATCTTTCTGTGTTCAAAGCTGTAGTTCCTTGTTCACCCAGTGGCATAAAATCACTACCTAGAGCTCTATTTTCCTTCTTGAAGAAGGCAGATATAAAATGGGATTTAGGAAGTTCTGCTTGCCATCATCCACACATTTCAACTTTCTCTTAGCAATGGACCCACACTTTATAACATCACCAAAGAATGCTCTAATTGTTAAATTTGGTATCTCTTGCAAGCCTCAGCTCATTCTGACTGTGTTAGCTTTTGTGGTAGAATTAGTACAGTTTCTGGATGCCATCTTCTATTTTCTTTGGTTCTCTTCTTTTATTTCCTATTCATGTACTTCCAGAACTATATGCCAGTCATGAGTATCATCTCAGCAAGTTTCAATGATGCTTATCTCATTACATTTGTCTTCCTGAATTAAGAACTCTGGTTTTCCCTTTTTATTCCCATATTTTTTACATTGATGCTAAAATAGAAGAGTACCACTTACTAGTATCTCTGCAGTCTTGTTCTAAGAAGCTCCCAGTATCCTGCTTTTCATTTTATGTTTTGCTTTCTCGACCCTGTCCTTGGTTAGATATTCAATTCTAGACTTTTATTACCCCAGTTCGCTTTTATTTTTGTTTAATGCCTTCCTGATTGGAGTGTTCAAAACACTGGCAAAACACTTCCCAGTTTTTGTAAGTTATCCATCAATCTCCAGAAGTCCTACATGAGGGTTGCACAGGCTACTGTCATAGAATCTAACCCTTCTGTTTGCATAGCCATTTGTTGACTTCTAGAATCCTGTTTTCTCTTCTTGCCCCATGACCTTCAATTAAAACTGAGTGATGAAAAGAAACTGATTGATGAAAACACTGCCTGTATTCCAATTTCCTTGACCTTCCTTTCCAAATCCTTATAATGTCCGAATATTCTTTCAATTTTTTCTTGGCTCTGTCACTGATCCAGAATCAAGAGAAAAGAGCTCATATTGATAGGTTTAGTATTGGTAATTTCTTCATTGCATTCTTATATGGGCACATAGAAGGCTATTCATATAGCATTTATTTAATTAATTCAGTTAGGTTTGTATGGCAACCTATCACATCATAGCAATTCTGGGCAGCTATTTTATGTCTGGACGTAGCTGTCTCAGCTTATCTTAGGAGGAAATCAATGACCACCACAAAACACCTCTTTCTTTCAAGTCAATTCTTGAATCTTTTCAATTCATAGAGGTTCATGTGTTTTCTATAGTATTCCGGGATAGGTTGCTCAGGTGGTTGTCCACTGTACTCCAGAAAGAGAGAGAGTAGTACCCATTCCAAGTTCCACTGGTATAAAATGACTCCTGATTTTCTTTCTCCCTTGCCAGGAATGATTAATGGATCTTAAGGCTTAAAATCTAGAAGAAATGACACATACATAAAAGGAATGGATAGGAAGAAGGAAAACAATGCAGCCTGAGTTGTTAGCTTCCAATAATGGAAACACCTTCTGAAAGACATCTACTCAGTCAATGCTGACTTTATACTGTACAATGAAGTCTCAGTTTTCTAAACTTTACTTAGAAGACTAAAGGTAGTCCTCACTTAACGACCAGAATTGAACACAGAATTTTGGTCATGTCATTGTGGTTGTTATGCAAGTCACATACGACCAGACTAATCTTACAATTGTTTTTATGATAGTTGTAAAGCAAGTCACCGCAGTTAAGCATTACCATCTAGTCATTAGGCAAATTCATTTTTTTAATGGGTGTTTTTGCTAGAAACCAGCAAAAAAGCACAAATGACACTACAACAAACCATAAATGCAAGCTAGTTGTCCAGCATCGAAAATTCAACTGGGGGCAGAGGAGTGTAGCAGCCATAACTTTGTGGACAGGTTATAATTAACTTTGGGGGGGTGTCCATCATAACTTTGAATGATTGTTAAGTGAGGACTACCCTTTCATGGCAAGTAAGATTCAGAGGGAGGTCTGTACTCTTTCACCATTTAATGAATAGAGGAATATAATGCTTAGGCTTCTTACAAAAACAGGATTTGACAGATTTAAAAAAAATGCTTGATGACATACCAGATTTACGAGAAGTCATAGGCATCCAGAGGGGAAAGGGAAGCAAGGAAATGACAGCATACGCCCGATGATATAAATCAGGGAAATGCTGCAATCTTCATACTTCTATCGGACATTTTTGACAAGTACATAGTCATGGCATTTTTAAACTACACGCATGTATCATTTTGGCATTACTGTAGCTTCTTACAGATACCACTGCCAGGAATGGCTATTCAGAATGGCAGCCAACTAGCCACGGCCAACTTGTTGCAGCCAACTCACTGCAGGACATCTTGCGACAGGACAATTTAACAATGCAACTTAATTATTTAAAATAAATAAAAAAAATATTTTAATTTTTGTCATTCACATGTCATTCTGTCCCTCTTTTTGCATCCGTTCTTTAATTATTCTATTCCATCATTTCTTTGATATTAGTGTAACTCTTGTCGCACGGCAAGCTGTCCTGCAGTGAGTTGGCTGCAACAAGTTGGCCGTGGCAAGATGGCTATGTCAGGTTGGCCATGGTGAATTGTCATAGACCCCTGGTTATTTACAGGTAGAAATGGGCCATCCCTTTTTGGATCTTTGCTGGAATTTGCTAATGACTTGTCATTTAATTGTAAGCCACCTAAAGGCACATTTCAGAGTGAGACAGGCAGCAAAACAAACAAACAAACAAATAAACAAACTCACTATAACAGAAAAGGCATCAGAGGCATCAATATTTCCAGATCAAAAAGCCCTGATCTTTTTTTCTCATAAAATAATTTGTTTGCCATGGTCCTTGCGATGGGTGAGGGCAGGGCTAGTCTAGCTGTGAAAGCAGTAGCAAATGAGGGATAGTGAAGTTGGTGGGTAATAATATTATCTGCAGTTATTCCTCTTTCACACAGACCTGCTTGTTCAGCTGTAGATATAGCTGTATTTAACCAAGTCTACATTATGGTATGAACTCTCAATTTAAGTGAGCAGCTACGTTGGAATTACAACTGTGGCAAATGATTTAAGGCTCAGTTACAGTAAGGAATCCTTTAAAAATCCAACGTTAAAACAAAGATTTCCAATTACCAGTGCATATGATTTTTCATGAAACCTCCATCAAGATAAATTACACAAGATTGTTGTGAGAGTAGATGTACGGCTTAATTTATTTCAACTTCACCTTCTGATTGGCTGTCCATGAAAATGTTCTCCTGCGCAAATGAAATGTGACATTTCTTGAGTCTTAATAGTAACTGGGCGAGCTCAAATGGAAAGCGAATGCTTCCAGAGCTGGAAAGGTATTGCTGTGTGATCACAGAGGAAATTTTCTTTCAACTCAAGAGACGAAAAAAGTAGCCTATTAAAATTGCTTATGTTATATGCTTAAATAAGGCAAAAATGAAAATGAGTTACAGGCAAATTCAGGGACTACTCAGTACTGATGGTACTTTTTTTTGTATAGAGGCTTACTGGGGAATTAATTTGAAATAGTTTAATATCTGCAAAAATAAAGATTTGCTAATATGTTCCAGAATAGGCTCTCAAGAAATGTTCCTATAGAGGCACACAACAAAGTAAGACATGAATGAAAGTTAAAAGTATATGCAGCAACTCTGTATAAAATACCAACTTATAGTTCATAAAAATGAACAGAAACCAAAAGGCCCTGGACTGTTCTACAGTTTTTTTCCTCAGACTGGACATTTTCTTAATTGCATAGAAACTGAAACTGCCTGGTTGGCTGCTTATGTAAAGGTTATGACTATTTGTTCTCAGCATAATTCTATTAGGCCAAATTTCAGATGGTGGTGAAGTAGAAGTCATTGATAAAAATGGGGACTGTAGCCATTTCTATCCAACGTAGCTTTCATTTTCAGAAAAGAGGATCTTTGTAATCTATTTACCTTCTGATCCTCTGGCTTCTCTATTGCTTCACCCTGATAAGGATTTCCTTTTGCAGAGAATATGGAGTAGTGGCATTGTCAGTGTTGACTATGTGTTGGTTTCATTATTCATTCACCTTGCAGAACAGGTGGGATGCCAAGCTTTAATTTATGGCTTCTTCCTCCCCGGTTTTTATCTTATCACAAAATACACTGGTGTAATTTGTTGAAGCAAGCATAAAGCATGGCTTTTTACCTACCGGGCAGTTATTAAAGGTTCTTCATTATTTTGGAGTCTAGCCTTGGATTTTATTTACTTTTTAATAATCCAAGTATAAAGTTATGACTTTAGCAGCTTATTATATAATTGTGTAAAACCAGATGTAGGAAAACGTGAATTCCAATGTAACATATTTGTATGATATTTTGTTCTCCTTATGATAATGAAATGTACTGTTTTTCCTAGTTCTACTGGGAAAGATTAGAATTTTTTTCATTTCTTTTTCTTATTAAAAGACTGTAATACTATAGATAAGAATTCATGAGCATTATAAAAAGAATATCTTTTCTTCAGGGTGCAGAGTTTTTAAGCAAAAAGTAGAAAGTACATTCTTCCTTTATATTAGTTATGAAAATGTAAAGTCATATTCAGAAACTACCTGGTTTTATTTTAACTCCAATAACAGCAGCAGATTTCAAATGTATATATAAAACCTACAACATGCCTTATTTTTAACTGAAAGAGGTGCAGAAATTAGCCATTTATAGCAAATTCACAAACAAAATAATCACGATGAATCCTGAGCTAAATATAGTATCTACCTGGCTAATTCAATCTTTCAGCTCCGGGTTCTTTCAGTTAAACAATGTTATCTTTCAGAACCCTGGAAGCATAACTTCTCTAAAACAGCACCTGCCCTCTGAATGAAGTGCTACTCCCCAATATCCAAATGACCCCTACTCTGTTGTTTAGAACAGGGCTTTTCAACCGGTGGTACGCATACCACCTGTAGTACTTTGGCACCTGGCAGGTGGTAAGGGACTGTCCTAGACAAGTATAGCGGGGGAGGGGAATGAGCTGAAGCGGCAGCAGCACCACACAAGCCTGAGGGAGAGACAGCTGGAGCTGCAGGGCTGTCAGGGCTCAGTAGAAGCCCCGGGATCGGTGGGCATAGCTACAGCTGATTGGTGCTTCTGCAGGGCTATGGGGGTTGGGCAGAAGCCCAGGATCGGCATGCACTTTTGCAGGGCTATGGGGGTGAGACAGAAACCTCAGGATCAGCAGGCGCTTCTGCAGGGCTATGGGGACGATACAGAAGCCACAGTATCAGCGCTTCCAGCGCACCCGGAAGAGAAGGGGCGTTGTCTTACCTGAACGCCTTTTCTCAGTACGGAGATGGAGAATCCACCAATGGGTTTTCTCTGTCTGCCTGCTCTTGAGACCAAGTAGCCAAACTTGACACGCCCCCTCTGCTAGGAGATCCAGTTGGATGCGCTGGCATTCGCCCGCTGGAACAGAAGCAGGAACCATTGGAGGTCCCGCAAGTGAAGTCTGGCCCAGGGGATGATGGCTATGCAGGAGACCATCTTTCCCAACAATTGTGAGAGTAGGACCAATGGGACTGAGTGTTTCCTGTGTACCTGACGGGCCAGGACTCTGATGTTGGTTATTCGCTCCTGGGATAGATGAACCATGCAGTTTGTGGTGTCTATGACAGCTCCCAGGTGCAGAAGCCTGGACGAGGGAACTGTCTGGCTTTTTTGAAAATTTACCGAGAAGCCATGTTGTTGAAGGACCTGAATGGTGTTCTTTACATCTGCCTGAGCTGCCTGGAATGTGGATGCTTGAATTAGGATGTCGTCCAGGTAACACTGGACGCGTATTGGTATTTTCCTTAACTGGGCGGCTAACACGGCCAGGACTTTTGTGAACACCCTGGGTGCCGAGGACAGGCCGAATGGAAGGGCCTTGTACTGGAAATGCCTGCCCCTCTAGCAGAACCTTAGGAACTGTCGGTGCGCTAGATGAATGGGGATGTGGAGGTACGCTTCCATGAGGTCTATTGACGCTAGGAAGTCTCCCTGTCTGATGCCCCCTAGGATGGACTGGAGAGAACTTTTTTTTTAATTTTTTATTAAAGCAATCAACATTAATCATAATAGCATACTAAAAAGCAGTCAACATAAATCATGAGATACAACAGTACGTAATAGCCTTTGTATACGTAAACCAGGGGGAAGTTCAAGCTACCTGCAATCCAACTTAATACAATCGATTTAATTTTGTAAACATTCTTCACTCCTTTATGTCAAGCTTTAACTATAAGCCAGATACATTTTATTTGATTGGTGTTTCTCTTGTATGTAGTCTATCCACTGTTTCCAGTCTATCATATATTGTTAATTTGAGCGATCCTTCAAATATGCCGATATTTTGGCCATTTCTGCCAAATTTATTACTTTCAAAGTCCATTCTTCAGTAGGTGGTATTTCTGGCTTCTTCCAGTATTGTCCCACCAGCAGTCTGAATTCTTATTTGCTTCTCTTGAGAAAGAAGGAAGAAGGGCTACTCTTTGATTTTTACCCTTTTCAGCCCACGAAGTCCAGCTGGTTAAGGTAAAAGTCTCCTTTGCCCCTACTTTTCTATCGTCACTAGTCCATGGGGGGGGAAGTTCCACCCCCTTTCTTACCGAGGCTGCTTTTCTCTTTTCCCTCTTTGGAGATCCTCCAGGGCAGCTCTCCCTTCCCAGATCACTCTCAGCTTGGATTATTTCTGGCTCTCCCGAGGCTTGCCTCACCTCTGCCGATGCACCAGAAGGTCCTCTCCAAGTTGCCTATCCCTCCAGGCAGCAATCGCTCTTGGCAGCCGAGAAAAAAGCCGATAAACAGAGATCTGTCCCGGAGCTCCCCTGAGACTACTCTGTCGCCATGCGACCGGACGTGACATCCCCCGACTAGAGAGAACTTTTTGTAAGTGATGTAATGATTGAGATGTTTGATGTCCAGGATCACTCTCCACCCTCCTGAGGCTTTGGGGACCACAAAGAGGATGGAGTAGAACCCCCCGCCCCTGTGGTGTGATGGCACCGGTTCTATGGCCTGAATTTGTAGAAGGTGTTGGATGGCCTCCTGCATGAGTCCCTGTTTGAGGGGGTCCCTGGAAACAGAACAAGCAATGAATCGGTCCGGGGGTGTGGCCAGAAACTCTAGAGAAAGACCGAACTGGATGGTTTGTAAAACCCAGCTGTCCGTGGAAGTGAGTTCCCACTGGTGGAAAAAGTGGGTTAGCCTTCCCCCAATTGGAAGCCTTGTGCAGGAGTCACTTGGACCTTCTGTAGGGACGTCCTGCCCCTCGAAATGGCCGCTTAGTTTGGCCCTGTTGTCTGGGTCGAAACCCGGGCCTGTTATAGGGACGGTCATACGGCCTCTCCTGTCTGGGAGTGTATGAGCAGGAGGGTTGAGCAACTGTCGCACCAGTTGCTGGCCGAAAGGACTGCCTGCGAAAGTATGGAGTATGGGCGCTTATTGGGCTTTTTGTTCAAGTGAGCCATGACCTTGCGCTTATCCTTATTTTCAACAAGGTACGGAGCCAGGGCCTCCCTGAATAGATTGTTACCCAGGTAAGGGGCAGTCGCTAGACGCCATTTGACCCTGGCATCAGCCTGCCAGTGTTTGAGCCACAACATCCGCCTGGCGGTGATATTGGATGCTATGGACCTGGAGGCAAAATTGGCTGACTGAAGTGTGGCATCCGCCACGTACTCTGTGGCCGCCACCATTTTACTTAGGTCCTGGTGGGTCCGAATGTCCTCAGCGGGGACTCTGGGGCAGCCATAAAAAAGTAGTCCTAACAAAAAAGGATGCGCAAGTGGCCGTTTTAATTGCCCATGCTGCAGACAGATGGGTCCTGCGGAAGGTCTGCTCCCACTTTTTATTGTCTGCCTTTAGCGCCTCCAACAGGTCCCCAGCTATCGCAATGCAGGGAATACCTGGGGAAGACCGTTCGCGGCTCCCTGTTGGAATCGGCGATTCCAAGATGGCAGCCGCGACTCCACTGAGAACAGTCACTTCAGCCTTCTGTCTTTGTCTCTGGGGCCGATCTAACACGATGGCAGCGCTAAACGCTGCGTCAGAATGAGCTCCGTGGTGCTGCCTCCGAACGATCGGCAAAGCAGGGGACTGAATTTAGGCTCGTTGCCTGAAATGGCAAACAAAATGGTGGCCGCAACTGTTCCCAGCTGCCTGGGAGAACACCGACGGCCTGAAAACCGAGGGCTTGTAGCTCTGTAGCCTGGAATCAGGTTCCAGGAATCAAATGAGAAGGGCGGGGAGGAAGAAAGGTCTGGAGAAAGTTCCAAGCAGACCCTGCTTGGAAGCTTTTCCACAGAACCTTGGGGAAATTAAAACAGGGAGCTGCAAGTGCCTCCCCCCACCCCTCACACCTCAAACATGGTGATCAAACACTGAGCCCAGTGTTTGTGGGGAAAGTTTAGCCAAGGGAATGCCAATTAGTCAAGGGGTATGCCAATTGTATTTAAATAAAATATTTTAAGAGGAGAATTCACCAATGGATTTTTTTCCCCTAACCTTCTATCTGCTGAGAGCCAAACCTGAGACGTCTTCAAGAGCTGAGACCAAGTTAAGACTGGATATCCTAGCAGAGGGGCCGTGTCAAGTTTGGCTACTTGGTCTAAGAACAGACAGACAGAGAAAACCCATTGGTGGATTCTCCATCTTCTGTACTGGAGAAAAGGACAAGGGGGGAGAGAAGGAGAGGCTATAAAACAGGCACGTCAAACTTGCAATGTCACGTGATGTTGTATGACATATTGGGACTTTTTTCCCATTGCCGGCAATGGGGTGGATGTGGTTTCGATGTGACGCATCAGGCCCACAGGCCGGCAGTTTGACATGCCTGCTATAAAAGGAGAAGTTTTTGGCGGGAGAGGGAGAGGGGAAAAAAGACAACAGGGGAAAGAGAAGGGGATTGCAAAAGAGAAAGGGACAAGTGTAGCCTTGAGAGGAATCAGCTGGAGGTACACGGAAGACAAAAGGAGGATGAGGGAGAGAAGAGAGGATATAAAAGAAGGGAGAAGACGAGAGGATATAAAAGGGGGAGAAAGAAGAGGATATAAAAGAAGGGAGAGAAGACAGGATATAAAAGAAGGGGAGAGAGGATATAAAAGGAGAGAAGAGAGGATGTAAAAGGGAAGAGGAGAGTATATAAAAGAAGGGAAGAGAAGAGATGATATAAAAGGGAGAGAAAAAGATATAAAAGGGGGAGAGAAGGATATAAAAGAAGGAAAGAGAGGATATAAAGGGGGAGAGAAGAGGATAAAAGAAGGGAAGAGAAGAGGATATAAAAAAGGGAAGAGAAGAAGATATAAAGGGGGAGAAGAGAGGATATAAAAGAAGGGAGAGAAGATATAAAAGGGGGAGAGAAGAAGAGAGGATATAAAAGGAGGAGTGAATCTGGTTTCTCCACTGACTTGTTTATCAGAAGGTTGCAAAAGGGGATCACATGATCCTAGGACACTGTGACATCATAAATATGAATCAGTTGCCAAGCATCCAAATGTAGATTGACCCTGGGGATGCTGCAACGGTCATAAGTGTGAAAAATGGTCATAAGTCACTTTTTTCAGTGCCATTGTAACTTTGAACAGTCACTAAGCGAACTATTATAAGTCAAGGACTACCTGTACTTTATCACTTTTTTCCTTTCCTTTTTTTTTTTTTTGGTCATCAAGTTTTTGACATTTTGCTAGGCGACTAGTGGTATTTGAATATTGCCATATCCTAAAAGCGGTACCATTGATGGAAGGGTTGAAAAGCCCTGGTTTAGAAGAATCATGAAAACCTAGTTCTTCACCCAGGCCTTTGACAAGGAAGAGTGAGATCCCTTAATTCCTCTTTTGTGCTTGCCATCTTTTATCTTTACCTTCATGTTTTATTGATTTTATTGTGAATCTTTTATTGTTGTGAGCTGTCCAGAGTTGTTCAGAATAGGGTGGCATACACATTTAATATATATAATGATGATTATTTAAAAACTGTATATTCTAGGGTTAACAGACCTATGTAGAATTTGTCAATGGCTGGATTTGCATATTGCATTAAACAATGGATACAAAACAATAATTAAACCAAGTGATTTATTAGCTACAAGTCTAGTTCCCACTATATGGTAATGCAGAACTGAACAAATCATGTTAGTTCAGCGTGAATCTATTCACTTAGTTGGTTCATGTTAGATCATTATTTGATAATTGTGTATATGATATTGGAATGAGTTTTGGAGGCCTTTCAGAAAGGCCATTCTGGCAGCAACATGCCTCACCTGCTGCAGCTTCTATGAAACTCTAGCTTGCCCATTTGTAAGATGAAAAGTGTAGTCTCTACTAGCATGACTAATGCAGAAAGATGCTTCTAACTTAGCGGCATATGAGGAGCCACAATTTCTGCCAGTATTACTGGAGCATTAAATGGGTTGTAATATTTTTTTTAAAAAATGAGAACGCCATTACAAACCTGTGTAATGTTTTAAACAATGCAATCTAATAATCCTAAAGAAGTATGGTGATATTCATGAGAACTAAGGCTTGCATTGTTTTGACCAAGGTTCTTGCAGTGTATCAGAAAGGCTCTATTATTCTTTTACTAGTCTCGGCAGTATTAAGAGGAGCTTTCCTGCTCTGTGAACATTTTCTGCAGTTGGTTATACTGAAATATGAACATCACTTGACTGTTTTCCCATATTGAGCTTTGAACTGTTTTCCCTGCTTCCTTTGAGATTACTTTTGTGTACCTTAACCTACTGCCATTCACTGAGGCAGGAGGTTACTGCAACCAGAGGCCTGACACTCTTTGACACAGTTCATCAAGAGATCACTGTCAGGGCTGAAGGAAAAGGATTTTAGACATGTAATCAACAAAACGAAATGGCCCACTGGCTTTAAGAGCTAAAATGTACTAGAACTGGCAATTGAGCCTGTTGCAACCAAAGAGGAAATAACTTCATTATACTGTCCTGAGATAGTTGAAGCTTAAGCTGAAAGATTTATTATTTTATTTTAAAAACTTATTTCAGAGAAAAGAAACGAGAGCACTGAGAGGTATTACAACAGAATAAACATTACAAATCAAACTGTCTGAAAGTTGTGGCTGGGTTCTCACTGTAAGCTAGATGAAATTGATGGAGGATTGGATCGCTGTGGTTCAAAAAACTGTAGAACCCCAGCCATTGCATCAGCATGTTGTTTGAGCCAGGCCATCACATTAAGTCAAAAAATGATTTATTTTGGCATACAGTGTTTTTACACAGAGATTATTTTTTTAAAAATATATCTATTAGAGACAGAGCATATATGTAAAATGAAAATGTCCAGTGCAGATGTGTTGGATCTAAAATTATGCTCACTAGAGTTGGTGGTATGTAATTTAACATGAGTAGGATGGGCTCTTGACCAGTAGATAGAATAGATCTTTTAGAGTAGTCTTCTAAGGCAAGTTAAGTTAATAATGATGTTAAGTGACCTGGCACAATGTTGAATGGACCTCTTTTGTTGGATATTATGAATTGTAGCATGGAAGATATTCTTCATCACTATGTGATAACTCTGTATTGTGTTTTTTTAAAAAATATTTCTAAGAACATTAAACATTTCCACTGAGATTTTCAGTAAAAAAAAAATCAAAAGGCTGAATCAGTGGATGTACTCAACAGCCATCAGTATATCTTTGCAAAACAAACCTATATATATATATATGCTCATGTCAACAAATAAATGCATCAAAACTATTAAAGTGTATCCTATTCCACATGCTTAGAAGTGATCCTTCTGAATTGTGAATTGTGTGCATTATCAGAAATAGATGATAGAGAAAGAGTCCAAACAGCTACTGCTGAGTCTGCATGAAAGCTGCATATTTGCTATAGACATTGGTAGTGAAATATGCAGAAACTTGGCAGTCAGTACACTAACAAATCTGTAGACCTAACTGTCTTAGAAAGAGACAATTGAAAACTTGCAGATGACTTCTCTGACAAATTTACCTGAAACTAACATGAGTCGTATTCAGGAATCTTGTGGCAAGATATTAATATCCCGAGCACCTTATCCTACACTATATATGAATATTTGAATCATAAATTGATGTTGGGCAAATATAAGCCAAATACACTCTGCCTCCCTCCCATTTAGAACATTTCATGCGATCAAATTTATATGGAACATCACTAAATTTAACCCGCTTTGAAAAAGGTCAGTAGCTTTAAAAGTCCAGATAACGTGTACAGGTGGTACTCGACCAGAATTTCTGTTGTAAAGCAAGAGAGTGGTTAAGTGAGTTGTGCCCAATTTTACGTTCTTTTCGCTAGGGTGGTTAAATGAATCACTGTAGTTGTTAAGTGAATCAAGTGGTCATTAAATGAATACAGCTTCCCCCAGCGACTTTGCTTGTTGGAAGCTGCCTGGGAAGGTCCCGGATGGTGATCACTTGGTCCTGGGATGCTGCAGTTGTCATAAATACGAGCTCATTGCTAAATGCCTCGATTCTGATCATGTGACTATCAGGATGCTGCTACAGTCATAAGTATGAGTACTGATCATAAGTCACTTTTTCAATGATGTTGTAACTTCAAAAGGTCACTAAATGAATGGTTGTAAGGTGAGGACTATCTGTATATTTATCCATTTAGTATAATGTTATATTCTGTAAACTTAAATCTTTATCTTCTGTGTTATGTATTTATTGACAGATGCTCCACTAAGCCTCAGTCATATTCTGTATTTGGAAAAAAAAACACCTCCCTTTTTATTCAGTGTCTTCTTAAGTATGATAGAATAAACCAATAAAATATAATGTCTTGATTCTGTAATATGGATTTTTCTTAACATTGGCCTTGTGTATATATAAGTACAATAGGTGTGTATATATAAAAACATAGCAGTATGTGATGCTGTTACTATTACTGATAACCCTACCCCCATACAGCAATTTAATTGGCTGGGACTAATTGGCTGCATTTATTACTAGAAAATTCCCACCAACTCTTGTATGTTTCTTTAGCACCAATGCTTCAAGATGCCTAGTGATATATTTTACTTCAAACATGCTTACATACCGGTACTAAGATTAGGGATGGGTAAAAATATGTATTTTATAATAGTCTGTGGAAGGCTTATTGTAGATTGACAAAATAATCTGATTTTCAATTATTTAGTAACAGCTGTAAGAAAAGAATTAGACCTTGTAAATAATACTTTTGGAATGAAGAAAGCCTGGGGTAATCAAGAATGGATTTTTGTGTGAATGAATTGTCTGTTTCATATAGTTCTGGGGAAAAAATAAGCATGCCAGACTTTTTTTCTTTCTCTTTTTCTTTCATTGTATTTCTTTTGCCTCAAAGTTCTAGTTAATAAATCTTGGGACTCTGTTTTTTTAAAAAAAACAAAAAGTTTTTACTTTAAATTAAATTTTAAGAAAGAATTTGTACATGTTATCTTGGAAATAACTAGTCAGTAGCAGTGGAGACATTATTTCAAGTCAGGAAGTTAAGACATTTGAACACAGTAATTTCAGAATAAACATAGAGGATTGAGATGTGTAAATCTACAATCCAAAACATTCTGTAGCTTGAACCACAGCTCATTAAAATCAATGGAATTTATTTCTAAGTCAACATGATAGGAATTGGACTGTATATTGGGTTAAAATGGTTCTTGGTTTAAACTACACTTATTTCTATTTAAGAACCAATGAATTTAACATTCCTAGAAAATTAAATTATTAAGTGCTGAAAATTGCATTTTGAATTTCAGATTGGTTCAGATATGTGTAGAGTTTTGTACAACGGGTTGATGATGAACTAACTGCTCACTCAATGAAGGCTAACAGTTTGTTATAATTAAGACAGATGATTACTTGGCATTTGCTTCTATTGTAAAAAGAAGTTATAAAAATAGTAGCCTTTTTATATATTTTTAGTATTCCTATTGGCCACGCCCAAATTAAAACACTTAAAACATTAATTTACTCTATATCTTTTATACATCTTCTTTCATACCATATGACAGATATTGAAGTCTGGGTATGTAGTAAAATATTGGATCATCGGTATCTCCAAAATCATATGCTTAATGAGCATATGCTCCAAAGTACATTACAGAAATATAGTTCGTAAATGAATATGCAATTGGTTACCCCAATGTAGAATGATTGCAGAAACAAAACACTATCCCAAACTGCTGACTGGTTGAATGAATGGAACGTTATTATTGCAAATTTGTTATGAAGATTGAAAACTACCTATTCCTGCCTTGCCTGCTCCACTAATTTCCACTTAAGCAAGACCATTTCTACTTAAGCAAGCATTCAAAAAGAAGGGGAAAAAAATTACATCCATTTATGTGATATTTCAAGCTAAACAGATCACCAAGCTTGTTAACATTTTCTATATAACTTTAATTATTTCTATAGGTGTCCATCCCTACAAATGCCAGTTCTACACTTTTCTTTTGCAAAAATCAGTTGAGAATATATTTTGAACTAGATATCAAATAGAAACATGCAGGAAAAACACAGTATATGCCACGTTGGGATAATTGATATATATATATAACATTACATTCATTTTAATTGAAAGCAAAATGTAGGTTTATTTTTTGAAGGTATAAAATAAAATTGTGCCCAGCCTGGAAATTGGAACTTAATGATTCAGTGAAGACGGTGCTGCTTGAATAGGCCAGAACTTGAGCGACTTAAGCTTGTATATCTAGAAAAATGACTTAAGTTTGTGGAAATAGTGTTATGATTTTAAATTATCTATGGTCATTGCAGGACAAGTGATAGGGATCAGGGAAGTGGAGCCTATTGATGTGCATCATTACAAGAAGTGAAAGTACCTCAAATCTTTATAGTTGAAGGGAAATTGGTCTGGCAGCAACAGAGAGACTAGAATACCAAATCTGGCTTGCAAAAATCCAGATGACCACTAGATGGGAGGAAAGAGAAATGGAAAACTCTTGACTCATAGTTTCTGCAGCCCAGGTCTTGTAATTTTAAAAAAAGAATGTTTAGAGGTTCATTTTCAGGGTACACCATGTGGCCTTTCAATCCAAACTGGAAAAAATAATTAGAGTAGTCAAAATGCAGTTCTTTTCACTCCAGTCTTTTGCATATAAAAGTGTGATTTGTGGATTGAATAAAAGAGATTTGGAAGCAAGAGATCAGAGAATGAAAGGTCTTTCAATGGGATTGAATACAGTACAGTATAGACTTCCCAGTGAATTCATACAGTGATCAATGAATGTCTGCATGTCAAATATTTTCTCGTACACTAATCTCTGAATGTCACTTTTGGTGTTCTTCCCTATTTTCTTCTGGGCATTTCTGTTTCCTCTCGATTGTCTTTTGGTTTCTCATTACAAGGTGTAAGTTGTAAGACAGTCATGTGTTGAAGTAACCCAGTTGTACTTGGGACTGCTGCAGCAGCCATATCCAGTTACTATCCTCAGCAGTATTTTTTAAGGAAATGAGATAAATCCTTATGACAGAGTCCTGAATCATTTTATACAGTGCCTTGAAATCTGAGTGAGAGTTTTATTTGTCTGTAATATAATATCCTTGTTTTTACTTTTAAAATATCTACTTCACAGCTGCTTTGTTTCTTTAACTAATCTTCAGATAATAGCACAAAGTGAAGTGCAATAATACCATTAAGGGTAGTCACCGTTTTTGCTCCTTTAAACTCTACAAAGTTGATTTGTTTTTAAAATCCTAGAAGTGTTGTGGAAGTAACCCTTAAAACAATTCATGCACCAAATGCATGCTGATCATTTTTAGTGACTAGAACAACTAATAGTGGGCATGTTTTGCAAAAGAGTGAATCAAGGTTCAAGACACTGAAAGAGTTTTCCTATTTCTTGATACCATCTCAAGATACATAGCCTTTCAATGCAGTTTCCTACCCATATTCACCTGTACAGAGAATTTGTAATTATTTAAGTGACATAGTTCTATTTATATGAGGCTGTACAAAGAGAGGTAGATAATATGCTTGCAAAGAGCAGCTACTAATGAATTCAGAACAGTGACTACATAACTTTCAAGAAATTGTCAAGTATGAGACTGACTACTTCAGAAGTTCTCAGATGAGCACAACACATACATTTCTGAGATTGGATTCATATAGATTGATTTAATGCAGCATTTTTATCACCCCAAGCATAAATTTATATATGTCTATTGTATCCCTCTTTATTCTTAATATAGAGCCACAAGTGCTCTATTTGCTTATAGGGGAGTCTTTCCACAGCTGTGTGGGGCTTTTCATTATTCTTTTCCACTTTCTCTATAGTTGAAGTGTGATGATCAGAACTCTGCACAATATTTGAAGTGTTACTCCATCATCAACAATTTCTTAAAAGGCATTGCAATATTGGAAATTTAATCTTGTGATTCTTTTCCTACTGATCTCAGCTTGGGTTTAGCTTTTTTTTTTTAAATAGTCCTATATTATACTAATATTTTTACTGAGCTGTTCACCTATCCTCTGTGATTGCTTTCTTATTCAGTCTGTGTCTACTCAATCTCCATCCGTTTATAAGGGCTATATGAAGTTAGAATATTTTGCTTCACTTTATTCTTTCATATTTTAAGATACATAATATCATTTTATGCTAATCCATAAAAGTTTTCAGAAGTATTTTTTGGCCTTGTTTGCTGTTCCTCTTTATTTTGAACATTTCACATAATTGGGTGTTCACTACACATTGCTTGTAAACAAAGTTTAAAATCACCAAACACACCTATATTACAATAATTTAGTGCTTATTTCTACTTTTGGGGGGGTGTTGGTTCACAGAAGTGAAAGTGATAATCTGTTGAATCCGAGATCTGTATGAGTTGCCAGCACCATGATTGGAACAGGGTATTGATGAAGTATAAGATTAGAATAAATTACAAGAATTAATAAATAATTTGCAGTTACTCAGTAGGACTCCTTCTATAGCAGCGGTTCTCAACCTTTTCCGGGGCTCGACCCTGGCCCGCATCGCGCATGTGTGGCGCGACGAGGTACATCGCGCATGTGCGGCGCGATGGGGCACATGCACAGCGCGATGGGGCGCATCGCGCATGCGCGGCACGACGGCTCACATCACAAAAGGGAAAAAAGGCCGACCAAAAAAAAATGGTGGGCCTGCATCGCGCATGCGTGGCGCGACGGCCCGCATGGCAAAGGGGAAAAAATGGCCAACCAAAAAAAATGGCCGACCCAAAAAAAATGGCGGGCCTGCATCGCGCATGCGTGGCGCGACAGCCCGCATGGCAAAGGGGAAAAAATGGCCGACCCAAAAAAATGGCCGACCAAAAAAAATGGCCGACCAAAAAAAATATGGCAGACTGCGGTGTTTGGCGACCCCCGTGAAATGGTCGTTCGACCCCAAATGGGGTCGCGGCCCACAGGTTGAGAACCGCTGTTCTATAGTCATACAAATATGGATCTTAATCAAAAAAATATAAGGCTGTAATCTTATGAGAATAAGACCTAATTGAAAGGAGTAAAATGTATCTGTGATTAAACATGTATAAGATTTTTGATAAAAAAAATAAAATAGAATGTTGTGTGTGATAGTACAAGTAACCTATACAAGCTTGATAAAAAAAATTTGTTGTCAAAGTGTTCCTGCACTATAAAATCAAGCTTTATCATCTGTAACTTTCCAATAATTACCTTTTGCTTTAGGCAAATAGATGTTTTAGTAGCATTTTTTTTTACAAACATGGCTTACTCTCTCCTTTCTTTCCTCGTGGGCTTGTCAAAATGTAAATATCTGGATTGTTTCTTCCTTGAATCTATATCCATGCCTACTAACAATTTTATAAATATAGACACATCTCACGATCCACAAATTATTATATTTACTGGAAGAACTATCAATAAGCACTTATGGACTAACCTTGGGATACTGTTTCGCATTATACACTCTGCATACTATTATTTATTTAGCAATATTAAAATAATTTTAGAGTTTTAGAAAATATTATATACCAAATATGAAAGAGCAAATGGAAATACTTTGCTGTAATATAAATAGAGGATCAAAGTGGAGTCCTACCTCATACTGGCTGAAAAACAAGCAGGTTTTCTTAATAAATTTCTATTTTATGTGACCTTACTTCTACTGTTTATTAAAACATAACATTGTTTAAAAGTGATAGATGGTTTCTTTAGTTGAATGAATACCTTTTGTTGAGACTGACTATGCATTGATTCTTTCTGCAGTGGCTAAAAAATCCTGGCCCCCAACATGAGAAACGGACTTTGTTTGGGGACATGGTGTGCTTCTTGTTTATAACTCCATTGGCTACTATCTCCGGCTGGTTGTGTCTGCGGGGAGCAGTGGACCATCTGCACTTTAGTAGTAGGCTAGAAGCTGTTGGGCTCATTGCACTCACTGTCGCACTCTTCACAATTTACCTCTTTTGGACACTAGTAAGTAGTCTTTTGTTTCGACTTCTATTTACATTAGAGTATGATAAATCTTATAATGTTATTCTGGGAACATCTGATGACAATTATTGTTGTATGAGAAAAGATCAAACTTCGTTATTTGAATAACAGCTTCATAATATATCTTGAAATCTTGAGTGGCTATGTGGCCTAGAGGTAGAACTCTCACTTCACGCTTAGGCAGCTGTGAGTTCGGTCCTACTTGGCAGCAGATACTTCTCTCTCTGGGCACAGTGAATAATTGTCGGCTGTGAACCCCATGCAGGCGTCAGGAAGGGCATCCAGCCAGTAAATGCTCAGCTCCAGTCAGTTGCCCCAACCTCACCCTGAAGCAAGGAATTGCAGGGTCATTAAAAGAATATATAGTATATAGTAGTTCTTCTTAGAATGTTCTTGGCTGGGACAAATGGCAGAATTATTTTATAACATTCCCCCCATCCCTCCTCTACAGAACATATTGTTAGAAATTATAAAGACTTCAGAATGAGGACATATTTAACAAAGAGTATCTCTTCCCTTTCTACCACAGAAATTGGTCTGTGGTATTAGATGCATTGTTTAGATTAAAAAGTCTTCCATCTGTAGACAGATGGCTTTGGATCCAAGCCAGTATTTGGAAAGGCCTAATGAAGAGACTTTAGGCAGACTACAATGAGTAAATGGGGGGGGGGGAAACCTAATAAAATAAAACAGTGCTAGGAAAATAGGTAGTAAAATATTTGCAGACATCATCAACATCATATCTATGCAGCAAGGAAAAATAAAACAGATTTCCTTTCTCTTTTGGCACTAATAATGGGCAGACTGAAGATAAATCTCTGAAATCTTACCCAGCATGCTTTGTTTTCTCTTTGGGATGAAAGATTCATCTTATACAAGCCTGCTTCTCATTCTAATGTGAATTGTGAGACACTATATTTACCTCCAGACCAGAAACTTGAGACATTGCTCATCTTTCCTAAATAAGCTTTTGTGGACATTGTTCAGGACTAACAAACTATAGTGCTCTGAACAAGCTATAGTAGGAAAGATCTGAGCTGTCTTTTTCCTTCACGATTGGTAATAAGAAACACTTTTCAAGGCTCAGTAGATTTCAGAATAACAACTCTGGAGCTTTTAGTTAAACCTGAGTGAGAAAGCTATGTTAGACACCACCAAACAGTTTCTGCCTTGTAATCTTGTACACTAATATATTTTGAAACACGGGCTGTCTTTCTTCCTCCAGACATCCAGATGTCTCAAATATGGAGGAAGAATTGAGAATGTGATCCTTTTTGAATTGCTGAATTACTTAAAATGGGCTGATTGATTTTCCCTGCTGAACAAGTGTGAAGAGAATGCAGTCAATCTTCCCAGTTGAAAAGCATCTGCAGGAAAGAAGCGGTGGTTCCTATAGCAGAGATGCATCAACTCCACAGATGCTTTCATAAAGAAAAGAAAACCACTTTTTTACTTATTGTCCTTTATCATGTAATACCATTATAGGATAGACGTTTTTATATAGATTTTAGTCAACCTCACTTTCGAGTTGAGTACTCATATAGGAAAGACTAAAGAAGAAAAAGAACTGCATCTAGTGCCATGACTCCCACTCATGCCAAAAGACTTTCCTTTCCTGTCAAGTATGCTGCATGCTTGTGCTTCCCCAGATATGCCTGCTGTGGTCCAGCAGCCATCAAGAACAGGTTCCAGTGTGCAGCTTCATGGGAGAAGGTACCCTTACTGTGCAGACATTATTAGACATAAGTCAGACTTGAAAAATAGTAAACAGAAGTGCCCTCCTCTCCATAAAAAAAGGAAACATGTTCTGCTTAATCTCCCCCCCCCTTTAAAAGATGCTACTTTCATTATTGGTTTCAGCAGTGTGCAGCCACTAATCCACAAAAAAATTGATATCTTGACATAGGATTGAAAATTCTTATTCAAACAACCACTGCATAATCGTCAACAGCAAGGAATGGTCTCTCTCTTGTTTCTCTGTTATACCCTGATATTCATCTTGTTATGATTGTAAACTTCTGCTCATCTGTTTTCTCCTTTCCTTGTTTTCCTTATTTTTGAATGCCATTCTAAATATTTTTAGTTGGGACTAAGCTCCATTAAGCTCAAAGAAATTTACATCTGAGTAGAAGTGCAGTGTTTTTTCCCCAATGTTCATTCTTAATTATTTTCCTTTGTTCCTATGCATACCTTCCAATTCCTTAGTTTTCTGCAATTTCTGTTTCACTGAACTGTTATTAATATATGCTAACTTTGGAAGGTCACCAATTCTCTGATACTTGGTGTTTGCAGTTTTCTCTAATCCGTAAAAGAAAAAAAGCTGAAAATGTGTTAGTTCAATCCCAAATAATATGTTCCATCTTTAATTTCTACTTTTGCTCTTAGTAGTACTTGTGCTGTCTCTAATTGGAGAGCACTGGAATGAAAAAAAATTGCATGCATATTTGGTTGGTCTTGTTCTATATGTTTTCATTGTATTGTTTTTCAATCCTATTATGGTTTCTTTATCAAAACTGCATGCACTTTAGCATTTATTTTAAGAACCTTTGAATAAGGAGAATATTCCTGATAGAAAAAGGAATTCATTGACAGCACATCTATAAATTAAAGCATTTCATACTAGATGGATCACATTTGTTTTACTCAGCATTTGTAATGCTGTTTGATACTCTGTTTTCTGTCTTGTAAAGCATGTTGACTTACAAGATCCTTCTATGAATTGTTGGCACTGAAGAATCTTTATAATAAGTCTGTGAAATTTGGATGACAAAAATCCACATAGTCCCCAGATAGCAACAGAGTATTATAAAAAGCTATTAACCTTTTGCTGTCCCCAGTAGTCATCTGGATTTTTGCTTTCGAGATCTGAGAGTCCTATTTAGAATCTCCATTTTGATCTACTTCATGCACTGTTACTGAGAATATTACCAAAAATAAACTTAGCCACTTGATTCAGGTGATGTTATAGCTATAATACATGCCTACTTAGCAGAGGAGTTCTAGATCAGAAATTATATTAGTTACTATCTTATTTTTCTGATAGAGAACCAACTTTGGAAGGAAATAGTATTACCACTTTTCCCAGGCTTAAGGAAAAATAGCTGTAAGGTCACATTGTCTATCTGGGAATTCTGGGAATTGCAGTTCAACATAAGTGGCATAGCAAACGGAGACTGAGAATTTTTATACACTTGATCATTTACTTTCATTGCTTACACCTAAGAATGCCTTTGTGTACCCAGAATTGCAAGGAATAAAGGTTTGGGAAGTAAGCTGCAGAGCAGAAAAAAAGAAAGAGGTTATATCCCTCTTCCAGAAGTTCTGAGATATCTACATGTCATTGTGAACCCAGAAGGCTATCCACATATAAGAAAAAGCCATCAGCTATATCTGTGGTTATGATTAACTCTTCATGGAAAACAGAAAAAGTGGGTGTGACTGGGGTAGGAGTGGACAACTAAATAGGCCAGAATGTAGGAGTAGACAAGAAACTTTGCATGTCCTATGGATCCTTTAAGAGGTTGTATTTCCCTCCTGGCAACCAACCATTTCTTCAGGTTGCTTTCATTTTTTTCAGATTCTTATTCAGAGCCCAATAGGCTAAAAATATAAACAGACTATAAGGAAGATCACAGAAATACCGAACTACCTTAACCACACTAAATCTTGCTCTGACACTGTGTCCGAATCATAAGGGTAAATGACTTGTTTGAAAAGGATCCTGCATATGGAATGGATGTAAAGAAAATTGAAAGAAGCTATAGAACAGTATTTTTCAAACTTGGCAAGTTTTAAGATGTGTGGATTATAGCTTTCTTCATATCATGGTGGCTGGGGATGTCTTCGAGTTGAAGTCCACACATCTTAAAAGTTGCCAAGTATGAAAAAAATAGCACTATAGAACAAGAGTTTATGACAGTAATTCCATGCATACATTTTGAAGCAGGTAAAATAATGTGTTCTACCCTAAGTCTGCTTGCATGTATGGATTGCTTTACAGTTATATGCATTCCAGCTTTCTACATGTCTTCAACCTTAGGAACATCTTCTTCCTTTTATTGTTGGAAGAGGTAAATTGATTTTGGCTGAATCTATTTGCCCTACTTTTTATGAACATCAAGACAGTCTTTCCTCCAGACTAGAGACTTGTTGTGTTTCATGTGGAAATAAAATGAAAAGGTTTAGCTTCTACCATTCAGGTCCATAAATGCTAATCTGAAAAGCCATGTTTAATTTTACTTCAAATACAACAATTTTGATGGGTTAATATTTCAGTAATACTTGTGATTTGATTGCATGGAATTTTAAGGAAAAAAACACCCCATTATTTTCAAAATCAAGAGCTTTGGAGAAAAATATCAGAAGATTTTGAACATTTTGTTTGAAGGATTTTAGTTTCAAAATAATGTTCTAACCACAGTTCAAGATTAATTTCAGTTTATCAATATGTGTGTGTATATACATATACAGTACCCATGCATACATATCACACACACTGTCATCCAGCAAGAGAGATCATGCATCTTGGTGTTGCAACACACTTAATATGGGTCTGCCTTTCAGGGCTTGCAGTTGGAAGCTGCGACTGGTAGAGAATGCAGCAGGGAGGCTCTTAACAAGAGAATCTTATTATTGCAGAGTCTCTCCTATTCTGTGATCACTGCACCGGTTACTGTTAGTCTGAGCATAGTGCTAATTATCACCCATAAATCCTTCTGTAGTCTAAACATCAAGAGAGGTTGTGCCCAAGGAATATAGATCAGAAGGCAGCTCTTCTCAGTAATAGCTGCCACATTATTTATGTATTTGTTTATTAAATTTATATCTTGCCAACTTCAGGCAGACAAGTGAAATTAAAACATCCATAGGATTACACAAATGTATTACAGTAAAACATGCAGGATAAAAGGCATTATGACAATAGTGTTAAGATGTTCACAAAGAAAAAAATACTAATACTAAATGACAACAGTACTTGCATAAGAAACTCTCAAGTTTGTTGTCAAAAATCACTAGTAAGATGGGTAACAGCCAGCAAAAACTCTTGGGGAAAAATCCAGTATTTAAGACTTCTGGAAAGCCATCACAGTAAGAACAAGTATAACATTGTCAGGGATGCTGTTCTGTAAGTCTTGTAATAGAAACACAGAGTCCCTGGGGCTTCTCCGATCTATGATGAACATACAGGAGGGCTCAGTTTAGTTGAGAAATGTGTGCCTCATCCCTTCTCTTCTGACATTTTAAAGAGCACCAGAAATCATTTTCTTTGATCCCTTAGGAGAAATTATGGCAGGAGCATTATTAATGATCTACTGTGGTATATACCATCTAGAGTCTCTTAGATTCGAGTTGGTAGAAAACATGTTTATTAAATAAATAAAATGTCTATTTAAATCAACTAGTGGAAACTGCTCAAACCAATTGTACTAGGGCAGTGGTGGAGAACCTATGGCACGGGTGCCATAGGCGGCACTCAGAGCCCTCTCTGTGGGCACATGTGCCTTTGCCCCAGCTTTGCCTCCCCCCACGACCCCCTCCTCTCCAGCAGGCCCCCTGAAGGAGAGTTGTCCCCGAGCATGGCCCACACAGAGCAGCACAGCCAAGGACATGGCAGCCAGGCAATGTAGACAAGACTCTGCCCTCACACCCCATCATGCAGTTGATGCTCCAGGGTGCGTGCAGAGGGTGTGGCCACCATAGCTTTGCTGGGCTGCCTGAGTAATCTGCGGCGGGCCCTGGAGGTAATGAGTGATCCTATGGGCAGGTGGGGTAGGGGATGGGGGGCAGAGTGGGGGCGGGGCAGGGGGTGGAGCAGAGGCGGGGCCAGTTTTTGGGTACTCGGTCTCTAAAAGGTTCGCCATCACTGTACTAGGGAAAACTGCTCAAACCAATTTTTTACTGGAATAGTTTTTGACTGGAAACTTCCTTTAGTTTCAATAAAATTACTGTATGTTATTTCCATAACATATGCAGAGTCAATCTTCCAGAAAAAAAATTGCAAGGTAAGTTCTACTCTGGCTAAAATAATAGGCAGACTATATTAATATCTTTCTTTCTCATTATTTATATTATCTGGTACAGTTCTCCTGTTGTGCTGCTACAGTCAACAAATGTACATAAACATAAATGTAGATAAACAATATATGATATACTGAAAAGGACAGATTTTAAAAATTATATATCCCAAATTATATTTCATATTAGGAAGTATGTAGGAGATACATTTTCTGGAAAGTATGCCATGACCATATTTTATTGTCTCTTAATTGCTATCCAAATAAATACGCATTTTAAATTACAGTTGGAGAGCTGAATCCAACAGCCCATGAGGGTCCTTTTCATCAAGCTTTGGAAATTTCCTATTGCTGTCCTCTTCCTACAGCTTTCTCAAATCCCCTTGGGAAAGTTGAGAGGTTAGGGAGGCACCTGAGGATTTATTTACTGATAAGGATCTTAATTTGCAAACTTCAGTACAGAGTATAACTTAAATTATTTCTGATCATTAAAAATGCCTTTCATCCATGAGTGTTGCTTTACACATACATGGGGAGGTGATAAGCCTAAACTAAACATCAGTATATTGAATATACAGTTTCAGGGGCATGGTAGGTGCATGGTTTATGTTGCTTGCCAGATGGGAGAACCTTTCTTATCCTGTTATAATTTCAGTAGGAATGGACTGTATTAATGAGGCAATGTCTCCCAGAAAAGAAGTTTCAAAGTTTCAACTATAGGGCTTCAGTGTAATAGGAGATGATACATGATAGATGGATAGATAGATAGATAGATAGATAGATAGATAGATAGATAGATAGATAGATAGATAGATAGATAGATAGACAGACAGACAGACAGACAGACAGACAGACAGACAGACAGACAGACAGACAGACAGACAGACAGACAGACAGACAGACAGACAGACAGACTGACAGACTGACTGACTGACATTAAATCCCAATCCAGTTTCTATTCAACCAATTGCCGCATAACAGTTTTGCAATATGCTTGGATTATACTTCATTACCTCATGCTAGGACCCCAAATCATGATATATTTTTTTAACACAATGGCATAAGTCTGTGCAAAATTGCACAGGGTCTGATACTGAAATGGTATAGTAGTCCTTACAATCCTGTTAGTTTTTTTTCCAGGCAAACAAAAAAACATCGGACTGTTCATACTATTTGAACACATTTGCTTTCATTTAAAGAAGTCATTTTATTGTCCATTTTCAATCCACTAATAACAACTGTAGGACAGGAGGTTGGGCACAATTCAGATGAATCTTATTCCGTTTCAGCTCAAACTTATATTGCCAAAATAATTATATAAAACAATTAGATGTTAAGTTCTAGTTAAGTTTGATATTGATTCAGGCTGTTGGTTTTCAAATGTGATTCTAATAGTTGCAATTTCTTAGTAGCCTTATTGCAGTTTATGTTACCACAAGTAAAGGGTTTAAAATGTATCAAATATGCAACCTGCATCAGGTTAACTGAACCTAATGCATCTTATAATCCATGATGCTTGGCTGAATCCACTCACCTAGTTAAACTGTATTTACAGTCTTTGCTTATGGCATAATTTGGCTTTGAGACTTCACCATAGATAGTCCAGAACTCTAGAGGTGTTGAGTGTTGTGATGTACAGTGCTGTGGTATTACATATTGTTGATTAATACATTGTCTTTCATAAGATATACTTTAGGGTGGTTATCATTTTTTCACATTGGCCTTCCTATTAAGCCATGTATAAATGAAACCCTGCCATCTGGGTGAGTAACACTGCTGTATCTCAATGAATTTAGTGGAGCAATTATTTTGAGAATAGAGATCCATACATTTCAAAGGAGCTATTTTCTATCATTCCTAAATAAGACCCTGTTTTTCTCAAAGACTGCTGATTACCCCTTTAAATGAATCTAAGCATTGTTTTCATTATCAATGAACAAATCTCATCTCTGTTCTAGGCAGGAAGGGTCCTGGATCCATGTTTCTGATTTTTTAACAAAATGATGAAGAACAGATCCTGCTTTCATATGGAGTTTAAATTTTATAACTAATTTTATAAATTTACAAAAATGTTTAGTCAAAATGTTTTTAGAAAACCCAAAAGATTTAGAAACGGTTGCGGAATTTACACAATTTTTCTATCAACCAACAACATTGCAAACTGTTAACTGAAGACTTTCCTTACAAAATGCAAAGTTGAGTTTCTGAATTTGAGTACCGTAGCTGACATTGCTTAGGCATTGGCTGTAGGCAAGAACTCATTGTAAACAGCCTACCAGGCTTAACTAGGTTGTTTGTTTGTTTGTTTGTTTGTCATATATAAAAATTGCAGAAGGCCTCTGAGCAGTGTACAATAAAATATCAAAAGCATAAAAAAACAGTATGTAAAATTTAAAAGAGGCAAGGAATGTTAAAAATTGATTAAAAGGTGTGAGGAGGGCTTTCAGGGCACCAACTAACCTGCCAGTTGTGTGCTCATCTGTGTTCCCCAAGCAAGGCCACAGAGCCATGTTTTCATGCCTTTCTGGAAAGCCAGGAGAGTGGGGCCCTGCCTCACTTCCAGGTTGAGTGTTCCACAGGGCAGAGAAGGCTCTCTTCCTGGACCCCGCCAGTCAGAATTCTTTGGCTGACGAGATCCACAGTTTATCTTCCTTGCCTGACTAGGTGAGATGGGCTGGCATAATGGGATGATATTATCCTGTGAAAATGCCTTAAATATTCAATGAGAACCTGGCTTATAATGCAAAAATTGCTGGAAAAACTATCCTTTCTATAACAGAGAGGGACTCTAGGAAAGAATCTTAGTAACTTAAGGAAAAGCCCATAAATGTAGATAGCCTGTGGTATTATTGTTCCACTAATGGGCATGGGTAATGAAAACAGAGTCTTCCACAGATGGCTAAGGTTCTGCAAAGCTACATATTTTCTATGTTCCTGATCTCTCCTCTTGAAGGGAGTTCTTAGTCACACCAGCCCTGTGACACCACAATAATTAGTTCCTTCACAATGAGTTTTATAAATAGTCCTTACCTTCTTCTATCCTGGGCACGGACAGCTGACAGGAAATGGCATTGTGGAATCTACCTACTATTCCTCTGTCACCACTATCACACATCCAATCAGAAGAATTTGAAAATCCAGTGGCCATTATAAAAATACTATCACAACAGCTTGAAAGAACTCTGATCATTTAAATCTCCTTACAAATGGGTTATTAGATATATTACTTCCTAACTATGTTGTCACTATTATCCCAATATATTGATCTGTCTGAAATAAAATTTGGATATTTCCAAAGAAAGACATTGCCAAACATATTACTGCATAATCCAAATACCAATATGAAGAAAGTTGCTTTACTTTGTTGCATAGCAAGGTAAAAAAGGAATGATATGCCACACTACCAGCTTTTTTTAAAAAACTGAGTTCAGAGTACAGTTCTTGAATTCACTGAAATTATTTACAAAGTGATCCTAAATAGACTGACCTATTACCAGGTATCTTTTAGCTCCATTAGCTGCTATAGAAAAGGAAAATTAGATTAAGTATTACAGAAGCAGATTGAAAAACTGAATTTTTAAATCCTTTCAAGACTTCCTTGAAGTGCACGTTGAGTTGAGAAGAACTGGAGTTAAAAGAGAACCATTCAGGTTGAGGCACAATAATGCAATTTGTATTAAAAGGCTCTTGATTTTTCTTCTGAGTGTGTTTGTCTAGTCATCTTAACCATAGATATTTCTCTTTATTTTCCTGCAGGTATCCTTTAGGTATCACTGTAGATTATACAATGAATGGCGTCGGACCAATCAAAGAGTTATCCTTCTCATCCCAAAGTCTGTCAGCATCCCTTCTACCCAGCAGTCCTTGCTGGGCCTGCATTCAGTCAAAAGGAACTCAAAAGAGACCATTGTCTAATTGTGATAATCTTGTCCAGAGACCACGAACTATATGTGTGTAGCATCATAGTTGGAAAGACACTTTTTGTAGATGAAAAGACATGACTGTTGCAATTTAAATCATGGATGCTGCAATCATATGATATTTGCTAAACTGCCAAACATGTCTAAAATTTAGCAGATACTGTATGGAATTTTCCAACACATGTTGATAGCTGCATCACTAGGGATGCAACTCTTTTCTAATTGTGATTAAAAACTATGATGGCAAACACTGCAAAATATGTCAATTGTATTATTTCTGAGACAGGTCCAGATATCTTCTATGCTGCATTCTCCCTTCCTATATTTAGACTAATTAAGGAGAATTGGAGGATGCTTTAAGAAGTATAATGACATGGTGAGTATGTGAGAGACCACATGCATACAAAACCCATTTGTCACACAGCTGCACTAGGTCCAGAGACAGCTAAAAGAAAAATTCTCAGTGGAAGGCTAATGAAAAGTTTTATAGCCTAATGTCTTGAGAAAAAAAAATTGAAGGATTTGTAAATTAAGCACAATCCCCCCCCAAATGAGGCTTTGATATTTATGTAGTATATTTTCTCTTCTCCAGCTATACACTTTCTGTATATTGGAACTGCTACTTCCAGAGTTAACATCATGCATTTACAACATCAGGAACAAATCAAATTAGGAAAGTCTTTTCTATATTTTCCCAAACTCAATAATTGTAACATTTCTTTTTTTTTGTTTGTTTGTTCTGTTTTATTTTTGTGCTTTTGAGTCACTTTTTTCTCTTGGCAACTACCTGTGGATCTCTTTATGTGCAAGAATATCTTTCACTGCTATAATTAGTATATTCTCTTGTCTAGTAACAGATATTCTGTTATACATATTTATTTCAAGGCTAAAAACTTATGCTTATTCACATTTTCATCACGATAGTAATCTTTACAGTGAGGAGAAGTAGGGAAGAAAGCTCTCAAAGCCTCTGCCAAACCGCAGAGGGGAGATGAACATGATCTACTAAAATCTTACTGAAGCCATTTGAAATATTCTTTTTTTTTTTTTACCTTCAGAATTTCCACCTTCAAGGGACCAGTTTCACAACAGTTTGTAATGGTGAAGACTTGCAATCACGGCTATAGACTAGAACCGTTGTATCCCTGCTGCAAAACACAGATGTCTGGAAAACATTGTTTCAGAAAGCAATTTTCTCAAGCAGAGAGAAAAAAAACTTGTGGAGAAATGATTGAAATAGCAAAGAATTAAGTTGCATCACAACAATATTCTCTAAATTTAATTCCTAAATTTATTTTGTAAGGGGGACTTTTGCACAGATAATAAAGGACTGGCTCATTAGACATGTTCTAAGAAGCTTGGACTTGCCTTGCATTACAATGAGTAAAACTACAGCTTTGCTGGATTTGCAACTTGACAGATAAGTTTAGATGAAAACATCTAAGCCTTAACTTCTTTGTGCTTACCAGACTAAGACCTCTTTGTTAAAAATGTTTATAACTGCCCTATAATCGTAGCCAATTCCAATTTGGAATCTGAATGTTAAATTCTTCATTTCTTGGGTGGCATGTCTTGGCATGACCGTTTTCCCCAAAGCAGACAAAGGCATTTCAATCTATTATTTTTAGAATTGGGCTATCAAATGGACTTTTCTTACAACAACAAATGTTCCTAGCATGTAGAAAATTTATTCATTAAAATACACTACTGAATCATATTTCAGTAGAAGAAATTTCTACTGAATGAAGAGGGGGAATGAAGAGGATGTGTATAAAAGCAAATTGCAAAGACTTCAAATGGATTGCACAACTGTTCTTTGTTAAATAGTATTATTGAGTCTCCACCATATGCAGATTCCAGTCTACAGCTACTTTTGGATATGATCGCAGCCATCACACGACGCCAGGTGCAATTTACCAGGATGCATTGCAAACTATGAAAAACTCTACATTTCCGTTATCCTTGGAAATAAGCACCCCCACATCCCTAAGGCACAAACTCATAACTATCATGCTTTTAAGTCTACATGGGGAGATGATTTTGCAGGGCTTGGTGATGAAAAAAGAGTTTTCTGTTATTGGTAATGTCAAAAAACAGCCTCTGTGTTCATCTGTTCAGTTGCATATGATTATTTTTTTTGAGACCGTATAGATTA
This sequence comes from Bothrops alternatus, assembly GCA_034064705.1. NCBI lineage: Eukaryota > Metazoa > Chordata > Lepidosauria > Squamata > Viperidae > Bothrops > Bothrops alternatus. The sequence goes on along the minus strand of JARGCV010000018.1, from coordinate 11,195,176 downwards.
GTAAAATTAAATGAGAAAAAAGGAGTGGCTTTGCATAAAAGAGTTACTTCACAATGCACAAGAAACTCTGAAAGAGCTGTAAACTTGGTGAGTGACAATCAAACTGAGATCATATGAGGTCAGGACAAATGGCATAAATACAAGTTGATATTAAATTGTGTGGTCAATATTGTGTTTTCCCGAAAATAAGACTGGGTCTTATTTTTTTATTTTTTTTTCTTCCAAAAGAGGCACCAGGTCTTATTTTCCAGGGTAGGCCTTACCTCCGGAACTGACAGCTCCACCCAGCGGGTCCACTTCTTCTGGGGCCGAAGTTTTGCAGCTGCATTTGGGCCTGCATTTTGCAGTCAGACCTTTCCAGGAGGCCTAAGCAGCCAAGTACCATGCTATGGATTCAATCCATAGCTTGGTACTTGGCTGCTGAGGTCTTGCAGAACTGAACTATGGATTGAATCCATAGCTCGGTTCTTGGCTGCACAGGCCTTCTGGAAAGCCCTGTGACTGAGAAATGCAGGCCTGGCTGCAGAAGAGGCCTCAGAAGAAGAAGTGGGCTGGCAAGGAGAGGCGTGGCTGTAAGGTAAGTGGGTGCTGGGCAGGTGGGCAGCTCAACACACCCACCCCCGCCCTAGCTTGATTTTTAGGTATGTGCCTTGCCCCAAAACTAGGGCTTATTTTTGGGATAGGGCTTATATTAGGCTTACCCCCCAAAATCAAGCTAAGGCTTATTGTTGGTATAGCCTTACGGTACTTTAGAGATAGAATCTGAGAGGATGTCCTCTCTTTAACTTAATCCTCCTCTATAACACGATTAGAATGTCCCACCTGCCCAGTTCATGTCTCCCCCACAAATTGTAAGTCAATATAGATTCACCGACCAAAGTTGTTGAAGCTGATGCAAAAATAACACTATATCTCTACATTTTTATTTTATTTTATTCATTGTTCCAGGTGATGCTGGAAGTTTGGTAAAACTGTCCAATGCATCTGGAGAGCCAAGTTGGGGAAGGATGCTTTAGGACTGTTGTTTTTCAAACTTGGCAACTTTAAGGTGTGGAGTTCAGCTTCAGCTTCCTGAATTCCCCAGCCAGCATGCTGGGAGTTGAAGTACACAGATCTTAAGAATGCCAAGTTTGAAAAATTCTGCTTTAGAAGGATATACCTTTGCATAAGGGGGTATTTGTTTCAGAGGCAGTCACCCAACCAGAGAAGCAGCCGCAGCTTGTTGCCCCTTTCTCTTCTAGAGAGAACATCCAATAGAACTCAGGATCCTGACATTCAAGGCTGGACTGCAGGATCGGAATTGTTTGTCAAAATGACAAAAACTATGTTGTGCCGTTATAAGAAATGCACATGCAAAAGGGATGACACTTTCATTGTGCCACTAGAAAACTTTTTTATCATTGTTTTCCCCACCTCTCCTGTGGGCATAGGCACTAGACTTCTGCAGCTCTTCTCCAGCAGGGCCTCCTAACATCCAGATCTGCTATAGTACTGCAGAGAAATGCTGCAAAAGCAAATCTGGACTATTAACACGAGCTACAAGCAGGCAGTTTTCCATCGGCAAGTTGCCTCAGCTTTACTAAGCTTTCTCTAGAAGCCAAGGCATCTTGCTCCCTTGCCACAATTTCCTCACACCCTTCTGTTCGGAAATCAAGGTACCAAATCATTCTTCCATGGAAAAACAGTCCTCTGGCCCTCTGCTGCACAGACTCTGGAGAAACAACAAGGAGGGAATAGATCATGCAAGTCATGATTATTTTCCCATTGTTTTCAAGATGCATACAAATCAATATCTTTAAAATTTGCTCCATATTTTTCCCCAGTGTTAGTTTGCTGGATTTTCCTCCTCTTCTTTTTGAATGTAGGGTTGCTTGCTCCCCTCTGGTCAACTGGCATTACAGTATTGGATTTTTCAAATCTAATGCACACTGTAAAAGTTCAGCCACATTACCATGTTGTTCCTTTAATTCTGGGAAGTAATTCATCTGGTCTTGAAAATTTAAACTCAGAATTCTGATGATCAATGGAACTGGAGATAAGAGGAAAAAATGTAAAATAAATATATATGTGGCATTATTGTCCTTAACACTGTTGTTTTGACTTGTTATCTAAAGAACTCTGAATCGCAAGAAGAGAGATAATTTTTAAAAAGCAGTAAGGCTTTTCCTGGAGAACCAATTCTCTGTGCAAAACCACATTCTTGCTCTCCAAAATGAAGCCTACATATTGCAAACAGTTCACAATGTGCTATTATGAGTCTTGGACAAGAAATAGGTTACACATCACAATTATGCAGCAAAAGACAACCTCTGGAACATTTGTTAAATGGTAGTTAAATGTTAAATCCGAATCAACTCTCCCCCCCCCGGAAATCCGTATTGCCCCCACCCTCTCCGCCTTTCGCAAATTACTTAAGACTCATCTTTGCCGACAGGCCTGGGGCAGTTAACACCTGGCCCCAGCCAGTGTATGTACCGGTATGTTTGTTTGGATGATTGGTCTTTTAATTGACGGGTTTTACAAATGTTTTATATATTAGATTTCTACATGTAGTATTTATGTTGTGAGCCGCCCTGAGTTCTTGAAATAGGGCGGCATAGAAATCTAAGTAATAATAATAATAATAATAATAATAATAATAATAATAATAATAAGTAATAAATGTTATTTGGACATTAATGTCAGTCAGTCTTTGATTCAACATTATGATAGAGGGAAATCACAATGGCAAATTATTTACTTACTGTATATATTAAAATGGCATTGAAATTAGAGTTACACAAAGTTAGTTTCAAGAACACCCCTTAGTAATATTTACTACAATCAGTGTGTATGAAGAATCATTGTAATGCATTAAAATTTAAAACCCTTTAAGTTTAGCTTTTTAAAAGAATTTATTTCTTGTTAGCTTTGGAGAGAAAAGCTCTGCTTTCCAATATATGTCTCTCTCCCCTTCTGCAGTTTATATTAAAGAGTTTCATTCTATAGCATCTTTTAACTAAAGTAGTTTTCTGATAGATTGGTTATCATTTGAGAAATCATTTTTACATAGATGTACAATATCAAGATAAATCCATTTCTTGCACTTCTAAAGAAGTGTTTTTCTGGAGCAAAAGCTTAAAGACAATGAAAGAAAGTGACTGTATTTCTTTCAAACTTTTCCTATTCATTATTGAAGTGCAGGCCAAGCTAATTCTGATGAGAAAGGAAACAGGTATGCTAGCATGCTTTTTGACCTTACAGTATTATTACAGCAGAAATAGGGTTATTTATAGATTTGAAAATTTTTATCTGCTTTTTATTAATATTCCCAGATAAAACAATTGGAAATAAACAAATAAGAAAATAAAAGCAACAAAACTGCATACAAGACCTACCAAGTGAGTATGAAAAAAATTACTGAAAAAACTTAAGAATGAGAGAGCAATATATGCAACATATTGCATAGCATTTTTAAAGGGAAAGAATAAGCACAAAGAATGTGGTATTAAAAAAGCAAGGAATGGTTAAGATTTAAAAGGAAGGCAAATGTCAACTGAGTTTGATAGAAATAATTATTTTGAAAATGGATGAAGAAAGCTAAACAAGAAGTTTTTATCAGAATGTGAGATTAAAAATAAAACTGAGGAAGTGAAACTGAAGTAAGGGAATGCTAGAAGGACCATGTAAGACAGTTGTTTAGGAATGATAGTGATATATTGAATAGTGGAACTGAAATGAATACAACTGTTAATATTCAACAGAAATGGATGAAAAGGAAGCCATGTGTACAGTGAGAATAGTAAAAGATGGCATTGTGGGCGTTGCAATTGTAAAAATGTTAAAAGCCAGAGGTAGTTCGCTTATGTGGTGGCTGTGTTGTTTGATTAGACTGCATCTCTGTTTGGGTAGACTGCATCTCTATTTGACAATTGGAAGAATAATATTGGTCTTAATTGCTCTGTATTGCAATATAAAAAAAGGTCGCAGAAATGAATACAAAAATTAAGGGAGAATTACTTTATTAAAGATAGCTGGGAAGATTTGGCAGCATTGATTGAAAGGCCTTATGATCATCAGCAAAAATTGACAAATGGACTATTAACTTTACCCTGGGCAATTTTGATTTTCAGTATTTAAGCACTACTGTAAATTCAGATTTATTTTCAGTTCCTTTTTGATGGACATTCAGATCTAATTCCTGTACCCTCCTCTAATTAAATCTAAAGATATCCTTATGCTTTTTAAAATTCTCCCTGTGCTAGGTTTTGCATTCTTGGGCCAGATATCTTTTTCTCATTTACTTTTTAGCAATAGACAGATGAATGACATTTCATAAGTAAAGAACTAGGGACCACTGCAGTGCCTTCTCATGACTCATAAAGACAGAGTCATGCAACTTATGGAAAATCACTTAAATTTGTATAGTTCAGTATAGGTTTGAGACATTAATTTTTACAGAGTATACCCTACCTGAATTTTAACAGATACAGTTCTGTGTTCTTTATAATAATGTGTGATCCTGCTTCCACTGAACTATTTGGCATTTTAAACTTTAATATAATGCACACGTTTCCATGACTGCCAAGACATTTAATGCATTTTTCTGCCTCTTTCACATTGCAGCGTCAAAAGTTCTTTTCTTTTTCTTCCACTTCAGCAGGCTTAGGGTGTGAAGAGTTAGTTACCCATGCAAATATTTAATGTCTGTATGGGAAAAAGCGGATCACTGGATACTCATCCTGGCTGGGTTTAATTTGTTGCTCTGGATTCCACATTTAAACCTTTTTCTTACAAAATTGGAAAATAATAGAAGTCTAATTAGTTCCTTTGTTTTAGTGTCCCTTTTCAGTGTGGAAAGGATTTCAAATTTCATTAAGAAGTAATTCACTTTAAGTCAGTATGAGGTTCAGATGTTTCAAATTGTCTCGTCTCTTAATGTCTGAATGATGAGCTTTATGCAGACCATCGTGAATCCAGCATTTTAGTAGCAACAGAAGAGTGAAAAAGTAGAGTAGCATTTGCCTTGTGTTGAAAATATATGTCAAGACAGTAGAAAATTAAAAGAGCTCCAGATCTTAACATGCTTCTAGCTCAGCCTTCATCATACCCAATGTCAAAACCAGCTAGTCCTGAGGCCTGGGAAAGTAGACAGATCAAACACAATATTGGATCCTACCCATTTCTGATCTCAGAGAGAGCTTTCTGAAGAATCTTCTGTGGTTGTAGTGGAAACTCTATTTTTAAAAGGACATTTCTCACAGTATTTCAGAATAGCTTATTACAAACTGTTTTTTGGTTAGATTGTCAGAGTACAGTTTAACAAAGTAAGTTCTCTTTCCTCCAAAAGTTTCTTTCCCCTCTTGTGGGTGAGACTGTCCACCAGTAAACTGTAAGTACCCTTAAACTGGTCATATTAACCGGAGAGCCTAGAAGTTATACTGTAGTTCAAACTCTTGAAGGCCTCTGAATTTCCAATGCAGTAGAATCCAGGTTGCTGGCAAGGCTGATTGATTGCCCAAATATAGGAAACTATTCTCTTGTAAAGCATATTTCGTGTTTATCAGTGTCAAATCTCCTTTGGACATTGGTTTTGCTCACAGCCTACAATTATAAGCACCACCGTTGACATTTTAAGTAATAGCTATGCTGTGTTCATGAACTGAACTGACCTCTTCCCCATAATTCTGTTCATGAAAAACAAAATGTTTTAAAACTAATGACTACATCGTCTATTAGTATTTTAAAAATGAGCTAACAGCTAATTATCCCAGAATAATTTATTTTACTGTTTGATTTTCATAACTGCTGTAAAATTAAATCCACAATAGTTATATATATTTTTCTAATTTTCTCATCCTGAATTCAAGACTCCCATTAGAATAACTGTTAAATCCCAGTCCTTGATGGATTTTTTTCCTTACTATGTATCTAATCTTGTCTCAAATCTGTAACTTTCTGTTCTCAGGTTGTGGAAATGACTCCTTGTTGCACTCCTTTCTGTCTGGATGTGCAGCCTTTGCCAAGCACCGGACTGGACCAGATCAGGCAAAGCATCCAAAAACGGGTCTTTTCTTCCACAGACATTTTGCTTACTGCAATGACTCCTGCAGTATTTTACATCTATCCTGACAATCTGGCCAGAGTTAAGTCATCTTGCTTAATGCCACCTCCTTCTCCCAAGGAAGCTGCTCCAAGGCTTCTTCCTGGAAAGGGAAAAGCTGATCCTCCATGTCCACTGCAGGCAGTCCAAGCAATGTATTTCCTTTGCTTGTAGGTTATAGTCTGCCTTTCATTCAGCTCAATGTGGCATATGTTTCCTCCTCCTTTTTTTCCCACATCAGCAAATATCTCTTGATGAAAGGCCAGGCCACACTGGCTACCTGGAGAAAGTATGGATTTGTAGCACCAGGACCCAGACTAATGATCTCAGGAAGCCAAAAAACAACCAGGCTTGGAAGAGAAAAAGTGAGCCAAGGCAACTGATTCTGGCTGATACTGAGTGGATTGGGACTGATGTAGGTGTTGCAGCAAGTGGAAAGGCTGTCAGAGCCCACAAGTAGTGACAGCTTTCCAGCTTTGGCCTTTGTATATCCACAATTCCTGGCAAATCATACTCTTGCTGTGGACAAGCCACATTTCAACTTATCCCTAACCCATCCCAGCTTGACACATGTATTCATTTATTATTTTAGGTCAAGGGTATCAAACTCGTAACGTCACGTGACATGACCTTTTTTCCATTGCTGGCAATGAGGTGGGCACGGTTTCGCTACGATGCATCCGGCCCATGGGCCGGCAGTTTGACACCCCTGTTTTAGGTGATCATAGCACACACTATTTGAGAACTCCTGGAAAGGTATGGAAAGGTAATCAATAAATTCCCAGCCCTTTTTGGACGTCTTGTACTGTAGAATAAGCCAAAGATTTAATACAATGAAAATATTCTGCTACTTCCAAACTCTGTAGATCAAGTTCACTGCATTTTGCTTGATTAGAAGTGAATGTTTCACCTCAGAAGTCAGCGTGCTAAATTCAACATCGACTGTTATCTGGTAATGGATTTTGAATGATTGCCTTTCTATTAGGCTGTCATCAATTAGAAGAACAGAGCTTAGTAGGAAAAATTCTTGAATTGTAAATTAGTCTTTTCCAGAGCAATTCAGCTTAATAGCCAATGTTAAAAGTAAAATTTCCACTATATATTGTATGCATTAAAATTATGTCAGAAACTAGTTTTCTGATCAGCTTTTTAAATCATAAATGCATATTTGCATTCTTTCCAAATGTTTCTTGTCTGTGATCACTTACATAATGAGCACTTCTTCTAATTTGCCCGTTATCTACTTCTTGGATCTGAAATAGTGCTGTTATGCCCCCAGAAAACTCAAGATGTTTTTTCCCCTTTTGAATCTTTAATGAACACTCTAATAACAAGACTCCCATCTTGTGGCTGATTATAGTATTGTAACATAACTACAACAGAATCATTGGCATTTGCAACTCTTACTGTGCTTAAAATTGTTTTATCTCTGGCTGATGCTTCAATATCCTGTTTGGCAGGGGGAAAAAGGCTATAAAGCTGAATATCCCCTTTCAAGCTCTGGAGGTAAACACAACTGATTCTTCAATTCTGACAGAAAAACCTCTCCAGATTCCCTTCCCACATTTTTTTCTCTTGGGCCCCTTTCCCACTTTTAAAAATTACAAAAGACCCAAGAAGAGCTTATTGGTTGTTATTTATCAATGTTTTCTAAATTAATAATTAAAATTGATACATCTGCTGTCACTACTACTACTCACAATTCTCTGAAGGCTTTTAATATTCTATTATTTTTAATCTTGAGGTAGCAATTTTGATTTTGCAGACCCGAGATGGTCGTGGGGAATCTCCAGGAGTCCTTGGGACCACACTTTTTTGAAAAACACTGTATAAGAAAAGCTGCAACTTGATTTCACTTTCCTTAGCATATTATAGTTTCTTGGTTCTAAAAAAAATTGTTAATCTGAATATGGATGTTTTCTCACAAACGTTAAATACATAAACACACAAACACTGCAGTCAAGTAAATCGAGAAGTCACTATTGTTTTCCCAGGTTCAAAACCCAGCCAAAGGATGTAAGACTCAGTCTAACCTCTACATGGTGTTTTTTTTTCTACTGATCAAGAAAAACACAATCTACAACTGCCAAATTTTATATTTTTTTCATATTTCTGATGAACCGTTTGAGAAAAATTAACAGAATAGAAATACTAGAATTTAATAACAGTAGAAAATCTTGTGATGATTTTGTGAATGTGAGCAATGAGTGAAGCCACCTTTTTATAATTCCTTCAAAAGATCCAGGACAGATTAACCTGCAAGCAAAACAGGGCCATCAACAAAAAGTGAGGCCTCTGTATATCAGAGAAAGAACAACCTGAGCATAATGTCCAAAATGTAGAATGGATTCTGACTCTGTAAATCTGAATCTGTACAATAGTAATGTTGAAGCACTGATGCTCACAAAAATAAAAAGATTAATATGTTGTAGCTTTTTTAAAAAAATACTAAATAAGAGATATAATTTTAACTATTCTTAATGTGGGTAAGAGCTGAGTAAAAGCTTGTCAGACTTTGCATGACCATTCAGAGTCTTCCAGAGTAGGAGGACATTATCTACTGTGCAAGCCTGCCTTATGTAGGGAGACCCGGTCATATGATCTTTCTACCCTCTTGGAGAAAGACAGATCTGCATTGTAAGCATTACTCTCTCCTTTGTAAGCCTATTTTAACTTGCCATAAATACTACTACTCATTAAACCCTCCCATCCAGCCAAAGGAAAAAATATTTTTTTGTGGGTTGTAAGAGTAAGATGACAATACTTTATAAAATCTAAAAACACCAATTCATCTAAGATACCCACTTATTAAACAATTGATTCCTTTCCACTAACATTGATGATTTTATATTTTAATTTTTACTAAAAATCAATTTTCCAAAGTATTAACATGCAAGCCTTCTTAAGGTAGCTTTTATTTTGTTAATATGACATGAAAAAGTATGCAAGTTACACTAGAATTTAAAAACATACATCACAAATTAACATAAGCCCATTTCCTGATTAAATTGCTAAGTAAAACTAGTCAAATTGTTTTATATCCTTCATCCTTCTATTTATGATGTAACTAATAGACAAGACAATATTCTTTACAAATATTTTGAGTAAAATTTATGTAGCTTGATTGCTAAAATACAAAAATTTCCCATACAAAAATTGGTTGAAAGCACTTTCCTTCCCCTTCCAAAAAGCATGTACGAATGTAAAAAGATAGAGTAGATGGCTAGACTAACAATCAAACCCTACACAAGTATTTTTAACAAGAATATTAAAAAAGGACCACTGTAAAAATGAGGGTTGTTTTTTTGAAAAAACAATACATAGTTCAGTGTCAGTATTTTTCACATTTCAAAAAGCTATATATATGATTTGACATACAAAAACCTCTGTCTCTGGGACAAAGGAAATTAAGGCCAGACACAGCTTTAAAATTCACAAAAGGAAATACAAAAATATGTTGTGCTTCCAAGAATGTTCTCCTCTGCAGGATGGGATAAACATAACTGGGGACTAGATGATCAGCATTTACATGATTGCACAGTTTCTGTTGGCTCCTCGTGGGTCTCCCTATTTTAAATATAAAAAAGTGTTAAGACAGTAACTCATATATATAGCCGTATACTTTGATATACATTCAGTATCATGAATAATCTGCGTACTTTATATCTGAATCTTATTAACAATGCATTTTATGTTCTGTCATAGGAGAAAAACATGAAACAATTCAAGAGTATTAAAATTATTTGTACAAAGCAGCTTTAATATAAATTCTGTTTGACAGCTATTATGTAAGTGGCATCACTCTTCCGATACCTGAACAATATTGTTATATATACAATATCAGAAACATATGAATAACTATTTCCTTTGAAATCTTGAGTGAAGTTTCATATGCAAAAGCTGAAATACAACTAAATTCTACATTGTTGCTAAAAACTATTTTTTTAACATGGGATTGTACCAGGGATGGAACAGTTTTGAGCATCTGTCTCAAAGCACACATTTTCTCCAGACATGGGCCTGAAATGTGAAGTATTCCAGGCATAACAATGTTGGGATGATTGGAAAAAGCAAGCAAGGCCATTTGATTATAGCTAAGGAAACACAAGAAAAGGAAGGTACTGTCGGGGGGGGGGGAGTGATTGGACATGCTGTTCTTCAATTTATGGGCAGTAATATGCAATCGCTGAAGACAATGGAAGAGAAATTGGTGAGAAGATTTGGAGGTTGTGGGGGGAGCGACTGCAGCACAGCACATACTTGTGACTTGTAGATGCCATGCTTGAATAAATGTAGGGAAAGGTACTGAAAAGATTGAGAGGCAAGGCAGCTCATGTGAAGACTGGCGACCAGGGTGGGTCTAGGACCATAAGGCTCCCATCCTTGGCCACGCCTCCTTCACCTCTCACCTCATACCTCTGCCCATTTACTCCAGTGTTCCTCCTCGGCTGGCCCTCCCCTGCCCATTCTCCCTGGCCAATGGGCCCCTTGCCCTCGTGCCCTTTGGCCTGGCCCTTTTGCCGAGGCCCCCTTTGCCCCAGGCCTTTGTCTGCACGGGGCATAGACGCCAGCCAATCGGGTGGCATGAAGAAGCCATGGTGCTGCAGGGTGCAAATGCGATAGCCCGGCTTCTCCGATTGCAGATTGATGGGGGTTGCGCAGGTGAATGGCAGGGCAGGCATAGCTTCTCCAATTGCAAAGGGGTACAGAAAGAGGGCAGAGCAAAGGAAGGAGACACAAGGCCTAGAATGGGTAGCAAGGTGATCACTGGGAAGGGAGGGGGCAGTCACCTGACCTGGATTCTTTATTCATTTATTGCAATCTGGTGACTGAAATTTGGCAGCACAATCAAGATAGATAGAAAGAGGATTTGGAGTCTACAGCTTCCCCAGCCTGGTCCTTCAGAAAGGTTCTCCTATGTATCCACCCACCCTGCACCCCCACCTGTTCTCCCCTGCAATCAGAGAAGCCACACCGGCCCTGCCATATGCTTGTACACCCACCCGCAATCAGAGATGCCGCGCCTGCCCTGCCATTTGCCTGTGCACCCACCCGTCCCCTCTGCAATTGGAGAAGCTGTGCCGGACCTGCTGTTCGCCTGCTGCCCCACAACACATGCCCTGTGATTACCCATCGCACGCTGCCTCACTGCAGCATCATGGCTTTTTCCTGCCACCCGATTAGCTGGTAGCTATCTGCCCCATGCAGCCAAAGGCCCGGGACAAAGAAGGCCTTGGCGAAAGTGCCAGGCCGAAGGGCATGGGGCCCATTGGCTAGGGACAATGGATGGGGGGGAAGGTCAGCCGAGGAGAAATGCTAGAGGTAAATGAGCGGAGGCGTGAGGTGAAGGAGGCATAGCCAAGGGTGGGAGCCTTATGGTCCCATTCCGGCCCAGGCTGGGGACTCTTGATCTAGACCAGTGTTTCCCAATCTCATGAACTTTAAGAAATATGTCCCTGAACTCTCAGAAATTCCAGGCAGCATGCTGCCTAGAGAATTCTGGAAGTTTAAATCCACTCATCTTAAACTTGCCAGAATTGGGAAACACTGCTCTAAAGTAAGTTTAGGGAAAAACTGGGACATTTCATTTCAAATTAGGAACTGGCTAAACAGAAGACTAAAGGTACACTGAGGAAAACACAAGTAATTGAAAAGCATTTCAAACATAAGCACAAACGTATCATTCTCTATTATCTCATAAGCTAAAGATAATTAATGTAGATCTGGATAGATATGGTGATATTTGCCTTGCAGTATTTTATGTGCTTATCAATCAGCCAATACTGCAGCCAATTTTGGTCATCATATCACACACAAAAAATGTTGAGTTTGGAAAAAATCCAAAGAGCAACTAAGATGATCAAAGGCCTGGAGACTAAAACATACAAAGAATGGCTGCAGGACTTGGGTCTGGCTAGTCTTAAGAAAAAAAAGAAATAGGGGAGACATGATAGCAGTATTCCAGTACTTGAGGGGCTGTCACAAAGAAGGGGCTGTCACAAATTATTCTCCAAAGCACCAGAGGGCAGGACAAGAAACAATGGTTGGAAACTGATCAAAGAGAGAAGCAACCTGGAATTAAGGAGAAACTTCCTGATAGTGAGGACAATTAACCAGTGGAACAGCTTGCCCCCAGGAATCGTGGGCGCTCCATCACTGGAGATTTCTTTTAAAAAGGGCTAGACAGTCACTTGTCTGAGATGGTATAGGTCACAGGTCAGCAACATGCGGCTCCGGAGCCGCATGCGGCTTTTTGAGCCTTCCCCTGTGGCTCTCGCCTTCTCTGCCATTTGCAGAGAGAAACAGAGACAGAGAGAGGCAATTGTGCTTCCCTGCTTCTCTTGTCTCTCTCTCTCTGTGTGTAAAAAAGAGAGTGCACTCAGTGTTCTCTGAGGAGCTGAAGAGCTTATTGGGCAGAGCTCCTCCCTTTGCTGCGTCTCTGCAGGAAGCAGGAAGGGCAGGAGAGAGCCCAGCTATGCTGACTCAGGAATTCTGGGAGTTAAAGTCCATGAGTCATAAAAGAGCCAAAGTTGCCTACCCCTGAGCTTGTTGGAGAACAGCTTGAAGCCAGCTTGCCAGGTGAGCAGCAGATAGGAGGGGGGAGAGAAAGAGAGAGGGGAGAGAGAGGGGGGGAGAGGACTGGCAGACTAAGGGCAGATAGAGAGAGAGAGAAGGAGGGAGGGAGAGAGAGACCCTTTTGACATCTAAAATGAAGATAACACTGCATATATCCTTTTTTACCTTTGTGTGTGTGTGTGTATATATATATATACATACAAACACACACACACACACAGACATACACACACACACAAACACAGACCACACACTCACCTAGAATAAAAGTAAAAAAGGATATATGCAGTGTTATCTTCATTTTAGATATCAAAAGGGTTTTGCGGCTCCCGGTGTTTTGTTTTCGGTGGGAAACAGGTCCAAGTGGCTCTTTGAGTGTTTTGGGTTGCCTACCCCTGGTATAGGTTCTCCTGCTTGAGCAGGGGGCTGGACTAGAAGGCCTCCAAGATCCCTTCCAGCTCTATTCTATTCTAAGCCTAGTGATGTTACTTTGCTCGTGGCTTTATTAATGAGGGTGGAGTGATTGGTCTTTCTTCCCTTACTGATCTTTCAAATGGATAGTTAATAGTTCCTTATATACCCTCCAGATCAGCGGTTCTCAACCTATGGGTCGTGACCCCATTTGGGGTCGAACGACCGTTTCGCGGGGGCCGCCAGACACCATGGTCCGCCATTTTGTTTTTTTTGGTCGCACGCACGCCACGCATGCGCGGATCGGCCCGTTGCGGTCTGCCATTTTTTGTTTTTTTCCGTCACGCGCGTGCTGTGCACGCGCGGATTGGCCCGTCACCCACGCGCTGTGCATGCGCGGATCGGCCTGTCGCGGTCCGCCATTTCGTTTTTGGGTTGTTTTTCACCACGCGCCGCGCATGCGTGGATCGGCCCAGCGCGCATGCGCGCCAGGGTCGCACCGCGCATGGGCGGGGCAAGTGGGGTCTCAACCTGAAAAAGGTTGAGAACCACTGCTCCAGATTACCAACAGCCAAAAATCAGCAACCCTAGCAAACAATAATATCACATTATAGCTAGAACTGTCAGAAAAGTTGTCTGGATCTCAGTCTGCAGTAGATTCTTCGAATTTTATTTATTTCATTTGTGAGAGCTCCATGTTAGTTTCTTAAACAATTAAATGTATTCCTATCCTGGTTTTCTGCAAAACCCCATACATCATTCAGAAGACATAATTTTTTAAAGATATTTGAAATTATAGGATACCTGCTGGTGAAATAGATCTTCCTCTTCTACAGCTTCAACTGGTTCTTCTTCTACTTCTTCCCCCTCTTCAACTTCAAGTAAAGTTGTTTTGAAGACAGTGCTTCTCTGAGCCACTTCCTATAATGGACATTGCTGGGTTATTATCAAACAAACTATTTCAGGACTTTTTTATTTTTATGTCCTGTAAGCATGTACTACTGCGGTGAATATATAAATCCCACTTGGAGAAGTGCACTATATATTAAAAGGAAAATCACAGCCTTACTCCTGTTTGATCACAACCTTTTTTAACCAAATAAATTAAACTGTATTAAGGCAATGGAGTCATATATATCTACATTACCTCTCCCTGAGAGTTTTTCAGAACAACTTTCACATCTTTGCCAGTGCCCCAGGAATTCTGGTTCTTCCAGATGAGGTCAGAAGGAGGACTGGCTGTTACTCCAGCATTAGCAGCCCATACCTGAGAAAAATAAAGTAGATCGTACAAAATTAATATATATCTACCAGTAAGGATCTTTGCATCTCTATTTACATATAAGGTTAAAAGACAAACTGCACCAAAACTGCATGTTTTTGGATACAAATTGGCCAGGAATCTAAGCAAAATAGTAGTTTAAAGACATTGACCTATAATCAATAGCAGGCTTCATTTTCTTAGAGAAAAGAATCCAAATGACGCTCATAATATTGATTAGGATTAATTTACAAATATCTTAATTAGTTATTATTCCACTCTACCTGGACCCTCTGACTGTTGTTCAGATTTATATTTTATTAGCAAGCTACATTTTGATTTCCACAAAGTTGATTTCACTTACTGTAACAGTCTGGCCTGCCTTCAGCACATATCTTGAGGTATACTTATAATTAACAGAAACATCTCCTATTTTTCTGATCATCTCCCAACCTCCCATTGGTTGATCCTAAATTAAATCAGAGAAAAAAAAGTTCTGTATTAGGCAATTACAATATATGAACACGGATAAGCCAACCCTTGAAATTTCAACCAAAATACCACAAAAAACCATATTATCTGCAAATAAATATAACTTCAAATTTTTAACCATGGTAACAGGCAGGAAACTGCAAATTTTTATGTCACAATTTATAAAACTGCATGATTATGTGCGATAGGCTTTAAAAAAGCTGGTATACAGATAGACCAAACACAATTTTGGGGTATATTTTGGAACCTAAAATTGTTGGTTTATCCATGGGTACATATAGTATATATTTCTACCCATTAAGCCCTTCAGACTAATAGAATTATATACAATATATTTTGTATATTCTCTATCCCTTTTATCAATCAATACAGAATAAATACAATCGTTTTTCTGGAATTGGCAATTTATTCATAGAAAGTTGAATCATGCAACACTATTAAGCTGTAGCTAAACTTTAAGAGAACCCTTTAAACTTTTGGCCTTCCAGGCACCACTTAACTTCATCTTCCAACAGCTCCCTTTTCATGAGCAATGAAATAATGCTATATTTGTAGTTTCTGAAAGGCTTTAAGTTCCCATCTCTAACTTATGTCAGCCTTATCCATCCTTTAGTTATATAAACTTAAATTCCCAATAGTCCCTAGCCAGTATGGCAATTGCTGAGAATTAGGGAATTTGGCACACAAGAGGCTGGAGAAGAATGAATTGTGTAATAAAATATGTCACCACTGGGATTATAGAACTAAAACCATTCAGTAAACAGATTTAAAACAATCTTTCACTGGCTGAGTTTATATAGCCTATATAATAAAAAAGATCAATTATACTACCAGTTAGCATATAATTAACATACCTGATCAGAAGTGTTCTTCAAGCGGATAAATTTCCCATCTACATCTATCTCCTCAATACAGATATTTCCAGTAGCGGAAGCTGAGTGAGAGATACTAACACTACTACTGGCCTCCGATTCTTCTACATCAACCCTCTTCCTCTTTCCCCTTGTTGTACGAATACTACGGCTTGATGATGCCCGAGAGACAGTTACACGAGAAGATGGGCTGGGAGTAAGTTTCAACCTGAGCAGAGAAATTCATGAAAACAGGTTTTCTTTCTCCATCCATCTTGTATTATTAGCTGGTAAAAGTTCAGGATAAGGTTTGTGAACCCAACTCATGAATAAAATAAGACAATTAATCTATATGTAAATTAACGTACAGGCTTACATTTTCAAGTATAAACAGTTCAGTTATTGTCTCCTCTCCCCCCATAACCAACATTATGAACTGAAGCTAGTTTTAAAAAAGTTTCAAAACAAAGACTAGCCAAGGAATAATGTATTAAATTGTCCTTTATTCAGCAGCATACATTTTAGGAGTGGTAGAAAGAAGAAAATGTGGATTTTCTATTGGAGATGCAAAACATGGCCAAAGTAATCCTAAACTGAACTAGGGAAGAAAAAGGATTAATGAATCTTCTTCTAAATCTCAAGACTGCTAGCTCATGACAAGTAGGCTGGAAAATATGGAAAAGGCTGTATTTACAGCTATGCAAACTCTTCTGTGCCCAAACATGTTTGTGAATGGTATAGTACTTTCACACCAAAATACGAGCATCATAAGCAAAAGTGGTTTGGCAGTTGGATGGAAAAAATCCAAGAATATTGGCAGCTAAGAGGACGTAGGTAAGATTGGCAGACTGCTGACCTGCAGGCCATTTAGGAGGGAGAGGCCTGCTGAAGCCTTATTCAATTTTCTCCATCAGTCTCCTCTGGAGTTCATTTAAATGAAAACTCAGAATACCCAAAATGTTTTTAGGCTTTGGTTCCGCCAAACCACAATCTGACCAGAATGGCTCTGGAAAATTTCCAAAACACACTTTCCATTGTGTGCATATTCCAAGTTGTATTTTAATCCCTCTGCATGTGGAAGTGACTTGACATCCAGCAAATCCAAGCTAATTTGTCCTCAATCGAGAATGTTTTGTTTTCTAATCTTACACCAGCTACCATTAAGTATTTTTTATTAAGTGATGGCAATAAATAACTTCCCATTAGCAAAACTAGTCCCTACCAAGGGCAATTTTCCCCAGTGATTAGAATACTTACAAATATCCAGATCAATATTTCAGTGCTGTTGTTTATACTTTACACTTCCTTATAGGCAAAAGGATTTTTTGTTGGATTTTAACCGTTTTACATGTCATACAATGCTAAGCCAATAAATGTAAGAGTGGTCACATAGAAATCCTAGGAGAAAATTTGGCAAAGAGGATCTTTCCATTTTGACCTCCATTTGTTAAAACCATACATATATCTCTTGTCATCAAGGTCCCTCCCGACGTTCAGAGGTGAATAGTATTTAGTGAATAGAAAGATTAAATGGTATTTACATTACCTTTCTTCTTCACCCTCCAACAGCTTCCTATAGGCATTGATTTCCATATCCAGAGCCAATTTTACATCTAGCAGTTGTTCATAATCATTCAACTGCTGCTCCATCTGATCTCGTATCTCTGCCATCTCTCTCTCTTTGTCAGAGAGTGTCCTGCGGAAGGTATCCCTTTCTTTAGCCAGCATGTCCTCCAGTTCTTGCATCCTCTCTAGCCATCCTCTAGACTAAAAATTACAAAAAAAAAGAAAAGCTCAGCATTTTTAACTTCTGAGTGTGTGTGAAAAGATACTATTAAAAACCAAAACAGAAAGACAAGAAATATTTTTGCATGTTTTAAATATTAAATAATTAGCATGATGGAATTAATTTGCCCCTCACCCCCCCCCAAATATATATTTCCTCTGATTATTAATCAGCATTAACACAAAAGGAAATAACTTACATATTTCCTGTTTGGGGCAAGAATAAGCCATGCATGTCACTGAATGATTACAAAACAATTTCATTTGCAGAACATAATATTCAGAATTCAGCTATTTACCCATGCATTAGCATATTGAGTAAATACTAAATATAACACAGTACAATGTAAGGATTAAGTGCTCTTTACTCTAAAGCAACTTGAGTATCTTTCTATAAAAGCCATCTAATATATTGTTATGTTGCATTACATTTTAAAATGTGTACATCTTTTAAAATAACTTTACCAAGGTGATTATACCAAATGAGGTCGTTTAAAATATTCAACTTTTTTGCTAACATAATTTTATATTATTTTCCTCAAACAAAATAAGGAAAATATTTTTGAAGAAAAATAATTTATGCTAAAACCAATGTTCACTCTCCTCTGATAGTACCACTGTCATACACCAATTGTCCTTGGAAGCCAAAACAATCATTTTGATAAGAATACCTACTATGCCAGACATAGGAACTAAAATACAATTAATTTAAAAAGTACATTAACGCATAAATTAAGAATTAAAATTATCATAAGTTATTAGAAAACTACAGAAGAATCAACATAACTTATTCAATGGAAAAAACCCCAATCATTTGCATCCAACATTCACCCCAAAATGTTTAAGAATTGTTGTTCAGCCAGGTCTACTGTCACCCTCTTTCTTCTCTTAAAAGTAGAAGAGAGAAAACTCCCTCATCAATGATTGCAATAAAAGCAAAATAATCCATGTCTTGAAAAGTAATACAGTTGGGATATACAGTCTGACAATTTTTAATTTAATTTTTAATTGTCAGAGAGAAATACAAATCCAATCTAGTTAGGACCTGCTTAGCATTCACTCCAAATCTTACATTCCTTACCTCTTTCTGTAAAGCAGACAGTTGTGAAGAGAGGCTGTCAATGCGCATGCGACTCTCTGTAAGTTCTTCTCTTACGGTGTTAGCTGCTGAGCTACACATTTCAGAGGAGAATCTTGCGTTTTCAAGCTACAGAAAAGCATAGACAAAGCATTCCACAGTTACTTTGCCAACAAATATAATAACAAGAACTTACACTTTAAAAAATTACATAAGTTGTGTAATACAGGAAACCTCTCAGACTGGCAAGATGACAGCTAAGAATTTACGTAATAGTTTGATGGTGAACTATCTTCTAATCATGAAAAGTATTCAAGATTACTATTTTTTTCAAATAGCAACATTTTCACTATGTTTATTAATTCAATATTTAATAAGCAGATATAACAGGCTCTAAAAGTAATTGAAACAGGGGGCTAACAGTTCACCAGAAAAGTGCAGCAAACTGTTTTTAAAAATATTCCAGTTCAGTGAAATTTCAGTTATTCAACAATTTCAGCTTGTTTGTTTAAAAAAAATCCAGTGCAACCACATGAAATACGCATCTACTGCTTTAAGAACACTCTGCTTTGCTATATTTTAGGGCTAAACATATAAGCAGCAAAACATAGTAAGCATGCAATTCCTTTATCTACAAATGATTCAGTCTGGGGAAGGCAAATGTTAGCCATGCTAGGACTTCCAGTATTTCAACAAGAGTAATACTGAATGAAATGTATTATCATGTGAAGGACCCTTTTAGATTCGCACACAGAATTTGGGAAACCAATAAAGGGGTGGTGAACTGAAGATGGCTCTGGGAGCCGAAATCGGAAAGAAGGAAGGAATGAATCCACTCCCCAAATTCCTCTCTGGATTAAGGAGAGGATCTTCTGGTGTTTTTAGAGCTTGGGGAGCTGGGAGAGTCAGCTTTGCACAAGCTGCAGTTCAGAGCCTTCAAAAGGGATACTGACTTCACCCACTTCCTTTCTTAATTACTTTCATTGTACATGGATTGCTTTCTGGATTTTAACAATCTTCAGAAGGACACATTTTATTACCTGGATTTTCCTTCAATATTCAGCTAAAGAAGTTTCATGTAAGTTTAAGAACTTAAAAGATATTTTTATTTAGAAATAAGCAGCAAAAGGGTGATTAGGACATTGATTCTGGAAAGTTTTTAAATGTACTATGAGATCAGATTGACTGGCAATAAGATTATGAAATTATTATAAGAATGTTTTATAAATCCTATTAAAATATATGAAGATTTTGAATTTTAAGTGTAAGAAATCTTGCCCTGAGCATATGTTGTGGATTAGAGAAAAACAAAACCTGCAAATAGAATTAAGTGACTGATTTTAGCATTTTGTCTGATCGTTCCCTGCTTAATTATTTTTGCCAGTAATACCCCGTGTTTCCCCTAAAGCAAGACAGGGTCACACTTTCTTTTTATCCCCAAAAGCCCCACTATGTCTTACTTTCGGGGTACGGCTTATATTGATTGGAAAACAATTGTCAGTTTTATTTTAAGTATTTTAAGTATATTAAGTATTTTAAGTATTTTAAGTATTTAAGTATTTTAAGCAGGAGGCGGAAGTGGGCAGGAGTAATATGTCTTACTTTCGTGGTACGGCTTATATTAGCCGACCCCCTGAAAACCCCGATACGTCTTACAATCGGGGGTGTCTTACTATCGGGGAAACACGGTAGTAGTTAAACAAATAGAACAGTTCTATTCACAATTCAGTTTTCTATGCAATAAAAATCTATGATTTGTTCTTCACCTAACTTTAAAAAGCCAGATCTCAACCAACAACTATGAAATATGTTATTTAGCACTGCAGCATGAACTAAGAGCACACAAAACTTGTAACAATTTTTAACAAGTTAGAATTCTAGTTTATCATTTCTACAGTCAATATATAACATCTGCATTGGAAAGTTTCCAGCTAGTCTAAAAATCTGAAAATATTCAAGTGTAGGTACTTTGGCATGGTATGTTTCTTCAAGCTCCTCTTTGTAAAGTTTCACTTGCACATCTTGTTGCTCTCTCATTTCTTTCAGTGCTTGAGCCAGTTTGAATTCATAGTCTATCTGACGCCCAGAGTCCACCTCAACAAGGCGAACCTCTTGTTTCCTCCTTGTTTCATTTATTTCCTAAGAATAAACAAATAAAGTTAGATTTTGCTTTAAAAGAATTCACTTTAAAAAAAAACCCACCAAGGAACCCTATCAGGCTGTCATATTATGTTAGGGCTGTAGTTACAGGGTTACAGGTTAGGATCTTCAACTTTTTCCATGCTAGCAATCCTCCACAAAACTACTTCTACTCGTAGTAGGGGCTAGCAATATGTGCTTTGCCAGGTTAATGACAAAGATGTGCTCAAAGAGGATCTGTGGGCCACAAACATTGTAGATGAAATAATGGTTTATCTAACCTAGCTGAAAAAAGTGTTTCTGTTTTAGAATCTCAGCTTATTACCTCTTCATACATATTTTTTCGAAATTCCAAGTCTTCAATCAAACTTTGGCAGCGGTTTTCAAGATCCACTTTCAATAATGTTTCATCCACCAATTGTTTCTTGGCAGCTGCTAAAGCAGCTTCAAGCTTGAAAGGAATATTAAAATAAAATTATAGCACAAATTCACCAAAATATCACTACAGGAAAGAATAAAGTATCATCTGATCCAGTATTTATGTAACTGACCAATTACAGTATTCAAAACCTGCTTAATACTGTGTTTCCCTGAAAGTTAAGACCTACCCTGAAAATAAGCCCTGGATTGATTTTGGGGATGAGCCTAATATAAGCCCTACACAAAAAATAAGCCCTAGTTTTCGAGTGAGGCACACGGCTAAAAATCAAGCTAGGGCGGTGGTTGGAGCTTACCATTGCAGCCAGGCCTCCCATGGATCGACACTTGCCTCGCCGGCCCACTTCTTCTGCGGTGGAAGGAACAGTTTCATTCTGCAGCTGAGAATGGAGCTCCGGCCTGCATTTTGTAGTCAGATGCCTCGAATCCATAGCTCTGTTATCCGCTGCAAAGGCCTTCCAGAAAAGCCTCTGACTGTGAATGCAGGCTGGAGCTCCATTCTCAGGGCAGAATGAAGCTGCTCCTTCGGCCGCAAAAGTGGCCCGACTGGATGGGGCTTTCAGTGCCGGAGTGGAAAAAAGACACACACACACACACACACACACACACACACACACACACACTGAAAATAAGACCTAATGCCTCTTTTGGAGGCAAAAAAAGGGAGACCGAGTCTTATTTTCGGGGAAACACGGTAATATAAATATCTGAGAGTTCTTTAATTCTAAGTATATAGGTAGTCCTCATCTTACAACTGGTCAGTGACTATATTAGGTAATGACGGACTTCCCTATGGGTACCTATGATGCTGTTCTGAAGTTCTGACAGTTGCCCATTTCGGAGGCGCAGCAACTGGTCCGAGTCTATGGCCATTTGCAACATCCAACATCATGCAATCACATTTTATGACATTTCAGCTGAAAACATGCATTACTTTCAGCAAATAATTGCCTTGCTTAACAACTGCAGTGTGTCCTTAATGACTGCAGCAAAAAAGGTTGTAAAATTGGATCAGTCACCTGGGTGACCTGTTTTACAACCATCACAACTTACAAATGTAATGGGTAGGCTCCATTATGGTTGAAAGCCGAGGACTATCCAATTCACATATATTAATCTATTGTGGATACAATCAAGTATTTATTAATTTAAACATACTTCATTTATATATATTCTATTTAGGAATTTCAATTATCACTTACTTTTAAGCAAGATTTATTCATCTTAGCTATCAAAGCCCTTCTTCTATATGATGAATCGTAACTCAGATAATTGTGGAATTGGACTTAAGCATAACGGAAGAACTGCTTCCTCTGACAGCTACTGCAATTACAGGTAGTCCTCGAGTAACAACCACAATTGAGCACAACATTTATGTTGCTAAGTAAAATGTTTGTTAAGTGAGTTTGCCCCCATTTTACAACTTTTCTTGCCACAGTTAAGTGAATCATTGCATTTGTTAAGTTAATAACATGGTTGTTAAGTGAATCTGGCTTCCCCATTGTCTTTGCTTGTCAGAAGGTCGCAAAACCTGATCACATGACCCTGGGACACTGCAAATATGAACCAGTTGCAAAGCATCTAAAATTTGATCATGTGACCATGGGGGGGGAGAATGCTGCAACAGTTGTTAAATGTAAAAAACAGTCATAAGTCACTTTTTTCAGTGCCGTTTAACTCTGAACGGTCACTAAATGAATTGTTGTAAGTCAATGACTACCTCTACAGATGACCCCTTCAGAGAGGGCAATTCTGTGAATGAGTCAGGGCTCATGTTTGGCAAGGATTTCTTTCCTCTGATATGCTCAGGGACACCACTTCTAGAGACCTCCATTTCAAATTAAACTCTGTAAACTATGGCTATTATAGTTTTAATTATTAATTGAAAGAACCCTACTTTATTAAAACTGAGATGCAATATTTTAGCTATGATTAAACCATGAAATCTTCTTGATATAATCCTAAGGAAAAGGCTACATCAGGCCCAAGCCTCACACACATAACAGACCATTTCTGAAAATCTAAAGAAAAAAATTAGGTGTGTCCTATATATACTTGATGCTACTAGTTTAGTAAAAACAGTTTAATAGCAATGGTAGATTATTTTTCCAAATTATATATAGCCGGGTAGTACATATTTACACCACTTATGAAATAAGAATCAAAAAACTGAAAACATCTGCTCATGACTTACCTGAGCAATCTGATCCTTTAAGTCTTCAAGCTCCCCCTCCAGACTTTTTTTATCACCAAGTGCTGTAGCAAGTGCTGCTTCTTTTGCATTTAGAGAAGCTTCAAATTCCCGAAGCTTTGCCAGAGCACAACTCAGATCAGATTCTTTTTTTGCATAGCTAAAACAAATCAGAAGTTCAGTTCAAAGATTAAGAAAGTGGAAAACAAATTAACCTAAAGTGTCTATTTCAAAATTTGGAATCAAACAGGCTTATTCTAATGAGATATATTTGGCTTCCTCAAGAAACATTTTAAGGATACAGCTATTCCAAGAGTTGTAATGTAACTGCTTTCCCCCCTAGACTGCTTCCAGGATGGCATAGCAACACAGTAGTATCCCTGGTGGTTGATGTACAAGCACAGTAAGGAGGGTAAAAAAGAAAAAAAGGCCAAATAAAAGATACAGCTGGAAAAGTTGCTCTTTTTGCTTTGAAACTTTACAATGGGAATAGTCTAATTCATATGGGTGGGTTGCATATATGTCATACTTTATTTGGTAGGCAACTGGGTGTTAATGAAACTGAGGTTGTACACATCAAGAGTACTGGAACAATATTGATTTACTTGTTTTAAGCATCAGTACAATATGTATATCCAATCTGGATTTTCTCTTGGGCGCTGTTGGAATTGAGTTTTCAGGTGCAGAATATTTTGATTGGGGCTGTTTTGTTCTAAACATGACACAAAATATGCTTGTATTTCATGTTCACTTTTCCAATAAATAAAGCTCTTCAATTTCAGTGAAACCACTCAAAATGTAACAGATTTGCAGGTACGTAGATTTCATTGATACAGCAAAATTGTGTTCTGAAGATATTTAATGCGTGTTTAGTATTGCAAGGATTTTAGCAAGGAAAGAATGGAGAAGACTTATGTTATAGCATGTTTAAGTAGAATTACATTATAGCATCAAATGCCCCTGATTTATACTGGGTTGCTGTGATTAAAATATATTGCCTAGTTACTATTACCGTATTAGCCTACAAACCTATCAGCTGCAGTTTCTTAACTTCTTGTGCAGTACAAGCACTTTTGGTTCAAATGCTTTAAATTAAGTTCACAGAGATGTTACACTTAAATACAACCTGAATTTTAGAGGGAAATCCTAAACTAAAATCTTGGGCAAGTATAAAATTCTATATGCCAAGCATTTCATCTATCTACTACTCTATAGCTGGGATATAAAGATTTGGAAAACAAGGAAAAATTGAAGATGAAGAGTATCAGGTAAACACTTTAATTTCATTTCATCTTATTCCTGAAAGAATAAAATAAAGCAAAAATTGGACATTTGGAAACATTGTGTAGAAAGTCAGCACCCACCCACTCTCCTAGAGAAGGAAATATTTTGGGTGATATCAAAAAAGGCAGAATGTTATATTTCCCCAAAGGAATAATGGAGAAAAATCTTAGGGGAGGCAGAAACCAACCCATTTCCCCAGGAAAAAACCTGAGGCCAGCTTTTAGAAATGCAGATTTGGGGCATATCATTCATAAACAAAATTCCACAGATGATGGGATTAAGACTTTACATACCCCCCCCCAAATCTAAGAACAAGACATGATCTTTAGGACATAATAGGATTAATCCTATACCCTCTTCAGACTAGCAAGACACAAAAGTCATTGCACAACCCAGAAACATTTCCACTTCAAAATCTCAGAGCCCTATAAAGATCCATCCACTCCCAACTCCATTTGGTCAGCTGTCCCAGAGCCACATGCTATTGCAGGTTCTGTTCATCAATAAACTGGGACCTTCTTTCTAAGCTAGTGCTTTTCAACCTGTGATATGCATACCATTGGTGGTAATTCAGCACCTGGTAGGTGGTACATATACCACGGGTTGAAAAGCACTGTAAAAAAAGTGTAAGTGTAGTGGAGGGATGAGCTGAAGCGGTGGCAATGCCGCACAGGCTTGTGGGAGAGTCAGCTGGAGCTGCGGTGTTGCTGGGGCTCTGCTGAGTGCCCAAGATTGGCAAGGGGCTCCAGCTGATTGGCGTTTCCAGAAGCAGTTTGCAGCCTTGGGGAAAGGAGTCAGCTGCAGCCACAGCAAAGAGAAGGGGGGGGGAGAGGAGAGGATATAAAAGGTTTTGGAAGGAAAGGGAAAGAAAAAACAGGCAACCAGGAAAAAGAAGATGGAGATAGACAGAGGAGAGGCTTCTTTGAGTCAACCAGGAGAGAGGGGGATAGAACAGTGCAAAGATTAATGTCAGAGAAACAAGCACAAGTTTCCCATTAAAAGTATGGTAAGTGGATGTACACCATAGTCAACCTACAACCACAATTGAGCCCAAAATTTACGGTGCTAAGTGAAAAATTTGTTAAATGAGTTTTGTCCCATTTTATGACTTTTCTTGCCACATTTGTTAAGTGAATCATTGCAGCTATTAAATTAGTAACACGGTTAGGTGAATTTGGATCCCCCATTGACTTTGCTTGTCAGAAGGTTGCAAAAGGGGATTGATTACATGACCCTGGGGTACTGTGACCATCATAAATATGAACCAGTTGCCAAGCATCCGAATGTAAATCACGTGGTCCCGGGGATACTGCAATGGCCATAAGTGTGAAAAATGGTCATAACTCACTTTTAGTGCCATTTTAACGTTGAATGGTGACTAAGCGAACTGTTGTAAGTCGAGGACTACCTGTACTTTATCACTTTTTTCCTTTTTTTGGTCACCAAGTTTTTGACACCTTGCTAGGCGACTGGTGGTACTCAAATAGTCATATCCTAAAAGTGGTACAATCTATGAAAAGTTGAAAAGCGCTGTTCTAAGCAGCCACCATTTGTATTTCCAGCATCTTAGCCTCCATTTTATTTACTCCCAGCTTGGAACTGGACCTGATGATTTTTCTTTCAACAATTGGGGGGGGGGTCTATGAAACTTTCATCAAGTACTATAACATAAAAATTATCTAATGAGGCGGCTTATAATAAGAGCCATTGGCTTTACAGCTACTAAAAAATTGGTAACCATTATTTATTTATTAAATTTCTACAATGCCCATCTCACCTAAGGGAGTGTTGTGATGGTCATGAAAAAGATCATCCACATGACTGATCTGATTTTATGACCTTTTTTGCCATGTCAACATGTGAAAACTACAGTCATTAAGCAAACCAATGTTTCGCTATGGCCCCATTGTGCAGATAACAGGAAGTAAAAGGCAGGATTTGGTAAAAATGTGACTGCGGGGGAAGGTAAGTCCAGTACCTACTAGAAGACTTCCAAGGTCCCTTCCAGTACCCGTATTAGAGGAAACTGACTAATGAAAACTTCAACCTGGTCACTGAACTGTTTTTATATCTACTTTTTCTTAGTTATTTATTTACTGTAAAGAACATAATGTATGAAATAAAATTCCAACGGTTTAGATCCTGAAACAGCTAAAATAAAACCTTATCTGTTATTATCCAGGGATAATAAATGGGAACTTTGAACTCTGAAGAATCAAGCAGAAGCAGGAATTTCCCCCTCAGGTGGATTTTTTTAAAAGAATGTGGTGACTTCCATTTGGTTTTCTCTCCTATCTCTTACCAAAACCTTTCCTGCACCTGGCTGATAGCCAGATAAAATCAACCCAAAACTATCTGGGTTGGTTATCAGAACACAATACAGCAAATTAGAGACCAGTGGTTGCAGTGTGTGTGAGTGTGTGTGTGTTTAAATTATGTGATTTATTCTTTGTTCTGTGGCTAGTGGAAGATCCTCAGTTAAGGGAACAGCTACCTAACAATCTCTTCAGAAATAAATGTTCATCTCTTCCTCTCTCCTTTTGTATCTTTCAACTTTTCAGTTTTTCTTTATTTTGCCATGCACAATGAATAATAATAATAAAAAACCCTATATACCTATGGTTTCTTTCTGTGGCTTGTCATATCCACAGCACTGTATTTGAACAAAATGACTAGCCACATTTTTATTACATCTGTTGCTTTCTCTTAGAGTTAAACTAACTTGCAGTTATTCTGAGAATGGGAGAAGATGCTAATACACAGCACACCCAAGTCTTAATGCAAATAAATAAAAAAATTCCCTTTTACTAAAGGTAGTTTTTGTTTAATAACCATTCATAATTTCAACAGAGTTAAATGAAGGAACTTACAACCTGTGCCTGTAGGTTGTTGCAATGCCCCCTGGCAATTCATCCAGACTTTCAAGTTGATTGCCAAGCACCTGCAATCATGTGATCACCATTTGTAATCTTCCCTGCTGGCTTCCCCAGAAAGTCAATAGGAAAGCAGGCAAAGAAGTTTCCAAGCTGCTGCCTGTTTAAAAAAAAAACCCTGTTTTTTTGGGGGGAGGTAGTGGTAGTGGTCGTGGCTGACAAGGTCCATCCTGAAATCCAAGCAGGATTTTGGCATGCCGTGTTTGCAGCATGGGAAATTTGCAGCCTACAGCTGAAATGTATTTAGCCTATCTCTCCTAATGAGATCTTCCATTATATGGGATATGAAACATCTGTTTCAATTTTGCTATTAGAAACAGTTGCCCTATGCACCAAATGAATCTTAAGTTTTATATTTGTTGAATCAGTTAAGTCATTGTCTAAAGCAGCCAATGATAAACATATATTTTAATATTACTTCATAAATGTCTTTTTAAACAACTGAACAACCTATTCTAATGGAAATAACACCCCTAAGAAGCTGCAACCTTATTACAAAAATTAAAATTGGACAAATTCAGTGTTTATATTTGAAGTTATGCATCTCAAGCTAATGTTTGGTATTTTTTCCTACTCATGTATTAATTCTAAGAGATGGACTAGACAACTATTTTTATTAAAATATTACAAATGCCTCAGTTTATTGAAGGGCACCTTAGTTTCCCATTGTAAGGCAAAACTACTATTCTTAGCATTTCCTATTTGATCCTGGACAATCTCAATGGTACTGCACACAACTTGAATTTGATACTTCTTGATAATACTACACAATTTCTCACTATTTTTTCCAAAACTTTAATCTATTTTAGTCACCAAATTTGCTTTTCCTATTGTAATATAAATGCATTATATTGGTGGCTACACAAAGGATATACGGATCAACATACTGTTTAAATATGCCATTACATTAAATTATTCAGACTGTAATACTGAAACCAAGGCATTACATTTTCTATTTATCACTACATATTTTTCCATTCTCGTAGAATGGAAGTTCACAAGTACTGTAACTCTAAGTTTATTACCAAGCCCAATTTTCAGAAATTGCTATTGACTCAATGCTTAACTATGGCTATCCCCAACAAAATAACTCAGTTTCCTATTATTATTCACAAGAGTGCTGTATATAAAGCTCCATTGTCTTTTAGGTGGGAAGGGAGAATTTTTTTTAAAAAATATTCCTTAATCCTGTATCTGAGATCTTTGCTCCAAATTCTCTATTATGTTGTATGTTGTACTTTCTTTTTATATGTTTTCAAATATGATTATCTTCTGGTGTTCTTGTAGGAGAAGTCAACTTTAGCAAGTAAAAAAATTATCAAAAAAACTATGCAGTATTGGCCCACAATGCCAATACGCTCTTCTATTTTCTCTCTAGACTTTCTTGGTTTACTGTATTTTACAATATATAAATTGAAATAATAATGTTGGACTTTAGAGGTTGAACATTGAAGAACAAATATTACATTTCTGTAATCATGTGTTTGAAAAATTCTTTCAAAATTCTGCCACATAGGATTAAAGAGAAAAAGATTTGATCATCCTATTTGTCACATTCATAAAGTATACATGCAAGCATACATTCTGAAATGGCAAACCCTAATAAAGCAAGATCATGCCCTTTCTTAGAATGTTGATTTAGGATGATAATTTTGCATCAAATTATTATTACTATTATAAAGACATATCAGGAACCAGTGTGAGTAAATTTAACGCATTATATAAACCTATGAAAGTATAAACATTTACTTTATACTATCTAAACTAAATACTCTTTTGCCCATTAACATATATTCTAAATAACATACATATAATAATACCCCTTTTTGTTAACTTCAATAGTCTAAATATTTTCTACATGTTAATTAACTTTTAATCAATACAGTTCAAAAATTATTGTACTGGAATAATATAAATGTATTAACATGTTTTGAAACTATATATTTACATACATATGTACACACAATGTACTCTAATTCAAATATATCAGTATTATATTATTTATTTATCCAGCTTTCTTTACACAGTTTTACTCATTATCATCCAAAATACAGATGCAATTCATAGCATGTCAATTGAAAACCCATCAAATCATAAAAATTACATACCCAGCTCTATAGCATTTGTTATACTGCCTGCCTTTCTTCTCTGGAGTACAAATCAACTGATCTGAGGCAGGCAGCTTGGTTACTTTTCTTCCTAAACACAGATTTTAGTATCTGAGCATACCTCACCTTATAAAATACTTTATATATATTATTAATGCTTGACAGAAACTTTCCCAAGGCGAGTACCAATCCACCTACGCTCACAGAAAATCAAACTTGCTGAAAAGGCAAAAATGATGAAACAGGTGTTTTGAGTACCATGACAGCAAAGCTTTGAACTTTTAATTTATAGCATATTAAAGACAGTGATTGAAAGATGTGAAATGATAAAAATATGCGTTTACACATTTTCTTACTAGTATAATTGTAAACTAGGGATCCAAGATGCATGTCTAAAATGATTTTTATCTGCCCATTTGTTGGATGCAATAGGTTTTATCATTGCAGTGTAATGTTTACTTAGGAAGATGGAAAGAAAGTCTTCTGTACCTGTAGCCCTGTTAGATTTGGCCAGATTATCTAGCTATAGTTCTAATCTACAGGTAGTAGAACTGGTTGTTTAATGACCATTTGAAGCTCTATTGGACCTCCCCAAGATAATTATGACCCATTTTTAGTGTTACAACAGCTGTAGAACCCTCCTTGCAATCACATGATTGTATTTGGGTGTTTTGTAACCAGCTCACCTTTGTAGCTGTTTGCATTGTTCTGTGGTCATGAGACCACTACTTGTGAATTATTATTATTATTGCCAATTTCCACTGAAAAACTACCTTTTCGGGCAAATGGATTCATTTAAACGACTGGCAGTTGCTTAATGATTGTTATAAAAAAAAACCCAGCAATAACTTCAAATCCAGTCATATGATACCTCAACTTGTGACCATGACTTACAATCAGGTTAAATTATAATCATAATTCAAGGACTATCTGCAGACTGCTCCAAGAAGCTCCGTTTCTCATGCTTAACCACTTTTGATTAATTAAAGGTTAATATTAATTAAAATTAATATTATGCTAAAGATTAAAATTAAAGGCTCTACCTAACTATATGAAAAGGCACATCTACTTTCCCAGGCTACTGTCTGAAGAGCACAGTGGTTTCCTGGGAAGACAGATGTTTACCTACCCAAATATAAATGATAAATTCTCAATCATCAGTACAATATTTAAAAGACTGAAACTCTAAAAGAGATAGCAATAATTTTGTATTGTGCAATTGTGAAATACACAAGGCTACCTGCTTCTTTTTCTAATTTTCATGATATAAACATTTTATTATGGAGAAATAACATATTTAATAGAAAGAAGTAGAAAGTGGACAACCTGAAAAAAAACCCTATACAAATAATAAAGTATCAGTTAATACCAATCCTGCGCAAAACGTTTCCTTCAAAGCCCCAACTGAAACACGTGAGTTGCTTTGCAAAATGTGAAAATACTCATTACTAAACATATCAAGGCCCTTGAAGCAACTACTTTGATGTGCAGGCAGAAAAGATGTTTCAACCTATGCCTCTGGTGAAGTGAAAGAGATAGTCTCAAAGCTTTAAAAGGAGGTACCTTGGTTTTTTGAGTAAAGCTGCTTATCTCAAATTGAATCTGTCCAATTCTCCACAATACAAAGCCATTTTGCAAGACCCATTAAGTATACTTGGATCTCTCGAAAGTGATTGATATAGCAGATAAACCAATCCTAAAATCAACTGTACTGAAGAATCTATATTATGGCATACATTGCTAAAGTTGAAGTGACTTCCACCTCATTCAGATTAGGAAGGCAATAAAAGCATAGTGTTTTACTCCAAGTTCTGCAAATATATACGTTACGCTATTACTGTTTTTTTATATTTTTGTAACCATTAGGATTAGATCCCTGATATATTTGCAATGAATGCATAAAGGTTCCTTTTCTTACTAATGTTTTCAATTGGTTGCCAAAACAGACTTTGGACTTAAAAACTAGAGTTTATTATTTATGCTGATTGGAAATTATATATATTTAAGTCAACAAATGTAGAAGGCACCTAGAAGCACAGCATGTCAAAACTATAAATGAAATTCTCTAATTTCAATGGAGTAACGAGTTATCATAGCTAACATTTAAGAACAAAAATTGCTATATCCTAACACTTAAGAATGTAATTAACCATATGAATAGGATGGAGGGAATTTTCTAAAGAAATAACTGCTTTCCTTAGAATAAATTGTTTGCATTTCCACTTTCAGTGATACAGGGATTGTTGTTTGCAAATAGGTGCAAGTTGAAAATAATAATAATAATAATAATAATAATAATAATAATAATGATGATGTTGGAAGGGACCTTGGAGGTCATCTAGTCCAACCCCTGCTCAGGCAGGAAACCCTATACCATTTTGGACAACTGGCTGTCCAGTCTCTTCTTAAAAACTTCCAGTGTTGGAGCATTCACAGCTTCTGGAGGCAGGTTGTTCCACTGGTACAATAACTAGCACTACACAACTATCTTCAGACAGACATTCCTGAAATACTAAAAATGGAAATATGAATCCTTTTTGTAAATGTCCATGACTTTAAATCATATTTGATACCTATGTACAATTTCATCAAGTTCTTTCACAGAAACAGGTTTTTAAATAGCATCCAAAAACATAGTGAGACTTTGACAGAAAGCTTTTTAATGAAACTGACTAACTAAATCAATCTCACAATGTGGAACATCTGATACAATATTGCATATAGCATAGAGGTCCAGATTCCTTCATTAGTGTCTCCAAATAGAGTTGGAGACATCTGTAAGAACTGAAGAGCATCTCCCAATCAGCAACAATATTTGCCTAGGTGGGCCAATGAAGTGACTCTACAAAATCCAGTATTACAAAATATTACAGAGTCCAATATTATTACACTATAATCATATTTAGATTCCAAGTAAATATGTTGAATGTTATAATTAATCAAATATTCACATTCAAAATTGAATGATCAATCCAAAAGTGAAAACTGATCCTTCAGAAAATAACCAGTTGTAGCAGAGGGAAGAACAGGAAACTTATTTTCATTCAGTCAAGAAAGAATACATGAGTTGAACCACATGGCCCAGATGGTAAAACTGAGTTAAAACCAGAAAAATGAATGGGAGAAAAGGGGAGGAGACAGCAACTGCTCTCAAAGCATTTGTTTCTCATTTATGAATGTAGGAAATACCGAGATTGGAATCTTATCTGAATTTCAAATGATTCATATTTCTCAATTATATTTCCTCTCAAAATAAGGAAACACAGAATGCCAGAAAAGCTACAAGTTAAGTTTGGAATCAATATAGCCTGCCTATCCTGTAACATCCAATATAAAATACCCATGGCCCCCTCAACCAAGCTATAATGCTTCGCCTGTTATTTATTCATTTTCTGCCTCCATGTGAGTGGCAACGGATGTTATACGGGGTGTGTGTGTGTGTGACGATTTTGCCGAATGGAGGTGGATGAGAAACAACTATTGGGGATAATAGAGGATCAATTGATCGGTTACATCAAAAACCAATAAATGCCCCCCCACGCAATTTCCCCCTCAGGAACATGTACCTTGATGGGCGATCACGTGGTTACATTAGGGAGAAACTAATGGGAGAGCGTCTCTAAGGGGCGAAAGAAAACCACATGGCTCTGGTTGAACCGTCGTCCTGCATCCATTAATGAGCGGTTCTCCCGTTAAAGTTACTATGGGGTTTTGGGGGGGCCAGGCCCAAAGTCACAGCCACTTACTTGCCAAGGAGCTGGTCGTGTTCAGCGCGGATCTTGCCCAGCTCGATCTGCAGCTTGGCTCTCTCCCGAGCCGTGTCGTCCAAAGAGCGCCTGGCATCGGCCAGCTCGGTCTCATAGAGGGATTTAAGGCCCGTGAGTTCACGGCCGCGCACCTCTTCCCGCTCGGTGACTTGGAGGTGGAGCGCGCTGTTCTCGATCTCCAAGCTGCGGACCTTGTCGATGTAAACGGCCAGTCGGTCATTGAGCTCCCGCAGTTCCTCCTTCTCTTGCAGGCGGCTGATGCGGGCCGGACTAAGCGGAGTGCTGGCCGCACTGCTCCGGGTGCGTTGCCCTATCGGTGTGGAAGCCGCCACAGCAGCCGCCATGGCGCGAACAAAGCGCGGGGAAACGGGAGGAAGATAAAGAACTGCAAAGCGGGAAGCCGGCAGTATCGGAAGGTTCGAGCCCGAGGGAGGGGGCCCAGAAGTTTATGAGAAAATAGAGTCGGTGGACACAGACGTCTCCCGAGCCCAGTGGAGCAAATCGGATTGAAAAGCAGAAAGGAGACTTACAGTAAGTCCAAACGAAAAATTAAGAATGCCCCTTGCTTCAGCTATAGAAAAAAAGGGGGGGAGTGAAGGCAGAAAATAAAGAAAACAACTCCAAGGTCTCAATGAATGAACTGCGGAGGCGAAAAGAAGCGGCCAGGCGGGAAAAAAGAGGGAAAGGAAAGAGGAGGAGCGAAAACAAATGAGGCTTCTGCGGGTGCTGAGAAGGAAATTTTTGAAAGGGAGGCGGCAGAAGGAAAAGTGCAGATGCCTCGAAAATGACCCGCGCAGACTCCCGCTGGCGTTTGCTGTTGGAAAGAGCAAACCTAGCTACCCAACCGAGATGGTGCACAGCCTCCGGCCGCTCCTCCCGCGTAGAACGGAGCACAAAACAGGCGGGCTCAACGCAAAACCAATATGGCCGCCACGCGCGCTTCATTCTCCCCCAACGCCCCTCCCTATTCTCCCCCCCCGTCCTCTCCGCGCAGATCCCTGTCTCACGTGTCCGAAGCTTAACCAATCGGACGGCGAAGCGCGCTCAGCTTCGCTGTTTATGGAGATCGGGACGCAAAATTCAAAACGCGCAGACTTGCAACTGTCAGCGAGATAGCGGCGCGCGCGCTTTTACCGCTCCACCGCCCACCTTTGCCCGCGCGCACGTTGCTGGGCTGGCGTTACCGCCGTCCTTTGCTGCTGCTTCCCCTCCCCCCTCCCGGCCGGGTTTTGCTCAGAAGGTGGAGTGGCGCTTGTCTTCTCTGCTCTTGTTTTCCTTCGCAACTGCTGGCGCGGTGTTGAATTTCTCCTTTCCCTCCTTAATGCGGGTGTCTACATAGCTTCCCGTCGATAGGGAAATATGTCCAATCAAAAAGGGGGTACTCGACTGCCCCCAGCATATGAATCCGAGTTAGTTAATTTTGGCTGGGCTTGCTTTCGATATTAAGGCTGGGCAGGTTTGAGTGGTTAAATAGTAAGTGACTTCAAAATCCTGGATTGACCCAGATCATTAAGCAACAGCTGGGTTGGGTTTTTTTGTGGCTTTACCGTGGTGTGACTCCGACCGCTGTGGATTGCTAGTTAGGTTTTGTGGCTGAACATGAAAGCCAGCCTGCCGCCGTGATTTATACACTAAAGCGAATAATGGCTTACAGTGTGTAGTTTGAAGCCAAGCTTAGCCTCAGGTTATGCGTCGCAGTAAGGATTACTTGCTGACTTTCACAATTGGCTAATTTCACCACAGCAAACTAAGCCAGAAATTTGGTTGGCTAGTCATAGTTCATACATGGTCAGTTAAACACAAATCCCGTGGCTGAAGAAATGAACATTTTTGTGCGCTAATGTCTCCAGCTGACCTTTGAAGGCATGTGGGCTGCATCCCAAAATAAATAGTTCCTGGGCAAAAAAAATTTTTTTAAAATTAACTTTTAAATTGAGTTAAAATTATGGTTGCTTCCATTGTTGTAATTTTCTCTTGTCAGATTAAAAATTACAATTTAATAGAAATGTCTGAAAGAACACATTAAATGGTTTCTCTGAGGCCTTAGGTTATGTCCTTTTAGCTTAAGTGTTATGTGTAAACTACATCTGAAGATTTGTTCATATACTTAACCATGGTTAACTCAGCCAAATTAATGTGTTTGCATACCAAATAGTTAACTCTGGTTCGGGTCACACAATAGGCTCAGTCAAAATGTAGTTAATTTTTTACTTGAATGAACAGCTAATGTG
The DNA here is from genome assembly GCA_034064705.1 of Bothrops alternatus. Taxonomy (NCBI): domain Eukaryota; kingdom Metazoa; phylum Chordata; class Lepidosauria; order Squamata; family Viperidae; genus Bothrops; species Bothrops alternatus. The sequence goes on along the minus strand of JARGCV010000018.1, from coordinate 11,159,549 downwards.
TTTCTCATATCTTGGCAGTTTTAAATTTTAATATAAATATCTCTTGTATAAAATTAAACATATTGCTGAGTATATTGCTGAGTAAATATCAAAATACTATCAGGCTGCTGTACCTGATTGTGCTGATATGCAGTGAATTAACTAGTAAGTCATATAATTCTGTAATTGTCTGTTCAGAAGCAATCTCATTTATTTCAATGAGATTTTTCCCTGAAAAGTATTATCGGAATGGAACTAAATACTACAAATACATTAGGTGTGATTATGAGTCTATCCTTGTTTGCTCTGAAGTGACAATAGAATGCCTCTTTTCCAGAGTTAAGAATTGGGTGGGGAAAACGTTTTTCTACATGATTACCTAGCATTAAGTCAAAAATTAACAATCCTTTCTAACATGCCAGGACACCAATGTGTTTAAAGGCAAAACAAAACCTAAAATGTATCCATAGATACAAGGTCATATATTTTTCAAAAGTTTTTTTCCATTTGCTATTCTTCAATTCTTGATAAAATTATAATTTATTGAATGAATGTTTGAGATGATTGCACAATGCTGAAACTCAAGCTTGCAACAGGGTGACTCTTCCTTTGCAGAAATGATGACTTTGCTATTATGTTCTGGCCTGTCTAAGAGTAAAAGAACTAACTTTCATGCTTAATCTTTTTGATCTTGAGGTGAATACAGGGTTAACCTGCTTTTTTTAAAAAAATATTTTGGCTCACCTTTATTTCTTATAAACAACTTGATGCAGTGAACAAACCTAATATTCTTTTTTCCTTCTATTTTCCCCACAAATCCTGTGAGGTAAATTGGGATGAGAGAGAATGACTGGCTCAAAGTCAACCAGCTGCTTTTCATGCTTAAAATGGGACTAGAACACATACTTTTAGCTTGGTGACTTAATCACTAGATCACGCTAGCTCTTTTTAATCTTTATTTTTTCTCATTCTTTATTTTCACTCATTTGTTCCATTCTGACATTTTGCTTGATTCTCTTACTAATTTTCTAAAAGTTGCATCTTATGTTTGTGGGGGGTTTTCCCTAAAAAGCTTGGCCTCTGATCTTTCAAACATTGATCCTAAATTCTCAAGTTCTTGCAATTTCAGAGTCATTGGCAACTCTTTATCTATTTGAAACTCTTTCTCATATAATTCCCCTGAATTTAAAAGAGCTTATTCTCATATAATCATGTTTCCGAATTTATTTCTTTTTTTAAAAAAAGATTTCTTAAAAAATAGGATTTATTAGATGATCTCATGTGTACTGTGCAACAATAGAAATGAAATCCAGTTCATAATTCTCTGAGGGAGATGGGTGGTTCAAAAATGTGAAATAAGTAATATATCCAGGCCAGCCAAGCCTGAACTGCAATAAAATGAGCATTGTTACTTTTTGTCTTAAAAACAGTTTGTCTTGCTTTTTTTCCATGTCTCTTACATTTTTTTTAAGATTAAAAGTCTCTTTAATTTGTACAGATATTTGGGGGGGGGGCAACAATATCTCTGCTTTGTGTCTCTATTTATTATTTAGGATAAAGATATGGTATGCCAAAATAGATAAATAGAATAGCCTAATTTGTCTCTTCCACTTCCGTAACTGAATTATTTCAGAATAATGTACTTGTCTCTTCTGAGAAGCAACATCATCCGGATACACATGCATTCTTCATCCAAATTTAGCATTTTGTTCTAACTAAACTTGTATAACAGGATTTTTAAAATATGTGTGAATACACTCAAAATCACATGGATTAGCTGCACCTTGGCACCTTTTCAGCTCATACAGAAGTGAATACGGTATAATCACTGCCCTTTTGATCCCTTTTCTAGTAAACAGAATTCTGATAAACATTGGTGAAAGTAAAACAAGAATCAAGTCATGCACTGACTTGGTTTTAATGTGTTCCTATGTTTTTTCAAAATTAAGTTAAATGTGTTAATGAAATAATGCATCTGTGTTCTGTGAATGGTCCTATGAATGTTTAGTTACACTGAGATATAATTCATGTGAAGATCATGTCTATAATACATTTAAATCTTTTTATGGGATTATTATTATTTAGTACCAAGTCTAACAATGTTGTGATTATAATCTTCATCTCTCACTAGGTTTAAAGAATATATTAAAATTCTAATTAAATCACATTAAAATAATAGGATTAAAGGGCAGAAAATAAACAGCAACATCAGATAAATATTATTTGGCCTAATACTATCGTTAGGCCAAAAGTGGACATTTTTTTAATTGGCACAAAATATAATGATAGTAACACTCATACCACTTAGTTGTGATCTTCAAATAAATGTGTTCTAAAAACTTAAGAGCTTTTAAAGGTGAATGACAACACCTTAAATCTTTAATGGATGCAGTGTTTTGTAAGTTGCATTCCTTTGATTTTAGAATGAGAATATTTGAATGTTTTCATAGTGTAAAAGTATTCAAGTGTAAACTTGCACATTGCCCTTAGTGCCACAAGTTTTAATTCTTTCCTTCATATAGTTTAATATCTATGAAACTGCTGGAGGTCATGTGTCAGTTTGGAATTTGGTAACATGAGTATGCTGATGATGTCCATCTGTACATTCGTACCTCAGCCTGCACCTGTGATGGCTGTAGTTGTCTTAATGCCAAGAGTGTGAATAAGACAAAACAGGCTGAAGCTGAACTTTAGGCACATTATTATTGCTGGTCCAGATTTGGGTCTTTCGTGCAGGAGTCACCAAACTCTTCAGGTCATTGAGCCCTTCATGAGGTTTCAGATTATTGATCGATCCACATTTATTATATGAAAATAAAATCTACTTTAAATAATAGTACTACAAATAATAATTAAAATGGGTAGACTCTTGGATGTTGATGTTGACCATTTTGAAGAACCTTGCTCTAGGGGAGGCATTTACCAGCTAAAGCAGGTTCATGACTTAAGGTTCCTTATGAAGTCACACTTTTTGGTGAGCAGGTGGAAATCATGACCAACATGGCCTTTAACTCTGTGGCCTTATTATACCTTGAATGTGAAGATCTTTCTACAGTAATTCATCCATTATCATTTCTTACCCAGACTATTGCAATGTATTTTTCTTGCGGGTAAGTCAGTTAATAATCCACCCTTTCCCTTGTATTTGTGACTTATTAGGGAGGAGCAGGCCGACATGGAATTTATTGAGACTTCGTTGGGGCCTGAAGTGAGGTGTTCCTCTTTCTGAAATGTGCCTGGCTGGGTTTAGGGAATGGCACCAGCTGTGACCACAGGAGAAGGGGAGTAGGAGTGGTGGTTAAGGCCACCCAGAAGAAAATGTGGATAGATGCTAGCAATGGTTAATTCGTCCTTGAGGGAGGGACTGTTTACAGTGTCATTTAAATACTTGCCTTCTTGTCAGGAACCATCGTCAGACCTCATCGTCCTAAACTATTTTTGCTCAATCTACTACCTTCCCTTTTGGGAGAAGGTGATTGAAAAGATGGTGATACTGCAGTTCCAGAGGATCCTGGAAGAAACAGATTATCTAGACCTATTCCAGTTGGGTTTCAAGCCCAGATATGGGACAGAAATAGTTTTGATCACTTTTTGGATTATTTCCGGTGGGAATAGGATGGGGGTAGTGCATTAATCCTGGCTCTTCTAGATCTCTTGGTAGCCTACAGTACCAGTGACCATGATATCCTTTTGGGTCAGCTCCATGAGTTGGGGTTGGAATAGCACAATTTTCTGTGAGTTCATCTTCCTTTGAGGCTGGTCCCGGTTGGTGTTAATGAGGAGTGAAGGGTCTTTCTGCTCCTTTTTAATATCTACATGAGTGCCATTGTGAGATCTGTCACAACCAGATGAGGTATTAGCATGCAGATGGTATCCAATTGTAGATCTCCATCGTGGTGTCCTAAATGATGCTGTGGATGTTCTTTCACTGGTCTGGAGGATGTGGGAGTCTGTATGGGGAACAACAGACTTTAGGTGAATCCTAGTAAGAAGGAGTGACGGGGTGGTGTTCTTCTGTATCTGGGGTTTGTATCTGGGGGTTTATCATCTTTCGTCTTGGATGTGGTTACATTGCACCAAACCGACCCATTTTGCAATTTGGAGGTAGTCCTGGACTCGACTCCTGCTCAAGTAGCAAGTCACAATTGTGGCTAGGAGGGCCTTTGCTTAACTTTGTGTTCTGTACCAGCTGTGATCTTTCCTAAATTAGGAAGCCTTTCTCTCAGTTACTCATGCCCTGGTCATTTCCCATCTGAGCTGTCTTCTACATGGGGCTACCCTGGAGTATTTGGAAGCTACAGCTGGTAAAACATGGCAGTGTGGGCAATTCAGGCCCCCTAGGACTGCACACATAGCACCTCTCCTGTCTGAATTGCACTGGATGGTAGTTTGCTTCAGGGTGCAATTCAAGATATTGGTTATGATCTTTAAAGCCCTTCATGGCATGGGCCCAGTTTACCTTAGAAACTGTCTTGTCCCAATTACATTGACTTGTCCCATCCTGGTCAAGCAAGGAAGGACATGCAATGACCCCTATTGGTTAAAAGAATTTTGACTGGTAGGGTCTAGGCGTACTCTGCTATTACCCTCACCCTGATGTGAGGTTGGACCCCCTCTTCTGGCCTTCCCGAAGAGTGTCAAGACCTGGCTCTGTCAATGGCATGGGGATCCAGGAGTGGTACAAACCTTGGGATGGTACCTTGACAGTATTCTTTACATTTTAAAATTTTTATCTACGTCTCGTAAGGATTTTCTATTTTTTAAAATATATATATTTTTACTTATAACCTACTTAGTTACTTAGACAATGAGATGGATGATAGGATGCCAGTCTATGTTATGGCCTTGGCACTGTGGAATGAGCTTCCTGTAGATATTTGATATGATTCTGTTCCTGTATGTTTCTTTAAGGGCATTACAGAGGTTGCTAAAGATTGAAGTTTTCCAGACAGTATTTGATATTTAAATTTGATGTTTAAATTATCACTACTATGGATTTTACTTATTTTTATTGTAATTTATGTTAAATAATATCAGAACTAGATTTATTATTTTATTTTTGATTTTTATTTGATTTTTAACCTGGATATTTTAATATTTCTGTTATTATGCATAATAAGATTTTTATTATTGTAAACTTCCAGGAGTTCTTGGCTAATTAAGGAAAGTAAAAATGTGATACATACATACATAAAATAGAACCTACTATCCCAAATGATATGCAAAGAGTGATTTGATAGCAGATGTCACTATATACATCTTACATTATTTAGAAGAAAAACACTCAACAATGATACTATATATGATAATATGGTATAGTATAACTAGCATTTATAAAACATAAATGATGCAAAACATTTCACTTTCCTTATGTTGTCAAATGACTCAAAATCTCTACTATTGAGAAGTAGCCCTGTGGTTTCTGATTAGAAACTAGAAAAAGGGAAATTAATGTTCTCCAGATATTTTAGAGTAGAGAGCTGAAGCTAATACAACCCACTTGACTCTCTGCTTCTGGAATAGATCAGAGAAGCTACTAAAAACTAAGCACTGATTACCTCAGAAGCTCTGGATAATGCCTGTTGCTAGTGACTGACATCATAATAACAGCATAATATCTTTCCTTCACTACCTGTAGCCAATTCATAATACCAGAAGAGAAATATATATGCAACCCTTGAAAGAAAGCATTCATTCATTCACTCATTCATCATATTTATATGGACACATATCTCTATGGTGCTGGAGAAGACTCCTACAAGTCTCTTGGACTGCAAGGCGTTCAAACCGGTCAGTCCTAGAAGAGATCAACCCTGACTGCTCTTTAGAAGGCCAGATCCTAAAGTTGAAACTCAAATACTTTGGCCACCTAATGAGAAGGAAGGACTCATTGGAGAAGGGCCTAATGCTGGGAAAGATTGAGGGCAATAGAAGAAGGGGACGACAGAGAATGAGGTGGCTGGATGGAGTCGCTGAAGCAGTAGGCGTGATCTTAAATGGATTCCAGAAGATGGTAGAGGACAGGAAGACCTGGAAGAACGTTGTCCATGGGGTCGTGATGGGTCGGACACGACTTCGCAATTAACAACAACATCTCACAGAGAAGTGCCTCGGTGGCAATAAAGCTAAAAACAATATATAAAAAGTATTAATATTGTTATTAAAACTGTAAAATTATAAAAAACACAAAATAAAATAGTGTTTGTAGAAATTCATTAGCTGTCATTTCAATATTCCTGCTATTTGCATCCCTGTCTATCTTAGTAGTGAGCAGAAAGGAACAAGTAATTTCTACAATATTGGAAAATTTTGAAAGGAGAAAAAACTAAATTGTGATGCAAACAATATTTTACATTTTCAATAACTAGAAGAGCCAGTTCTTTTATTGTTCATACAGATTTGCATTTCAAATTAAGAAAACTATACTGCATATTAGTATTGTCTTCTGAATTTGAAACAGATACTTCCAGGTGTCATTTCAATTAATGTCAAGTGTATACGTCAGTTTTATATATATGTTTAGAACAATATTCCTTGATCCAATATTTTATTGTTGCATTACATTATAGTTCCATTCATCTCATTAGTGCAGAAAAAGTCATTACCTTGACAGGATGGTTGTTTTATTGTTTCCATCCTGCTGGGCTTGTGCCTGCAGGCTTTGGAATACAGTATTTTGTGTTGGAATTAGACTGCCCATTATCTGATTTTAACATTTAGCTTCCATGAGATATGTTTCATGCTAGGCATAAATCTTGATGTAGAACATTCTATCTGGCTGGAAGTAGAAACAGTTTACTGTATTTTTTTTTGTTTTATGCTGTCCTTCATTTTATGTAGTCGTATGTGCTTGTTTATATAGAGCACAATATGATATATTAAAAACTATCCTATACATTGCTGAGTTTTGAGACAAAAGGTTCTTTGTTTGCAAAGAATGACAGATAACATATTTAAGTAATCTGGATGTTCTCACTTTTTTCTTCCTTTGATTGTAGCCATGGCTATCATTTATTCTTTCTAATCTAACAATGTTGGAAAGAAATTATTTGGAGGAGTTTCAGAATCTGGCTAATCCAGCAGACTAATTCTCTAAAAACTGAAAATGGGGAGACAACTCTCCCCCCCCCAAACAAGACCAACTGAGACAGCTGAGTAGTGACTTGCAGAAATGTACATACATAGAAACGGCTTTGTCACACAAAAGACAATCCAGACACCTTCAACATGGCCACTGCTGGTAAAAGGATCATAAAATAATTGAAAAAAGTTATGCTCTGCAGGCTTTTCCTGACTTCCTTGTTTTTTTCAGACCAACAGAATAATGGGAAGAAATTGTGTAAAGGGATATAGGATATCTATCCAAAAACAGAACAGATCCAAATTGATAATGTGGTGGGAAAAACTGCAAAAGAAATATCAAATTGGACATTAGACCAGACCTATCCAGGCGCTGGCAAGGAAAAAAAAAAAACCTTCAGTGTGCCCATATGCTACCAATTGCTGCTTTCTTAAATCCACCTCTGTCTGCCTTTCAAGAGCAGAACTATTTTTAAAGAATTGGCAAGAATTCTAGAAGCCAAGCTCTGTGGGCTTCATTGACTGGCTTATTAGATTCCAGAGCTGCTTTTGGCCAATTAGAGCAACGATGGTGACAAATGATACAGATTTATACTCAGTTGAAAAATAATCTTGGCCATGTAACCTTAGAGAGGGTAAGATATAAATGTACTTGTAGCTGCTGCTAAAAAGATTGGAAACCACTTTTTTCTTTTTCTTTCTTTGCTTTTTCTTTTAGCTTAATTCTTTTGTTATTTTTCTCTTCCATTCAAAATTTTCATTGTTTTTATTTTGATGAAAACATCTTTAATAACAATTATTTTAAACAAGAAAGAAAAATAACCCTGGCCACAAGCAAAGGATATCTCCCCTAAACATTTTTTGTAATTGTCAGAAACTTAAAATTTGCTGCAGAAGTTACCAGCTCATGCAGATTTGTTATGGTATTTCCATGTTGCTCTACTTCAAAATTTCTCCAAGGCATACTGCTAAGATGCCTGGACATATTTACCTAGGTGAGGGACCACTACTGCTATACTGAGTGATTTCAGTAGGATGCCTCGTGAGGTAATAGTCCTGGAATTGTTAATGTTATTAACATTTACAGTAAGCTGTTTTAGCTAAATAGTCTGTTTTAATCATAACTATCTCTTTTAAAATGGGAATAATTTTGAAATCCCACTTTTGATAAATGGGCAATTTCCTATCCCCATTTTGTTATCTATTTTTGTTGTAGTTACTCTATTAAGGAAAATTGAGTGAAGAGAAGATTTTTAAAAACTGGCAGCTCAGAGCACTCTTCTATTGGAATGCTAGCTTAAAGAACTAGAGTATATTACATTACCTAAACACATGATAGTTGAAGATAGAAAAGTGGATAGAATTTTTTTGTGACCCCACCTTCACATCTGACTCCACATACAGTAGTCCTTATTCATTTAGTAACCATTCAAAGTTAAAACCGCACCAAAACAAAGTGACTGACAACTGGTCCTCACACTTACAACTGATGCAGCAATTCCACAGTCATGTGATCATAATTTGGACACTTGGCAACCAGCATATATTTACAATAGTTGCAGCATTCCAGAGTCATGAGATCACCATTTGCAACCCTCCCAGCCAGCTTCTGATATGCAAAGTCATGTGACTTCATATGAACATGGCACTTTTGTGCTACCCATTAAAAGGGTCCCTCTTTTTTTAAAGCAGGGCTTTTCAACCAGTGGTACGGGTACCACCTGTGGTACATTGCACCTGGCAGGTGGTATGCGACCATCCTAGAAAAGTGGCAGCGGGGGAGGGGAATGAGCTGAACCGGTGGCAGCACCGCCCAAACTTGAGCGAGAGATGGCTGGAGCTGCAGGGCTGTCAGGGCTCAGCAGAAGCGCCAGGATCACTGCCAGGCTCCAGCTGGAACTCGCACTATCCTGGTGCTGTTGCTAAGCTCTGAAGAAGCACCAATCAGTTGGAAAGCAGCGCTGATCCTGGTGCTTCTGCTGAGCCCAGAAGAAGCACCGATGAGCTGGAATGTTACAGCATCTCCAGGGTCTTGTGATTTACATTCAGATGCTTGGCAACTGATTCATATTTATGACGGTCACAGTGTCCCAGGGTCATGTGAAGTAACCAAAACCTGCTGCAACCACCCAGCAGACGGAATAAAAAGCAAGCACCCCCCACCCCCGCTGCCAAACCTCAACAGAAATCTCACAACAATGAAAACCTCAGACAGGAGGAAGAGCGCCGCCAGGCGGGCAGGCAGGTGTCTTGCTTGGCTGTGGCTTGGGGGGCACTTTTTTCAGTGCCATTGTAACTTCGAACAGTCACTAAGCAAACTGTTGTAAGTCGAGGACTACCTGTACTTTATCTCTTTTTTCCTTTTTTTTTTTTTGGGTCATCAAGTTTTTGACACCTTGCTAGGCGACTGGTGATACTCGAATGTTGCCATATCCTAAAAGTGGTACAATGGGTGAAAAGGTTGAAAAGCCCTGTTTTAAAGTACCTATGAGCCCAAAAAACCGGTATTACTTTAAGGCAGAGGTGGGGAAAATGGCCCCTTTATGACTTGTGGACTTCAACTCCCAGAATTCCTGAGTCAGCATGGCTGGCTCAGGAATTCTGGAAGTTGACGTCCACAAGTCATAAAAGGGCATCGTTCCCCACTCCTCCTTTTAAGGTGTCAGTGTGACTCTTAAAAGAGCTGCATCTTTTTTCAGTCTCATGGACAAGGAAAAAGGAGTTGCTTTCGTGAATAGCAGAGATGTGCTGTGCACCTGTGAAGTCCAAATCATGCATTGTTAGCAGCACATCTCTGCTATTAGTGTATTAACAAAATACAATTGCATACTGTAGTTGTAATCACAGTTTTAAGATGAGAATTTAGATGTACTTTGACTGTGTTAGTGGCTCATAAGACTATCATATCTACATACTACTAAAGCACTTGTCATGATCTTTAATTGGGTAAAACAATGTATTACAGGGCAACATTTTTTTTAAAATTAAGGTACCTCAGATGGGCTATAATGCAATGTATCCATAGTCTGGGATTCGTGACTCTCAAGGGAATGAAATTCGGGAAAGTCATCATTGCTTCAGTGCTATTGACTGCTGTTGTGGTCAGGATCTCTTCATTGTCAACGATCTGTGACAGTTACCCATCCAATATCACAATAGTTCACTCGCTTCCCCACCAGGCATCATCCACTTGCCTGCCTGCTGCGAAGGGAAGAGGAAGATTTCCAATGCCAATGTCAGATTCCCTCAAGGAAACTGAGTAGGAAGCTGGCAAGAAGTTGGATGTTGTTCCTGCTCCCACTGCTTTTTGGCCTACCCTTGATCATTATGTTTTTCTCTTTAGGTGAGGAAATAACTCTGAAATGATGACCCAACTGGGCATGGGTTGTCTGCTTTTAATTAAAAATACATATGGTAATCTCTAGTATATTGTTAATTCAGTGTTACAGTTAATTTCGTGCTTATGCCAGTGTTAGTGATTAGGTGCTGCAGTTTTCCTAAAAGCTATTTACTTTTTAATTAAGAACTACATAAATTTAATGCAGCCTTTTTAACAAGAAATAATCAACCATTTCTTACCAAGCAGGAGCACCTGTTCTTAACAGCCTTCTGTGTATTTGCTGCCACTGCAGCTGGTGACATTCATTGCTATGGGTACTTTCCAGTTGGATCTCTTCCTAGAGTAATGTAATATCCATTCATCAAAATTCAATCCTGTTGTTCTTAGAACATTTTAAAATCTAATTGATGAGTTAATAATTTATATGCCGCCCGCCTCCCAGCATCTCCTGAATCTAAGGTAAGCCTGCGAACCATCAAAATAGAACTGGAAATTTATTTTCTTTCCTTGAACCTACATAGCTAATTCTTGATAGAACTTGGTTGAACTTCAGTACAGCAATCAAATTCAAAATTATCCTAAGAACCTGGAATTGAGAGCACAAAAATAAAAATGTGTCAACATGGATCTCCAATCAGTGGTTCCATGTGCTTCCAAGTGCAAAAATCTATTCCTGTGTTTGTATGCCAACAAATGGTTGGAGCTCTTGAAAGTTCCAACCACTTGTTGCCAAGGGTGTGGGGGAGAAAGTGCTGCTCACAATAGATGATTGTCTCTTAATGAGCCATGTGTATAGTGTTAATGTGTAGACGTGATCCAGTAGGAGCCGAGTCCTTATTCTAGCAAGGGTACAAGGGAGCATAGATAGTTGCATGAAATTACATTTAATTTTGTTTAAAAGCTTTTGTAAAATATGGATCAGCAGCTATCTGTCTTGCTACATCCTTAGAGGTTCCTTTTAAAAATTATTGAAAAAGTTAAACAAACAGTAACAAACAATGTGTGACAGTACAAGTAGTCCTCGACTTACAACCACAATTGAGGCCAAAACTTCTGTTGTCAAGTGAGACATTTGTTAAGTGAGTTTTGCCCCATTTTATAATGTTTCTTGCCACAGTTGTTAAATGAATCACTGCAGTTGGTAAGTTAGTAACCTGATTGTTATGTGAACCTGATTTCCTCATTGATTTTGTTTGTCAGAAGGTCACAAAAAGTGATGGCATGATCCTGGGACACAGCAAAGGTCTTAATATGAACCAGTTGCCAAGCATTTGAATTTGGATCACATGATCATGGGGATGCTGCAAAGGTTGTAACTATGAAAAACAATCATAAGTCATATTTTTTCAGTGCTGTTGTAACTATGAACAGTCACTAAACGAATGTGTAAGTCGAGAGCATTCTCTCTCCTCCAAACACAACGAGTTGTGTTTCTACCAAACAGTTCTACTTTGGTTTCATCTGACCATATGACATTCTCCCAATCCTCTTCTGGATCATCCAAATGCTCTCTAGCAAACTTCAGACGGGCCCGGACATGTACTGGCTTAAGCAGGGGGACACGTCTGGCACTGCAGGATCTGAGTCCCTGGCGGTGTAGTGTATTACTGATGGTTGCCTTTGTTACGTTGGTTCCAGCTCTCTGCAGGACATTCACTAGGTCCCCCCGTGTGGTTCTGGGATTTTTGCTCACCGTTCTTGTGATCATGTTGACCCCACGGGGTGAGATCTTGCGTGGAGCCCCAGATCGAGGGAGATTATCAGTGGTCTTGTATGTCTTCCATTTTCTAATTATTGCTCCCACAGTTGATTTCTTCACACCAAGCTGCTTGCCTATTGCAGATTCAGTCTTCCCAGCCTGGTACAGGTCTACAATTTTGTTTCTGGTGTCCTTCGACAGCTCTTTGGTCTTCACCATAGTGGAGTTTGGAGTGTGACTGTTTGAGGTTGTGGACAGGTGTCTTTTATACTGATAACAAATTCAAACAGGTGCCATTAATACAGGTAATGAGTGCAGGACAGAGGAGCCTCCTAAAGAAGAAGTTACAGGTCTGTGAGAGCCAGAAATCTTGCTTGTTTGTAGGTGACCACATATTTATTTTCCACCATAATTTGCAAATAAATTCTTTCCAAATCAGACAAATGTGATTGTCTGGATTTGTTTTCTCATTTTGTCTCTCATAGGTGAGGTCTACCTATGATTGACAATTACAAGCCTCTCTCATTTTTGTAAGTGGGAGAACTCGCACAATTGGTGGCTGACTAAATATTTTTTTGCCCCACTGTAGTTCATAATTGAAACCATGCTTGCTTCGAAATATGACTGGTATGTTCATTTGGGCTTATTGTCACCTAACCATCACAGAGTTGAAGCTCCATAATAAACTTTATCATCCCTTTCACAATTAAGATGTTATAATATCGGGCTTCCGGCTCCGGTTTGCGGCGGTACGGTCGAGCAAAGGGAGTCGTCCCTTTGCCGATCGAGTTTCCCCTGCCAGTAGACCCCTTAGAGGATCGAAAAGATGCTCTGGAGGAGTGCCTGCCATTGAGGAGGCTTCTCGGTAGTTGCAGAGGAGCGGCGGCGTCCTCTGTGCACCGAGTATCTCCTTTGGGCTGACAGGGTAAAGATTGGCCAGTAAAATGGCTGATCATTTAGCTGCACCAAACGCAAGCCACAAGATCAGCTAAGCAAATGAACCCACTGTGGAGAACTCGGTGAGACTTTCCTTTTACCTCTACTTTCTTTATGCCTGTGAAAAGTTTTTTTTTCCTCTTGGAATTACTCTGTTTTTTGATGAAACGGCTTGTTAAATGGGGGAAGAGAAGTACAAAGGGTTAAATTTATTTTTGTTTTAATGACTAATTTTATTTATTTTTGGATATTGGGAGCCTCAAGAAAGTTTTTTTATAATATTTTGAGAATATTGTTTGCTTGTACCTTTATGGTGTCTGGAAGGATTGAACATCTGATTACTTTCTGGGGGACACCTTTTGCTAAACTTATTCATTGTATTTGCTATCTTTTCTTCGCTGGAAAAGCTTTCATTTTGAACAAAGGAAAAAGGTGAGGAAACTGGGAGAAGATGGATATTGTGATTGCTCTTTAAATATAGTCTCCTATAAAAGCATAAAGGCTTAAAAGATAATAAAATGGAAACCGGCGTAGACTTTTACAAGTATATTCTGGCTAAAATTTTGGAAAATACGGATGAGATAATTGCTTGTTCAAAAGAGATTTCTTGGTATCGACAAAGAAAAAGGCAAGGACTAAGTGAAACATCAGTTTATACACAAGAGGCTTGTACCTTGCTTACCGAGGTGGAAGAAGTAAACTCACAGTTGGACAATCAATTGATTTTGGAAAAAAGATTTGACATTAATGAACAAAGGATTTATGATAAGGAACTAAATGATCTCATTTCAGAAAGACAAGTTGATCTGCAGACGCCATTTGAATTTGAGATAGAGGAAAATTATGGGAAGAAGAGAATCGTGTGATCAAAGAGGACGACATAAAAGAAGGGACTTTAAGTGAAATGTATTCAGTGTTAAAAGAAAGGAAAAATGATGTTCTGCCACGAGCCATTCAGACTAACTATAACTTTTATATTAACTTAACAAAATGTATAATGGGAGCTTTGTTTTTGGAGTGTATAGTGTGGCAGGCAGAGGCCCGATTATGGAAACCTTTTCAGATTAGAAAGAAACCCAGAATAAGATATAAATATTAAATCTGATTATAGTAATGTGGTAATGGCCTTATAGCGATCTGGATTGATTTGGACTTGGACTTTGTTAAAAGGGCTTTATATGTTTTTGATACTAGAGATGGTATAACTGAAATATGGGAAATGATGGAATTAATTATTGGAGATTTGGAGAAATAATGAAAAAAATAGAAGATTGGTGAGAAAGAGAAGAATTTACTTTTGGAGTTCATAATGCTTTTTTAAATAAAAAAACACTTGGGGCACCTGAATAGTAAATGAATATGTTAATTTAAGATTAAATATTTGTAAAATTAAGAAAGCATGATACAGGATTTTTGGGATAGATAATGAATTTGTAAACTTTTATTGATTAATGAAATTTATATAGTGATATATTCAATGAAAATTTGTTTTAGAAAGGTTTTAATGAGTCTATAACAATATAAATAGAGAATGTTAGTCTATTTTTAATTATATGATTTGGATGAAATGTTATATTAGTGAATGAATTGGTTTTAGATATTGACTTGATTATAATGTCTTTAATAAGTGAAATGTGAGAAGAAATATAGGTTTTTATAGATTAAGGATTTTTTTAATTGATTAATGTAGATCAGCGGTTCTCAACCTGTGGTCGCGACCCCATTTGGGGTCGAACGACCGTTTCACGGGGTTGCCAAACACGGCAGTCCGCCATTTTCCCCCCCATTTCCCCCCCCATTTTTTCCCCATTTCCCCTTGGCCGTCGCGCACAGCGCCGCACATGCGCAATTCGGCCCGTCGCGCCGCGCATGCGCGATTCGGCCCGACATGCCGCGCATGTGCAATTCGTTCCGTTGCACCGCGCATGCGCGGTTTGGGTGGTCGTGCACATGCCGCCCATGCGCAATTTGGCCCGTCGCGCCACGCATGTGCGGTTTGGGCATCGCGCACATGCCACGCATGCGCAATTCGGTCCGTCACACCGCGCATGCGCGGTTCGGGGCGTCGCGCATGCCACGCATGCACAGTTAGGCGCATTGCGCATGCACGGTTCAGCCCATTGCGCCACGCATGCGCAGTTTGGCCCGTCGCGCGGTGCATGCACAGTGCAGGTCGGGGTCGCGCTGCGCATGGGCGGCGCAGGTGGGGTCTCAGCCTGAAAAAGGTTGAGAACCGCTGATGTAGATGATGGTTAGACATAGTAATGAATGAACTCAATGAAAATGTACTAATCTGATTATAATATTCTATATAGATAGAGAGGGAAATTTTTAAGAAATAATGGGTATATATTTACTATGTTAATGTTTGTTTTTTAAAAATGGATCACCACGTATTCACATGGGTTCTTAAGCTGTGTTGGTGTAAAATGGGAAACTAATAAAAAGTGTTTTGAAAAAAAAAGATGTTATAATATCAATAAATCAGTCATGGAGACTATGTAATATTTTGTGTAATATTTATACAGTACATATATCTCTGCAGATTTGTATATATATTTATATAATGTCATTACCTTCACGGATCTTTATTTCCACATAAGCACTAATATATGGCAAATAACAAGTGGGAAGATGATAAGAAGTGAGACTGAAAGTAGTCAATTTCTAAAGAAAGCTGGTTAATCCTAAAAAAAATACCTAATGTACTTTTTTAAAAAAAATGTTTGCAGTGAATTGTGTTCTTGGAGCTTTCTCTGTAGAGTAAGAAATCCTCAGAGTCAGTCTTGCAGGAGAAGAATGAGTTGTGTCATGTTTGGAGCTTGTGCTTGAGCAAATTGTGTATGCTCAGCAACACAATACTTCTGAAGATTACCAGATCATCAGGGCAAATCTTAATAGCTGCGGACTGAAAACCTTGCCTCTTCTTTGCTAAACGTTGAAAGGCTTGTGGGAGGACTAGAGACAGGCATAGCCCCAAGTTTCTTCCAGACCATGTTCACTCACTAAATCATTAAATCTTTATTACATCATAGACCATCCAAAAATCAGCCCAGCTCTTTGATTCTGTTAAGAAAAACAGCCTGGGGCTTTTCACCTTAGTGAGGTGAGAAGGGCTGAGGCACAAAAGCACTATTTTTCTGTAGTTGTGCTGGCCTCTGGAATGGTCTCCCCTGGAACTCATGTTAGCTTCGATTTTGGCTGCCTTCTGAAAGCAGCAATTGAAAATGGAGGTCTTCTGGAGGGCATTTGGGATTTGGTGGGTTTTTTTATTTTGTTTTGTTTTTGTGTCTTTGGATTTTGTAAGTATTAAGTTTTTTTCATAGTTTTAACTGGACTATGGATTCCTGTAGAGGCCTGCCAGTTGTAACAGGGAATAAATGAAAGGAAGGAAATTACTTGGTGGTTGCTACCTACTGTGAGAATAAACAAAGGTGGTACAGGTTTTAAAGTTTTCCTTCAAAAGGAGGAGTATGGGTTTGGGCAGCTTCAGAAAGGATTGTTTTTCTTCTTCTAAGATCTATTCTATTGCTATCAGACCTTCTGAAATTCCTGCAGTCACCTCTACTGACAATGAAGCTGGCATTTAAAAACATCTCTCCAGCTTGTATACTATTGTATTGAGTTTTAAGTCTTACTGGAGACTGGAGGAGGGGGGTACAATCATAATTTTAATTTTTTCCCCTCTGGGCCCTCTGCAGTCGGGGTTCAGGCCCGGCTACAGCACTGAAACTGCTTTGGTTGCTCTGATGGATGATCTCTGGCGGGCCTGGGATAGAGGCCAGTCCTCTGTCCTGGTGCTTCTTGACCTCTCAGCGGCGTTCGATACCATTGACCACGGTATCCTTCTGCGCCGGCTGGAGGGATTGGGAGTGGGGGACACCGTATTGCGGTGGTTCTCCTCCTATCTCACTGGTCGGTCGCAGTCGGTGTTTGTGGGGGGTCAGAGGTCCACCTCTAGGTTACTCCCATGTGGGGTGCCTCAGGGGTCGGTTCTCTCCCCCCTACTTTTTAACATTTACATGAAGCCACTGGGTGAGATCATCCACCGCCACGGAGTGAGATACCATCAGTACGCTGATGATACTCAGCTGTACATTCCCACTCCTGGCCATATCAGTGAAGCGGTTGAGGTGATGTGCCGGTGTCTGGAGGCTGTGAGGGTGTTAACAGATTAAGGCTCAACCCCGATAAGACAGAGTGGCTGTGGGTGATGCCTCCCAAGGACACTTCTATCTGTCCTTCCATTACCCTGGGGGGTGAATCTATAAACCCCTCAGAGAAGGTTCGCAACTTGGGAGTCCTCCTCGATCCATAGCTGACATTGGATCATCATTTGTCGGCAGTGGCGAGGGGGGCATTTGCCCAGGTTCGCCTGGTGCGCCAGTTGCGTCCTTACTTGGATCGGGAGTCTCTCCTCACAGTCACACATGCCCTTGTCACCTCGAGGATCGACTACTGCAACGCTCTCTACATGGGGCTACCCTTGAAGAGTGTTCAGAGACTACAATTAGTGCAAAATGCAGCTGCGCGAGCAGTTGTGGGCCTTCCTCGTTGTGCCCACATTTCATCAACTCTCCGCATGCTGCATTGGTTGCCTATTGTTCTCCGAGCTCAATTCAAGGTGTTGGTTATTACCTATAAAGCCCTTCATGGCATGGGACCAGGATACTTACGGGACCGCTTTCTGCCACATACTTCCTTACGACCGGTGAGAGCGCACAGGGTCGGCCTCCTCCGGGTCCCGTCAGTGAAACAATGTCGTCTGGCGGGCCCTAGGGGGAGGGCTTTCTCTGTTGTGGCGCCCGCCCTCTGGAACCAACTACCTCCTGAAGTCCGCGTCTCTCCGACTCTCTCGGCCTTCCGAAAAAATTTAAAAACTCATCTTTGCCGGCAGGCCTGGGGATGATTGTAGTTGATTGTTGTATTGAATGTGTGTTTTTTATTGACTTTTTAGATAGCCTTGTTTGGGGTTTTTTTATACTGTACTTTTTTGTTGTTTATATGTTGTTAGCCGCTCCAAGTCTCCGGAAAGGAGCGGCATACAAACCCAAATAAAATAAATAAATAAAATAAGTGCCCACTTGATGTTATCCATTTCTATCTGGCTGCCTAACTTCACCAATGTAATGGAAATTGAAGTATTTTTTAACAGACTTTGCAAATGCTGCTTGATCCTCATTAGCAATAGAATACTACTTTAATATAATCCATCTAGCCTACCCCCAACTTCATTTATTTGTCTATGTATGAAGACTAGAGAATCATAATTTACTAATTCTTCAGCAAGAAGAATTAGCACATACTTCTTCTTTGAGAGAGAAAAGGCAATGCTGAAAGTGCAGGATTTTTCAAACGTATTTGGAACATTTTGGGGGATTCAAATATATTATTGGTGTACATAAGCTCAGAGAAATAACTTTATACTGAAAAACACAAGTAGAACTTTAAAAAAAACAATATTGAAAGGTTTCAAAAATAAATAAAAATGCAAACTAGAAGCAAGAAGGAAAAAAGGAAGAAATAAATGTAAGGTTAAGTAAAAAAAGAAAAAAGAAGAAAAATAGATAAAAAAGGGTAGAATTATATAACTTTTAAAGTAATGAGTTACAATTTAAAAAGTACGAGTTGAAATTTTGAATCAAAACTAATAAGAATGAGCTTCAAATAGTATCCCAATCATTTTAATTCAAAACAACCATGTCAGTTCTGTATGTAAAAAGTGCTGTGCGTTGACTGTCATTTTTTTGCAAACAAACAAAAAATGTTACAGAGATAAATGTTTTGCTTCTGTTGATCAGAAATCTGCTTAGGAGCAACACTGCAGAGTTGGATCCTTTTCTCTGGTGCAACATTAGAACAATTTCTGTTCTTCCTTTTCATTATAATGTGATATGAAAATCCTGCTCTACATAAATACATCAAACAATAAATAAGCAGCAGTCAGTTTGCTTGTTTTTTGTATTTGAAAACTCATGAATTATGCTGTTAAATTCACTTAGGGAATTATTAAATATTTCTGTTGAGAATCAAAAATAAGGAACTCAGATTCTCATATTCATGGACTGCAATACTGAGCTGACAGGCTTGACTAATTCAACAATTATTTGTGGGAGTGTAATATTAATCTGTTAATCAAATGTATACACTGCCCATCTCATTGTCTAAGTGAATTTGAACTATTCTCAAAAAATAAAGCACAAATCCTACAGGTGCTGTCCTGTGGCCCTGTATATATTATCATGTATACAGAACTGTTTTAACTATAATTAATACTTGATGATATAAGCTGATATATTAATAGATTTTTCTGACAATTGCCCACATTGAATTGCACAGTGGTAACAGCACTTGTAAAAGGGTTTTTTAGGACTGGTTCAATTTATTATGTATTAAAAATTAAGAAAATAGTGCCAGCTATAATCTTTCTTTTCTCTTTTTCCTTACATGATTTACTGAAAATTTGAAACACAAGAGTAAGACTAATACAAATACAATAGAGCAAAAAGGGGGGGGGGACAGGGAAAGAAAAAATTAAAGATGCAAAAAGAAAAACAGTAGCAAAAAAAACAGAAAAGAAAAAAGATATTTAAAAGTAGCTTTCAATCTTCTTTACATCAGTTATAAATAAAAATTGGCCAATGTTATCATTATTAGCTGGGAATTGTAGAAGTTTCTGCACTTCCGGAGTTCACTAAGATACAAAATGCCGATCCATTGACTCCACCTGATGCAGACATCTGATTGCAGATAAAAAGCAAAAACAATCTGAATTCTGAGCAGCCAAATTCTTGTGTATTAGAATTACTTGTCTCAACAAGAGTTTAATGCCAGTTTATTAATATCAGAGCTCTGATATTACAAAAGAGATTATGCAAATAACTGGTGAATTCCAGGAATGTATTTTTAAGATGTATTTTGTCAGTATTCCTGACAAATGAATAGTAATGAATCATTACTAAGGAAACACGCAACGCAATAGCTAATTGACAGTGTCAACCCTTCTTCAACACTAATCCTTCCAAAAACATCTTTTGATTACCTTGTGTACATGGAAGCAATTTCTCTTTCCAGCAGAACATTTCCATTTAATGCCAAGTTAAAATGCCAATCTGGTATGCATTACCGAGACCCAGTTAGGGTCTCTCTGAAATGTGCCTTGCCAAATACAGGGTATGGCAACAACCAGGTTCCAGGGCAAGTGGAGGGGAATAGCAGTTGTCATCTGGGAGTCTCTGTTGGTCTTTAGGGACATTGCTGCACAAGTTGCAGGTTATGAGATCCTGTTTCTGAAAGTAGGCTTGTTGGATTGAGTTGAGATTTTTGCTACTGTGCCAACCTCTATACTGCGTAACAACCTTTCTACCTGAGATACTGAAGGCCATCTCAAGAGTTGCCTGTGAAATTCCCCAGACTGATAGTCTTAGGGGACTTGAATTTGCTGCCCCCAGGACAGGCCTCAAAAGCAACTCAGAAGTTCATGGCCACCAGGGTCCTACTCGAAGCAGGAGGAACATATTAGACATAGTTTTCTTGAGGAAGTAGACAGGGTGTTTGAAACTGCAAGTGCAGCCTCCTGTGAATTAAATTTGACCAACCCTCTTGGTTGGTCAAAGCTGTCTAGGAGATGAGATGTAATGGGTGCTAGTGATGGTTAATTCATCCTCATCCTTTCATTACCAAACTAGGTAACATCATCAGAGCATTGTACATTGGTTTGATTCCCAGTTTTTAGGGAAGTGGGATTCTCCCTTCGTTAGAACTGTTATGTTTTTCAGAAAAAAATGCACATTAACAATATTGTAGTTATAGTGATCTATTGATATTGTACACTGAAAGATACACATTAATCACTGATTTTCATTTTAATTCAAACATTAGTGTTCCCTGCCCCAGCCTGGTGCTCTCAAAGTGTATGAATTGCAACCCCCTAAACTCAGCCATCATAGCATATACCGTAACTGTTAGCTTGATGGTATTATACAACAGACTATGCCATATAAGTGTTATAAAATTACTATGAATGTTATAAAATTGTCATTTCAGTATCATTGACAAATTACTAATTGTAATCCATTTATATAAAACAACAATCAAGTTCTCATTCTCTAAAGGAAGATCATCTAAATCAATAAGGAATTATTGTTGTTTTACAATAATACTTTCCCAAGTATTAGAGTGACACTTAGTGGAAAGAAAAGGAATATGCCAACTCATGTCTATTCTTTTTTTTCTGCAATAAATTAAATCACAGATGGTGTGCAATCATAGTGAACTAATGTCAATTGCTCGCACACACAGTTTTATTTTTGTTCCTTTTTATTTCTTGCTTCTTTTAGTGTAATAATTCTATTTTTAAAAATACTTTTTAAATTGGTAGTCAATGGACAGATTATTATTTTTCAAATAGGCAACATCTTCAAGAATTTCTTCATCTGCAAGTGTTAGCAACTGTATATTTTTTAAACTAAATTCCTACCATCTTAAGATGGGTCAAAATACATTTCAATATCTAATTGGCATCTTAAGTCTCTTAAACTAGTCATATCTTAATTGCATTCTTTTTAATTTTATTACTGTAATGTACAAACAAAAAATTAAAAGTATAAAACTATGTTTTGAAAAAGCAACAAAATAAAAAAGGCTTGCCCATATAAAATTATAACAACCAATTTTCCTATAACTTAATAAAAATTCTGTTGAAAGACTAGAGCTAACTACATATCTTCAGATAAGTTTTTTTAAAGTTGTGAGTTGTGAGTATTGTATAGGTAATCCCGACTTATGACCACCATTGAACCCAAAATATAAGTGTTTGCAAGTCACAAACAAGATTCCACTGGGACCACCAGTGAAATGAACTGAAGTAAGTATATATGTACTAACTCAGACAGCGAGGGACAGTCTTCTAAACCATCCAGGGTTACTCTCTCAGTTAAGCTTAAAGTCTTACATGTTATTTTATAGCAGTGGTGAATTTGGAATCCCCCCCCCAAAAAAATCCTGACATAACCGAGTCTTTCATCCAAACCAAGTACTTTTCAAGACACAAATAATGAACAAATAACTCCAAGAGGATTTGACCCTACTGATAAACCCTTGGAGGAAGACAAATGGAGGTATGTCACACAGAGAAGGAAACAATACTCAAAGAAAGAAACAGCATACAACAAACAAACTCCTGTGCAATCCTACACAACCAGAAGCAGCCCCATTAAAACTGAACAATCGATTTCTCCCCTTAGATGGAAACACGCAGACCCACATCTTCCCCCTCAAAGAAAACATGCCTAGCAAAGAAACAACTTCAAATATCCCTAAAAATGTCACTTCAACTATCCCTTTAAAAAGCCACATCAACAAACACACCTGAGATAAACAGAAAAGCACCCCAGATTGCAGCCCCCCTAAAGGAAAGCAAGTGTTGGTAATAGGAGATTCTATCCTCAAAGGAACAGAATCATCCATCTGCAGACCAGACATACAATCCAGGGAGGTATGTTGTCTCCCTGGAGAAAAAATCAAAGATGTGGCTGAGAATCTAACCAAAATAATTAGACCTACAGATTACTACCCCTTCCTCCTCCTCCACATTGGGATGGATGACACAACAAACAACCTGAGTACAATAGTGAGAGATTACAAACAACTAGGCAATACAGTTAAGAAGTACAAGTAGTGTTCTCATCAGTACTCCCAAAAAAAGGCCAACGCCCATTGAGGGGAAAAAGAATTTTAGAAATAAACCATTGACTAAAGTGTTGGTGTCACCAAATTTTTTTTGATTTCCTGGATCAGGGACTGCATTTCCTATGTGAAGGACTCTTGGCAAGGGATGGGCTGCACCTCATGAAAACAGGGGAAAATGTACTCGGAAAAAGATTGGCCCAACTCATCAGGAGGGCTTTAAAATAAAACTGAGGGGGAAGGGTCACCAATCTCTAGAATCTCTAGAACCGAAAACCAATCACAAATCCCAAGATAACAAATCAAACAATGAGGTAAGTAGTGATGAGGGAAAAAGAAAAACTCAAACACAATCAAGAGATGCAGAAAGCATACCTGTGGACAGGCATACAAGTGTTAAATGCTTATATACAAATGCTCAAAGCTTGGGGAACGAATGGTGCACTAGAAGCAATAGAATATGGAAGGTATGACATAGTTGGCATAACAGAAACTTGGTGGGACAAAACCGATGAATGGAATGGAATGATGGATGGATACAAATTGTTCAAAAGAAACAGGTCTACAAAAAGAGGAGGCGGAGATGCACTAAATGTAAGAGAACACTACATATCTACAGAAATGCACATGATCAAAGATAAAATCTCTCCAGAATGTATATGGGTCAATATAAAAGAGAAAAAAAGTGACATTGCCATAGGTGTATGTTACAGGCCACCCAACCAATCAGAGAGAACCTAGGAAAGATCACATGGATGAAAATCTTAAAGCGGAAAACAACCCAAGAAGCATGGAAAACTTTCAAAAATGTGATCATAAAAGCCCAGACCAGCGCAATACCACTGAAAAAGGAAAACAAGAAATGCAAGAAGAAATCAGCATGACTACACAAAGATCTCTCTTACAAACTGAAAGACAAAAAGGACAAACACAAAAAATGGAAAGAGGGGCACATAACTAAGGCCGATTATCAGCAGACAGAACATGAAAAGATGAAGTCAGGAAAGCAAAGGCTCAGAACGAACAAAGACTTGCAACAGAAATCATGGATAATAAAAAAAGTTTATTCCAACATATTAATAACAAGAAAAAAGTCAAGGAAACTGTAGGCCCACTAAAGAGAGAAGATGGCAAGGAAATAACAGGCAACAGGGAGAAAGCAGAGATGCTTAACTCATACTTTACACAAAAAGAAACTATAGCCCAACATACAAAAAAAAAACTCCACTGCAAATGCTAAGAGAACACCTATCTGACCTTGACGAGTATAAATCACTGGGACCCAACAGATTTCATCCCAGAGTTCTGAAAGAGCTGGCAGATGTTATCTCAGAACCATTGCACCATATCTTTCATAAATCCTGGAGCACTGGGGAAGTATTTGAGGATTGGAAAAGGGCTGATGTGGTTCCCATCTTCAAGAAAGGAAAAAAATGGACCTAGGAAACTACAGACCAATCAGTTTAACATCAACACCTGGGAAGATCCTAGAAAAGATAATCAAAAAGCAGATCTGCAAACAACTAGAAGCAAACAAAGTCATAACTAGTAGCTAGCATGGGTTTGTTAAAAACAGATCATGCCAAACCAATCTTATTTTATTCTTTGATAAAGTGACTAAACTAGTAGATTAGCAAAATGCTATGGACGTAGTATACTTAGATTTCAGTAAGACATTTGATAAAGTAGACCACAACCTGCTCCTTGATAAGCTAGAAAAAGGTGGAATAGACAACATCACCACCAAATGGATCTGTAGCTGGCTGGCAAACTGTACTCAATGAGTAGTCCTCAATGGCAGTACATCCACATGGAGAAAAGTAAGCAATAGGGTACCATGAGGTTCCATCTTAGGCCCAGTACTTCTCAATATCTTCATTAATGACTTAAATGAGGGAATTGAAGGGGAATTCATCAAATTTGCAGATGACACCAAACTGATAGGAGTAGCCAACACCCCAGAAGACAAACTCAGGATCCAAAAAGATCTTGACAAACTTGAACAATGGGCCCTATCCAACAAAATGAGTTTCAGTGTGGAGAAAAGCAAAGTTTTACATTTAGACAGGAAAAATCAAAGGTACAAGTACAGATTGGGCGAACCTGGCTTAAAAACAATAACTGTGAGAAGGACCTTGGAGTCCTAGTGGACGAACACTTGACTATGAGCCAGCAGTGTGCAGCAGTAACAAAAAAACTAATACAATCATGGCATAGAATCAAGATCATGCAAAGTATTAGTACCGCTTTATAAAACCTAGTAAGACCACACCTGGAATACTGCAGCCAATTTTGATCACCATATCACAAAAAAGATGTTGAGAGTTTGGAAAAAAATTCAGAGAAGAGCAACTAAGATGATCAAAGGCCTGGAGACTAAAACATATGAAGAAAGCTGCGGAACTTGGGTTTTGCTAGTCTAAAGAAAAGAAGAAAGAGGGGAGACATGATAGCAGTATTCCAGTATCAGAGGGGCTGCCACAAGGAAGAGGGGGTCACGTTGTTCACCAGAGCACCGGAGGGAAGGACGAGAAATAATGGTTGGAAACTGATTAAAGAGAGAAGCAACCTGGAATTAAGGAGAAACTTCCTGACAGTGAGGACAATTAACCAGTGGAACAGCTTACCTCCAGAAATCGTAGGCGCTCCATCACTAGAGATTTTAAAGAAGAGAATAGACAATCACCTGTCTGAGATGGTATAGGTCAGTGGTGGCGAACCTATGGCATGCGTGCCACAGGTGGCATGCAGAGTTGTCCCTGTGGGCATGCACGCCATTTCTGGGCTCCTCCCCATTCCCTCTCCATGCATGCACAGTCCAGGAATAGCTGCAAGAGCTGGGCGGGGTGAGGAAACGTATAAAAGGAGCAGTTTTGGCGGGAGAGTGAGTGAACCATCTGCCTTCCTCAGTGCAGCCCCATCGGCATGAGCGGAGAGGGCCCCGGGACGGCCGGAAAGGAGCCCTCACCTGGTGCGGGTCCTGTCTACAGGGTGGCTCTGACAGGGTCGGCGGCTGCTGCTCTGAGCCCCTTGACTGGCCAACCACCCAGAGAAGCAGCAGCAGGAGGAGGAGGCAGTGATCCCTGCATCGCCAAGCCTGGCCGGCCGCAGATCTGGAAACAAAGCTGTGCCGACCATCCTCACACTGGTGGGGGCAGTGGTGGGGGGAGCTGAGCTGTGGCAGATGCCCTCCCCTCTCCTCCCCATCTGGAGGTGCATGCGGGACAATGTGCAGCAGCAGCAGCAAAGGGTGCCCGCATGCCAGATCCTGCCTCCCCCCCCACTGCCGCCAGCACAAGGATGGTCGGCAGAGCTTCACTTCCGGATCTGCTGCCTGACACTATTGGCCCCCACACACAGAAGCCAGCAAGTGCATGGGGGCCGACGGTGTCTGTCAGCAGCCACAGCATGCTGGCTGTCTTGCATAATGGCGGACTTGCCAGAGCCCCATTGGCGCAGGTGGAAATTGCTCTGGGATAGCCGGAAGAAAGCTTTTGCCTGGCCTGGGTGCATCCACTCGACGGATCTGACAGGAGTGGCTTCTGCTACTGCTCTGACTGGTCAGCCCTGCAGGGAAGCAGAAGGGGCAGCTGGTGCGCGAATCTGCTGCATCGACGGGCTGCTACGTGTTTCCCCGAAAGTAAGACAGTGTCTTACTTTCTTTTTATCCCCAAAAGCCCCACTATGTCTTACTTTCGGGGTACGGCTTATATTGGAAAAAAAGGGAGACGGAGGCGGCAGACGCGGTGACGTATGGAGGGAGGCGGCGCGGAAGTGGGCAGGAGGTGGCGCGCAGCTAGATGAGAGGGAGGCGGCAACACCCCCGTGTTTCCCCCGAAAGTAAGACATATGTCTTACTTTCGGGGCACGGCTTATATTAGCCGACCCCCCCCTGAAAACCCCGATACGTCTTACAATCGGGGGTGTCTTACTATCGGGGAAACACGGGTAGTGAGCAGCCGAAGTGGCTCCAGACCCCCGGCCGCCCCTCCACCTCCTCCTGCTTCCCTGCATGGCTGACTGGTCAGAGCAGCAGCAGAAGCCACCCCCATCAGATCCATCGAGTGGATGCGCCCAGGCCAGGCAAGGGCTTCCTCCCCCCCATAAATCGTCGAGAAGTAAAACCTCTCCTATTATGGCTTAGTTCACAACCATAATAAGTTGCAATAAGTTGCTCCTCCTGAGCAAAGGCACATGAGCTGGGTTTGCACCTCACCTAGATTTTTGGGTCGAGGGGGGGAAATAGCAAGCCCCTGGGTGCTGATTCAGCAAAAAGATTAATGGGCTGCTGCGACCCGCCTCTTGTTCTGGCCACTGGATGATGCCAGCACCAGGCAGCAGAGCAGGGCCCTGAGGCAGGGGGGTGAGTCTCACTCCCTGGGCTGCGAAGCGTAGAGCAATTGGGGGGTGGGTACAGACAACACGTGGGCCAGAGAATTGAGAATGAGAAAGGCGTGGGCAGAAACAGCTCTGGGACACTTGCCTTGGGGCTCCACTCTTCTGCCTGACTGCTAGGAAAAAAATTCTCAGGAACAAAGGTTTTTTATTATTATGGTTGTGAACTAAGCCGTAATAAGAGAGGTTTTACTTCTCACTGATTTATAGGGGGAGGAAGCCTTTGCCCGGCATCCACTCGACAGATCTGATTGGGGTGGCTTCTGCTGCTGCTCTGACTGGTCAGCCATGCAGGGAAGTAGGAGGAGGTGGAGGGGCAGCCAGGGGTCTGGAGCTGCCTCAGCTGCTCACTAGCAACCCGAGGCAGCAGATTCATGCACCAGCTGCCTCTTCTGCTTCCCTGCAGGGCTGACTGGTCAGAGCAGCAGCAGCCGCCGCCCCCCTCAGAGCCACCCTATAGACAGGACGGCACCAGGTGAGGGTTCCTTCTGGCTGTCCCGGGGCCATCTCCGCTTACTTACATAGGGCTGCCATGATGCAGGAGGCTGTGGCTGCTGATGGACACCGGTGGCCCCCATGTGCTTGCTGGCCTCTGTGTGTGTAGGGGCTGATGGTGTCAGGCAGCAGCTGCTCCAGCCCCTGCCTTGCCTTGTCCCGTGGCAATTGGCACACCTACCCTGCCTCTCCTCTCCTCACCCCCACAGGATGAGCCTCTGGTCCACCGCCCCACCTGCCAGAGACCCCCTGGATCTGCCCCAACCCTGCCCGGTCCCCACAAGCATCCCTCCCCACAAACACCAAGGTGGCTACATCCACCGTGGCCAAGCCCACCCAGTTGGCTGTGACCACCGAGGCTATGCCTACCCAGTCGGCCACACCCACCCGGCACGCAGCCATAAATGGGTTTTGGGTTGTGGTTTGGGCACTCGGTCTCTAAAAGGTTCACCACCATGGTATAGGTTCTCCTGCTTGAGCAGGGGGCTGGACTAGAAGACCTCCAAGGTCCTTTCCATCTCTATTCTATTTACTTCACACCTGTGTGGCCAGGCATAGCAAATTTAATAGCTGAAAAGATTTATATTTCCTGAACAGGCAAGGAACACTGCTAAACTTTTCCCGTTGTGTTGCTCATGCATTTTTCAATTGGAATCCATTGAGAAATACTATTTTGCAAGTTTATTAAGTTGGCCTTTAAAATCATTTAGATTGCATGCCTTATAAATATGCATAGGATTCAAATGAAGCAAATGATATGTGCAAGGGTATGACAGTTACATTTCATAAAATTAATATTGTATTTTAAATAAGAAAGGATGCATCTTAATGAGCTACAGAATAAGTGCCGATGTTTTAAATCCTCTTCAGAAATGTATAGCCTTAAAGTGTGCTGATTAATAGTGAATTTAATTACTGCTTGTTTACATAGATAAGAAGTCATAGTTTTAAATGTGATTGCTTGTCTCTTTATTTCTTAGCGATACAATGAAGATGTGTGGGTTGAAAAACAAAAATATTCATGTTTGTTAATGGTACTTTCAGATTTTTATATTTTATTTTGAAAACATTTTCTCTTTGAATAGATATTGAGTAAATATTAATGGTCAGTATCTTCATGCCTTAGAAGGGGGCATCTGACTGTATAAAGCAACAGTCTGCAGGTGTGGCTATGGATCAAAATCTGCAAGACAACAAGTATGGCATTGTGATCCATCCCCTGCCCCTTTTGTAGGTACCTGTGATGCCAACACACATACAAAAGAGGTGAAGCTTGGGTCACATTGCTGTATCCACTATTTTGTAGATTTTGATGTGACTGCAGATACTGTGAATGTACTGCTGTATATTCACAGTAGGGGTGTGTGTGCTCAAGATGGCAATTGGAGTAGGGCAATTATAGAACAAGATTCTTTCAATAAAGTAGATTTAGCTCATCTGGTGGTGATGCCTATCTGGTTTACCCAGCAAAGCTAATATCAATTTTGCAAGTCTGAAAGTACAATTCTTCTTGCCTCTCCCACTTTCTAGCTGCATGCTGTGCTGTCTCTCAGATGACCATTCCACTGGCAGCATTTCTTCACCTACTAACTCTAGGTCTTTCCTACATCTGATTTACAGCATTGCTGAAAAGTAGACTTTGATTGTATCATCAATCTACCGGTAAATGTGTCACGGACTGCAGTGGTTTAGAAGATGTTGAGAAAATAAAGAGGCTGAAGATTACTTCAGACCTAATTTAGTTTGCTGTAAAACAGCAAATCTGTCAAAAGAATAATTCATAAAACACTCCAATCTACTAAATTTGCAATAGAAAGTTTGTGCTGAGAGGGTTTTTTTTTATAATATAAAATATAGCACTTGATTGGATTTCTTTATTTAGGATAAAACATTTAACCTTAAAATGCCTCCTATAGAAGGATAATTTGCTTATTAAGGGACTCAGTGTAAAGAAAGCTCCTTCCATTTTTGAAGCAAACATGAGGTTACTAGAGATGCTTGAGATATGTAGGAGATTGTCATATAAAGATCCAGCTGTAAGTTTCTCTGTTATCAATGAAAAGCCCTGCTTCCTCACCAGATCAGAGGAAGAATGTTACAAAAAACATTTTTTAATCCATTCCTCTAATATACATGGGAGCATATTTGTTCTAAATGGCAATAAGCCCAGGCAGAATTTTTGTAAATCCACTCTTTTCTTCTAAAAGAAATTCTAAGAATGATGCTTTGAAGGAATCATGTTTAGTTTTAGAGTCATTTGCAATGGAAAAAACCCTCCTGAATGTTTCAGTGAGAAAAATAGAAGAGTCAATGGGGCTTACTAATGAAACCATAATCCTACTTCTGGTGTAAAATGAATTCCTTGGTGATTAAATCACTGAGGACTTGCAAATCAGACACATTATGATATTCTTCATAATAACAATTAAATTTCATGCCTACTTTCATTTCTCTCCTTACACTATTCTGAGGTAAATCCTTCCTCTGAAATAAAAATTCACCTTTGAATGAAGCCCCTTTTTAGCACCAAAAGGGGTTTTTCTGGCAATTGTTAACTTTAAACAAGCAATAAAAGTTACATTTCCATGTACTTTTCAATGATATACCTCTGATATAATTCAGGAACATTTTCCCCATAACAAAAAAGTCTTACATTTTAACAGTTACAACCAACACTTCTATTTTCTCCATAATTGAAGTTCTCTGAGTAAATTAAAGAATTTAAAATTAAAAACTGAAAGACAAAAATAGTTCAAACAAGAAAATACACTAATAAATAATATGAGAATTATATAACAGAATCCAGTCTAATGCAAAGTTTTAATATTAAAAGAAAAAAGTATGCAAATATCTGAAAGGACATCTTAAATTATTCCTAGCTGATCAAATCTTACTTTCCTAGTTTAAAAATATATTTCACTGAGTTATCTTAATTAGGAAAAAGACCAAGCAAACACAGCTTTTTTTTTTCTTGTAACATTGTTTTATGTACAGCTGATGAAATCCCAATGGAAGATAGGAATCTCAGAGTTTGATCCTGAAGCCATAAGCCAACATGGATTTGTGGTATCTGGAGAGGTGAGAATAAATGGGAATATCCACAATAATTTCTTCTTGTGGAACTTTCTGCATAAGTTTCTTTCGGTCCTCCCCATGGCAAAGCCTCTCGCTCTTCTCCAGAAATAGAGTGTCTTCTCGGGCTCCACTATATAGTTCAACCTGGTCCGCATGCTAATGAAGGAAAATCAATTGTTTTATATCCATGTAGAAAGGGTCTTCCAATAATGATATGATTAACATTGGTATTAATTTATTTGAAATACAAGTAGTCCTTGAGTTAAGACCACAACTGAGCCCGACTGTTGCTAAGTGAGACATTTGTTAAGTGAGGTTTTTATTTTTTATTTATTTATTTAAATCACATTTATATGCCGCCCCTCTCCAAAGACCCGGGGTGGCTCACAACAAAAAAAATACTACAATAATTTTAAAATTAACACATTCATACCACACACAAACTCAATCAATTCACATGCACTGATGGCGGGACACTCTTAGGGCCGAGGGGCAGAGCACAGCTCACATGCCCCAAGCCTGTCGGCATAGATGTGTCTTCAATCCTTTCCGGAAGGCTAGGAGGGAGGAAGCAGTACGAACCTCCGAGGGAAGCTGGTTCCAGAGGGCTGGGGCAGCAACAGAGAAGGCCCTTGCCCTAGGTCCCGCCAGACGGCATTGTTTAACGGACGGGACTCGTAGGAGGCCAACCCTGTGCGCTCTAACTGGTCGCTGGGATTCATGAGGCAGGAGACGGTCCCACAAGTATCTTGGTCCGTTGCCATAAAGGGCTTTATAGGTCATAACCAACACTTTGAATTGTGTTCGGAGACCAATTGGTAGCCAGTGCAGCTCACGGAGAGCTGGAGTGATATGAGCATGTCTTGGGAGACCCAAGACAGCTCGCACGGCCGCATTCTGGACTACCTGCAGTCTCCAGACATTCTTTAAAGGTAGCCCCATGTAGAGAGCATTACAGTAGTCGAATCTCGAGGTGACAAGGACATGGGTGACTGTGAGGAGTGACTCCCGATCCAAATAGGGCCGCAACTGGCGCACCAGGCGAACCTGGGCAAATGCTCCCCTCGCCACAGCCGAAAAATGATGTTCCAAATTTAGCTGTGGATTGAGGAGAACACCCAAGTTCCGAACCTCCTCCGAGGGGGACAAAACTTCTCCCCGCAGGGTAATGGACGGACAGATAGAATTGTCCTTGGGAGGCAGGGCCCATAGCCACTCCGTCTTGTCGGGATTGAGTCTGAGCCTGTTGGCACCCATCCAAACCCCAAATTGAGTTTTACCCCACTTTATACCTTTCTTGCACATTTGTTAAGTGAATCACTGCAGATATTAAGTTAGTAACACGGTTGTTATGTGAATCTGGCTTCCCCATAGACTTTACTTGTCAGAAGGTCAAAAAAGGGCATCAGATGGCATTGCAACTGTCATAAATATGAGTCAGTTGCCAAGAGTCTGAATTTTGATCACATGACCACAGAGATGCTGCAATGGTCGTAAGTATGAAAATCAGTCATAAGTTACTTTTTTCAGTGCCATTCTAGCTTTGAAAGGTCACTAAATGAACTGTTGTACATCGAAGATTATCTGTAATATATTTATGCATGTAAACACCCTTATTTTACAACCAGTTCAGTCAAAAGAGTCTCTGGATGGTGAACAACAAACCAGAAACCAAATCATAAAATATACCACTATTACTAATCATAATTGTATACTAGTATTATAAGTCCATGAGCAGAGAAAAATTACAGTGGATTTATCTGAGTATGCGGTATGTACTCTTGAGATCTAATCTGAAAGGTCTTAATTTCAAAAGCTTCCTTGAAGCATGTGATGCCCCCAATGAATACCTCCACCCCATATTGTCCAACTTCAAAGTATTTTTTTTTTAAAATCACTGATACCCATGGCTCTGTATTCTTCAAAGAGGAAAGCTCTTACATGAATAAAATAAAATGGTCATAATTAATTTTGGAAGTGGAGATGCCTTTTCTCTGTGTTCTGTTTGTGTGGAATCAGACTTGGAAAGGTCTTTGAGTACAACTGCCTGCTATATAAAAATTCAGATTGATGTATCCCAGACAGATGGCCATCTAACTTCTGATTAATACATCCAGTGAAAGGAAACACACCATCTCTCTCTCTGGGCCATTGATTTAATTACCAAATTGATTTTTCTGAAACTGTTTTCTCCCACTAACATTTAACTAGAACCCGTCTTCCTATAACTTCAGTCCTTTATTCTATATCCTCTGGAATGATGGAAAATGGTCTTGAATTTCTTTCAGATATTCAGAAAACTGTCTTAACTTTCCTCAATTGCCTTTTCTCAGTTGAATTCTACCCAGTTGTTTCATTCCCTTGTTGTTGTTGTTATTGTAACTTAGTGACTACCTGAACAAGTCTCTACTGTTTGCTTGGCAAAATTTCACAACTGGTTTGCCATTGCCTCTTTCCTAGAGCTGAGAGAGAATGAATTGGTCCAAGACCACCCACCTGGCTTTGTGCCTAAAGTGCAGTGGTGGGATTCAAATATGTAAACAACCGGTTCTCTGTGTGGATGCCACTTCCGGAAGTCCATTCTGGGCTTGGGCAACAAAAAATTAGCTACCAGTTCTGCCGAAGTGGTGCAAACTGGCTGAATCCCATCACTACTAAGGTGGGATTAGAACTCATGGTTTCCCAGATTTTAGTCTGGTGCTTTAATCACAACATGAAATTCACTCTCTATTCCCAAGTTAATCACTGTTGTCCTTCCCAAACCCACTTCAGAATTTTCTGAATTCTCCTTAAAATATGGTGCCTGGAAAGATACTCAAAGTAGTATCTCACTAAATCATACATGCATACATGTATGTTTCATTAAGGATGTCTGGGCAATCATGGGTAAAGAGCCATGTTTGCCTTGAACATCAGGTTGAGCATGATTTTCTTCCTCTTTAATAGAAGAAAGATTGAGCTATTAAATTTGATAGGACTCAATAGTGATTTAATAAGTATTTATTGAGAGACAGTTTGGTGTATAATGGTTAAGGCACCAGGCTAGAAACTGGGAGGCTATGAATTCTAGTCCCACCATAGCACAAAGCCAGCTGAATGACCTTGAGCCAGTCACTTTCTCTCAGTTCCAAGAAGGAGACAATGGCAAACAATTTCTGAAAAACTTTGCCAAGAAAACTGCAGGGATTTGTCCAGGCAGACTCTGAGAATCAGACATGATTGACAGAGTAAAACACAATTATTACATGTTAAAAATGAGGCCCCTGTTGTTCTGCATAAAAAGGGTAATTGTTTCCCTGGTTCCTACCTGCAAATGTAATGCTCGGTATTTCATATCTTGTTTCCAGGGCATCACATACAGTTTTGGAATTATCCCATGTTTGCATGAAAAACTTGGTAAATGGCAGTGAATAAACCTGGGAATATAATAAGCAAGTAAGGAGGTGATAAATAAATGCATAAAAGTGTGAAAAGGATAACACTGCCATACATCAAAAACATCTCACAATCTACTATGCAACCACATGGCCTCACCTTAGCACACAATCTAAATAAAGGTGTCCAAAACATTCTAAGTAAACCAAAAGGCCCAGCAGCCCCAGAAGAAAAAACAGGAGTCATCTTACTACAACATACAGTGTAAGAATTGTAACAGCCACTGTGTAGGACAAACAGGCAGAAGATTAGCAGAAAAACAAACTATCCAACACATAGTGACAGAGTGTCAAAACAGAATCAATAATGAAGATTTCACTAATTTTCTGTCTGCAATCAATGAAGTGCCCCCCACAATGCCAATTATATTTGTATGCCTTATATACTTTTGTAATCTTCCTGTTAAGATTTCGTATTTTATATTCTGTGTTTTGTATTTTAGCCCTGTGTTCCTTTTTACTGAAATACGTTATGAATGTACCATAAGATAAATGATAATAATTTGCATCTAGAGGACTGCAGAAAGCATGAAGATATAAAAAGCATGAAGGTCAGTTGGGGATCAAGCTATGTCAATCTCAATGTCTTTCTCACTGCCACTGTTGATATTCCATGCTCTCCTCTAGCTCCTAAAACTCGCAGAGGTGTAATAGTGCCAGTCAATCAGAATCATCAAGGCTATCTTTCATTAGTTGTGCAGCATGCTTTAATTGTTTCTGCATTCATTTCAAGTTACCACTTCAAATTTGCTCAAGTAAAATGAAGAAAACTCGTAGGAAAAAATGATAATTTAACATATTCATCTGGATTGGATATTAGCCTATGAAACATAATGTAATGTCTCTAAAATATTTCTTTGCATTATTGATCATTCACGCCAGATTAATTTTTTAAAACAAATCCATCTTTTCCAAAGCAAAACATGAGCAAACATCAACATGTTTGTAAATTACTTGCCTTAACAATTCATATCTGTATCTTTGAAATTCTAATAGTGTCAAATCAGCTTTACCTTTATCCATCATTTCTTAATGTTATAGAAAAGAATGTTATAGAAAAAGAATGATTCTTCACATTAAGGAAACTCAAGAGGAAGACCTAATGCTTAACGAGCTTCTGTAATAAAGACATACCTCAAATTCTTTTAAAAATATTATGCTTTACTTATATATTTTCCTTTTTATCATTCACCATTTCCCATTCTGATAATATGGACTGTTTAAGCCAGCGGTTCTCAACCTATGGGTCGCGACCCCATTTGGGGTCGAACGACCATTTCGCGGGGATCGCCGGACACCGCGGTCCGCCATTTTTGTTTTGTTTTGTTTTTTTCATCGCGCACCGCACATGCGCGGTTTGGGCCATTGCGCGCGCACCGCGCATGCGTGATCGGCCCATTGCGGTCCGCCATTTTGTTTTTGCTTTTTTTTTTTTTCGTCGCGCGCGCCGGGGTCGCGCCGCACATGGGTAGGACAAGTGGGGTCTCAACCTGAAAAAGGTTGAGAACCACTGGTTTAAGCTGTCTTTTTATTTGTAAAAACTTTAATAACTTTTTATAAAAATCAACATTTTTATTAAGTTTCAATCTGGTTAAAAACCATCTCACTAGATGAGACAATGGAAAAGTTACGATCACATTACACACATTACCACAAACACTAAAAAGTAAGTTCAAAGAAAATGTTTACCATATTAAAGAGAAAAACATTGAAATACTTTGTTACCTATTATTCTTCAAAAATAAAAAAGTTCAAAATACATATGAGAACATTTTGGTGCTTTACCCCATTATCCTGTCCTAATTTTCAGTAAAATAGAATAATTAAGATAAAAATTCCTCTTAGGATACTAAAGATTTAAGGGATAAAGTACACCTTACACAATTTCATAAAAATGCAAAATGTTGCATTTTCTACAGTAAAGTGCTTTGGGAAATGATAATTTGTGCTGGAAATGGAATACAAGTAGTGGGAAAAAAATGCCTGTTCTTTCCTAATTTATAAATTGCTTTTGATTCTAGAACATTTATTTTGCAAAAATGGGACTGATAGGAAATAAAACAAAATGCAGTCAAATATAGTCAAATAAGAAAAAAAGGGGAAAAAAGCAATTGGCGCAAGATAGCTTTTCAATGGAAAAGATCCAATTACAGCTTTTAAATTTCATGCTTGTGTAACTTCATGTTAATATAGTATACCCTTAAGGCCTCTGTACTACATTCAATTGATGATGTGCATGCACAAACAAGCATAACCAATTCATGAGTTCAGATAAAATATTATGATGTTCAGCTGAGAATCCGCTGAAGAATTAACAAATAGGTTGCATGCATTCATGAAAAAAAAATTGCAAGTCAATGTAACTTTGTCTCAATGTGTACCAAGGTTCCTGAAGTATAATGATTATTATTACACTATAATGATTATTATTGGATAGGATGCTGGTCACAGGACTGATTTACATTGATATCTGTATGTTTATAAAATCATATTAGAACATGAACATGAGCTTCTCATTGTTAAAAAGGACATTTTAAAATATAACCACAAAAACGTTGCTTGTTTTTAGTATTTCTAAAGCATTTTCCTATTTACATTTTTAAAGAGGATTACTGAACAAAGAATTGGGGATCTTTGGCAAGGTCACTGCATTCTTAATCATTAACTTCAATTCTTCCATTTCTAAAATACCTTCTGTGCTTGTTTCTGTTATTTGCACAATAAACTGCAATTGAAAAGCAAGCACAATAACCCACTTGAGAAAAAATGGACATTAAAATCCATCTGTTTCTGATTGATGCTGCTGGAAAAGATACATTCTTATCCTCCCAAATATATGTTCAGTTTGAAATTCTGTCTTACCCTCTTAGGTCTGTATTGACTCCCTTGGAAATCCTATTGGTTTTAGACCCCTCAGGGGGTTCAGCTTTGGGGCTGGTCATGCTGCAAGAACTGCTGCACTCTGTTATTGGTAACCTATCAAGCAAACTGGCGCCTGCATCAGGACAAGGATTATGATGCATCAGCCATTGTCAGGTTGATGACACAAACAATAAGAAATGTCCTCTCAATCGACACATGGCTAAAATGTAACAAAATCCAAACAAAGCTTTGACTGTTTCCCTGAGGTATTGATGAGGAAGCAGATGCTTATATATTTTGATGCAGGTGGAAATATAAAGAACAGTAGGCTTGACCGAGAGAAGAATATGGGGATGGGATCAAGATCATTGGAGCTTTGAAAACCTAGACTATCAGAGGAAACAGGGCAAGACAGAAGGTAGTTGTTCTTAGCCTTGGGAGAAGATCAAACTAATTCAGCAGAGGCTTTATATATGATTAAATTATCAAACATAATTGTGCTTCCAATTTAATTTAGGTCTATTGGTGAGTATGCAGTTAGTAAGCTTCATTATTAGAAAGGGACATAACTTGGGTTTCTACTATGATGTCTTACTGCTCTCTTCCTGCCATTCCCATTCTTATGAGTGCAACTTATACTTCAACATTTTAGGAAAGCAGAGATGTAAATGTAATATTTTACGCATGATAGGAATTGACTATGCTATATTTGATGATAGCGATTATGTATCTAAGGCCATTAGTATCTAAATATCATTATGTATCTAAGGCCAAGAGACTAGGAGTTTGCGGAGGTCAGATCTGCCATACAGGCAGTCCTCAACGTACAACCACAATTGAGTCCAAAATTTCCATTGCTAAGCAAGACTGTTGTTAAGTGAGTTTTGTCCCATTTTACAGCCTTTCTTGTCACAATTGTTAAGTGAATAACTTCATTATTAAGTTAGCACAGTTTAAGTGAATCTGACTTCCTCCTTGACTTTGGTGGTAGGTCACAAAAGGTGATGTCATGACCCAGAACACTGCAACTGTCATAAATACGTATCAGTTGCCAAGCATCTGAATTTTGATCACATGGGGATGATGCAATGATCATGCAAAAAATGGTCATAAATCAGTTTTTTTCATAAGTCATAAGTCAGTGCCATGGTAACTTCGGAAAGTCAAACAAATATAATGTTGTAAGTTGAGGACTACCTGTATTTTCTCTGGTCGTTGATAAAATATATACTAATTTATACGTTATTTCTTCCTCAAAGGATTCACAAATCAGGAACAAATATGTACATAAAGGGAAAAAATGGATGTGTGACAAATACCAATCCCACAGGAACAGCCTTACCTCTCATCTACTTCATCAATATTTTTTAAAAAAATCTTTTAAACATCCTAGCAATAACTAAAAATTGATTAAATCATTCCAAGGCAATATGGTTTCTTTCTGATTATAAAGGAAGCACTGACTTTTAGGTTTCCCATCATAATGAAAGGACCACATGGTACTAAAGGAAGACTAGAGGAAAATATAACTTTGCTACAGGCAGTTCAGTGTACAAATCCTTTTAATACACAAAAACACAAACTTTTTTTTTTTGCTCAGCAGCATCTCCTATTTTCACAATAAAATCACTGAAACTCATTGTGTAAGTTTGAACTAAAAATTTAATATACGTGAATGTATATAACTGAAAGAAGCTGTTGCACTTCAAGGATTTAATTACCAGTGGCGAAGTTTGATATATTGACAGAATAATTTAAACAACACAGAGTTCATTTCACTTTCCCACCTCTGGACATCCTAAAAAGTCTGGGCAAATTGAATAAATACATTATAAAAGCCAATAATTTTATTTATTGTACATATTATAAATGAAAATTAAACCAGATTTGCAATTTCCACTCTAATAATGTGAAACCTTAGACTTATGATACGTAAGTCTCTTGCTATGATTCAGACAAATGTGCTGCTTGACTTCTTAACTGTTTTGTTCCTTTAAGATTATTATAATTAATAGGAAGAACAATGGTGAGTAAATCTTATAGCCAACTCATCTTCAGAATTATTAACTTCAAAACAAAATGTGAAACTGAGACAAGTTTTCTACCCATTTATGCTGACTGAATTCAAACAGAGGGGTTCTTCAGATCTCTGATATCAATTAAGTCTAAGTCACAACTAAAGATTCACTGATTTAAGTGGTCTACTTTTAGTACAACTAATTTTATACAGGATTGTTACCTCAAAACTCAGGTATAAGAAACTGAAAACGGAAAGAATTGTAAAAGAGAAAAGTTTGTTTTAATTATTGTAAGTTTATATAATTTTCTCAGAACTAATGGTCAACGTAAGCTGAAATTGAAGTTCTCTATGCATGCAACATGTAGTATTTACCATTTTGTATTAAGGAACAAAATCTCAGGTTCTATCATTAAAGCAGGAGACAAACTGGACAAGAGCATATCTTCTTTAGAAACAGTCTTTTCAACTGTGAAGGGCATCCAAATAAAGAATATTTGACATGGCTGCATTACATTCTTTACTGTTCCATCTAAAATATCTTGCAAGCAGACTGAATACCTATTTGGCTCATAGGCAAAACCTGTTCCCAAATTCATCATGAAAACAATGATCATGCTAAAAGGCTTCCATATCAGAGTGTCAGTGATATTTGTTTATATTACTATTAGTTAAATGAAACAGTGTTTCCATGCAGTTATATTCAGTTCCATACACAGGTTTTACTCTGGGATGAGAGCATTCAGTTGTTTTCTAATATTAAATTAACCTTGAGATGAAAGAATGTACATTAGGTGTTAAGTATCTGTTGAAGTTATGAAATAAACGAAACTATATGGCATTCATGATCTGAAGCAAACTGAAAACTTAAGCATCGATTGTGAGAAATAAAATGATCCTTTCCAGCATCTGACTGATTCACATAATAGGCCCTATTGCAACTAATGATAAGATATAAAATTGACCATTATATAGACATCAAAAGATTTTGATTCCTCAAGTATCTAGTGCACAAAAGAGAGCATCACCTTCATCTATTTCAAAAACATGTTCTACATCAAGTTTTATTTCCCCATGTCCTTCTTGCAAGTCATCCAGAGAAGCCAGGGCTTCATTTGTGTCACTCGCAAAAGTCTCTCGGGAAGCATCATCATATTCGTGAAGATTAAGTCCTTTAATAGCTTGCTTCATCTTTTTGCCCAGCACTTGATATCTCCTCTTCTTTGCAGCCCATTTCTTCTCAGACTCCTTTTGATTTTCAATATAGAAGATTTCCTTTAAAGAGAATGTTAATACCCCATGAAGTGAGAAGGAATAATAGACAAAAGCAGCTTTCACAAAACACCAATTGCCCTAATCAACTTTTAGAGATAATCATGGCTACCTAACAAAGAACCCTCAAGTTTTTTTAAAAGCCATTATTTTTTCAAATATTGCTGCAGAATTATTTGAAGATGTATTCTTCTCTATAGAGTTAAAAGAAAGCCTTGTTGTAAAATAATAATTTTATAATAAAATAGATGTCTCTCCATTTATAATATTGAGAAAGAGAGTATCTAAAAATTGAAAGATATACCTTAGATCTATTGAAAGGAAGGGGGCAAAAAAAAAAATCAGGAGAATGAGCCAGTTTATTGTAGATAGGAAATATGCTACAAGGAGAATTTGGGTCTGAAATACAATCAAATAGATAGTGAGAGTCACAAGATCCTTTGTCTTGGACTCAAAGAATTAGCTTTGGGAAGCAGAAGGATGTCTAGGTTGTTGGTAGGCCCATGTAATAATCCAAAAAAACATCCTTGCAGAGATGAGGCTTCTCGCCTTTGCCTTTAGCTCAGAAGAGAGAGACACTAAGCAATAAAGTGGACCGGCCCACAGACTCGGCATTCTCTTCTTTCTACTTTTGGAATTCCATGCATTCTAAAGATTACGTATGTTTTTCTTCATTACGCATTAAATATGTACTCTACAAAGAAGCTTTACAGAGAGCAAAAAGGCATACTGAAACTTCGAACGAAAAGAATAGGCATCCTGCAATTTGAAATAAAGAAAGGCACTAGGCCAGCGGTTCTCAACCTTTTCCGGGGCTTGACCCCGGCGCGCGCTGCGCAAAAAAAATAATGGCGGGCCCGCACCGCGCATGCGCGGCGCATCGCGAATGTGCAGCGACCCGCATCGCGATAGGAAAAAAAATGACCGACCCAAAAAAAAAATAAAAATGGCCGACCAAAAAAAAAAATGGCAGACCTGCACCGCGCATGCGTGGCGCGACGAGGTGCATCACGCATGCGCGGCATGACGGCCCGCATCGTGATAGGAAAAAAATGGCCGACCAAAATAAAAAATGGTGGACCGCGGTGTCCGGCGACCCCCGCAAAATGGTCGTTCAACCCCAAATGGGGTCACGACCCATAGGTTGAGAACCGCTGCACTAGGCAGAGTAAGTAACATCAATTCCATACATCTTTCAAATAAAGTTGGACAGGATCCAAATATAAAACACAACAGTGGGGTGTTATTTAGCTGACTTACTAGAACAGAGGCCTCATGCCTTCAATAAGACAATTATCATTTACTACTTTGTCAGCTTGGGTTATTCCATCATTATATTACTAGAACAGTATATTTACAGGCAGTTGTCTGCAGAGTGAAGAATTTAACGATTAGGGAATGTTGATTTTGAGTGTACAACTTTCTTTTTTGTCAGTTCATTTTTGCATACTTGCAGCTATACGAGAAAGAGTTGAACCTGAAATTGCTTAAGAGTAACCTCTGCAACAGTAAGAGTTAAGAATGAAAGCCTGGGTTATTGGTATAGAAAACAGCTGACAGGAAGTCCTTGACTTACAACCACTTGTTTACTGACCGTTCAAAGTTACACTGAAAAAAAGCGACTTATGACTATTTTTCACACTCATGAGACCCTTGCAGCATCCCCATGCATGTGATCAAAATTTGGATGCTTGGCAACTGGCATGTATTTATAATGGTTGCAGAGTCCTGCAGTCATGTGATCACCTTTTGTCACCTTCTGACAAGCAAAGTCAATGAATTCTCTTTTCTTAACAACCGGATAACTAACAACTGCAGTGATTCACTTAGCGACTGTAGCAAGAATGGTCATAAAATGAGGCAAAACTCAACAACTGTCTTGCTTAGCAACAGAAACATTTGGGCTCAATTGTGGCTGTAAGAGGAGGATTACCTGTATTTCATGAAATACATAAAGGAATGTGAGAAAGTAAAGCCAGAATATTGTATTAATAAAAAAAATATTTAAGTAGTATAAAACTATGCTGCAAATTGGAATGTAGAAAGTAATATTTACCTTGATTTGTTCACTGGTTATGCAAGGTGTGTTTTTCAGCAAGTTTATATAAACTCCACCTGGAGTTCTTCTTCTAGAACCATCCTGAATGATGAAAAATTAACCTTTTAAAAGCTGCAAGTGTAAAATGTATCAAATGTTTTGGACTTGGAATCTGAATATTTATCTGAGATACAATGAGAATAGAAAATGCAATTATTAGTTACCTGTAAAAATATTAACAGGGCTTTATATAATTATTAAAAGACTGACTGTATAAACTGAAAAAATATTGTTTGAAATGTCAAATGTTTCAAGAAATAAAGCAGCAATCAGTTGAGATTATGGTTTTGCCCTATTTTGTTTTTCTTGAAGGTTTCTGGCAAGATAGTGATGTGTTACAATGTTATTTATTTCTCTAGCCTTCCAAAATTTGTGAAAACAGTACTTGTAATTTTTTTTAAAAAAAAAGTTAGTACAGGGGCAATGGAAAAAAAGTTATGATATGTTGCAACACGTCATGTGACGTTGCAAATCTGACACGCCTGAGCTAGTAGGCAAAAATACAAATTATATTGTTGTTTGTTATTCCTAATGTTTTGGTAAGATTAAAAATTAAGTTTTGAAACCTCAGAGAGAGTCTTTCTGCTTTGGGTTCTGTTCCAACTGTACAGACATCCTTTAGACAGCCTCTGAATTCTGATTTCTATAGAAGTGAATTAATCCTGGGAGTGAGATTTTGAGTAAAAAATTATCCATACATCCCTTTATGAGGTCTGACTGAAACCCCAACCCAAAAGGGAAATACACAGACAATAACTCTCCTTCCTGTAATTCCATCAGATGTTTCTAAGATGTGACCAATTTTGAGATTCTGGTAATGTTAGACCACACATGTCAAACTTGTGACGTTACGTGACGTCACGCAACATATCGGAGCTTTTTTGCCATTGTCGGCAATGGGGTGGGCGTGGTTTCCCGATGACGCATCCGGCCCACGGGCCGACAGTTTGACACCCCTATGTTAGACACAATAACCTGCCATCTCTTAGAGCAGGGGTCCCCAACTTATGGGCTGCGGCCTCTTGGCCAGTGGGCTACAGCAATGGCCAGCCGGTGTGCGCACGTATGCACACGCATTCCCTGCCACTTGTGCTAGCGCCCATGGGCCCATTTGCACATGCGCATGGGTACGAATGGGGCCGCTAGTGCCAGGTGTGTGTGCATGGACCTTTTCCACATGTGTGAATGGGGATGCTAGCCCAGGCTGGTGTGCGCGGCCCGTTTGCACAAGTGCAAACAGGGCAACTAGTGCCACATCAGCTCGTGGCACCGTTTGTGTGCACACACACCAATTTGGAACCTGCTCTCCTTCCCTCCGGGCTGCAAGCCTGGAAAGGCTGGAGACCTCTGTCTTAAGAGTATACTGACAAAGCAGAATACATGGAAGAAAAAAAATCTAATAATATTTAAGAAAAAGTTAAAAAACAAGAAAGAATCAAAGCAAATGAGAAATAAATTAGTCATTCAAAATAAAACAAGATACAGTATAAAGAGCTGTTGGCTTGCCAGGAAGCGCTGGAAAATATTCAAGGTCATGTATGTGGAAGAAAAGAAGCGTTGGCTTACCTGAACGTCTTTTCTCAGCATGGGGGGATGGAGAATCCACCGATGGGTTAACA
The DNA here is from genome assembly GCA_034064705.1 of Bothrops alternatus. Lineage (NCBI taxonomy): Eukaryota > Metazoa > Chordata > Lepidosauria > Squamata > Viperidae > Bothrops > Bothrops alternatus. The sequence continues at coordinate 11,115,561 of JARGCV010000018.1, read as the reverse complement.
TAGCCTATTTGCCCATTGATTGACTAGGTCCGAATTTTAGCCCCGCCTCCGGCCGGATGTTCCCAGTTTTTGCCAGGCGAAGCTTTCAAGAAGGTCGGACCGTGTAGCTCCATTCAAGAGTCCTGTAAGAGAAAACCTGCCTAGACTAGCTAGAGGAGGGTGTGGATTCTCCATCCCCCCATGCTGAGAACAGACGTTCAGGTAAGCCAACGCTTCTTCTCCAGCATGGGTGGATTGCGAATCCACCGATGGGACGTACCCAAGCCCTCCAATGTCCCTTCGGGTGGGAGTCTAGGCTATCTCTTACTAGGGCTCAACAATCTGCTGCAGAACTCTCCTACCAAACGAGCCCTCAGCTGCAGCAAATTGATCGATTTTGTAATGTCTCACAAAGGAGGACGGAGAGGCCCACGTGGCCGCTCTGCAGATTTCCTCCACTGATGCCTGTGTGAGCCAGGCTGCCGATGTGGCCGCGCTCCTTGTGGAGTGAGCCGTGATATTAGATGGTACCGGTAGTGACAATGAAGCATAGGCCCTGGCTATGCAGGCCCTGATCTACCTGCCAATAGTTGAGGATGACACCTTCTGTCCCATGGAAGAAGGTTGATAGGAGACAAATAGAGCCTCTGACCTCCTGAAGGTCGCCGTCCTGTCAACATAGTGGCGCAGGGCCCTGCGCACATCCAGTGTATGCCATCGTCTCTCCAGACGATGTGTGGGATGCGGACAGAAGTTAGGTAGGACCAGGTCCTGGGACCTGTGAAACCATGAATTGACCTTAGGTACAAAGGATGGGTCCAGACGTAGGATCACTTTGTCCTCTGCAAATGTGATGAGGTCTGATCGGACCGAAAGGGCCGCCAACTCCGAAACCCGTCTTGCTGAAGTGATGGCCACTAGGAAGGCCATCTTTAATGACAGGAAACGGAGTGCGCAAGCCCCCAGTGGCTCAAAAGGAGCTTCCGTTAACGCCTGCAGGACCTTGGGAAGGTCCCAGGAGGGAAAACGGTGGACTACAGGAGGCCGTCTTGTGACCGCCCCTTTTAGGAAAGCGCTCACCGCCGGGTGCTGTGATAGAGGACCCCGGTCCTCACAGACGAGGACCGTTTGTAGTGCTGCTACCTGTCTGCGAATGGTGTTTGTCGCTAGTCCCTTGTTCATGCCTTCCCACAAATACTCTAAGATGTTGGGAATGGTGACAGCCAGGGGGTTTAATCCCTGCCTACTGCACCAGGAAGAGAAGTTCTTCCAGGTGGCGTCGTAAATCCTATTGGTGGAAGGTCGGCGGGCGTCCTGGATGACTGATATGACGCCCTCTGAGAAGGCCTGCCTGCTTAGCCTCTCCCGCTCAAGTGCCAGGCAGCTAGCTGTAGCCACTGCCGGTCTGGGTGCTGAAGCTTCCCTTGACTCAGAGAGACCTGATTCGGAGGAAGTCTCCACACTGGCGAAAGCGATAGGTCCACCAGGTCTGCAAACCACGGACGCCGCAGCCAGTATGGAGCAATTAATACCACCTCCGCCTGTTCCAGTATCAGCTTGCGGATCGTTGCTTGTATCAGGGGCGGAGGCGGGAAGGCATACAGTAGCCCCTGAGGCCACCTGCATCTGAGCGCGTCCGTCCCCTCCGCTCCCCGGGTCTGGAATCTGGAAAAGAAACGGGGGGTCTGCGTGTTTTCTGGGGACGCAAAGAGGTCCAGAGAGGGGCGTCCGAATCTGTCCGAGATTGCCTCGAACAGGTCCGGATCCAGTCTCCACTCTGCGTGATCCACCGTGACTCTGCTGAGAGAGTCCGCCTGGTGGTTTGCCTCCCCTGATATGTGCTCTGCTCTGATGGAGGCCAGGTGCTGTTCTGCCCAAAGACCCAGTGCCCGAGCCTCCCGCATGAGGGCCTCTGACCTGGTCCCTCCCTGCTTGTTCACGTATGCCTTTGCTGTTACATTGTCCGTTAGGACTAGCACGTGACTCCCTGCCAGGTGGGATGAGAATTGTCGAAGGGCCAGGTGAATGGCCCTCAGCTCAAGCCAATTGATCCTGTGGCCCAGGTCCTGTGGGCTCCACCTTCCCTGGGCTATCTGGTCCATGGAATGGGCCCCCCAACCGAACAGGCTTGCGTCGGTCGTGACCGTGATCCTGTCTGGTTCCCTGAGCGGGGTCCCCTTGCTTAGGGCGCTTGATCTCCACCATCTGAGGGATGCTAGGACCTGGGGTGGTACCCTGACTCTCCTGAGTGAAGCGCTCTGGTTTTGCCTTTGGTAAGGGAGTAGAAGCCATTGGAGGCTTCTTGAATGAAGCCTGGCCCACGGAACAATGCCCAGGCATGATATCATCTTCCCCAGGATCTGAGACAGTTGTACTATAGTGACCACCTTCCTCTGTTCTACCAGGCATGCTAGCTTCCGTAGACTCCCCCTGCGCTCCTGGGAGAGATACACCATGCCCTGCTCTGAATCTATGATGGCCCCTAGGTGTAGTAGCCTCTTTGAAGGTGTGAGATGGCTTTTCTGGTGGTTTACTGAGAAGCCGTGGTCCTGGAGGGTGCTTAGGGTGACCCGAAGGTCTGCCTGTGCTGCCTGGGAGGAGCTTGAAAGAATCAAGATGTCGTCCAGGTAGCATTGGACTCGCACCGATATCATGCGTAGGTGCGCTCCCAATACCGCCAGGACCTTCGTGAACACTCGGGGGACTGAGGACAGACCAAATGGTAGGGCCCTGTACTGGTAATGCCGACTCCTGTGACAGAATCGGAGGAACCTTCTGTGTTCCGGCCTTATTGGAATGTGTAGGTATGCCTCTGTGAGATCTATGGATGACATCAGGTCCCCTTTTCGAATGCTGGCCAGTATGGATCTGAGGGACTGCATCTTGAATTTTCTGTACACCACGTAGCGGTGTAACCGCTTGAGGTCGAGGATTGCTCTCCAATCGCCAGATGACTTTGGCACAAGGAAGAGGATGGAATAAAACCCCTGTCCCTCCTTGTCTGGAGGAATCGGCTCTATAGCTCTTATCTCCTCCAGGTGCTCTATGGCCAGATCTAATAGTCCCGCCTTGGCCGGGTTGCGAGACACCGGACATCTTATGAAGTGGTTTGGTGGTGGGGCGTAGAATTCTATTGCTAGGCCCCGGGACACCGTCTCCCTGACCCAGGCATCTGTTGTGGTCGTCTGCCACACCCTGCTGAACAGTGCCAGACGACCCCCGACGGGGTTGTCCCAGGCGTCACTTGGTACGTCTGTAGGGCCGGCCTCCCGCCCCCTTGAAGGGACGCTTTGAAGGTTGGCCCCTGCTGGAGGCCGGACGGTCCTGGCCGCGCTCCTGCCTGTAAGAGAAGTTGCGCGGAGTTCTGGGCCCCTCCCAGGACCGTCCCCCCTGAAAGAGCTGCCTCCATTCCCCGCTCCCGTTCTGCCGGGGTGCCTGTCTACGGAATTCCTGTGTTCCCGTCTGTCCTTTTGGAAGGATGAGCTAAGACCTTCCTTTTATTTTTGTCCTCGATCACGTAAGGATCCAGGATCGCTCCGAACAGCTTTGATCCTGAATACTTAGAGGTGGCTAGCCGCCACTTGGATCTCAGATCGGTCTTCCAATTCTTGAGCCAGACAAGCCTCCTAATGGCCACTGTCCCTCCGATGGACCTGGCCGAGTATCGTGAGGCAAACAGAGTGGCGTCTGCTGTGAATTCTGCTGCCGTCAGCAGCTTGGTCAGGGTCTGTTGTATACGTACCTGATCCGAAGGAACACTTGCCTGTAGCTCTCGAAGCCACCTAATCACTGCCCTGGAGACGACTGAGGCAGAGGATGCGGCCCTAATGGCCCAGGCCAATGAGTGATGGACTCTGCGGAGGGAGAGCTCTACTTTCTTGTCCTCCGCCTTCATCGACTCTGCCATGTCTCCTGGGATGGCTGAGGAAGAAAAAAGAGAGATTAGCGGTGCATCCAACTGTGGCACCTCTATTAGCGATGCGAAGGGAGTACAGACATTGAACATCTTTTTCTCCACGCTATTTGGAGAGGGAATAGTCCCTAAGTTGGTCCACTGGGACCGCACCGTTGACCTGAACACCTTGGTGCATGGGATCTGGATCACCTCTGACATCGGTGAATGCATCAGCGGGTCTTCAGCGTCCTCCTCTTCCGAGGATGGGGGTCTGGCTTCCTTGGTCTTAGCTGGCAGACCAAGTGCGGAACATGTCTTGAGCATAAGGGAGTAAAATAGAGAGTGGTCAAATAAACCTGAGACTGGAACCGGTTGTGGAGCTGCGTCCTCATCTTCCGACAGCGGAGCCCCGACAGCGTCCCAGTCCTCTAGTTCCTCCTCTGCAACCTGTGAAGAAGTCTCAGACACATCAGAGTCCTGAAACACTACCTTCCCCCCACGGGGGACGTGTCCCGGTGGTGTGTGCGAAATCTGGGGAGGAGGAGCCCCCTGAGAGGCCATGAAGTGTTCAAGGGCCTTCTGTATATAGGAATGAACCTGTGATGCCCACTTACCAGACCTCTTCCTTTTCCTACCTGTGCGCCCAGCCTCCTCCTGGCTGGTTGTAGGTTCAGAACGCTCTGGTGAGGATGGCACTGAGATAGGAGACACCTCCCCTTCTGTCTCCCTCCTGGGAGACCAGGACCTGGATCCTTGTCCAGCTGACCCTGAAGGCCCAAAGGGTATGGGTGTGTCCAGTAGTGGAAGGGCCACCATCTCTGCTCTGCTGGCCCTGAGCCTCTGCGCTTTGGCAAATTCCTTTTCCAAAGCCTGGTGTCTCCTTATGGCCTGTCGCTCAGCTGCTTTTGACGGCTCAGTCAGATGTTTCGTCTTGGCCTTCTTCTTGCCCCCCCCGGCTCCTGTTCCGTAGTTCTGCGTTTTGGCGACGACGGAGGGGGAGCTGAGCCTTGGGCCGAAGTGCCATCTGCCATAGCCATGCTCGTTATAGCACCCTTTCCGGGTATCACGACCTCTCTGGGAGGAAGCAGTTACTGGCAGGCGCAGTTTAGGCCGGCAGCGCTGAAGGGATTTTTTCCCTAACCTGCGCGGCAATAGTGGATAGCGGCTATGTAGGCCCGTAGTCGAAGGGATTTGATCCCTATTCTGTTTGATGGCGTACCGTCCGCCTTAACTCATCTAGGGGGTCGTTCCGGTGCTCAACCAGTTGCTAAAATTCGAAAGAAAGGGAAAAACACACCTCCGGAATAAACTCTCCCTTCTCAACCCGGCTCTCAATGATCGCTGATCTGAACCTGAGCCGGTAACTCAAAACCGCTGCCTTTGCCGGCAGATCCTTCCTTCCCTGGGCCTCCGCGCCAGCAGGAACAAAGGAAAATCACCTCCCCCTTTCCAAGGTGGATTTTCGCGCCAGAGCTAAGTGCCCAACCAGAGAGCGTAGGAGGAAAAAACCGCCCCCTTTCCAAGATGGCGTTTCGCGCCTGAAGAAGGGACCTCCCCCTTTTCAAGATGGCTGCCGCGCCAAATTTTTGGTTGGATCTCCCGTACTCCTGGCCACGCGGTACCTACCGCCAACGGCCCCGGGTCTACCCGCCCGGTGGGAAAGCGATTCCCGCCGATTTCCACCCCTCCGGTGGTCCGGCGATCTCCTCCCCACTCCTTTCCCCACTTGCGTTTTGTTGTAGCGGTCCTCCACTATCTGCGCGTCGTCCGGTCTGGTGTGGCTGACGGTCTCTTTCAGCCTACCTCTCCGCTCGACGTCTGCGGCTACCGGGGACTATCGGGACGCGATCCGGCGGCAGCTGGGAACCCAGGGACGTTTCCCCCTGCGGCTCCCGCTCTCCCAAGGGCCCTAGGCCCGGGACGTCCTCGCTGCCGCGATCCCGATGGAGTAGTGGAGGAGGGAAAAAATAAAAATTGAAATAAAAAGAAAAAAGGAAAAAATTTCTACTAAATTTGGCCTTTTCCAATCAAACTAAAACTCTTCAACAAGAAAAAACCCTTTTTACCCAATCTTAACCAACGAAAAACACTCTAAGTCGCGGAGCTACCACAACGAGATGCTTTGGGCTTCAAGACTAGGCAAAAACTGGGGCTAAAATTCGGACCTAGTCAATCAAATGGGCAAATAGGCTATGTTAACCCATCGGTGGATTCGCAATCCACCCATGCTGGAGAAAAAACCTGCCTTATCAATTTTCATTATTTGGAACATAAGTACACTTTAATAGATGTCGAAGTAAAATGCCTTCAGGAACTACTTCAATTAAGCTATGCTGATTAGACTGACAGAGTCCCTTGGAGTCATAATCTCCCAATCCTCATATTTTTGCAGATCTAAATGGGATAAAATATTATAAGCAAATAAAATAATCCAAATGTTGGGTTATGGGGTAAAGAAAACTCACTTTATTTCTATAATTGTCTCAGGCATTATAAAAAAAATGGAAGTTTCCTTGAACATGCCCTGTGGCCAACTAAAAGAGGATAAAGACCTTTTCTTTTCTTTTTTACATTCTGCAATTTTGGGCTTATTCCTGGACCCTCGTGGAAGGCAACTGAGCAACCCAGTTAGTTACTTTGGGGGCCCTACAAAATTATCCCAAAAGCCTGACCAGAAATGATTTCATGGTTTGAATGGTAGGTTTTAAGAAAATACCATTAAGAAAAATATGTATTGGTTTCACTGAAATATTTCACACATTGACAAGATAATAGTCACATTTTCATGGAAGGAATGAACACCTAGGATTTCTCTTTTAAACCTACTTCTTTTACGTGATGAAGGTGGTTTTAATTTCCTGATTTTAATTATAATTAAGCATGTGTTAACTTAAGGCATTGGTATGGAAAAGGCACTGATTGTTCACCACTATAGAGAGGCTCAACTGGAGTGTTATTTTAACTCCTGGCAAGATCTGGACTCTAATATAACAGAAATTTGGTATATTTTTCAACCCTGAAGACAGTTAAAACACATTCAGATCCCACTGGGAAAAAAATTCAATAGATTCCTGTTCGCATGAGAAATTGATGCTGTGGACTAATCCTTATTTCAAAACAACTGGGAATATTTTGGAGGAGAGAGAATTTGGGCTGAAAATGAGAATAATGCTCCCATTCAGATGATGATGATGATAAAAATAATGATGATGATGTTGGAAAGGACCTTGCAGGTCATCTAGTCCAACCCTCTGCTCAGGCAGGAAACCCTATTCCATTTCAGTCTCTTCTTAAAAACATCCAGTGTTGGAGCATTCACAACTTCTTGAGGTAGGTTGTTCCACTGATTAATTATTCTGTCAGGAAGTTTCTCCTTAGTTCTAGGTTGCTTCTCTCTTCGGTTAGTTTCCATCCATTGCTTCTTGTCCTGCCTTCAGATGCTTTGGAGAATAGCTTGACTCCCTCTTCTTTGTGGCAACCCCTGAGATATTGGAATACTGCTATCATGTCACCCCTCGTCCTTCTCTTCATTAAACTAAATAATAGATAATAGACCAGATAATAACTACCAATGCCTTCAACTCTTCTAAGCATCATGAAAACTACCTAATATAACTGAATATTACAAAGCCTGTAGGCATATGTATTTGAGAACCTAAAGTATTTCATCAACCAATCTGTCAAATTATGGTCAAATATTGTAAAACATTGTCAGGGGTCTCCAACCTTGACAACTTTAAGGCTTGTGGACATCCAGAATTCCTCAGACCGCCATTTATTACAATACCAAAGTCATTTTTCCAGTGAGAATTGCATGTAATAAGCTAATTCATTAACCATCATCAGCACCAAGGCTCATTTAAACACAGTAAAAGAAGTGCTGGTTAACTATCAATGTTTCACCCAAATGGCTGATCTGTAATCCTAATGTGAGCCCATAATGCAATTTAATTAAAAGAGGATTGATATTAATATATTGTGCTTTTACAGCAGATAAAATTGCCAAAAGAAAGTATCTAATAGGTATACAGCTAATCTGATAGGGATAGTGTTTGATAGCAACAAACGTATTCATTGGATGGTAATGGGTAATGGAATCAGGCTGGACAAAAGTGACATTATCAATAGTAACAATGACAACAAGTAGGAAAAATATAGGGGAAAAAATACCATTCGGTCTCATTTAATATTAGTTAAGCTGCAATCCCAACAAACTACATGACAAATTATTTCTTACCATGATTAAAAGACCTCCATTTTGCTCCACCTCAGCGGTTTCCATCAGTAGTTCAATAGATTTCTTTTTCCCAATGATTTTCACTACCTGTGCAATTAGATCTTTCTTTGGTTCATGAAGCCTGAAAGAAAGATGGAAATTCTGTATTTGCCAAATAATTTGAGTGACAATATTTTCAAAAACAAATCCATTATTACAAATTTTAGTTATGTTTTGGCTTATATGATAACAAAAAGTTTTCCTATTGCAGCCATAATTACAGTGACATGGATAGCTGTATATATGTATGTTGTCTATGAGAAAGAAAGATCTGGAACAGATATTTAGCACTCTGAGTAACAAAGTACTTGAATGGACTTTAAAGTTGTTTATCTAAACAACAGCTTTTCTTTAAGATCAAAAAATGCTTTAATAAAAATTATTCAAAACCAGAATATCTTTATCTTTTGCTATTATCGTGAAACATCGCTTTTGTTGAAAATCTCTTAAATAAAATATCAAAATCTTACCGATAGGCAATTTCATCTGCCACTTTTTCTTCAGGATCGTCTTCTGTAATTTCATATCTCCCTTTATAATTCATTTCTTGTCTTTGACCGGGTTTCTCCTTTATGGGCCTTTTCCGTTTCCAGAGACCTTGTCCATTCACCTCTTCTTCCTCCTCTTTTGATACAGTCTTTTTATCATCTTGCATATATTCTTCCAATTCTTTGTCTAGTGTCTTAACTGCTTCTGATTCAGAGCTTTTCACCAACTGTTTTGCTAACATGTAGTTGTAGGTCTCTGAGCCTCGACTTCTGTCCAGGTTGCCATCCATCCATAGAATCCCAAGGTTTCTTGACATATCATCTTGATTCTGTTTCTGCAGAACTTCACCCCATATATTGTTGACTTTTTTACGGATCTCTTTCTGAGGGTTTAGAGAAAATTGGAAAGGCTCTGGTTTGAGGGGAGGATGGTTTGAACATTTTTGTCGCTTTCGCTTCCAGAGACCACTCTCTTCATCAGAATCTGAAAAACTTTCATCAGTTGAATCCATACTTTTTACTGTCCGATAAGGAACACTTGTTGATTGTGAACTGCCGCTTGGAAAAGATATTGCCGGATTACCACTATCATTCTGAAATATAAATGTATATATTTATATTAATAAACCACTTTCACTATTTTTAACTTTTTCATGTAGCATACGAGAGAAAAAATGCTGAAATTTTAGTAGGGATTAATTAGAAATCCATAATTGGCAAAAATCTATATTGGGAGAGAATATTCAGAGAGTCCCCAACTCACGAAAACAATTAAGGGAGAACTTGGGCAGAGTGAACAGAACTTCAGGTACAACAGAAAATTTAACAGAGTACCTTAGACCTTGTCACAGGTAATCCACGTGTATAAAAATATTCATTATATTATTACAATATTTTTTACAAAATTAAATGTTATTATGTCAGCCTTGCTGCTTAATGGGAATGGTAGCCCAGTATATTTGATCATATTAAACATTTAAGTGCTTTGCAGTTAAAGGATATTTGATAGTGTAAGGTGCTCTAAGGACATTTTAATAATTCTTGAATCTGAAGATGTCAACAGTCCACTCACATTTTATAGAAGATGCTGATGCCTACTTTTTACTACACCAATTACCTTTTTCTATTATTGCATTAAAAAGTAACTGCTAGCACAAACATAAGGAGATTCATACTAATCCAATAAACATGTTCCTATTTACTTATAAGAAAGCTCCATTAAACAAAATAGGAGATACCTCTAAGCAGATATTAGATTACACCATAAAAATCTGATGTAAGACTAAGCAATGTAAGATCAGATAATGGCAATTCATGCTTGTCACAGCAATAATTCATGCACTCTTCATATGGAATTAGACTGTATTGACATACAGGGCATACTGACCTGACTTTCTATTTAAAACAACTATTATGACTAATATTTACATTGCTGTTAATAGTTCTTAACTCAAGCATGTTCTACTTAGGTTAGTTTTATCTTGAAGATATTTTATGAGGGGAAAAAATAAAGATTACTGAAATTCACAGAAGATTCCAGTGTTTTGCTGATGTATTGCAGGGCTTTTCAACCTTTTCACCCATTGTACCACTTTTAGGATATGGCAATATCCGAGTACCACCAGTCGCTTAGAAAGGTGTAAAAAACTAGATGACCAAAAAAAAGGAAAAAAACTGATAAAAAGTACAGGTAGTCCTCGACTTACAACAGTTCGCTTAGTGACTGTTTGAAGTTACAATGGCACTGAAAAAAGTGCCCCCCAAGCCACAGCCGGGCAAGACACCTGCCTGCCCACTCAGTGGCGCTCTTCCTCCTGTCAGAGGTTTTCATTGTGTTGAGCATTTCTGTTGAGGATTGGCAGCGAGAGTGGGACGGGGGTGTTTGGTTTTTATTCCCCCCCTCTGCTGGGTGGTTGCAGCAAGTTTTGGTCACTTCACATGACCCTGGGACACTGTGACCGTCATAAATATGAATCAGTTGCCAAGCATCTGAATGTAAATCACAAGACCCTGGAGATGCTGCAACATTCCAGCTGATCGGCTCTTCTTCTGGGCTTAGCAGAAGCACCAGGATCAGTGCCGAGCTCCAGCTGGAGCCTAGCGTTGATCCTGAAGCTTCTACTGAGCCCTGACAGCCCCGAAGAAGTGCCGATCAGCTGGAAAGCGGCACTGATCCTGGCGCTTCTGCTAAGCCCTGACAGCCCTGCAGTTCCAGCCATCTCTTGCTCAGGCTTGTGCGGTGCTACCACCGGTTCAGCTCATTCCCCTCCCCCACTACCACTTTTCTAGGATGGTCGCGTACCACCTGCCAGGTGCCAATGTACCACAGGTGGTACCTGTACCACTACGGTAGTTGAAAAGTCCTGAATTGGATACAAGTTATTTGCCATCATACAAAAATTTAAATATAATCTGCTGCTGAAAATTGAAATTCTATGATGGAAATTCATATCATCTGCATGAGGTTGCCCCATAGAATTTTAATTTTCAGTTTTCTGCATAAAAAGGTTAATTGGCCAGACAACCTGGATGGTCATAGGCAGCTTTCTGAGAATCATGGGAGTTATAGATCCACCTTACAACTGAGACCATAATTTCCACTGCTAAGCAAGACAGTTGTTCAGTTAGTTATGACCCATTTTCAACCTTTTTGCCGTGGTCGATAAGTGAATCAATACATTTGTTAAGTGAATCGTGTGATCATTAAGCAAATCTGCTTTCCCCCATTGACTTTGCTTGTCAGAAGCTCCTAGGAAGGTTGCAAATGACTATCCCAGGACACCAAGAAACTGCAACCATTGTAAATACATGTTGGCTGGCAGGTACCCAAAGTTTGATCACATGACTGAGGAATGCTGCAATAGTCATAAGAGTGAGAACTGGTCATAAGTGATTTTCTTCAGTGCTGTTGTATCTCTGAACTGTCATTCAAGAAATGGTTGTAAGTTGAAGACTACCTGTATATGGATGCAGAATTCTATGAAACCATGCAGTAATACGCCCAGTGAGCCATGGCATATGAAGGAAAGCTTTAGATCGTTGTATGCCCCCTTCAATGGGGAAGTTGCTTAAGAACTTCACAGAAATCTGAAACCTAAATCTTGATACATGGCAGTGACATCTGCGGAGAAGGTCAAAAAGACAAGACCACAGAAATTATAAAGTGGTACATCGGTACTTGTCCTTAATTGGTTCTGGGAGGCGCAATGAGTACTAAAAAGAATGAGTACCAAACAAACCACGTGACTTAACACGTGATCCTTTGTTTTGGCTGGGAAGGACTTTCTATTTGTCCCTTTTCCTATGTCAGCATGGCCGACTTCCTTTCCACTCTCTGTGGCTGTCCCACTTCCTTTTGCAGTACATCGAGTACCAGACAAATGATGACTATTGGGACATTTTTGTGTTAAAATGCATCAAATGCCCAATTTGACATGAGTATTGAGGTACCACTGTATTGGCATCACAATGCACACCCCACCCCTTTTATAGATACACCAACATAAGATATACAAACAAAAGAGGTCGCCTTGCATTGCAATGCTGCTTTTGTCATCCTATCTTTTTTTGATCCCCTGTCTGCTGGTACTACAGAAGCATTGTTACTTCTCTTCTGAAGGCTAATTCACCTTTAGAAAATTGGACAGGCTTACATTCCTGTGTATTGGGGGCGAAACAGTGGCTCCCACAGGAAGGGTTCGCAACTTGGGAATCCTCCTGGACTCACGGCTGTCCTTAGAGGACCATCTGACGGCCGTGGCCGGGAGGATGTTCCACCAGGTTCGCCTGGTGCGCCAGTTGCGTCCCTTCCTAGACCGGGACTCGCTACGCACAGTCACTCATGCCCTCGTGACCTCCAGGCTGGACTACTGTAATGCTCTCTACATGGGGCTCCCCTTGAGGTGCATCCGGAAGCTCCAACTTGCCCAGAATGCAGCCACGCGGGTAGTGATGGGAGCGTCGTGGCGCTCCCACGTAACACCGCTCCTGCGTGAGTTGCACTGGTTGCCGGTGGTCTTTCGGGTGCGGTTCAAGGTGTTAGTGACCACTTTTAAAGCGCTCCATGGCATCGGACCCGGATACTTACAGGACCGTCTACTGCCAGCAAATACCTCCCGCCGTCCGGTACGCTCCCACAGAGAGGGCCTCCTCAGGGAGCCGTCGGCCAGACAGTGCCGGCTGGCGACCCCCAGGGGGAGAGCCTTCTCTGTGGGAGCTCCCACGTTATGGAACGAGCTCCCCCCCGAACTCCGTATAATAACAGATTTACGCACCTTCCGTCGGGAACTAAAAACATTCCTTTTCCGACAGGCCGGCCTGGCATAGAAGCTTCTGAGTATTTTTTTAAGATTTTAAATTTTGTATGTTTTGGGTTTTAGGATTTTGGCCAAATGATTTAATTTATTTTTAATTATTTTAAATTTTGTATATTTATATGTTTTTTAAAGTTTAGGCTGTACACCGCCCCGAGTCCTTCGGGAGAGGGGCGGTATAGAAATTTAATAAAATAAATAAATAAATAAATAAATTCCTACCAACAAATATGAGGAAATACAATGCATTCAGAAAGTATTCAGACTCCTTTCACTTTTGTCTATTATGTTACGCTGCAGCCTGATTCTACTGTTCTTGAAATTCATTTTTTCTCATTAATTTACATTCAGTACCCCGTAATGTCAAAGTGAAAACAGAATTTTAGAAATATCTATAAATTTATTTAAGGAAACCCTGAAACATCACATTAGCATAAGTATTCAGACCCTTCACTCAATACTTTGTTGAAGCACCTTTGGCAGCAATTACAGCCTCAAATCTTTTTGGGTATGAGGGGATTTTCTGCCATTCTTCCTTGCAAATCCTCTCAAGCTGAATCAGGTTGGATGGTGACCCGTCCGTGCACAGCCATTTTTCAGGTCCCTCCAGAGATGTTCAAGTTAGGGCTCTGGCTGAGCCACTCTAGGACATTCACAGAGTTGAATCTAAGCCATTCCTGTGTTATCTTGGCTGTGTGCTTAGGATCATTGTCAAAGTGAACCATGAAGAGAAAAAAGAGGCAACGGAACTAAATTTCACATGTTGCAAAAGGTCTGAATACCAATGGGATATTTTAGTTTTTTCTTTTTAATATATTTACAGACATTTCTAAAATTCTGTTTTCACTTTGTCATTATGGAGTACTGAGTGTAGATTAATAAGGAAAAAATGAATTTCAAGAACTGTAGAATCAGGTTGCAGCATAACAAAATTGACAAAAGTGAAGGGAGTCTGAATACTTTCTGAATATATTGTATAGGTATTCTTCTGTTTCACTTATTCTTTTTTCATAAAAAAAGACTGAACATTTTAAAAGAGAAAGAAAGCAGAAATAAGACTAAGTACTGTGGCGAAAGTGTGTCCGTGGTGTCACCCGGCCCCCATGAATGATGACAGAGACTGGAGCTTGTCTCAAAGTGGAAGGCCCAGATAGAAACCAGGCACGTCCTTTTTATTACAGATCAAAGGTCTCTTCCCCCTCAATTGTCATGCCACAGAAACACAGCCAATCGCAGTACACAAACAGTTAAAAACATACACTTGGAAAGCCCTGACGCTTTTCTCAGGAAACGAAACTTATTTCCTTCTTTCCTCCACCCCCTAGTGCAGCTACCGTATCAGCTGATAGCCTGTAAGGGGGGGGGAAGGGAAACCCATCCAGACAGAGACTGAGAAAGGATTTCTTAAAGGAGAAATGGACATTTATCGCAACAAAGTACAAATTGTCAGAAAAATACTAGATATTTAAATATTTTAAAATGTATCATTGAAGTATGTGTATCAATCATACTAATCTGCAGAATATGAAATAAATTTTAAAAATTATAGTCTTATCTAGTTAGCAAGAAATATACTGTTATTTAACAAACTATTTTCTAAAATGTAGAAAATCTATTTTATATTCAGAGAAACTCACAACTTCTAGAATTTGCTTTATTCTCTTATAAATCATTTCATCAAACTGTTGAGCTTCACTGCATTGCCACCAATTATGGAAGAATGAACCAACCTGACCAAGATGAATTATCTGAGTAATGAATAAGTAAGTTTTATATCATCAGTAAAACAACTTACAGTAGAATATTTCTTCTAAAGTTAGTTTATTATTTAACAATTGTTAGAGGCTGTCTCAATCTGAACAATTCTGGTGCCATACATAAGCAATTGAAACAATGAATTAAATTAAATTAAATTAAGGCTGCAGGTGTGCTAGAACTGTTGCAAGTAACATGCCTTGCCAGCAGTATTTTAACCATTATATATAAAATCAAAAAAGAATTATTTTTGAATAATGTTTCACTTTTACTTTATACACTCTCACTAATAACCCACCTAAATAATGTCCTTTATCCTTAGAAAACTAATTAAGGTTAGAAAAATAAATGTTGCTGATTCTATACAGCCCATATCTGACATAATGGGCCCAGGCTGGATGTTTGTGGGGACACCTTCTAAACGAATGAACTATCTGAATTATCATATACCACTGTGTATCATTTTTTCCACATTTAATAGGCTAAAATTAGCATGCCTTTAAACATGAAGATCAAAGTTGAAGTTATTGTCTCTTCAGAAGCATGTTTAGGTATCTTAATGCAGACTGAGTCACTGCTGTTTAAAGTACCCCCTTCCCCCAAACTGTCAGAAAAAGGGCATAATCAGTAGATAGCTGGATCCGGAATAAAAATAAAGCCATAAAATACTAAAAAATAAAAAAAATTGTTTCGATAATGAAACAGGCCTGAAGGCCTTGGAGCAAATTGTCTCTTACCAAAAAATCAGAAACCCTGCTCTCACAGAATGTTTTCAGAAGAATATCCAAATTTGCCAACAAAGATGCCAAGTGAAAGAGCTGGGATGAAAGTGAAAGAGCTCAGAACCCATACAGCAGAAATATTTTTTTCCTAATATGAATATTTAAAGACACAAACCACAGCACTTATCTACAATTTGAAAATTAATAGCAACGTTGAGGAAAACCAGGGTGTGCAGAAGTACAAAACCCTTCTGGATAAAGAGAAAAATCACATCTTCCTCTTCAAAATAGATCCTGAAACAGGGTCTGCTGGCTGCAATCCCCAGAGAAAACACTCTGTCTATTACTGGCCCATGTAGGAATAGGAAACCATTCATATCATTTATACATCAGAAATCTTATGACTTAGTATTTTCTGTGCAAGTACACTGACGAGTCGCTTACAAGGCAGGATCTCGGGAGAAGCCATTGCACTAAGAAATAGCAACAACTAGCTTGGCGGGTAGGAACGGATCCTACTCAGGTTCAAACGGGGCAAAAAAGCCCAGTGATTCATTCCAGTAGGATAGTGCCAAAATAAGAACGGGCAGACTCTGATTACAAGCTTTCTCCCAAGATGCTAACCTCCCCGTCTGCGCATTACAAAAAGCTCGCCGGTTTTCCTCTGTGCAGCAAAATATCGGCTGCCCTCTTAAAGCCTTCAGCTCACAGGAAGAACTGATAAGAGTTTGCCAGACCTGTTGGGGACTCCTGGAAGGAGCCGAGACCGGCATTTCGTAGTCCGAGTCCAAAAGTTCTCCATCTTCGACATCCTGCTCCATTCTTGGAACTCCCGACGCCATCTTCCCTCTCTCAATCAGACCAGTAGCCGCGCAGGGACAAATGCTGGCCTTATCTAGAAAAACTACAGAGACCACAATGCTTTGCTCTAAGGAAAAAAGGCGGGACAATTAGCATTTCTTCCCTTCATGAATTGTAGTCTTTTAATTTCTTTCCGCCCGAGAATTTAGATCCGTTTTCTCTATTGAGAGATTTCCTACGTTGGTCGTTTCAGACCTGTATTTTATGCTCTAGAGCAGTGTTTCTCAACCTTGACAATTTTAAGGCATGTGGACTTCAACTCCCAGAATTCCACAGCCAGCATTGCTGGCTGTGGAATTCTGGGAGTTGAAGTCCACATGCCTTAAAATTGTCAAGGTTGAGAAACACTGCTCTAGACAGGTGTGAAAATGCGTTCGACTTCCGCAGCCATTGGATAAACTTCAGTTGTTCGCGCCTTTGACTTTTAGATGCGCGAATGAGGCAGAAACTCGGACAGCCCCAACGCGCAGAGAGGATGAGCCGAGTCGCTATGAGTCGACGCTAGATGAAGGCGTGCCTTATTTGATCCGCCAGGCAGCGGTGGACCGAGCGTTTTGTCTTCGCCAATCCGGGCTCTGCATTTGGGGGCGGGCTCTTGACGGACGCCTCTTTGGCTATTGGTGATTCAATGCGCCACGGCCCCTTCTCGCTATGCTGCTGCAAGTTGGACTTTCGGCGATCGCCAGGCGTGCTCTGCTAAGGAAGAGCCTCTCCTTCACCGCTTCTTGCAACAGACCGGCCGCCTTCATGTCGACCTTGCTGATCAACCAAGGCCAGTACGCGTGGCTGAAAGAATTGGGGCTTCGAGAAGAAAACGAGGGAGTTTACAATGGCTCCTGGGGAGGAAGAGGAGAGGTAGGCTTGCAACGCAGGGTGGGAGCAAGTTTGACAGACAGCCGTAAAAACTGAGGTGGAATGGTCCTGCGGGCACTTTTTTGAAGTTGTTTCTCCAGTTCTTTTAGATTAGCATCGCGCCTTCGTTTTAAGTCGGCGGTTTTCTTTTGTTTCTTTTGTTTGCATTTTAAGAAACGTTTCCACGTCCCACAGTTAAGGCGGCAGCCCATATTAGAATTGGCAGAAAGAGACAAGTCTCGGTTTAATCATTCATTTCTCTCGGCTCGGAAAGAGAATGCGTGTCTTGCAGCCCTGCAGCTTTTTTCGGCTCTTCCCTCTTTTGTGACTTTCATCAGCAGGTAGACCTAAAAACATTGCAGACAGTATACTTTTCTGACTTATCCTCATTATAATATTTCTGCATGCCTTTATGATGATATGACTCACCAGTGCCACCCTTGGGTACTCTTCCATGGGCATTGGGGCTTCATGTCCTGGAAACCCTAATCAATGTAGCCAAACCTGTTGTGAAATTTAGCAATTGTATTTCCAGGGCATAAGCACTGTCATTTTGCAGTCAAGCAACTGAGACTAAAACAATAGTTGGCATGTGGCTGATTAGTAAATTCCAAAGTTAAGATGACCAGGATGATTATCAGAGAATTGATGGAAACTTAGAAGCAATCACATTCCTCTTAGTTACTTGCTCAGTGCAGGATTTGCAATGATTAAAAGCTTGATTAATCCTGCCTGATTAAAAGCTTCCAGTGAAAGAAAGCCTGCTGCCTTCAGCTATCATCTGATACTTGTCATAAAGCTCATGCTCTTTCAATTAATGTGCAGTTGAAACAACCTTCCTTGCAATTTCTTCTTTTGGATCTGAGCTTTCCTGTGGAAGTACAGAAGCAATTCTGCATTTCAGGTCTTTGAAAATCACCAACATGTCTCGCTGTTATTTTTTCTGCATTTAGCATTCAGCTACTTCTTGTACAGCTTGATTCCTGAACTTTTGACTTTTGCATGAACTCATTCGGATTTATCAGTTCCTATGTGACTTGGCATAAAAACTGCTCTGTTGATTTGGATCCAGCCAATGTCACAACTTGTGCCAGCTTTTGACCATGAGGTTTATGATTGTAGGGATGGTTACTAAATGGGACTGAAATGTTTTTTTCTTTAGGTTGTGACTACATACTGTCCTGCAAATAATCAGCCCATAGCTAAAGTTCGCCAGGTAAGATTTATATATTTGACTCTTTAGTAAAAAGCATCATTAGGAGAAAAAAATCATAAGCAGATCTCAGGACTGGAATGTTAAAAAATTTCATGAGATGAATAAGAAATGCAGACTAACTAAAAGCAATGCAAGTAGAAAATATTATAGATTACCTTCCCCCCCCCACCAGATAGAGATTTTGTGTAGAAATAGGGCTAATTGGTTTTTAAATAACAATGAAACCCCCAAACTGAACTTGATTACTGATGACTTTATGAAACATCTGTGTAGTTTCCAATTCTCCATTGATTTATGAAAAACTGAGTCTTGTGTTACCACTTTGTCCATTGCAGCATTTTTTTACTGCTTGGTTTTAGGCAAATTTGGAAGACTATGAAGAAACAATAAAGAAAGCTAAAGAAGCTTGGCAAATATGGGCAGAGGTGAGTTAAATCTTGAATGCTAGGGATAGTTTTGATAGTGATGCTACAGTCTGTTTTTTCAGATCAAATGTTCATATTTTTAAATCGTACACATGAATCGTACTTTTGTCTAAGAGTATCAAGTAGTGTTTTTTCTGTATGATTTTAAAATCTGATCCTATTCATTCAGTTAAAGTATATTTCATAGAATTTCCTTCCAGTTAAACAATGTGTGATATATTAATCAAAATAAATGTTGGAATATGACTTAATTTTGTTAGCTGTCATTCTGCTGGCTCAGTTAACTTGATAGCTAAGTTTTTGAGGCATTTAAAAATAGTAATATATTTCAAAAAGTGCACAGGTAGTCCTTGACTTGTGACCACAGTTGGAACTGGAATTTTGGTCACTAAGCAATGTGGTCATTAAACTTGTAGTGTCATGTGACACTTGATTTTATTATCATTTTTCTGTGGTAATAAGTGTGAATGAATCATCTCAGTCATTATAGGAATCACATGGTTAATAAGCAAATCATATGGTAATTAAAGTGAATCCAGCTTCCTCAGTTCACTTATCAGAAGCCAGCTGGGAAGATTGTAAATTGTGACTTCAAGATGCTCAACCTTTGTAAATGCATGGTACTTGCCAAGCATCTGAATTGCAATCATGCAACTATGGATGGTGAAATGGTTGTAACATTAACGACTGGTTGTAAGTCACTTTTTTGGGAGGCCGTTGTAACTTTAAATTGTTGTTAAACAAATGGTGTGGTAAATTGAGGACTACCTTTAATGGTAAAAATTGTAAAATGTGTAACTAAATTGGTCAGACAGGATTGTTTTATATTTTTCCTAATTTATGTCATAGAATATTTTAATTTGCACTACAGGAACTTCTGTACGTTTGCTTGTTTTACCAGTCTAGTGTAGGCTTTGTTCAGTATTCATAGTGGTAAAATATCAAATCATTTTATGTTCAGAAATGTATTTTACATGATTTTAGGGAAAGTATGCAGGATTCTGAAAGACTGGACTTAAGCAAATAAATTTTTTTTTGCTTTCTTTTTATAGGTTCCTGCACCTAAACGAGGAGAAATAGTGAGACAGATTGGAGACGCCTTAAGAGACAAAATCAAAATTTTGGGAAATTTAGTAAGTTTTACCATTGAATTGATAATAATTAAATTAGTAAAAAAAGAAAAGAAGTGCAGACATTAGTTCCTGTTGTGTTGCTTCTGGAGTGCATTGCTAATTTAATCAATTAGATTTCTAAACACTGACAAATGCCATTATGCTGATATGGCAACAGACTTGATTTCTTTTAGCAAGTATTGATTAAAGTTAAGGCGGCATGTTTTGTGTTCTGAATAAAACAGCTTGAAATTATTCCATTAAACTTCCTAAATTAGTTTTTATGACAGAATAAAAATGTGAAAGTAGGGATTTAAAATAATTCAAGCATGTCATTTCTTGTGGGATATGGGATTTCCCCCCCCCCCTAAACAATAATTCCATGGATCAAGTTTCTGTTGGTTGAGTAGCAGCTAACAGCATTCACTACCAATCCACCTATTAACCAATCCAAACAACATGTTGTTTTTTCTTTTTCAATCTTGTCTCATAGCACAAGGTGATAAAAAAGGCATTAGTTGCCTGTGTTTTGTTCAGCAAAAAAAAAAAGCTATTTAATTCTTGCATCAATAGTTCTTTTGGTTTAGTTCAGGCATGTCAAACTCACGACGTCACGTGACATCGTGCGACGTACCCATTACCGGCAATGGGTGGGTGCAGTTTCAGTATGATGCATTCAGCCTGCAGGCCGGCAGTTTGAAATGCCTGGTTTAGTTTATCCTCAAGTTCAGCATTGTAGGGCACAAGAACTGGGTGTACATAGATTTTAGAATTCATTAAATGAATCCAAACAATTCCATTATATTAGTATTTCCATTTATAGCTGAAAATCACAACAGCATGAGCAATTGATTGGTTGCATACATAATGTAATTATACTATTAGAAAAGGCAGCAAGACAGGTTTCTTCCTATTCTATTCTCTGTTGAGAAGATCTAAGGTAGAGTCCTTCAAACTTGGCCCTTTTATGACTTGCATGCCTGGCTGAGGAATTCTGGGAGTTAAAGTCCACAAGTTGTAAAAGAGCCAAGTTTGAAGTCCTCTGATCTAAGGAAACTGTAAGCATTCATAACAATAACAATAATAGAGTTGGAAGGGACCTTGGAGATCTTCTAGTCCAACCCCCTGTTCAGGCAGGAAACGGTATACCATTTCAGACAAATGGTTGTTCAATCTTCCCTTTAAAACTTCCAGTGTTGGAGCATTAATTAATTGTTCTAACTGTCAGGAAATTTTTCCTTAGTTCTAGGTTGCTTGTCTCTCTGATTAGTTTCTATCCATTGGAAACTAATTCATCATGTTCCATGTGATTAATGTTTTCCTTAATGCTTTTAGGTATCATTAGAAATGGGGAAGATCTTTGTTGAAGGTGTTGGTGAAGTCCAGGAATATGTAGATATCTGTGATTATGCTGTTGGTTTATCTCGAATGTTTGGTGGACCCATGCTGCCTTCAGAAAGTAAGCCTACATTTTTGCCTGCATAAGAATTTATTCTGGATGTTATTAAAGTAATCTGATATAGAAAATCTCAGTAATAGAATAGTGAATTATTTTGGACATAGGTAATATTTTAAGTTTATATTCTCCAGGACAAGCCAAAATATTTATTTGGCCTAACCAGACATTATATCAGCCTTGCATAAACTTATATAATTTATGGATTTTCTCCATTCTGTAGGAAATTCAACTGACATAGTACCTCTATCTCTATATCAGCGGTTTTCAAACTCGGCCCTTTTATGACTCATGGACTTCAACTCCCAGAATTCCTCAGCTAGCATGCCTGGCTGAGGAATTCTGGGAGTTGAAGTTCATGAGTCATAAAAGGGCCGAGTTTGAAGACCCCTGCTGTATATAAATATCCCTCTCCACCAATCTGCTCCAGAAAGAGAGGGAAAACAATGAAGAAAGATCACTGTTATACTAGTGGAAATCTTGAGCGCGGTTGTATACCACTGTAAATAGTCACCTGACTATTGAATTGAGCTTTTCTTTGGAAGGTTTGATCCTAGGATTATTTCTCTGTGATTACTAACTTAGATAAATATGCTGCTTGATCTAGGGCCAAGTTTATTAACTCAGCGCTAACAATAGAAGAGTTGTTGTAACAATAAGTTTGGATAGTTTTTACATAGATGCCCGATCTCCTTGGACAATGGGATAGATAAGTAAAAAGAAAAAAAACACTGAACTTGCCAAACAAAACTGCTGTTTTTGCTTTCAGGACCTGGACATGCCTTAATAGAACAATGGAACCCTTTGGGATTAGTTGGCATCATCACAGCCTTTAATTTCCCTGTTGCAGTTTATGGATGGAACAATGCAATTGCACTCATCTGTGGCAATGTCTGCTTGTGGTAAGGTTATTTTTTTCCAGTTTCAAGATGAGTGTTTTCAGTGGCAGTCTCCATACTTTACACTATGTGCACAAACATACCTTATATAAATGTTTGTGCACATAGAATACAATGAAACAAACAAAAATTCAGAATGATATAAAGCCAGTTTAGTAAGCTATAACCCTACATGATGAAGAGTAAGACTTTCTTTTCTCTGGAATTTGGTTAGATCTTTAGCACTAAAGGCAGTTCCTCTCAGGAAGAAAATTAAAATTTTCTTTTCTGTTCTTACGACAAATGGGTGCTGTAGAAAAAAAGTCTCAATTTAAAAAGAGCTGGAAAGATTTATTGGTGGCAGAGGAGATAAATTTGGGCTCAAAATGGGATAAATACTCTCAATCGAGTAATGTTTAAGCATCACAAAAAAAACCAACTACTCTGCATAGCTGAATGGCAATGTATACAGATGCCACAATTACATTCAAAGCCCAGTTTTACTTCAAATGTGTTTGTGCTATTCCGGGTAAGGCAGGATATCTAGAGACTATTTAGCTAGGGAACATATTATTGCCTGTACCCCATAACTCAGAGGTAGTCAAGAGTCCTGAAATATGCTTAAGATGTCAGTTTGCTTCTTTGAAGCAAAGTAGTGCATTTCCAGATTGATGCTTTATAGCAGTGGTTCTCAACCTATGGGTCGCGACCCCATTTGGGGTCGAACGACCGTTTCGCGGGGGTTGCCAGACACTGTGGTCCGCCATTTTGTTTTTGTTTTTTTTTAATTTTTTTTTCGTTGCGCGCGCGCCGCGCATACGCAGTTCGGGCCGTCGTGCGCCACGCATGTGCGGATCAGCCTATCGTGGTCTGCCATTTTGTTTTTGTTTTTTAAATTTTTGTTTTTAATATTTTTTATTTTTTTTTTTGCGCGCATGCCGCGCATGCGCAGTTCGGCCCGTCGTGCGCGCGTGCCGTGCATGCGCGGATCGGCCCATTGCGGTCCGCCATTTTGGTTTTTTAAAATTTTTTTTTATTTTTTTTGTTGCGTGCGCGCCGCGCATGCGTGGATCAGCCCGTTGCGCGCGCGCGCCCAGGTCGGGGTCGTGGTGTGCATGGCCAGCGCAAGTGGGGTCTCAACCTGAAAAAGGTTGAGAACCACTGCTTTATAGGAAGTCCTCAGCTTACAGCCACAATTGGGACTGGAATCTTAGTCACTGAGTTAAAGCGATTGTTAACTGAGACCCCCACCTGACTGCTTTGCTCAACAGCCTCAATCCCAGCTCTCTCAGTTGTAGTCACTAAGTGACTGTGCAGGTCATTAAGCAGACGGAGCGAAAGAGCTGTCTGCTGAAGGAGAGCAGGTAGTTCCCAGCCGTGCATGGAAAGGGACTCCTGCATTTGGCTAAAAAAATGAAGTTTGCATCTTTGCAATCCCTGCTTCGTTTCTCCAGGCCCACATCGGAATTCCTCTTCCCTCTGTGCACAGAAGGCAATTCCTAAGCTTGGCTGGAGAAATGAAGCAGGGACTTCAGAAGACTGAGCTTTATTTTTGCAGCCCAGAGAAAGATTTCCAGGGAAGGGAAATCCTTTGGTAGGCAGCAATAGCTTGCCAGCTTCCCTGTTGACTTTCTGGCGAAGTCAGCAGGGAAGGTTAGAAATGGTGATCACATGATTGCAGGGCACTGGGCAATCCGTCGTAAGTGCAAACAGGATGCCAAAATCACAGTCACATGATGTGGGAGAGGCACCATTTTATGATGCCAGGTGATTGATTTAAGATGAACCATAAAGCACTGTTTATGATCCATCCTAATTTCCAACAGTAGTTAAACGACTGTAAGTCAAGGACCACCTGTATATATATATATATAGCCAGTGATTATGTGCCATTTGTAAATGGTACAAAAACATAGGATATTGCAGCTGGTAGGTGTGCAAAGCAACTGTATGTCTTCAGGAAATTAGTTGATATTTTTATCTCATTTACAGCCTTCATATTCTCGTTAACACATTATATATTAATATATGTCAGATAGTATTGCCTTAAAAGACAGTGATATAAGATGGCGATCCTTGGCTTACTGAATTTATACTGCAGTAAACGTGGCCTGTTGTTTCTTTGTTTCTGTATATAACACAGTAAGGAACCCATCATCCCTTCACACTGGGATAGTGTAGCTGCTGTCATTTATGCTGCCAAGATAACTGGCATGCCACAAATTACCCATCTTGTCTCTGGATGAGTCTTGATCATTAGGCACTTCCCAAGATTTCTAGCGGCTTAAGTTTAAAAATAGCTCTCTATGCCTGCCATACAAGAAGTACTGCGGTTTGGTCATTGTTAACAGAGCAAGCAAACCATCCTCATGCTTTGTGTCAGGTTGGTGAATGCACAAAGCCACCCTAATTTATGCTGCTACCAAGCTGTGAAATGTGGTAGTTTAAATGCAGTTTTTGTACAGTGTCTGTGCTCAAATAATTGAGTTGAAAAAGTAAATGCTGTAAGAGTGGGAACAAGCACACATAGTAGCAGCCACATAGTGAGGGGTTGTTTTTTTTTATTGTATGTCAACCTGACAATTCCTGCAAGGGAGTAGCTAATCAATTTTAGAAACAAATGGCCCAATACGTTGTTAAAATAGCCTTATTCATATGAAGATAGCTTTAACAATAAGAATAACAGGAGGAACTTTAGTAGATTGTATGAGATAAAGGGTAATCATGTGATTAATTTTTCTTTTGCTATGACAGATTATTATGAGGTATTAATTTTTCTGAAGTTGCTTTTTGCTCAAACTCTTTAGCCCAACTCTCAATTGCATCACCTGCTGTGGGTTACAATTGGAATTGGCTGTTTAAAACTTGGATAAGGAGATATGGAAATCTCTTTATGATTTCAGTAGGTTTCATTTTTAGAAAAACCTTTTTTATAGTGATCCTGTACTTCTGTAGGTTTCAGTGCTTAATTAATGTAGCAATATGTCTCAAAATACCATATATTATTCATTTTAATTTAGATTATTCCTATGTCTAAGAATCTTTAGCTCTCCCCTCCCCTTTTTTCTAAAGGAAAGGTGCACCCACGACATCCCTCACCAGTGTGGCTGTTACAAAGTGAGTTTCTTTCCTTTATTGCTATGACTTGCATGCAGTTTCAATTTTGTTTTGTCTTCTACATTGCTTCAAGAAGCTTGTTGTTTTTGATACCGTATTTCACCTTTTTGCCCTTTTTCTGAGTTGGCTGCCTGGACACCCAGTAGTATGCATGCATGTGTGAAGGCATTCCAGATTTAAAACCTCTATAGTGAGGTGATTTGGGAAATATAGGTAATCATTAACTTACAAATAGTCACTTAGCAACTGTGTGACATTGTGACAGCTTCCCCCCAAAGCTACGTACAACCCGGTTTCAAAATTAAGACTGCTACAGTTTCCCCCCCCGCCCCCCCGGGCAGTCTGCAGTGTGCCCCCTGCCTATTCCCCCATCCCATCCTTCCCTGCTGGGTCCGTGCAGGCTCTCGGTCTGCTTTGCCAGCCCACTGGGTTCCACATGCTTCTCCCCACCTCAGTCACCAAATCATTCACTTACCCTTTTGAAGATCTCCAGCACTCTGGAAGTGGGGTAGAGAAGGACGACAGGCAGCTACATTGGAGGGCCACTTAAGTAAGTAAACAGCAGTTCTCTCTTTCATGAAAAAGAATTGTATTCAACAACATCTAGATATGCTTGCAAGATGAAATTGTCAAAAGTGAAATATTAGATATCTATCCAAACTTATTTTATTTTCCCCATTGGAAGTATTGTATTATTAATCAATGTCATATTTGATTACCAGAATAATTGCACAAGTCCTAGAGAAGAACAAGCTGCCTGGTGCTATTTGCTCTCTGGCTTGTGGTGGAGCAGATATTGGGTAAGTGCAACATGTTGAATATTATGTAGATTTTAGACAAATTCCGATACTACTGAAATCATGTTGTTTTTTTATTTGTTTCTAAGAGTGTAATCCTGCAGTTCTTGATATAGTGATCCACAGTCCATTGGATACCTAGTGTTTCCTGCGCCCAGGTTGCAGATATGATTCTGACCTTGAAGAGAAAAAGTTAATGTCAGATCTTCTCTCTTTCCAGTTTCTGCAGATACTTCTTTTAGAAGTTGGGAAATTGCAAAGGGTCAGGCTTAGAGGCCTTCAGCTCTGCTTCCCAAACCTGAAATATTTTGGACCTGGTTTAGAACTGGTCTAAACAATCTCCTGTCATTGGGAAAGTTTTCTGTTTTAAAGGACAGACAGATGCAAGCCTGCTTTCAGTGTCACTTTTCCATTGTGGCCTCATCCATTTATCAAAACTTTCCAGAGGATTGCTATTGTATTTTTGAAGCTTAGAGGTGTCACTTAAAATATTTGAGGTGTCATTGCAGTGGTTTTAGGAAAGTAGCTTTCTTGTAGAGGGGATGAAGAGGGAAGAGAGAGGTGGGCAATGGTAAAACTCAGACAGTGATTGATTGGGGTTGTCAAATATCTGGTCCAAATCCAATTCCCTTTTTTACAGTTGGACTACATAAATCAATTAATTCCCAGTCCCCAGACTCTCAGGAGTAATTTCTTGTCTTAAGCAACCAATCTTATGAGAATCACTCTCTGAATTCCCCCCTTCCCAATTAACTAATTATTTCTACTCTATTGGTATTTTTATACTTTTTTCTTCTGTAGTTCTGATTTAGCTTTTGCCTACAGTTTCCGACTAAGTACAATTTATTTATTGTATTGCCGGAAATAAAGTATTCATGCTGTTTCATGTTTTTGTGCTTATGTTGATGCATAATGCATTTTTGGCAATGAGTTATACTCTTTTTAGGAATGCTAGCATGATTCTTTAAAAACATCCTTCTCCTTTCCATACTCTCAGCTTCTGTATCTGAAATTCACCACAGACCAGGTGATGGCTACAGATTCCTTCTGTGGAACAGCTTGTCCCCAAATATTCAAATTGCCCCATTCCTATTGAACAACTGCTCAATTGTCCCTATTGTCAGTTGTTCCTGTTGAGCCATTGTTCAATTGTCTGCAAGCCTCCTAGAGCAGTGGTTCTCAACCTTGGGGTCGCGACCCCATTTGGGGTCGCGAGACCATTTCGCGGGGGTCGCCGGGCACCGCCGGCCGCCATTTTTTTTATTTTTTTAAAATTTTTTTATTTTTTTTATTTTTTTTGGCGCGCGCGCGCCGCGCACGCTCAGATCCGCCCGTCGCGCCGGAAATTTTTTTTAAAAAAAAATTTAAAAAAATTAAAAAAAATAAAATAAAATAAAATAAAATAAAAACAAAATGGCGGACTGCAATGGGCAGATCCGCGCATGTGCGGCGCGTGCGACGGGCCGATCCGCGCAGGCGCAGATTCGCCCGTTGCGGCCGCCATTTTTTTATTATTTTTTTTAAAAAATTTTTAAATTAAAAAAAAAATGGCGGCCCGCGACGGGCGGATGTACGCATGCGTGGCGCGTGTGACGGGCCGATCTGCGCATGCGCAGATCCGCCCATCACGGCCGCCATTTTGTTTTGTTTTTTGATTTTTTAAAATTTTTTAAAAATAAAAAATAAAAAAAACCAAAATGGCGGCCCGCGACGAGCGGATGCGCGCATGCGTGGCGCGTGCGACGGGCCGATCTGTGCATGCGCAGATCCGCCCGTCACAGCTGCCTTTTTTTTTTTTTTTTTAAATTAATTTTTTTTTGCGCACGCGCGCACACGCGCGCGCCCCCGGGTCGGGGTCGCAGCGCGCATGGGCAGGGCAAGTGGGGTCTCAACCTCAGAAAGGTTGAGAACCACTGTCCTAGAGTCACTGAAAGTTAATGGGCAGCCAAATAAATTCTCTAAATAAATAAATTGCAGAGCTATGAAGACATATCTCTTCAGAAAAGTGCTGAGGACAATGAAGTTTAACCAACCCTATTGGGTGGCACATTTAGTGGAGGGTACTGTTACATTATATATTTATTCTTTTTAATCTTGCTATTGATAGAAATTGCTTAGAGATTTTGAAAATTATTGGGCAGCATAGTAGCCATAGTGAATTAATTCATCCAAATGAATTCTATCCTCAATAACATTAAGGATATGTTATGTCTCTCTCTCTCTCTCTCCTTCCCTCCCTCCCTCCTTCCCTCCATCTTTCTTCCATCTTGTTGGCTGAACTTAAGAAAAGGGGAATTGTTGTATATGGTGCCACTAAAATAATTTTTCAATAAGAAAATAACAATTTTCAGTGGACATAGATCATTAGTGTAATCCTATAGTCCCAGACATAGAATTGCAGTTTAAATGTGCTGCCATTGGTAAAATGATTAGAAATGTAGTTGTACTGAAAAGAAAATGAAGCTGAATTGACAAACTGTTTCTCCATCAATACAATGTTATAATGGATAGAATGGATTGTTTGCTTTTCTATAACTTCGGTGGACCATTAATTTATGTGGCATTGTCTTGAAGCGGAAATATTTTTTAGAAATGTCAAGACAACAGGGAAAAAATTAATTCTATAGGAATTAATATAGTACATAGAGGTGCATAAGTCTTTCTATTTGTGTTGTTCTTAACAATCAGTTTGGAAAATAAAATGTGGTTAGTACAGTGCGAACATTTTAATAACAAGTTGTATGAAATTAAAGGTGAGAACCTGGAAAATTTACAATTCAGGGCACTACAAAAAACTTTTTGAAACTGAATCCAAGATATTGTACAACCTTACTGAAAAGGCTTGTGGAGTGGGAAAAATGAATAGAGTTCCATTTTTTCTTTCCATAGTTGTCTCCTCATTTTATCTGTCAAACATAGGTCGTTTTTCCTATGCACAACATCTTTTTGGATCAATATAGAGCAGAACACTAAAGTATTTGCCATTCTATTCATGCTTTATAAATATAAATATTTTTGGAAGAATTTTCACTTATGATCGAGGAGCAAAATGATATGAAGAGTGTAATAAAGCATGCATCAAATATTCCATTGTTATCACAATAGATCTTAATGGTAATTAACAAGAAGTGCTTTCTAGCTCCATTTTTTCTACTACTGTCTTAAAATATTCCTGTATTGTCTTGTGTAGCACAGCAATGGCAAGAGATGAGCGAATTGATCTGCTCTCCTTCACTGGCAGCACCAATGTGGGCAAGCAAGTAGCTGTGACCGTCCAGGAGAGATTTGGTAAGTGTAATTATTATAAAACTTTTCTCACTTTCTTTTAATGGCTCTAGATGCCATTAAATAACAAAATAGGTTGCAAGAGTGCACACTACAGTTCCTCCCTGTGCAGGCATTAATCTAATCATTCTGAATATTAGTAAGATAAACAGCTTAGAATCTATGCTAGCAATAGTTACAATGGCAAAAGATGTTTTCTCAGTGAAGTTTGTATGAAAAATGTATGAAAAAGAAATGATGGGGAAAAAAATCATTGTTGTTTGGCTGTTTTGATCAGGTAGCCATGTACCTACCTAACAACTTTTCCATCTGTCTTTCTTTTTGAAGAATGAATCCTTTTCATACTTGCCATTTCTGCCAATATTCTCTCAGTTTCTGGACCAAGGACATTTTCAAGAACTATGTTCAAAACCCTCTTTTAAACTGTTTAAATTCTAATTTTTGCTATGGCTAAGTATTAGAGCGAAATATAAAACCCTAATCCTACATGAAATACTAATATGCACTATTTGTTTGTAAATGGTAGCAAAAATGAGTATTTTTGGCTCTGTAAATAAAACAATTGTACATTTTTGTTAAATATTTTCATTTCTTGGATTCACATTTTTTAAATAAAATTGTGATGAGATGGTGGGAGGTGGGCTAGCATAAATGCTAGTTAATGGCTAGATTAATATGACTTACAGTTTATTTTAATAGGACAATGCCTATTGGAGCTTGGTGGAAACAACGCTATTATTGGTAATTATAATTAATATTTCCATTTAAATATGGTAGTGCTTATTACTCCTTGGCTCATTGAATATGTACAGAAACTAATACTATACATTGGCCAGATATAGGCTTTTTAATGGTCCTCTTGAATAGTTGATTAAAATGCAAACATTATTTTGGTAATGGATTATTAATGCTTACGTTTGAGTGCTCAAAATGCTTTTTGAATTATATGCATATTATTTTTTCTGGGCAACTCTCACTGTCTCTACTTTTTTTTCTGCTTTATTATTTGGTTACTTTCTTCCAGTCCACAGTTCAATAATCTACTAATCTCACTGCATAAGGTGGGTAGATAATAATTCAGAAAGTGTCCTTTATTTCTAGTCATCAGTTGCCCTTTTTCTCTTTTTCATTTTCACTTTGATTTATACAGGAAAAGACAGTTAATGCCTTTAATAACTGTCCCAAAACTTGCTGCTTTTACTTAGCAATCATGGAATTGCTGACCTGCAAAGCTATTCAGATCCACCAAGTTGATTCGTCCAGTTTTTAGAGTTTTAAGGAAAGCCCCTTTCCAAAGCTCACTGTTCTCATCTCTGTTCCCCCTCACCAGGGATTGCCTGCTGCCCCAAGTGTGCTTTGTGTTTCTTATCTCCCCTCCCTTGCAAGGGTAAAGTGGGATGAAGCCAAAAAGGGCTTCATCAGATGGTCTTGCTGGCATTTTGAGTCACATATTTTTTCTGTGTCATAGGAGAAAGTCAGAGTACAAACTGGCTGAATCAGTGGTGATTGCAGTATCCCTTTTCTGACTACCAGAATTCGTGTATTCCCTATTGGCCATGCACTGTCTTCTGGAACAGAAAAGTGGATTAAATGGGGATGTGATTAAATATAATGTATTGTGACTGGCATTTTTTAAAGTTTCAATCCTGATTTTATTGGCCCCATAGATAAGGAAAAACCTTGAATTTAGTTCAAGGTTAGGACTGAATACGTTTTGGGAAGCAATGGCTGAGATTTTCAGATACTGGTCTTACTCTAAGTGGGAAAAAAACTAGATACCATACTGAACTGTACTGAAAACTTTAATGTTCTGATGGAATAGGAATTAATTATGCATGGAATTTTAAAAGCTCCCTTCTGCTGCTGCTCATTTTAAGATACTTCTGCTTTATACATTTTGTTGTGTTTTTCTCATCGTCTAAGGCAGAGCTTTTCAACCAGTGGTACAGGTACCACCTGTGGTACATTGGCATCTGGCATCCCAGAAAAGTGGTAGCGGGGGAGGGGAATGAACTGAACCAGTTGTAGCACCGCACAAGCCTGAGCGAGAGATGGCTGGAGCTGCAGGGCTCAGCGGAAGCGCCAGGATCAGTGCCGCTTTCCAGCTGATCAGCACTTCTTCGGGACTGTCAGGGCTCAGTGGAAGTGCCAGGATCAGCGCCAGGCTCCAGCTGGAGCTCGGTGCTGATCCTGGTGCTTCTGCTGAGCCCTGAAGAAGCACCGATCAGCTGGTCTTGTGATTTACATTCAGATGCTTGGCAACTGTTTCATATTTATGACAGCCACAGTGTCCTAGGGTCATGTCAAGTGACCAAAACCTGCTGCAACCACCCAGCAGACGGGGGGAATAAAAACC
Organism: Bothrops alternatus; assembly: GCA_034064705.1. Classification (NCBI taxonomy): domain Eukaryota; kingdom Metazoa; phylum Chordata; class Lepidosauria; order Squamata; family Viperidae; genus Bothrops; species Bothrops alternatus. The sequence goes on along the minus strand of JARGCV010000018.1, from coordinate 11,083,778 downwards.
AAACACCCCCCATCCCACCCCTGCTGCCAATCCTCAACAGAAATGCTCACAACAATGAAAACCTCGGACAGGAGAAAGAGCGCCGCCGGGTGGGCAGGCAGGTGTCTTGCTTGGCTGTGGCTTGGGGGGCACTTTTTTTCAGTGCCATTGTAACTTTGAACAGTCACTAAGCGAACTGTTGTAAGTTGAGGACTACCTGTACTTTATCACTTTTTTCCCTTTTTTTTGTTCATCAAGTTTTTGACACCTTGCTAGGCGACTGGTGGTACTTGGATGTTGCCATATCCTAAAAGTGGTACAATGGGTGAAAAGGTTGAAAAGCCCTGGTCTAAGGGAAAAGAGTTGTTCTTTCCAACTCTGTATGAACCTAGAAGACTTCCTTGAATCAAAGCAAAGTTTGTTTGATAAAGTCTATATCACTGACCTTTGCAGATGTTTTGTTTGTGGCTATAAATGTCTCTGATATATTTAGAATAAAAATTGTTGACAGTCTTTCAACAGTAGTTCTTGCTTAATTCCTTATAGTTGGTATTTATTTTGCTTATATTTTGCATTGGTCCATTATGATCTGCTTCTGTTCCTTGCAGTATTTGAAGATGCAGATCTCAACCTGGTCATCCCATCTGCCCTCTTTGCAGCTGTGGGTACAGCAGGCCAGAGATGCACAACTGCTAGGAGGCTGGTAAATAATTCTTAATATCTCTGTGTATTTTACTATCTGGATGAGTGGACTGATAGATAGATAGGCAGACAGATAGTTAATACATGTAGAGAAAGACAGACAATAGATATATAGACAGATTTCTTAGTCATTCTCTTCATATCTTCTACATAATCTTGATAGTAATTTGTGCATAGAACTGCTTCTGGCCCCGGCAAATATACTGTAATATTTTCCCATGGAGATATTGTGTTCTATTTGTTCTTTACTGCCTTTACAAAAGTTAAGTCTCTAGAAAAATCTGAAAGATCTTCAGAAGATACCATAGTTTTCTGCAGGATGCTGAAGTTGTGCTGTTACTGCCAATAATATTCATGACTTTCTGCTTAGTTTTTGCATGAAAGCATCCATGATCAAGTGGTAGAAAAACTCATGAAGGCATATGCTCAAGTCCGTATTGGAGATCCATGGGATGGTAAGAGCTTTGTTTTATTCCTGGAAATAGACTTGTGATAGTACTTGGCTAAAATCTAATTACTTTTACAGTAGCTTTTAGTCTTGTGTTCAGGCTACCTCAGAGAACTTTTTCCTTTCTTTATAACCATGCCCTGATGTACCATGCACTGATGGATGATATACATGAATAACCACGTACTGATATAACAAAGTTGCTCCAAGCAGCTCCAGTTGTAGCCATGAGCTTTTAAAATAAATCTAATGGATTTCTCAATATATTCTTTTTTTATTATTAAAAATATTTATTATTAGATAAACATTTGTCCATGTAAACAAAGAAAAAATTCAAGTTAAATGCCATTCAACTTAATACAATCATTTTAAATTTGTAGACCTTCTTCACTCCGTGTGTCCAAGTTTAACTATAAACCAACTACATTTTAAAAATTGTAACTTTCACTTCTCTTCAGATCAGTCCATTGGATATCAAACAAACAAGTCATCTTATTAAAATTAATAATTTTCATGTCGATACGCCCTTCCCTCTATCAAGTACATTCTTAGTCTATTTGATATATACCTTCCAATAATCAATAGATAAATATTTGTATATGTAAACCAGGGAAAGATTCAAGCTAACTGCTATCCAACTTAATACAATCGATTTAAATTTAAATTTGTAAACATTCTTCACTCCCTGTGTCAAGATTTAACTATAAGCCAGATACATTTTCTTTGATTGGTGTTTCTCTTGTATGTAGTCTATCCACTGTTTCCAGTCTATCATATATTGTTCATTTGAGCGATCCTTCAAGTATGCCGATATTTTAGCCATTTCTGCCAAATTTATTACTTTCAAAGTCCAGTCTTCTATAGGTGGTATTTCTGGCTTCTTCCAGTATTGTCCCACCAACAGTCTCGCTGCTGTGATCAAGTTCAGAATTAAGTTCGTCTCTGTGGTTTCTCAATATATTCTTATACATTTTATTTGGCTTTCACTTAGACCTTTTTTTTTTTAATTGCAGCAAACACCCTGTACGGTCCTCTTCATACAAAGCAAGCAGTTAAGATGTTCCTTGATGCAGTGGAAGTGGCCAAACAACAAGGTGGTTCTGTTGTCTATGGTGGGAAGGTGATTATTCTCATTTACATCTATAATATAAAACTTAAGAGCAGTGGTGTCGAAGAATGTGTTGTTTTGACTAATTCTGCGTACCTCCATCAAGCTCTTGTTGCTTTTACCCTTCACCTGATAAATAATCTTCACCTTCAAATTTTGTTTCACCAAGTTTAACCAGATATATTTCCTGGTTGTATAATGTTTACATAACCTGTAATAATGTACACGTTATCATGTTTGAAAACTACCCATCCAAGAGGTGGCACTTAGTTGAACTTATCCAATTTGAGCATAGTCATCCTCTTTAGTACTTGAATAGGTGAACACCTGGCAATTCTGGAGGTAGATTAGCAAATTAAAATGGTGGGTAGGGGTGCCTTTTGCCACTACAAAATGAAGACAAAGTAACAGATCTGTCCATGAAGTTTTCAGTTGAACTTGACTTGAAGGAGACTTTATATTTGTAGATACAGATTTCTACAAACCAGAAGTAGAGCAGTTACTTCCTATAACAGTATGAAGCCCAATCATGGAAGGTTGAGAAGGGCCAAAAGATAGACCTTTCTTGGGTAACTTTCACAGGGTTTCCTATTGATAACTAGTAATCTATCTTATATTGTCCTTATCTAGCATGATTAGGGTTATTACTAGTTGTCTCTTTAAGAAGCTACTTAACAAAGAAAGGCAAATCAGCTCTCTTGATATGAGCAGTTAAATGAAGATGATTCTCCTGGCTACTCCACGGAAACTGCTTTGGTCGCGCTGACGGATGATCTCTGGCGGGCCCGGGATAAGGGATTTTCCACTATCCTGGTGCTACTTGACCTCTCAGCGGCTTTCGATACCATTGACCATGGTATCCTTCTGCATCGACTGGAGGGGTTGGGGGTTGGAGGCACTGTTTTGCAGTGGTTCACCTCCTACCTCACTGGTCGGTCGCAGTCGGTGTTGGCGGGGGGTCAGAGGTCGACCCCTAGGTTCCTCCCTTGTGGGGTCCCTCAGGGATCGGTCCTCTCCCCTCTGCTGTTTAATATCTACATGAAACCGCTGGGTGAGATCATCCGACAACACGGGGTGAGATATCATCAGTATGCTGATGATACCCAGCTTTACATCTCCACCCCGTGTCATTTCAGTGAAGCAGCGGAAGTGATGTGCCGATGTCTGGAGGCTGTTAGGGTTTGGATGGGTGCCAACAGGCTCAAGCTCAACCCCGACAAGACGGAGTGGCTATGGGTTCTGCCTCCCAAGGATAATTCAATCTATCCGTCCATCAGCCAGGGGGGGGAGCTTTTGACCCCCTCAGAGAAGGTCCGCAACTTGGGCATCCTCCTCGATCCACAGCTAAATTTGGAACATCATTTTTCGGCTGTGGCGAGGAGGACATTTGCCCAGGTTCGCCTGGTGCACCAGTTGCGGCCCTATTTGGACCGGGAGTCTCTTCTCACAGTCACTCATGCCCTTATCACCTCGAGGCTCGACTACTGCAATGCTCTCTACATGGGGCTACCTTTGAAAAATGTTCGGAGACTTCAGGTAATGCAGAATGCAGCCGCGCGAGCAGTGTTGGGCTTGCCCAGAAATGCCCACATTTCGGCATCACTCCGCGAGCTGCATTGGCTGCCAATTGGTCTCCGAACCCAATTCAAAGTGTTGGTCATCACCTATAAAGCCCTACATGGCATCGGACCAGGTTACTTACGGGACCGTCTGCTGCCCCATGAATCCCAGCGGCCAGTTAGGGCCCACAGAGTCGGCCTTCTCCAGGTCCCGTCAGCCAGACAGTGTCGCCTGGCAGGGCCTAGGAGAAGAGCCTTCTCTGTTGCGGCCCCAGCCCTCTGGAACCAACTTCCCACGGAGATCCGTGTCGCCCCCACCCTCTCCGCCTTTCGTAAATTACTCAAAACACACCTCTGCCGGCAGGCCTGGGGTAGTTAACATCTTGCCCCAAGCCAGTGTATGTCTGTGTGTATGCTGAATGACTGGGTTTTTTTAAAAAAAATTAAGAGGTTTTATATTTATATGTATTTTTATGTTGATTTCTACTGTGTTGTGAGCCGCCCTGAGTTCTCCGGAATAGGGCGGCATAGAAATCGAATAAATAAATAAATAAATAAATAAATAAACTCACACTTCTGACAAGCTACTATTCAGAATTGCAGTTGTATTGTTGCATTTAGGCATGGTTTGTATGTTGTCAACATAGCTGTTGAAGGAAGTATATGCAGTAGATATTTTCATGTGTAGAGATTGATTTGGCTGAAACTAGTGGGGTTTTCCCTTCTCTTTTAAATTCAAGGTTATAGAACGTCCTGGAAACTATGTTGAACCAACCATTGTGATTGGCCTTCCTCATAATTCTCCAATTGTGCACACAGAGACATTTGCTCCTATTCTCTATGTGCTCAAATTTAAGGTAAGTAAAACAGCTTTTTAGTTATATGCTAGCAAGGTTATATCAACTTGAAATCCAAAGGACTACAATAATAGTGTTAGCAGTTAATGCAGCTGCATGAGGTTTTTTTCTGCTTTGGAAATACAATAAATATCTCAAGTGCTTAGGAATTGTTGGTAGCAGCTCTCTGGGATTATCCAAGGACTTTATACAAGGTACATTGAGAGATCAGTACTACGATAAGGCCTACCTTTTCTGGGACCAGTGTAATGAATACTGGAAAAGTGGGTATTTGATAATAATACTCTGCTTGCCTTATAGTTTGAGGCATGCTTCAGTCATTTTGTGACTTTACTAGACCTTGCACATAGTTAAACATTGTAGAAGTTCTGGTTATCATTCTATTTTTGTGGTTATAGTTAGCGCTAAGTTCATGTAGTTTTTTTAAAATTTATTTTGCTTTCCAGACAGAGGAAGAAGCTTTTGGTTGGAACAATAGTGTGAAACAAGGCTTGTCCAGCAGCATCTTCACTAAGGATTTGGGCAGAATATTCCGATGGCTAGGGTATGAATCTTCCCTTTTCTTTAACAGGGAAAATATGAATCTGCTTTAAATGTATGACATAACAACTTAGTTGTTGAATTTTTATTTCTCCTGTCTCAAAGGTGCTTTTGTAAAAGGCAACTAGACTGTTTTTCCTTGAGGAAGAAGAAGAAACATTTTGCTTCTCATCCAAGAAGCTTCATCATTTGTGATGGTGTGGGGGGGAATGAAAGGATAGGTACATCCCCCCCCCACCATCCAAGCTTAACTCATGATCTTTGTATATTCCTAAGTAAAGTAACATTGAGCTGAAAATAAATATTAATAAAAAAACCGTGATTGTCCTGTGGGGCCTGACTTTTGGAATACTCTGTGTATTTCTATTTTTTTTTAATTTGTAAATCAAAAAGACTAACAAAGCATAGAAATGTTTTTTTAAAAAATGATAAGCACGCCTGCAAGAAAATAAAACTTGAAAGGTTATGTAACATGTATTTGTGTGGTATGTGTTTATTCACACATACAGTTATATACATCCAGGTAGTTTTAAAAAGTACAAGATTTTAAACAAGTTTGTCTGTTGTGGGAAACATATTTAGTGTTCTGATTTGATGGGTTTTGTTTTTCACTATTAGGTTTTGCAAAATTAGATTGTATCTAGATTGTAAACCAGTATAAGGATTTATTATGAAAGACTGTTCAGTGATTTTCCACCTAAAAAGATTAGTTGGCTATTGTTATCATGTGCCAACTTGTTTACCATCCCATCCATTAACGCAGTTCGTGTTAAATATCAGAATGAATATGATGCAATTTTAACAAAATGTAATGCAACCTATGGCTTATTATACTAGTAATTTATGCGGCCTCCTGTGCCTCAAAAGAACAAATGAAATATTCTATATATCCCTCTTGAAATTTAAGACTTTCACGAGAATTCATATTAACTGCAGTTTTCTTTTTCTTTCTTCCTAGGCCCAAGGGGTCAGACTGTGGAATCGTTAATGTCAATATCCCTACCAGTGGGGCTGAAATTGGAGGTGCATTCGGTAAGTTGTATAGATATAGCTAAATCTCCATAACTTTGTTACCCTACACATAGTTCAAGTGCTTGTGAATGTTTCAGGGTAATTCTGTTATCCAATTGCATTGAAGTCAGAAGTATATTTGCTTCATAGGCAAAATTAGTATTTGCAGAGTGTGTTAAGTGATGAGTGAACAGACTAACATTTATTGGTGTGTTAATAGGGATCTGAGTTTGGATTTCTTTGGAGGCAGTTCACCCTTCTGCACTCATTTCCCTTGAAAGAGTGATCAGAAGCAATTACTTTTTCAAGAATTGGATACTAATTCATGACCTCATATGATGATGAGAGTGTCTCCCCAATAACTCATATAAGAATGATGACATTGCATGAAATTTAATGAACTAGTTAGAATTTGGACTAAATATATATTTAACCTGTTATTTAAGTTAGGTAGGTGTTGGGTGTACACTCTGGAATGTTTGGGGAAATAATTGTTTTATCTGATAAAATTATTCTGAAAGTGATCTGTGCTGAAGAATTTGCAGATTACAGATAGTTCTTGCTTAACAACCATTTGTTTAGCGATCATTCAAAAACATAGTGGTGCTGAACAAAAGGACTTGAGACACATGCCCAAAGTCCTGTTGCAGCGTCCCCACAGTCACGTGATTGTGATCTGGCCATTTGGCAACCCATGTACCTTTACAAAAGGTTGTCAAGCATCCTACAATCGTGTGATCACCATTTGCAATCTTCCTTGCCGGTTTCCTCAGGAAGGTTGCAGACTGCTGCCACCCGCCTCCCTCTGGTTCTGAAAAAAGGTTTGATCTGAAACCCAAACAGGTTTTTGGCACGAGACATTTGCAGCATGGGGTGTTTGGAGCCAGTCCCCAGAAATGAGAGGGAGTCCAGCACCACAGTTCTTCCCCCCCCCCAAGTAATCCAAGCTTTTTTCCACAGCCCAGAACCGGAATACTCCCCCACCCCACCTCCAGCTGCCGCATGCACAGAAGGGAACTTCAGCATTCTATGAAAATGATTCATTTTTATGACACTTGGAAATGCAAAGTAGCACTGGTTGGTTTTAGAAATATAATTGCTATTTTCTTTCCTCTTCTAGGAGGTAATAAACACACGGGTGGTGGAAGAGAATCTGGTAGTGATTCATGGAAGCAGTATATGAGGCGATCCACTTGGTAAGATCTGAAGAGTTTATGTACATGTAAACTAACTTTCCGTAATCGGATGTCCTCCAGTTATTTTTGTAGTTTTATAATTTTCCAGGCATACCTCTAGGATATCAGGTTGATGATGCTTGGTATAAGTGTTCTCCTAATCACTCTAGAGATGGGCAGAGAAACTCATAAAAGGGCAGAAATGTAGTACCCCCCCTTAGAAAAATGTTTAAAAGACTTAATGGGAAACAAAGGAGAAATTATTAAATGCACAAGAATTTATCTTAATTCATGGATTTAATTAATTTAGATGACATTACATTTAATTGTAAAACTGAATTAAATGAAAATTGGTTCTCATTTGGCACTGCCTTTTTTTGGCTGCTAAACATGTCCCTCCAAATTTAAGGATGATCTCTTGTGTCTCTCTCCTCTAGAGGCACATTTAAGGCAATACAAGTATTCTAAATGTAGGATTTCCAGCAAACTGCTTATTCAGCTAATTTTCTTGCAGAGGAGAATAGAATACTCTGTCAGAAGTTTAATAATTTGATCTTAAAAGTAATGGTATACGTGAATTCAGAACAAATATAAACATGCATATACTAAAAATTGCATTTTAGAGGAGTTTATGTTTTATATCTGATGACATGTGAGATTTTGTGAGGAAACTGCAGAGAGGGGAGTCAAGCATAATACTATTCGTGATGTGGCTGAAATGTTTCTAGGTCATTTAAAAAAGATCATGGGAAATGCTTATTGAAGTGATAGTAGGATTGTTGCTCTGATAACAAAATTTTGCTTGAAATATTCCTGTTTTGGAATAGCTATACATATCTCCCCTAATTTGATACAGAATTTCATTTGCTTTTGTTCTTTAATTAAATAACACATCTGAAGCCATAGGAATGGTTCACTAACTGAAATCTGATGGTTCTACATAACTTGCTCTATGGCAGGATACAGAATTATTAGAGAGAATTGTTTCTGTGTGTTCATTCTAATTCTTCCCATCCTGCCATTTTGATATTCACTTGCTTTGTTAAATCTATTAGATACTCTGTAACAGCTCTGAATTAAAAAGAAAAAATAACATTAAAAAGAGCCAGTTTGGTGAAATGGTTAAGATGCTGGGTTCAGAACCAGTAGACTGAATTCTGGCTGGGAGACTTTGGCCCATTCATTTTCTCTCAACCCAACTCACCTTAGAGCAGGGGTGTCAAATTTAATTTCACTGAGTGCCCCATCAGCATTATGGTTGCCTTCAAAGGGCCAGTTGCTGTCTCCTTCTCTCCCTCAGGCTTGCCTCACCAACATCTCTCCTCTCTCCTCTCCTGCCTATTGCCTTCTCTCCCCCCACTACTCTTTCCCACCAAAACCCGTCCTTTTATATCCTCTTGCCCATGCGTTCACTCACTGCCCGGCTGGCCTTTTCATGCAGCGCTCATTAGCTGGAGTTGTGTGCACTGATTCTAGGGTCCTGCCAACTGCCAGCAGCCCTGCAGCTCTAGCTGACTCTTCCCCAGAAGACTATGTGTGGCTGCTGGCCACGTCTGAGGCCACCGGAAGCCTTGATCAGCTGGAGCCGCGTGTGCCGGTCCCAGGACCTCAGCCAAGCCCCAGCAACACCACAGCTCCAGCTGACTCTCCCCCAGGCCTCTCTGGTGCTGCCGCCAGTTAAACTCACTCCCCTGCTACATACTCAATCGCCTCCTCCTACTAGTCTTTTTGTAGGCCAGATCTAAACACATTATGGGCTGGATCTGGTCTGAGGGCCTTGAGATTGACAGGTCTGCCTTAGAGGGTGGTTGAAGGGAAAATAGGAGGAAGGAGTATTAGGTACATTTGTCACCTTGAGTTATTTTTTAAGTTAACAAAAATGGGATAAAAATCTAAATATGAATAAATCTAAAAAATAAAATGATATATATGGTCATGAATACAGAAACCTCCTTAGCAAACCTGCATATTAATGGTTCTTTCCAGTGTTGTGACACTACCTTGATGTACTTCCATTTGAATCCATGTTCTCAATTCTGAAAATGTCTTGTGACCTGACTGATTATTTTAGAAACTCAATATTGAGCTAAATGTGCATTTAGTTTTGTCTAGATGGACTTTTTCTGAAACCTGCATATTCAATTTTTCTGTTTTATCTTTCAGCACAATTAACTACAGCAAAGATTTGCCTCTTGCTCAAGGAATCAAATTTAATTAAGAGACAGGTGGAAACACTACCTTTGGTGAACCTTGTATTAAGAAACCAAATATCCATTGATTTCTGAAACTATCTGAATCATTGAGGATGTTTGTAACTGCTGCACTTTCATCCAGGAAATTCAAATTATGTTATGTACGGCAATCATGTTAAAAATGTGCCCAAACTCTGATTCTGTGCAATGGAGGTGAGATGAAGAGTTTGGCAGTGGAGTAGAATTTGGATTATGGGCTACAAAATTTGGATTATGAGTGGACAAATCCTAAAACCCTATCTTTGCCACCATGGTAGCGCAATGGCAACCAATGTGTTTGGAAATAATTTATATGATACTGGCTTCACTGCAGAAATAAACTTTATAAAGCTCTTGTTATTATGGAGTACCTGATTCTTTATTTCTTTAAAATATTATTTTTTGGAAGACCACAGTATCTTTCTTCAAATAAAATCTTTCCCGGTATTAGAGAGGATTATTCTTACAGTAGAATTCTCAACCTAGTCTTGCAATTCATGCCATCTGCAACTGGTGTGGCTGGTATGATAGAAGTTGTGGTCCTGCACATCTGGAGGGCACCAGATTAGGAAGGGATAGTGTGATTTGTGGAATGAAGTCACCTTCCTTCACCTTGAAACAGAACTGGCAGGTGGAGTAAAGCTGCGTAAACAGTCTTAAACAAACAGTGACAAATTCTCCTTTAGGCCTAAGTTGAAACAATCAGTGCAGCGATAGCTTTGTTCTTGTTATACAGAAATTCCTTGAGCTTTTTTTTAAGCATTTGACGGCCCCTCAAAATGTTTCTATTATTCATTCAGGTACTAGAATCAAAGCATTGCTTTCAGGGAGCTATATTTGCATTATAGAAATCTTAAAAGGGTGGTTTTTAAGGCTCGTGGGAGGAACAGAGCGAGGCTCTGAGAAATATAGCCTCTTTCAACCAAGCAAATGCTTGCTTCTCCAACTGTATTTTTAAAGTTATATTTAAAAAGTTTAAACTATCAATTTAAAAAAAATATGAATGAAGTAGGGCTATTTACAAACATATCTCTGATTTTTTTTATGTATGTGAGTGAAAAGATTTCTAGAGTACATAATCTAGCAATCTCTTCTTAACGATGAAAGATCCATTTTTGATCTTGATTGTAAGATTATAAGATACATGTATTATGTTTTGTACACTGCCCTGTGTTAAATAGAAGTAAATTAATATACCCATCCGTATCACCAAACTCAGGGCAGTGTACAAAGCATAATAAAAAATAAAACACTCAAATAAAAAAAAAATATAAAAACATAAATATCCAAAATTACAGGAGAACAGTTGTCACTTGACATATTGCAGGTTCACTATGGAATCCTCTAGGCCAGAGGTGTCAAACTGTCGGCCTGCGGGCTGGTTGCATCATACAGAGGCTGAGCCCACCCCAGCTCCGGCAATGTAAAAAAAATGATGATATATCACAACACGTTACGTGATGCGGCGAGTTTGACACCCGTGCTCTAAGCTGATGGAAGAATTATGTTTTCAGGGCTTTCCATAAGGCAGGGATTGGGCCAGCTTCTCTTGGGAGGGGGGAGGAATGATGTTTCAGAGATGGGGCAACAACAGAAAAGCCTCTGGATGCTGCAAGATGGAACTCCTTAGACAGGACCCACAGCATACCTTTTGCTTTAACCTGATGGAACAGGTAGCTGTGATCTGGAAGAGGGACATGGGCAATTTTTAAATATAAATAAAAAAAGAGGCAGGCCCTCAGATAACCTGGTCTTATGTCAAGTAGGGCTTTAAAGATCAAAACCAGCACCTAGAACTCCACTTAGAAGGAAGTTGGCAGGCAATGCCGCTCATGGAACAAACGTGTATTGTGTGCCATCCTATTGTGTGCACATAACTGCGTAGCTGCATTCTGCAGCAGTTGAAGCTCCTGGATACGCTGCAAGGGCAGCCCTATCTATGGCATGTTAGAGTAATCCATTCTGGAGATGACCAGGACATGAGTATCTGCGAGTAATTAATGAAAAGCTATTGGCATTTGGACTTGTTTTGATTGGAAATTTTGGAATTTTAATCATATTTTCTTATAAATTTAAGTGCACAGTGTGGGAAATAATATAAAATGAAACAAAGGAAGCATGATAACAGTTCTTATGCACAAAACTTTTGTTTAAATGTGGGATATAAGAATGGGATAGAAACCAAAACTTCTCTGACTCATTTGTCCTTATGTTGAATCTGTGTGTTTTACTGGCAAGGAATGAATAAAAATGAAATAAATTCTGCAGCACCACTTCTGATATGATGTTGAATTGTGTGATTAGGGAAAACAGCTCTACTTTCTTTTGGAAACATCAATCTTACAAATAGTGGATAAAATCAAATTTTATTTTAAAACAAAAGGATAAAAATCTTTATACTTTAAATACTCATTTGCAAGACATTTGGTGTGAAGGAAATGCAATCGTGGCATTGCAAATGAACCCCCAGCACAAAAATACACAGGAAATGACAACTTTCTGATGGAGCACAGAATAATGCTAGTTTATAGGCAGTTTTGTAAAAAAAAAAGGGGTGGGTGGGTTCTAAATTGTATACAAAATCACATAGTTGAATTTGTATAGACAATACATACCAAAGCAAAAAAAAACCACTCATTTGTTAGCACATATAGAAATTAAACTTAGTACAGTTCTTACTTAACTTTTTCCTGTACTTCCATAGGATAGATGACTCTTGCAACAAATATTATTTATTAGTTTATTCTATGAAAAATATTTCTTCCTGAAAATTCCACTTTAAATGTGAGGATGGAAGGCAATCATAGCTTTTCCTCTTCTCCCTTCTCAACTGGGTGTGTATCACATTTCTTCTTTTCATCTTAATGAGTTTTCTATCTGGGATCTACTCTCAAAGGCGTCCTAGGCAAAGAAACCTTTTAAACAAGAGTCCTAGATATGTATTAGTGCTCAAACTGAAATGCAATTATTGACTAAAAACAGATCTTTGGATCGGTTGGTTAAGAATAAAACCATTTTTCAACATAAAAAAGTACCTGTCATTGAGCCTTGACACAGTTTTTAAGAAGCATCTATTCTAGAACAAGATTTGAGTTTTGGTTAAATATGGCCACTTCCACTACTTGCCATATTATGAGAGAATTTGCATATAGTATGTGATACCCCAGCCATTGAAAATATTACTCATATTTTGTTTGACTGTTGGTTTATATGCCCCCATTAGGCTTAAATACTCTTTATCCCTATTGGAAAGAACAGCCCACTGGGATCCAAACCACAGACAATCATTATTTCCTTCTGGGCTCAAATATACATATTGTAGGCAGAACTGCTAAGTCTATAACTAAGGCAGGGGTCCTAAGACCCCAATACATTGAACAAATTGGGATACTCTGTAAGGGAAATTCATTTATCTGATTGCTGACATTTTGTATTACCACATAAGTATTTTATCCTATCTTTCCTCCTAGCTATTTTATCCTGGAACTAAATTGTGTACTGTATTTTGTACAGTAAAATAAAATAAGGCCACTCTATAAACACCTCCCTCTCCTCCTGAGTTCTGAATGCAGTTTCCCAAACAATGAAAGCACTTCTGTCTGGCAAGAAAGGACTTAAGAGAACATCTCTTTATGCTACATTTTCAAGTAAACATCTTTCTGTCAAGGGGATGTTGATTTGAATGTCTGAGCTGGCAGTTTACTGGCTGGCGTGGAAGCCTGGCAGGCAGGCTGCAATAGTGGGTTGTTACAGCTTGCCAATGCACTACATTGCTATTCTCCAGATGTATCACATTGCCCTTCATGACAGGAACTACCATGTTTAATGCCTGAATGTGTAGCCGTTGAGGAAAATAGAATTGTCAGGTCCAGGTACTGACTCACTGCTACTGACTCAGCATATTTTTTCAGCCACTCCGGTGGGAACAGCCCATATGACCTTTAGCAAACATATTTGGCAGGGATTCCACATTATAGATAAGCTTTTAAGAACAGCAGTATTTATGGGAAGCTAATAAAACAAAGACAAGTATAAAGATACCGTAAACAAGTTGATGTTCCTTAATTTCTAGCTTAATTATCAAAGGCTATTTGAGTAGATTATAAACTGCGGCAGCAGCTAGTTGATTATTGTTCCCTCAGGAACCCTGTTTGAGTAGTTGTAAAATATGTCCTAGACCTGCCACTGCATTATGTGTGGCAAAAAGCTGCTTAGAGTTTAATACAGCTGCTCCTTGCAGCTTCTGCCTTTGCATATATTTAATTACCATTGAATTTGTATCATCAGTGACTCCTAAGTGCTAAATTACACGGGCGATCAATAATTCATTTGCTCTCCTTGTATTGTTTTACTACAGAATGACCTTGTGAGAAAAGAGCAGCTGAAAATTAATGTTCCCTTCTTATAGTTGTAGCATCTTTAGGGATTGGCTAGTGGAAAAGGGCATTCAAAAATATTGTCACGCTAGAAGGCATGAGTTTGTTTGCCAAAATAGGGGGGGAAAACCTCTTGAAAGCTGATAGACAGGTTTATATGGTCGGTTGCTGGATAAATCCATGTACATTGTAATCATTGATCACCACTGAACCTAATTAAGTACAAGCCAAGGGCATATGTGTGTGTTTGTGTGTGTATGTGTCAAAAAAGTCCAGAGGGTAGCTATGACCATACAGTTGTAGTCTGACTTCTTTTACATCCATTGTGCATGCAATTCATATTTTTTAAAAGGCAGGGGGGGGGTATGTTAGTACCTCTATTCATTGCAGGTCTAAAAAAACTAGTTTAAGGAGCTATTTTTTCCCATTTTCAATCTCTATTTTGACATGTAAAATGGTGGATATTACTGGTTATAGGAAAGCAACATCTGTTGCAAAATTTACAATCTGTGGCTGGGTTTGGATCCCCAAATTCCTCCATGTGTTGCCACCAAATTATAGTTTTTAACCAGAACAGATTAGGGAAATTCTTTGTATTTAATTGGTTAAAACTGCCCTACCCAGTGCACAAGTCAGCACAATCATTTTATATGGTTTGGAAGTAATTATATTAACAGTGTTGACATTAATTTCAATTATGTTAAATTAAATCAAGTATTGAAGTTCCTCTGCTCAGCTTATGCTGACCATGTCCACTTTTCAGAGTTTAATTCTTGGTATAACCCTCCAAGATCAAGGACAGCCCTTGTAAAGGAATTGTGCATTTTTTGTTTTATCGTATCACAGGTGATTATTACATTTTATTTTATGATTAATTATATGCTTATATGAACAAAAAAAAATTTTCTGCAGTATTAGCCTTCACCTCCATTAGAAACTTTGTAGGTTTATTCCTTCACATTGACATATTTCAGGGGTGTCCTTGCCAGCAATTCTTATTCTCATGCTTCAGAATGCCTGCAAAGGGAAAGTTTGTGTGTGTATCTGTCACCTTGTGGACATACTGTGTGGAGCCACAAAAGTGCATGATAGGAACTCAAGGACTCTTGCTTATAGTTGCAATCACTATTGTATGGAGGGAAATGTTTTTAGATGGCTACGCTTATATTAAAATCTTTGTTTTTTTAAAAATACTTTGCTCAGAATTTCCAGAGATTGAAGCCCTAAAATAATTTTTATAGGATTGCACTCATATTTGAGCTTATGACTTTGTATTGTGTCCCATGATATAGAACTGGAATTTATTCTCACAATAATTTTTCTTACATCAGCCATATGTTTATTATCTGAAATGAATCACCGCTGCTAACATAATCCCTTTAGTATATTCAGGTATGTTTTGAAATCAGCCAAGATTTGTTTTAGTATGCTAACTATGCTATTATCATAACATTGGTATTTTTATTCGATGTATCTAAATTTAGTACTTTATTGCTAGAAAAAAACTATATTACTAAGCTTATATAGAGATAACTTATAATATTGTTAGGCAGTCTTTATTATTACAGTCAGAAACCAAATAACACCATAGTTGTATTAAACTTTTTTTTCCTAGCATTTTCCTGTGCATGCAGGGTCCATTTTTTTTTAATCAGCCAAGTGTTGATCCTTTGGTTGAAATTAATCGACCAACTGGCTTGTCATGGGCTGAGAGTGAGTGGCTCATGGTCACCCAGTTGGCTTTCCTTCCTAAGGCAGGACTAGAATTCATAGTTCCCTGGTTTCTAGTCTGGTGCCTTAACCACTAGACAAAGCTGGCTCTCAATGGTTGCATTAAAATAGAATGAAAATAAGTTACACATCATTTAATGCTACTTGAACAAGAGGAAGATGATGACTTAGTAAAATTGAAGGCAAGAACAGATAGCAAAGAAGTTGAATAAAGTCTTATAGCAATCAGTTCACAAGCAGGAGTATAAGGAAGTTAAGATGTCTGGTAACTGCTTGAATAGGCAGTTGTAAGGAATTTGACTACATTTGCGCTTATTCTTCAATTTGGATCAGATAAAAGATATTGCACATAGAATTCATTAAGCTCACCTGGAAGATCTTGAATCCGAGTCACTATTAAACGCTTTCAAACATCTCTACTAAAAAAAAAGTTTGATCAAAACATTACTGCATCCAGTTTTGGTCACCACAATGTAAAAAAGATGTTGAGATTCTAGAAAGAGTACAGAGAAGAGCAACAAAGATGATTAGGGGACTGGAGGCTAACACATATAAAGAACGGTTACTGGAATTGGCTATGTCTAGTTTAATGAAGAGAAGGTGATAGCAGTGTTCCAATATCTCAGGTATACCACAAAGAAGAGGGAGTCAAGCTATTCTCCAAAGCACCTGAAGGCAGGACAAGAAGCAATGGATGGAAAATAATCAAAGAGAGAAGCAACCTAGAACTAAGGAGAAATTTCCTGACAGTTATAACAGAGGTCTCCAACTTTTCCAGGCTTGCGGACCGGAGGGAAGAAGAGCAGCTTCCAAATTGGTGTGCATGCGCAAATGTGGCCACACACAGTGGCATGGTACTAGCAGCCCTGTTTGTGCATGCAGCATGCGCTGGCACCGTAAACATGTGTGAACGGCCATGCACCTCCCATGGCAGCTAGCAGCCCCATTTGCACATGCGCAAATGGCCATGCAACTTGCCCGGCGCTAGCAGCCCGTTCATGCATTCGCAAATGGGCCACGCACACACGCTGGGGACTAGTGGCCCCGTTTGCACCCGTGCGCATGTGCCAAGGGGACTGCAGACACTAGCACAAGTGGGGAAGAATACGCACCAACTCATATGTGCACCAGCCAGCCATTTCCATGGCCCACTGGTCAAGAGCCCATGGTCTGGTCCCGGTCCACAGCCCATAGATCGGGGACTCCTGAGTTAGAACAATTAATCAGCGGAACAACCTGTCTCCAGAAGTGGTGAATGCTCCAATGCTGGAAGTTTTTAAGAAGAGACTGGACAACCATTTGTTTGAAATGATATAGGATTTCCTGCATGAGCAGGGGGTAGGACTAGATGACCTTCAAGGTTCCTTCCAATTCTTCTATTATTGTTATTGTTATTGTTGTTATTGTTATTGTTATTCACTACTTCAGCTGCCATTCCGTATATCTGCTTTTGCAAACAGCTGTGACTAATATTGTAGTCTCCTGCTATCTTGTATATTTCATGGTCTTTTGGAAACTCTTACCTGTTTCTTCTATCAGAGAACTTTGAATTTGATCAAATTTCATCCCATATGTACTTACCTATACTTTTCATTGTTAAGATCTGTGCTTTTGATTTAGTCACTCTCTTCTTCCATTAATGGCTGCTCTTATCTATTTTGCTTGTACCCTCTCTTTTCCATTTGAGTGGAAAAGATGAATGATAAACAAAGTCAATCTTGCTGGAACATTCATCTTCAGCTTTGAAGTGAAGAAAAACACATATTAAATGGGCAGTTCTTGGAACTGGTTTATGGATTTTCCAGCTGGGAGAGGTGTGAAACCACCTACCTACCACCCAACATGGCAAGCATTTTTCCCAGTGGAGAATTAATGTATTAGATAAACCTTCCTTCCTTCCTTCCTTCCTTCCTTCCTTCCTTCCTTCCTTCCTTCCTTCCTTCCTTCCTTCCTTCTCTATTCAGTACAACAATTATCTCTACTACATGAGAAGTGTAGTGTAGAGAGAAACCAATGATGTCAATTGGCCATTACTCATCATCATTCAACTCACCGAAGGAGCTAAACACAGCTCTGACTTGTCCCCAGCCCCTGCTTTAATTCTTCTTGTATCAATGGTTTATATTTTAGTAGAGGAAATAAAGTGGCCTTCACCTTTATGAGAAGGATTTTATTGTTTTGTGGATGGTCTTTTATTTTACTTATTTTATTTCTGGTAGGACTGCACAATGTTTGCAGAATTTTATTTCAGGAGATATTAAAGAAATACAGTTCCCCACCCCATCCTACCTTATGTATATCAGAAGATGACAAAAGGAATACACTATAAAAATGCCACCTACTGCAATAGTAATTTGTTAAATTTGTATGCTACCCGATTCTCAGCAGCTCTGGGAAGCATAAAACTTCTATTTTCCCAGGTGTTTCTAACCATCCAATCCAGTCAGACAGGTTGGGATCACCAAGGAATGTCAAGTGGAAGGGACTAAGAGACATGCCTTCCCTGCCTTTTGGAACATTCTCCTTCAGAGCTGAGGATGACCTAGACTGCGTTGGCCTTTTGTAAGGACTTGAATACTTGCTTGGCCCTGGCCCTGAGTGTCTGAAGCAGGGGTCTTCAAACTTGGCAATTTTAAGACTTGTGGACTTCAACTCCCAGAATTCAGCCAGCCCTGAGGCTGGCTGAGGAATTCTGGGAGTTGAAGTCCACAAGTCTTAAAGTTGCCAAGTTTGAAGACCCCTGGCTCTAAAAGGTCTGGTTTCCTGATATCTATGATAACAATTGCTCTTGACTGCCAGTATATTGTTCTTTGTACCATATTGTAGTTGTTTTTAATTGCTTTATGATTGCTTACTGTCCAGAATAATTTGTTTGAAATGGGAGGCTATAGAAATAAAATAAATAAATTCCTCTCACATAATTCTGTTGGACTTTGAAATGCCATAAGAATCTTTGACATTCTTTGCAACAGGCTAATATGGTTTTAATTTTTGAAATGATAGGCAGAAACTGTTACGATTTCCATTGTATAAATCAGACGCATTCAAACTGGTTTCCTTTAGTTATGAACAACACCCTGAGGGATCATTCTGTCACTTTACTGGAAATAAGAAAAGGAAACAAAAGGAAACAAATGTACCAAGTTAAGCTTCTTTTTTCCCTATTTGTATTTTGTTGCCTTTAGGTGTCACTGTTGGTCAGGGAGAGCATTATGAAAACATCCTAACAAAGAGTGTGCCTTCCCAGTTCTCTCTTCATCTCCTCAGGTCAGAGTAGATCAGCCTTTTGCCTTCATTGAGGCAGATGTGTGAAATGCAAACTTCCACTCTTATCAGCTTTTTAATGTTGTCACACAGCTGAGGTCTCTGCTTTTTATATCTATCTATCTATCTATCTATCTATCTATCTATCTATCTATCTATCTATCTATCTATCTATCTATCTATCTATCTAAATATAAATGTATATATGTCTGTGTGTGTGTGTTTGTTTTCATATACATGTATATATAAATATAGATATATAGATATAGACCTTAAAATTAATATTAATATTAATTCCCACTGCAAGTTTATTGGAAATAGCATTTCAGTTTAATAGCAATTGATCAACTATATTCTACTGTGATCTTCATGTCATATTATTTATTTGATCTATATATTGACTTTTTCTTTGCTCACCTTATGCAAATTATATACATGACAACACTATTGCTATTTGATTGCCACACGTTACTGCTGATTATATATGAGAACTGAAATGTTCATAGAAAATATTAATGGTAGAAAAGGGTAAGGGCTTAGATTGTAAAATAGATAAAGAGAAGGAAACTGAAAGGAAGACAGGGTGAATATATCTGATTTTGGTGGCTTATTGTTCCAATCCTAAATTTGAGTGAAATTATTTTTACGGGTTTTTTACAATTTAGAAGTGAACCTCCCCAAAGATTGTTTTTATTATTTTTAAATGAGTTTTAATGATTTCCCTAATTATACATTTCTCTTAATGTTTGTTATGTTTGCCTCCTAAATATACATTTGTGCATTTTTTCTAATACATATAATTGTGTAGAAATACATATTTTAATCTCCAGATTGATGACAGTATTCATCAAAAAGGTGGATTTCCATGTTGAAGTGTGTTCTTACAAACATACGTTTTCAGATGTGCTGAGTTTGTATAGCCCTTTAGGCTGGAAGGTATCTTCTTTCTCCATTGTTCTCCCCAACCCCCTTGCAATCATCTGCACCTCTCCTGGAAAGCCTAAGGCAGGGCTTTTCAACCTTTTCACCCATTGTACCATACCACTTTTAGGATATGGCAATGCCCGAGTACCACCAGTTGCCTAGCAAGGTGTCAAAAACTTGATGACCAAAAAAAAAAAAAAGGAAAAAAGTGATAAAGTACAGGTAGTCCTCAACTTACAATAGTTTGCTTAGTGACTGTTTAAAGTTACAATGGCACTGAAAAAAGTGCCCCCAAGCCACAGCCGAGCAAGAGATCTGCCTGCCCACCCGGCGGCGCTCTTTCTCCTGTCCGAGATTTTCATTGTTGTGAGCATTTCTGTTGAGAATTGGCAACAGGGGTGGGGTGGGGGGTGTTTGGTTTTTATTTCTTCCATCTGCTGGGTGGTTGCAGCAGGTTTTGGTCACTTCACATGACCCTGGGACACTGTGACTGTCATAAATATGAATCAGTTGCCAAGCATCTGAATGTAAATCACAAGACCCTGGAGATGCTGCGACATTCCAGCTGATCAGTGCTTCTTCTGGGCTCAGCAGAAGTGCCAGGATCAGTGCTGCTTTCCAGCTGATTGGTGCTTCTTCAGGACTCAGCAGAAGCACCAGGATCAGTGCTGAGCTCCAGCTGGAGCCTGGTGCTGATCCTGGCGCTTCCACTGAGCCTGACAGCCCTGAAGAAGCGCCGATCATCTGGAAAGCAGCACTGATCCTGGCACTTCAGCTGAGCCCTGACAGCCCTGCAGCTCCAGCCATCTCTCGCTCAGGCTTGTGCGGTGCTACCACCAGTTCAGTTCATTCCCCTCCCCCGCTACCACTTTTCTAGGATGCCAGGTGCCAATGTACCACAGCTGGTACCCGTACCACTGGTTGAAAAGCCCTGGCCTAAGGAGTAGATCAGGAACTGTTCTGTTTCAGGAAGGAGATACCACTGAAATCGGCATGCCTATCTAAAAAGATGATTGTAAAATCTCTCTCTCTTTCTCTCTGTCTGTCTGTCTATTCCTAATATAGGAATTGTATTGATTTAGACCAGTGGTTCTCAACCCTTTTCAGGTTGAAACCCCACTTGCGCCGTCCATGCGCGCCGCGACCCTGACCTGGGTGCGTGCGCGCGTGCACACGCGCGCGCCAAAAATAAAAATTAAAAAAATTAAAAAAATTAAAAAAAACAAAACAAAATGGCACACAGCGATGGCCCGATCTGCGCGTGCGACGGCCCGATCTGCGCATGCGCAGAACCAGCTGGCCTGCTGGCTCCAGACCAGGCCGGCCTCGCCTCCCACCGCTGCCTCAGAGACTCTGGCAGGCACACCGAGGAGCAGTCCGGAGCAGGCGGGCGCAAAGCTGCCTCCTTCCCGCTCCGCTCCGCCACGTCCCAGGCCCAGCCTCCAACTTGCCCTCCGGCAGCCGGCCAAGCGGTCGGGGCAGGCGGACCTCGAGGCGGGCCTGCATTTCACTGAGACTGGCTCGGCTGTGGCGAGAGGCGCCCGACCGCCGCCTCCGGCCCCCAAGTCCGCGCTCCTCTCCTTGCCCTCCTCCCCGGCCGGCGTCCAGGTCGCAGCGCTCCGCCTGCCAGGCTCGTCCGGGACTCCCGCGCCTTCCGCAGGGCCGGCAGCAGCCACAGGTAGGTAGGCGGGCGGCAGGCCTGGGGAGCCCGCCCGGGCCAGCTTGCTCTCGGCGCCAACTCGCTCTTGGCGTCTTGCCAGGCTCCCTGGCTCCCTCCCCGGCTCGGCCTCCCCCCACGCCCGGCTCCCTCCCCGGCTCGGCCTCCCCCCACGCCCGTCAGGGACTCACCAGGGTAGTTCATCTTCTTGCCGATCCGCTGGCTGGGCGCCTTACCGCCTGCTTCGGCCGCCGCCGCCGAGCGAGGGAGGGAGGGAGCGAGCAGGACCGAGCCACAGCCAGGCAGGCAGGCAGCCCCCGGGAGCCCCGCTGCCCCCATTGGCCGCCACGGAGAAAAGGGGGCAGCGCTGGCGAGGGCCAGCCGGAGAGGAGGGCGAGGAGAGGAGGGCAGACTTGGGGGCCGGAGGCAGCCGTCGGGCGCCTCCCGCCACAGCCAAGCCAGTCTCGGTGAAGTGCGGGCCCGCCTTGAGGTCCGTCTGCCCCGACCGCTTGGCCGGCTGCCGGAGGGCAAGTTGGAGGCCGGGCCTGGGACGTGGCGGAGCGGAGCGGGAAGGAGGCAGCTTTGCGCCCGCCTGCTCCGGACCGCTGCTCGGTGTGCCTGCCGGAGTCTCTGAGGCAGCGGTGGAAGGCGAGCGGCCCGGTTGCGCTGTGCATGCGCAGTTCGGCCCATTTTGCTGCGCATGCGCGGATTGGGTCATCGTGCGTGCCGCACATGCGTGTTTCGGCCCGTCGCGTGCATGCGACGGGCCGAACTGCGCATGCGTCGGCTGAAAAAAAATGAAAAAAATTGAAAAAAAAGAACAAAAATGGCAGACGGCAGCGTTTGGCGACCCCTGTGAAATGGTCGTTCGACCCCAAATGGGGTCGCTACCCACAGGTTGAGAACCGCTGATTTAGACCCTAATATATCATGGACCAGAACTAATGCTATAGCTGTTTCCTATGTTTTCTATTTCTGTTAAATGAATTTGGCTCCATTTTATGTCCTTTCTTACCACAGTTGTTAAGTGAATCACTGCAGTTGTTAAGCTAGTAACACAACTGATAAATGAATCTGGCTTCTCTGATTGACTTTGCTTGTTGGAAGCCAGCTGGGAAGTTTACAAATGGTGAACACATGATCCTGGGACAGTGCAACTGTCATAAATAATGCCAGTTGCCAATACCCAAATTTTGATCACATGACCATGAGGATGCCGCAACAATCATAAGTGTGAAAACTGGTTATAAGCCACTTTTTTTCCATGCCATTGCAAGTTCAAACAGTCAGTAAATGAATGATGGTAAGTAGAGGACTATCTGTACTTAAAAGATACATTGAGTATTTGAAAATATTTAGGAACAATTTTGAACTCTCTTGCAAAATGGTGTGTGTGTGTGTGTGTATGTGTGTTTCCCATTCAGAAAACATAATTACAAAGCACAAACTTATTAAATTTATTAAATGTAACCACTCTTTTCTATAGCCTCTTTCCTATGAATGTACTTTGTATCTCTTCTGTTCTTTCAACCAATGTTGTACAATATGTGGCACTTGTCCATTATTTAAATCCTTTAAAGCAGACAAAGAAAATCCAGGTATGATAATGCTAGCAGCTGGAACTTTGTTTTGCACCCTGCTAGCTTCTCTGTTTTTGAATTAAAATACTTTTTATTAAATGTAAAATATCAGACGAGAGTCTTGGCTGACACTGGGGATCCTCATGCTAAAGGTTATATTTGTTATTTTTAGCTTCATAGCTACAGTAAGTATACCCAGTTATTCAAGTATAAAACTGCAGGTCAGGATGTAATTGATCGCAAGCTTGGCCACTAAACTATGATCAAGGTATATGCTTAACTAAGAGCTGTGGTGGCGCAGTGGTTAGAATACAGTATTGGAGGCTGATTCTGCCTACTGCCAGCAGTTCGATCCTGACCAGCTCAAGGTTGACCCATCATTCCATCCTTCCGAGGTTGGTAAAATGAGGACCTAGATTGTTGGAGACAATATGCTGACTTTGTAAACTGCTTAGAGAGGGCTGTGAAGCACTATGAAGTGGTATATACGTCTAAGTCCTATTGTAATTGCTAACATGATGACCTAATAGTGGTTTGAGTGAAAGCTATGCCGTAACCTCTCAAAACACAATGGTTACTACCTCTCTACTGATGATGTTGCACCTAAGAACTTACAGATTTTGAAGTTTGCCTTATTTGCCTTCCTTTATTTCTGATTAATTGCAAAGTTTCCTTCATTTTTAAATAACTATAAAACTTCATCACTTCAGCTTTTTATTCCCTGCTCTCCTGCCCCACCCTTTTTCTCTTTGAGTTTTGATGACAATACATCTTTGGATTGATCAAGTATATATAACAGAATGTATAATATTGAAACAATGTGTTCAGTGACCATTAAATATAAATGTACATGAGTAATTTTTCCCTTTGTTCATATGGGAAAATTGATAGTCTTTGGTATTAAAAATCTCAAAACCCAAAAATACTCTTTTGTACATGCATGCATCAACATTACACATTACACAAAACAGGCTTTATCCTGTTACAATTGTCATCTTTAATGTGTTTTTTTTAAACTTCCTTGGGGATGCCACTTTCCATTTCTTTTGCCTGGACAAAATAATGATATTACAAAAAAGCAGTATGTGAAATAATTTTTATTAAATGTGGTGGTTAAGCTTTTAAAAATGATATCCATTTGGCGCACATTTCTCAGAATTCCAAGATGCAACACACACGTCATGACAAGGCTGGTTGGGAATTGAAGCCCCATCAAACTTAGTTAAAGTCTATGCAGGGCTTTTTTTGTCTGGCACTTTTTTGGGATGGAACCTTGTAGGGTAGGCAAAGCAGGTTGTATGACATGTGTGAGCTCCAGCATCTTTTTTTTTAAAACAAAAAAAGCACTGCTTTTATGATCTGCCTCAATGCTAGTGTAATAGCAAAGGCATATATCGTGTCTCTGATTCAGGATCCTGATTTAAAATTCTTTTCCAATCCTTCCATTTCTGTAAAAATTGCTTTCTATATGAGACATGCCCAACTAAAATTTGCTTTATTTGTTCATTTGTCAACAGCTGTTCCAAAATTATTGCCTTCCAGTTTCCTGCAATGCATTGGCAAAATGCCTTCTTGATAGAAAGTTAACCAATTAAGAGAATGAAAGCTGGTAGTTGCCTTCATATCTCGATCTTGACCTCTGTCTGAGCTACCTGCTAGGAAGAGCTGATTTCATTCAGTGCTGAAACAAATATTTTTGAAAGAGTGGTTTGGTTTTTGGTTTTGTCTTTTTAGTTGTCTGTGTTATCTTAAAATGATGATAACTACCTGTCATGGTTCCGACAGATGAAACCTTTCAAAAGAACTTCGAGGCATTATTTTCCTTAAAGAATTTTTTATTCGGTCATGTACTACCTGATTGATCAGCTGCATGAAGATAGCTGGAGCCCCCTGTAGTCCAAATGGCCTGACTTTAAATTGGTAGCTCCCCATGGGAAAGTTAAAGGCAGTCTTCCACTCTTCTCCCTCTTTTATCCTCACTCAGTAATATGCTTCTCTTAGGTCCAATTTAGCAAAGACACTCCCTTTTGCCAAGTGGGATAGTAAGTCCTTCAGGAGGGGAGGGGGTATTTGTTCTCCATGCTCACAGTGTTTAACCCTTTATAGTCCACGCAGAGACGAAGTGACCCATTTTTTTTTCTTTAAATAACACTGGAGCTCCCACCTGAGATTTGGCCCATTCAATAAATTCTCTCGCTAGGTTCTTGTTCACATACTGCTGCATTTCCTCCATTTCAAGGGGGGTCATGGCATACATCCTCGGTCATGGGAGTTTAGCTCCCAGTAACAGTTTAATAGAGCAATCATTAGGCCGGTGGGGAGGCACGGTTTCGCATTCTTTCTCACTAAACGCCTCCGCTAGATCCCGGTATTCGTGGGGGATGAGTGGCTCATCTGGTTGAAGCAGACCAGCCATCTTCACTAGCTCATTAGATGGGCTAAACTCTCTGGTAACGTTGGTCAAGTTAAGGGGGGGGCTTGGGTCCTATAGGTAATCTCACAATTCTCCCACCAGGCTAGCCCTAGGATCACGGCCTGTCATTTTCAGTCATGAAACGAATGAACTCCCAGTGTTCACCTATTTCTAAGCGTATGGGTTCAGTTACTTGCATGACTAAAGTTCCTCCCATTAGGGAGCCATCGGCTTGCTCAAACCTCACTGGTTTGGTGAGCAGCCTTGCTCGTATGGCCATCTTCAGGGCAAGTGGCAAACTAATAATGCACCGGGAGCATCCTGAGTCTACTAGTACTTTCAAATCTACCTGTGTCCCTGTCTTAGGGATTATGAGCTTGGCAGGGAGAGAAAAAAGTGGAACGGGTCGACTCACCATCGGGTTGTTTTCTCCTTCATCGTCACTGTTATAGGAGGGAAGAGTGGTAGCAGGTCCGGTTTGGGCCTCGGCATTCTGCTGCCTGGGTGACATGACTTGGGCAATGGGTTCCTGTGCGATCCAGTTTGATTTCTCTTTCACTGGCTGCTGGGCTGGTTTCTTTCTTGCCGGTAGTCCCAGTCTATTCTGCTGTTGAGGGTTAGGGACTGGGCAACTCGCTGCTCGATGTCCCTGTTGTCCACATCTTAAGCATTTGATCGATGGGCTTGTAGATGGCTTGGGGTTTTCGGTGGCCACGGCGGTTGGAGGCTTTCAGGGGGGTGGCTGCCATCTGGTTTGATCTGGCCTCGGCCCAGCTTCTTGCGGTGGTGGTTTCTTGTAGTGGGCAAGCTGGATGTCCAGCCTTACTGCTGCCTGGTACCATTCTTATAATTGATTAGGGACCGCTCGATAGACACAAGCTTGGGAGAGGTGATCATCCAGTCCCTCTTTGAAATGATGGACTAGGGATTGCTTGGGCCACCTCTCTATTCGACTGGCTATCTTGTGAAACTTTCGCACATATTTCAATGTGGGCCTGCCAGCTTGACTTATTTTATGAATTTGCTCCTCCGCTTTGAGGGCTATGGATGGGTCCTCAAACCTTACTCTCAACCCTAGGAGGAAGAGGTGGAGGTCCCCCAACTCAGGAGCTTGCTCATTGTATAACTTGTTCAGCTACTCGGATGCTTCTCCTTCCAAGTTGGCCACAACCACATCAATCATAGCGGCTGGATTTGGGTAGAAATAGGCACAATGGTTCATATGAGAATGCACTTGGTTGAGGAAGAAAATCAGCTTCCCTGGGTCTCCATCAAAAGTTGCTTGAAGGGGTGACACCATCAGCAGTTACTGCACTCCCCAGTGAGCCTGCATTCCCGGTGGTTGCTGGTCTCCCAACTGTGGATGTTGCACCCCCAATGGTTGCTGACCTCCACATGGTGGCTGCGGTATCCCCAGTTGCTGCAGGCTCCTTAGTGGTTGGAATATGTTTGGGGGCTGTGGCCACCCCCACTGCTGTTGCTGCACTGCCGGTGGCTGCTGGCCTTCTGGTGGCTGTGGCATCCCCAATTACTGTGGGACCCCCCCCCAATGGTCTCAGCAGATGCTGAAGTGGCACTCCCAGTTGCTACAGGCCTCCCAGTGGTTGCTGCATGTTTGGGAGATGTTGCCACCTCCATTGCTGCTTACCTACAGGCGGTTGTGCCATCCCCAGTTGTTGTAGGCCCCCCTGCAGCTGCTGCATGTTTAGAGGTGGTGGCCAGCTCCACTGCTGCTGCTGTGCTCACAACGGTTGCTGACCCACTGGTGGCTGTATCATTCCTGGTTGTGGCAAGCCTACCAGCTGTTGTTACATATTCAGGGGCTGTGGCCACCCCCACTGCTGTTGCTGCACTGCCAGTGGCTGTTGGCCTCCCACATTGCTGTCGAGGCCTTGGGCTGGGTGGCTGGTAGGCACATCAGTCTGGGCTTCAGCTGTCCCGGTGGTGGTTTGGGCTCTTGCCTCTCCATCAGCACTCTGGGCTTCTGGAGGGGCGATGGCACTGTGGGCTGCCATGTCTGGAGTGGCAGCTGGGCCTGTTCCTCTCTGTGGGGATGGAGGCTAATATAGGTGGCTTTGTGGATGGGGAAGCCGCTTGCCCTGCACAAGTGGGACTGGGGCTCCCCCTCGGCATGAGTTGGTGACTGCCCTGCCGATCATCATGATCGATTGCATATGGGGAATGGGAGGGTTGTTCCCCACTTCTCATCTCTAGCTCCTCGAATCTTTCCACTAACTTCTCCACTGATTGACTATGGACTGCATAGTTGATTTCCCAGCTCTCCATTGGTTCAGGGAATGCAACTTGTGAGAAGCCCCTCTTTGCAGCTCGACCTCATCTGCCTTTGAAGCACTTGATTGTGGCAAGGCTGTCTCGAGGTGTCTGGAGTCTCCACTGGATAGGGTCCAGTCCAACAGATGAAACCTTTCAAAAGAACTTTGAGGCATTATTTTCCTTAAAGAATCTTTTATTTGGGAAGCAAAATATCAGCACTACATAGTTGAACCCAAAAACTAAATTCTCCTCCCCTGGATACAAAGTAACAAAGTACAATTCCCACCCCCCATAAACAGTCATAAATCACATTCCCCAATTAGCTTGAAGCGTGGGCTTTCTCCCCAGCTCTCCAGCTCGCCAAAACGTTATCAGCTCTGGACCCAGTTTGTCCTTGGATTCCCACGGCAGAGTTATTATTATTATAGCTAACTGAACTCTCATTCCAAAGCCCCCCCTCCCAGCACCTAATTCTAAAAGCATAGAGAAAATGGCTGCATTTTCATCTGTTGTCAAAGCAAGAACATCCGATGTTACCAGCATTGACACTAACATTGTAAATAAAGGATAATAATTCAGCAAGCCAAGTGAACAACAGCAACAAATGTTTTTAAAGGATTGTTCAAATTTTTAAAAGAGTCTTAATATAATTTTAAAAATACCTATGGATAAAATAAGGATCAGGGCAATATCTTTTGGGAAGTGTAACTAGAACTTGTGTAATGTGAAACAATGTAAGCTGATGGGGAGCGCAAACTAACTGGTAACAAATAGTATTGTAATACACTAAATGATAAATCATGCCATTAGATTTAAAAAATATGTTTTATTAGAATGCTTACAAAAATAAAAGATACATATGAAAAAATATACAAAGAGTAAGAAGAAAGATGAAAGAAAAAGTTCAGAAAACAATATAGATAGAAAAAGAAAAAAACTTAAATGACTTCTGACCTTGTTTATCACAGTTACAAATAAGCTACAAAAACTGCTCTCCTCTTCCTTTAAGATTACATATATAATTCCCTTCTTCCTATATTCAACCTTTTTTATTCAGCAAATCCAGAAAACACTGAGTCATTTTTATCCAATTTCAACAAAAAGTCTGTAAAGAGTTTCCAGTTTTTTTATTAAACTTCTTATTTTCTCCCTTCTTAACCCTATAAATAGTATACTTTTCTGTTTAAATAATGTCATTAGATTTATTTTTATTTTTTTTTGAAAATGTTAACAACCATGTAATATTTTTATTCAGATTTACACCTCATGGGGAGGGGATTTTAATCTAGTTGTGATCCTGATGAAAATAACTCCCCCCCCATTGCTTTTACTTGTAATGTGAAAATCAAACATGTGTGAATTGGATCTTCCTGTCTGGCAAATGGATGAAGGCTATTTTCAACAAGATTATACCAGGGAAAGGAATAGCTAAATTTTATCCCCATGGAAAATTGGGGCTACCTATAATTGAAAGAAAACTACCTGTTTGGTACCAGCTACAGTTTGTAGATTTAATACAAAAATGGGATATCTATAGCCAAACTATCTTTTCCAGAAAAGGGATGCGGAAAATTTTATTTCAATAACAGTGGGAGAGCCACAAGTTCCCCACTCTTGCTTTATATTTCTTTAAAGAGCAAAGTATGTGTGATACCACCTTATGTTCAAGTTGGTAGGATATACAGTAGGTCGTACTGTATTGGCAAATGTGGTTATAGTAGGCTCTCCAAATTTGGCAACTTTAAGACTTGTGGACTTCAACTTCTGGAATTCCTCAGCCAGGATACATGAAATCACCCACTTTAAAGTTGCTGAGATGAAAAAAATAACCACTGATAAATAGGACACTTCTTTCTTTAAAATACTGTAAGCATGCTTGGAATAAAACTGGGCTTTGGTTTTGCTTGTGGTATCCTGCCCAAAATGTGTCAGATTGGATTAATGCAGTCATATTAGCCGGTAATGCTGCATGGAACAAGGTATGAATAAAGTTGGTGGTCTTCTCTCTAGAACTAATGTTAACTGACATGGACAGGGATAAAACACGTATAACTAGTATGATATGAACTAAAGAACAAAATACAATGTAGGAAGCACTATAGGGCTGTAGTAGAAATGTTTCTCAAGGATAAAGCAACGGGTGCCGATGTAAATGAGATATAGATATGCTTCTTTTTCTAATAATAATAAAGGCTAATAAATTTTGTTATCTTATTTCTTATTCCCTTTATGCACAATTTGCATAATATTGCCAGCCCCAAAAGAGATGTTTGCTTTTAGTAGTGAAGAATTACTCCCTGGCCACCTTGCTCCATTATCAAAACTTTCTGTAAAGTGAATGAATAATTCTTGATATTTTTTTTCTGTGCAAAGATTAGAGGGGGGGTTCCCTGAAAGTTACACTGAGCCTTCCTTGTTTGGTTACAATCTTCTAGGTGAATATATTGTACAATAATTTGGGGGGACTGAATATTGCATAATGTAGTGTTGTGGGCCAGGGCTCAATACAGGCAGTCCTCAAGTTACAACACTTCATTTAGTGACCATTCCAGGTTACAACAGCACTGAAAAAAGTGACTTATGACCGTTTTTCACCCTTATGACCGTTGCAACCTCCCCATGGTCACGTGATTTACATTTGGATGCTTGACAACTGGTTCATATTTATGACAGTTGCGGTGTCCTTTGGCCATGTGATCCTCTTTTGTGACCTTCTGACAAGCAAAGTCAATGGGGAAGCCAGATGCACTTAACAACCAGGTTACTAACTTAACCACTGCAGTGATTCACTTAACAGATGTGGCAAGAACAGTTGTAAAATGGGGCAAAAGTCATGTAACAAATTTCTCACTTAGTAACATACATTTTGGCTCAATTGTGGTCGTAAGTCAAGAACCACCTGTATTTGAAATCCGTAAAAGTGGTATTTTTCTTTCTCTAGAGTGCAGGGAAACTCATGTATATAATCCTGATCAATCCTCATATTGGCCACTGTCAATGCTTCTATAGTTATTTAAAGAAATAGTCACAAGTACTTTGGTCCTCAGTAATCCTAAAAATCTTGGCTATCACAAACTAACAAGGCTGTTTGGAGATTATATTTCTTTTCTCCAGGGCAAAGGCCAAAGTAAACATATCTGTATCTAATTTTCCTGATAAGGCTCCCGAAATAGCAAAGTGATAACAATTTGCCATGCAGAGGGTGAGGGAGTCCAGACACCAGAAAGTAACCAAAGGATCAGTATTCTTTTGATGCTTTGGCTGCAGCTTTACAGTGAATTTGAATACTGCAATCAAATATTGAATTGAATACTGCATCTTTGCAGTATTCTTCTATATTTGCATTTATATGAATTTCACATAAATGCTCTACAGAACAATTTCATATTATGAGGTCTAAAGTAGTGTTGCAACCCAAAAAGGTGTTTGTAACCAATAGTAACCAGTAAATTTGGTTGCTTCCTTGAATATAAGTAGTCAGAAAATAGGTTATAAATTAATAATTAACACAATGAATCTGAGCAACTGTAAGTGCTTGAACTAAAAATATACTTGAGGACAGATATTGACATAGTTTGCATGGACATAACAAAAAAAATCCTGTATATTAACCTCAGCAGACAAACCTAGTACTGGAATCTGGCTTTCAGAATCATATGAAATCATTGCGATAATTAAGATTGATCTAACAAGTCATGAACAATGAGAACACTGAATAGGACAGGAGGCAGTGGTTGGTAGGTAGTCAAGAAGCAATATGATGATGATAAGAACATGTGGTAAAGCAGTATCTTCACCAAAGTATATTTCAAGAAGAATAATCAATAGCTCATATTGGCTGGGAACCTCAAGAGTTCTTATAGTATAACTCACCTGATAGATCTTAGGATAGAGAAGGCTTATAGGAGGGTGTGTCTGCTTCTGCTAAAGCTCTGAAATTCTTTAATACGCAACGCCTATATGTTAAGTGTATAATGATTGTAACAGCACACACATTTTGCAAATACAGGCTTACCTAATCTGTTTACTTCCATTTTAGTTTAGCTTTATTGGAATCCTGCCATGTAGGAGAAAGGGAATGATTTACTCCCAGAGCTTTGATTTCCTTATGAAAGAATAATGGGTATATTGGAAATCTACAAATAATTCAAGGACTGTCCAGTCAACTTGTATCAGCTTGATAAAGTTTGATCAAGTGAAAGGAATATTGTATTGCTAAGATAGGAAAAGCTGTTCACCATTCTTTACTTATACTATGTTTCTATGATTCAACTTGTTTTTAAGAATCTTAATATGCCATGAAAAGTTAAATTCTGACACAAGTACTCAGATTAAATAAACTCAGCTCTGTTCTGTCCACCTTTATTCTGCTTTGGCTGGTAATAGGGAAAAAAAATAAACGTCTGAAGCTACTAGAAATTGTTTAGCAGTCATGCTTCAAGCTTCTGAGATTTTACCAAGCATGACAAGAATCAAAGCCAGTCTAACAGTTAGACATTCTTCTAAGTAATGCAAGAATCTTAATGCTCTAAGCATATTTTTATAGTGATAATTATGATACCCAGAGCGATTGTCCATGGTTCCTCACATGGAAAAAACCCTGTTCAGAATTTGATATATTTTATACTGCTATTGAATGAAAAGATATTTTTCACTTTAGGTTGTGCATAGATGGCTAGCTACTGGGCCATTGACTTTGAAGATGACGGCATTGACCTATAGGTTGAAGTGCAAAAAAATAAAGGTAGTCCTTGTTTAGTGACCTCATTTGGTTTTGGTTGCTAAGCGAACCACGTGATTAAGAGACAGGGCTTCAAAAATCACTGGTTGTTGCTGCCTCATTCAGATAAAGTTCTCTCATACAGTGTCCTGTGCCTGACCAGTTTCCCTCCATTTTAATCCCCTTTCAGGGCACAGAATTTGCTTAAAGAAGCTGCATCTTCCCAGCTGTTTTCTCTGGAGTACATTGGGCAAAGTTGTCTAGCTCCATTACACATTTTTTTCCTTTTCTCTTTTTTTCCCCCCATTAAAAAGCCTATATTTAACAATGAAGTTACAAATAATGAAGTTACAAAGGCCACACTTGGAATACTGCATCCAGTTTTGGTCACCACGATGTAAAAAAAGGCTCTAGAAAGAGTACAGAGAAGAGCAACAAAGATGATCAGGGGACTGGAGGCTAAAGCATATAAGGAACTAGACATTGGATATGTCTAGTTTAACGAAGAGAAGGACAAGGGGGGACATGATAGCAGTGTTCCAATATCTCAGGGGCTGCCACAAAGAAGAGGGAGTCAAGCTCTCCAAAGCGCCTGAGGGCAGGACAAGAAGCAATGGATGGAAACTAATCAAGGAGAGAAGCAACCTAGAACTAAGGAGAAACTTCCTGACAGTTAGAACAATTAACCAGTGGAACAACCTGCCTCCAGAAGCGGTAAATGCGCCAACACTGGAAGTTTTTAAGAAGAGACTGGACAGCCATTTGTCCGAAATGGTGCAGGGTTTCCTGCCTGAGCATGGGGTTGGACTTGATGACCTCCAAGGTCCCTTCCAACTTTATTATTATTATTATTATTATTATTATTATTATTATTATTATTATTATTATTATTATTATTATATAGACCCATGAAGAACTACATTTTCCTCTTCTAAAAAGTCTGGAAGTATTATTGTTGTTGTTATTATTATTATTATACCTTGTTACAATTATTTTATTTAAAACAAAGATTTAATTTCAAAAAGATACTATCTGTTAATAAGCACATAATTATTCAGGTTGTGCAAATGTTATCAATATGACATTAATAAGGGTCCTGAGCAGGATATATTGTTTTTATGATATCAAAAAGTATGAATTTTTGAGTTTAATGTCAAAAGCTTTACTATATTATTATTTATAAACGTTTAAACTAACAATAAAATACCCCTAAAAATAATAAAGGTATTTAATTTCTGACTTCCCCCATCCTTGTGCAAAGTTAAGCCTCACAATTATGAACAAGTATCTTAATAAATTATGGTATGCCTTTGATAGGTTCTGGAATTATACCTAATAAAAAAATAGTGATTCCACTTTAAATTTCATCCCCAAAATTCTCTGGGTAATTAGGTATATTTTTTCCAGTACTTTTTTTTGGCATGCCCTCCTGATATGTTCCTTTTTTGTGGCATTTCCCACATTTGTTATTTATGATTTATGTACTTTGGCAAGTATTGGAGTTGTATACTATCTGTAAAACATTTACAACAGTTCTCTTTCAAACCATAGCTTGGGATGTATTTTATAACTTGTTTCATAGTTCTTCCCAGTGCTGTATTAAAACTGTTCCCTTTGAATCCCACTATAAAAAACTGACCTCTGATCAAGGTACATTGTAAAAAAAAAATGAATTCACTGTACATTCAGAAATAGTTTATTTTAAATATATAAATTACATTTCATAGAAATGACACAAGTAACATCTCTGCTATATAAACAGAATGCTGGTTATTTACAGATATGGTATATTTTAAATAGCATTAATATGATCTAACTCATTTGAGAGGTGAAGAGTCAAATCAACAGTAAGATATTTCTCTTATACAGGTAGCCCTCAACTTGCAACAGTTCATTTAGTGACCATTGAAAGTTACAACGGTACTGAAAAAAGTGTCTTATGACCGTTTTCCCACACAACTGCTACAGGATCCCCATGGTCATGTAAATCAAAATTTGGATGCTTGGCAACTGATTCATGTTTGTGACAGTTACAGCGCCCTGAGGTCATGTGATCACCTTTGGTCACCTTCTGACAAGCAAAGTCAATGGGAAAGCCAGATTCGCTTCACAACTGTGTTACTAACTTAACAATTGCAATGGTTCATTTAACTGGCAAGAAAGATCATAAAATGGGGCCAAACTCACTTAATAAAGGTCTCACTTAGCAACATAAATTTTGGGCTCAATTGTGGTCGTAAATCGAGGACTATCTGTATAGCAGAAGTTAAGGATATTCTAATGGAAAAAAAATTATGGCTTTATAATAAAATGCTACGGACTAATATTGCACTTGTTTTGATATGCTGAACTCATGAATTACCCATCTTTCCATAAGAATGAATGAAATGAAAATTCTAATACAAATATGACAGATTGCAATACCTAAATAGGGTAAGATATACAGTATATTGAAAATAAAAGGAAAAATAAGGAGTTTGATAAAGTAAAAACCCTTGGCTTACAATTAACTTAAAGTGTGTCAAATTTACAAGTTTATCAATTGGTTTGGTTGGAACAATCCAGATTCCTATAATGAAGTCTATATTAGAATCTGATTTTCCATTTTAGTTTTGCAGATGACTATGCTGTTTTATCTAAAAACATTACATCAACTGCATAATTGGAATAGGAATGAACAGATTTCAGGCCATCCATTTATTGGGCTATATTTAAACTCCAGTAGAAAATAGGGCTATAACTTATCCAAATGATTATATCAGTGACCCACTAAAACCAACATAATTCTAAAATAAT
This sequence comes from Bothrops alternatus, assembly GCA_034064705.1. Taxonomy (NCBI): domain Eukaryota; kingdom Metazoa; phylum Chordata; class Lepidosauria; order Squamata; family Viperidae; genus Bothrops; species Bothrops alternatus. Next base: position 11,048,433 of record JARGCV010000018.1, on the reverse strand, counting down.
GACTAAGATATAAATATAGGCAGTTTGGCATAGTGGTTAAGGCACTGGGCTAGAAGCCAAGAGACCATGAGTTCTAGTCCCACCTTAGGCACAAAGCCAGCTGGATGACCATGGAACAATCTCTCTCTCTCAGTCTAGGAAGGCTGCAAAGCCAAACCACTTCAGAAAACTGCCAGGAGAGTCCAGGAAGTAGACAAGAGCCAACAATCATTGAAACACATACACACACACACACACACACATTCTGATTAATTTCACATGACTCACCATGTTGCTAACTTGGTCTGAGGCAACTTTATAGAATTAGGATTGTCAAACTTTGATTGTAAAAATCCTCTGATGTGCTTTAATTGTACCTGGATATGACAGAAAACTTTACCAATGAAGGCTTTGGTGGGTATAGGTGTACATACATGTGTGCATTCATGATCCTGTGTAAAACAGGAACATATACTTAATTGCAGATGAGCATGCAGCACAGATTCGACTTGGCAACTCTGTGGAAACATGCCAGATCCAACCAGAAAGAACTTGATCAAATCAAAAGGCTACCTAATATACAAAATTAAATTTATAGAGTCCAGCTAATGCCATTCTGGATATGTTCAAAACTTTCCTTCCTGTCTGGGTAGGAAAAAAGAAGAAGGAAACTAGAATGTTTCAGATACAAGCATATAGAAGCTATAAAGTTTTCCAGACATAGTTGCACAGCAAATTGTATATATTCATATTGTCTAAAATACAGTAGTTCAGAATGAAATTATGAGAAGTTTAAGCAATATAATAGCAATAGCTATAGCAGTTAGACTTATATACTGCTTCAAAATGCTTCACAGCCTTCTCTAAGTAGTTTACAGAGTCAACATATTGCTCCCAATAGTCTGGGTCCTAATTTTAATGACCGCGGAAGGATGGAAGGGCAAGTCAACCTTGAGCCATTCAGAATTGAACTGCTGGCAGTCGGCAGAATTAGTCAGGATCACAATAATAATGCCTCAGATGGATCCTCTGTTATTCATCATATATCAGTGTAACCAAGGAAATGGATTGTCTTCTGAGAAAACAGATGCTATTGCACAAGAGCTGTGAATTTGTACTGAGCTGAAGTACACATAACTTGATTGGCTAAGCCTGATATTATCTTCAGAGCTGCTTATCTAGAGAAAAAATGAAGTGCGAATGAAGTAATCCAAAGGCAACAGCAGTTCACTTACTGTCTTCAAGTAGCTTCTGTAAATTGCTTTGTATCTTGGAGGAAAAAAAATACAGAACACATTATATAGATAAAACTAGCTGCTACATGGACAAGAAATGAACTGTTGAATAGGCATCATACCTAAAATGGAATACTTTATTTCACTGTGGCTCAAACCACGTAAATTCATTGAGGATTACATTTTTAAAACTATTATATCTAGCTTATTAATTCTACAGCAGTGATTTAGACCAGGGGTAGGCAACCTTGGCTCTTTTATGACTTCATTACCCAGAAGTCCTAAACCAGCCATGCTGACTCAGGAATTCTGGGAGTTGAAGTCCACAAGTCATAAAAGAGCCAAGGTTGCCTACCCCTGATTTAGACCAACAGTCCTTTCCCCTCTCTGGATTGTCTTAGTACAATGTTTGTCTATGGACAAGGTGCCTTATTGCAACATTTGGAGAAAAGTGACTTCATCGTTACAAAAAATGCAATGAATTGTATGGCTTCTTGGGTTGCCCAGTAGATGCTCATATAAGTCTATAGCATAGGAAGAGACATCATGCAAGTAGGACTATATATGAGCTGACCTGAAAAACAGATTAACTGAAGAGGCCTAAAATGCTTTAACTGGATGTTTTCAAGTCTGTGAAGAAGAATTACTGTTTCTGGGACCAGAATGTTATTGGTATTCAGCAGTGATGGCACAACCTTTGGGAATGGCATATAAAAAAATTCAAAAAATATTAATTTGACTCTGTTGGAATGTCATACCCCCCCAACAGAAGAGACTGGATAGTCACTTGTCTGAAATGGTATAGGGTTTCCTGCCTGAGTAGGGGGTTGGACTATATGACCTCCAAGGTCCCTTCCAACTTTATCATCATCATCATCATTCCATTTTTACGCAGACTCCATAGCCTCTGAAAATTGAATGAGAACAGGGCTGCTAGCAAGAAGAGTTGTTCGGTGTTGGGGAATGCTGGAACAGAGTGTCACCTTTGACACACATGGCATTAATTCGCCATCACTGATACACAGTATGGGGACAGACAAAATTTCAAAGAATTTCATTTTTGTGGGTAGATTTTTACCTAATTGAGACAATGGGGGGAGGAGAATCTTCTAGGAAATTTTCTTAAATTTTATGGAATTTATCTTAGAAAGTTTTATTAGCATTCTTCATTATGTGGCTTTTTAGGCAAGCTACTCCTACCAAAATATCTTCTACACAACTATGAAAAATTTCAACCCTCTGACCTCTTTCGTTCCAATCCATTTAAAAGATATTTAACCAACTGTCTTGTCAGCCCAATAAATCCCAGCTCCATCTTTATATGCATGAAGTCTCCCAACTATTTTTGCTTTCTGTAGTTTAGCAATTCTTTCCAATTACCGTACCTTTTCCAGTTTGATAAGATTAGCTGTTAGCTCTGCATACAGACCGTCAACATTAAATTTTTGGTGATATCCCAAACCACCTTGTATTGGATGTCTGAAATAGAGAATATGGGTTGAGAAAGCGAGACAGTGTATAATTACAAATGGAATAAATTAAAAATCTAATTACATAAAACCGGAACACAGCAGAAAAGACAAGTTTATTCCTGTATGCTGATGCACACTGAGTATAGCAACTTCATGATATAAGATACCTATCAGTAATGTATGTTCATGTCATAATATTTTTTCTGATCTTGACATATTCTTGAACGATATATGGTCACTTAAAGAGGAGAAAAAGGTTAGGGACAATTCATACAACTATCTCAGGAATAGTTCACTAAGAAATGAATTAAACAAGGATGTATCCTTGTTCTGCTTATATTTGCCTTTCATTAAGGTGACCAACCATCCTCCTTTAGGGAGGACAGTCCTCCTTTTGTAAGTTCTGTCCTCCCTCAAAAAGTGTCCTCCTTCATGTCCTCCTTTTCGATATTTGAAGACTAATCTGCAGGGCTTTTTTCCCCCCCATAGAACACTCAGAACGGCGTTCTGGCACCTTTTTTTGATGGTTTTTTTTTCCAACTTTTGCATGAGCTGTGCTACTCCCGCTATTGGCTTTCGAAAGCCTATAGGAATTGATGCTGAGCGCGCCAAAACACCCGGCTGGCAAACTTTGCACATGCAAGTTGTCTGTATTACTGTTGCAATGAATAAAATTTTTATTTTATTTATTTTATTTTATTCGGATTTGTATGCCGCTCCTCTCCGAGGACTCGGAGCGGCTCACAGCATATATAAAACAATTTCGACTAAATCCAAACAAAAAACATTAAAAATAAAACCCCATACATACTCATCAGTCACACCACAATCAACAATCATCCCCAGGCCTGCCGGCAGAGGTAGGTTTTTAAATTCTTTCGGAAGGCCGGGAGAGTCGGGGAAACACGGACTTCAGGAGGCAGTTGGTTCCAGAGGGTGGGCGCCACAACAGAGAAAGCCCTCCCCCTAGGGCCCGCCAGACGACATTGTTTCGCTGACGGGACCCGGAGGAGGCCGACCCTGTGCGCTCTCACCGGTCATAGAGAAGTATGTGGCAGAAGGCGGTCCCGTAAGTATCCTGGTCCCATGCCATGAAGGGCTTTATAGGTAATAACCAACACCTTGAATTGGGCTCGGAGACCAATAGGCAACCAATGAGAGCAAAATCATCCCAGAAGAAACTCTATCTATGAGGTTGCTAAAACTCAACACTGACTTAATGGCACATAATTAATCTAGTTCAAATAATATATAGTTGCATTTTTAACTAAAATAGTATTTCTACTGCTGTCTTCACAGGCATAGTGTCAGTGTTATATGCAGAAATTCTTGTTCGATCGAGGGAAGGAAAGGCCATTACAAACCCAAATTCTTTACTGTAGAGACAGACAGTTGCAAATACATTTGGTAAAACAAAGATTATGATTTTTCTCTAAAAAAAAATACAGCTCATGTGCACAGTTAATAAACAGCATTTGTAGAGAAAGTGCTTTAAATAACCGGGTGTGATTTTTCATTCAACAAATTAGTGTAAAAATAAGCATATTGCTTATGCTATTTGAAATGGCCAAAAGTGGATTTCAGCTAACACGTCATTTTTGATGCCAAAAGGATCAGTTACACCCTTATTAATTAATATGTTTATTGTTAAACTCATAGCTCAGGTGTTAGGTAATGCAGATGTAATTGACTACCTATGAGACTATCTGATCCAAATTTTTGAGAAAACTGTTTTAAGTGCCCAGCTGTATTCAGTGTGGTCTTTCATACAGAAGCTGCTTTACTGAAGCAGATATAGGCCATAGATTAATATCTTAGTTTTACATCTAAATTTGACTTTCTATTCACAGGATCTCACTGCCTTAATAAAGATGTTCAAAGAACTGGCTATGAGTAACCAAAGACTGTACCACTAAAGAACAGATGATGTTAAAAATTGGACAAAAATTGTGGCTGGCAATCTTGACTCTAAGCCAGCAAATACTTTGAGCAGCAAACTCTAAATATCACAGAATGTTTACATTTACCATCTTAATACTCTTTCTTCATAAGCAGTGGAAGGCAAATTCACAAACATCTTCTATGACAACAGAACCTGGTCTTCTGGCTGAGAAGCCACTGAAACTCTTAGCATATGCCCTGTTTTATTGTAACTTTTAGAAAGGTAATTGTAAGAACCCATTATTCCTAGATAATTTTATATTTGTTACTTTTTGGATAAGCAAGACCTAAACATCAAAGTCTATTGCCAAGTTTTTCTACTCCACTTATTACTCGAGGCACCAATTTAAAGAGTAGAGTATTTGGGTGGATATTAAAGTTCCTATTAATAGTGGTTTTTGTAGTATATGGGTCCTATACAGTTGTTCCATTGTATTTTGGTCTTGACTACAATAAAGTTTTAAGTTTATCATTTTAGGAATACACCAGGGCTGTTAAGAGTGAAGCTTGAAAATAATTGCTTGAAGGTATCATTTATAAGAATGTGAATATTTATTTATAAGCACATTGAAGTTGATCAGTGAGATATTACATGCTTGGACTTTCAGATTTTTGATAAAATCCTTTCCCCAAGGATTTCTTGGAAAACTTATTATTCAAATGACTTATCTCTAGAATCAATGCAGTATATTTCTCAAGTTCTCATGCCCTGCTTGTATTTGGCCACTGTGAGATTCTCAGATTCTCAGCTAGTCCACATCATCTTTCTTGTTTTCAAGTTTATTTGAAAAAAAAAAAAAAGAAATAGAAAAGAATACAAAGGATGCTGCATTTCAACAAAAAGTAACCTTACTCATTCATATGTGGATCCACAGTAGAAGCCATGAATACAAGTTGCTCTTCCAAATGATGAACTTTATATCGCAAATAGAATGTGGAACATATGAGGATAAAAACACTGCAAGAGAGATGTAGAAGAAAAAAAGAACATAAACAGATGACTGCCCACATAAGATAAACTCATCTGTAGTATAGAAAACCTATTACAATATCAAAGCTCCGTTACACTAAATTAGGTAATGTTAACCGTGCTTTGTCAAATCCTGTGCCAATTTAGCTCAGCTCATCTGTGTAATCAGACATTCAGAAGGAGTTTGGAGATATTGCTTCTTAAGAGAGTCTCAATAAGGAAAGAGAAAGCCCTCGTGGGACCAACAAGAAAAACAAATGTTAGTGAACTGAGCTCTTGTCTGTTCCAGCAGTAAATAACCTGACCCATATTCTTGCCCAATTCAACAGGGTTTCTTCAGAAATTTGCCCTGCTTTACAAGTCCCATTATCTGCTACTTGATTTGCAATGTTGCTGCCTGGTCTGCTTTGCCCATAAACCTTGAAAATATCCATCAATCTTCTTTTCAGTTATACTTTCAGGAGTCTGACAAAATGCTTTTGAAAACTACACAAGCTTGTTATCCATATAACACAACTCAGAGTAATTTAGAGAGATTGCATTTTTCTCCCTCCATTTTCCCCAGTGGAAACATTTACAGTGGAACATATTCAGATCTTTATTTGTGTGCGGCAAGTAAGAAAAAGAAATTCAGAAACCATTTATTTAGCCGCTGCATATCCAACTTTCAGAAAATATATCCCAGGAAAGATGCTCTCAGCTCTATGCTTAGCTTTGTAATTTGAGGGAATGATTCAACATACTTACAGAATTGCATAAACAATGAGTACGTGAGTCACCGACACAAATAATTGAAAATTCATTCTGTCAAAAGATCCAAGGATTCCTGAAGAAACTATGAGATAAAAAGATAAATCAACCTAGCCTTTGAAAAGACTACAGCTATACACATACAATAGTGGGAGACTAGAAATGCAAAATAAGAAGGAGATTCAAATTGACTGTTCTTTTTCTTCCCACCTATGAAATATATTAAATAAGTCTGTTAATGTACATTGTAATTTAATGTTAATTAATGAAGATTAACTAGCTTTGTCTATTGTACAGCATGAAATGGTAAAACTGGACACTTTTAAAGCTCAGAAAGCCTTGATTAAAATTTATATCTTAAATATCCGATTAATATATCAGCCAGATTAGGTTATCTCACCATATGGGAGATGCATTCTAAAATGTAAACTGATCTGAATGGAAATATGTTCAGAATAATGAGGTAAAGAAAGGAATTCCAAAAATACTCAAGGCTACAATCTGTGATTAAGAAATTGATCTGCAGCCATATGCAGACTCCCTGCTATAAACTAAAGGAAATTGGAAGACTACATAGGAAGTCACAATCCTTTTGTTATTCCCACAGCTATAAATTAGGCATCCTTTCCCCAATGCCTTATTCTTGCCTTTCCCCTACATGTTCCATTTAGATACACATACCTTATCATTTCTTTTCAATCTAGAGAATTGTATTTCAAAAGCCGAATTAAATAACGACCTGACATATCAAAATACTTAACCCCCCCTCACTAATAATAAATAAACATTAGATTGGAAAATAAGATCAGCATGCTAAGATCAGATGCCAGCAAGCTAGAATAGATGAAAAAGAAAGAAAATGAAAAACAAGATTGCCAAAGTATACCCAATCAAGAAACATCACCTAGAAACAAGGACGATCAAGGGAAGCACTGGAAATAATAAAGCAAAAACAACAACAACAAAAAACAGCTATGGCCAAGAAGATCAGCAGATACGAAATTTGAATTGCACCCTGTAGGCAGAATCCCCAGTTTCAGTCAAATCAAAAATGTTTCTACCAATCCATCAATGGAGAGAATGCAGTGAACCAATCAATATTTGACAAAAAAGAAACTGTACTATTCCGGGCACAGTTATGGGACAAACCAAAGAAATACAACAAGATTTACTTACTGTTTCCTGAAAGATTCCTGATTTGATCATCACGTCTACATTCAGACTGTACATTTTTATGGACATCTTTCATTTCTGTCTTGGAACTTTTAAAATGAGACTGGTTATCAGACTCATGATGATCTGTTGGAGAAGAAGAAACATACTAAAAGCAAGTGTAGGCCTGAACAGTTTTGAGACCAATAAAAGCCAGCGAAGTACTTTGCTACATTTAAACCATGTTTGCCCTCTCCATCTTTACTGAAGTGTTTCAAACGTCTGGACTAAAAGGTTGTAGGATAGTCGAAAAACATTTTTTTAAAAGCAAACCTTGAAAGTGTTCCAATTCTGGGGTTTGAGAACCAGTGCTGCTGGATTCTTCCATCTCTTGTCTACGTCTCTGTATGATGCCATCCAATTCAGAGAAATCGTGATTGAAATCCTGGAAAGTATCAGAATATATCAGAAATGCCAATTAAATATTAAATATCAATTTGTTATTTTCCTTTGTACCCTCAAAGTTGAAAACAATGAAATAAGAATGTTCTCAGTACAAACCTATATATGTCCACTCAGAGATGTTCTATAAAACACAGTGAGGCTTGTTGCTAGTTACATATATACAATAGCTTGAGGCTTCAGGACCAACTGATGTTTAATGTTATAAATAAAAATGCACATTCTTTTAATTAAAATACATTAAATGTAATACATTTAATTATTTGAATTTTAATTATATTTGCCTAGTTCCCCCCCTCCCCCCCAATCCTATCTACTCTTGTGTGTCCTCCAGCATATCATTCAAAACTGAAGGCAGCTTTCAGCCTCAAATATTGTGCAATCTTGTTTCTACAATTGCAGCCAAAGTGTATCTTAGCCTAATGGGTAGAACATTAAGACGGTGGATTGGAGACTAAGCTTCCAGGTGCATAAAAGTCAGTAATTGATTTTCATCAAGCCATGCTATTTCAAATAATTTAGTTTGCAGATAATATAATTTCTTTTGCATCTTTGCAAATTGATAGGAAAGAATATTAGAGCTTGAAGAATTGTGCAGATGTTACTTAATCTTATTGTTTCTGTGATGGAATGTAATAGCTGGATTCTCAGGTGGCAAAGTGTGCATTCCAGAGGAATAAGAGACAACTCAGTCTAGAGATTGTGTTGAGAGAAAGCAGGGTAAAAATAGCCTCTCCCTAATAGTTCTCTGAATGTATGGTAGATGCTGATAGTTGAGTGTTTGACAAGTTTCTGTCTATGATACGCAAACAATGAAGAACTCAGCTTGGAAGAATCATCATGTATCAGTTTTGACTTGGGGGCCTAACCATATATTTATGTGTGTGAATATGTATATGCATACAGATGATATAGGATAAATTTCATGCCTCTGGTAAAGTAGACTTTAGTTCTAGTACATGTTAGGAGGAGAATTACATCATTACATCAGTTGTGACCTTTTCTGAGGTATTGTATATGGTATTGAGTCACCTTGGTGTATGGCATAGAAATCTAACACATAAAAAATAAAAATAATTCATGCTTTTGTCATCTCATGGCTGAATATTGTAACATGCACTTCATGGCTCAGCACTTGGCTATCTTTGAAACCACCACCTTCTCAGGTTGAATTTGCCCATGCAATAAAAGCTGGCAGACAAATTTTATTAAGGGTACTTCCAGAAAGGGAATGCCGTCTATAGGGATCCAGTAACTGGGAGGTCCCACTCATGGTCTCTTTTTGTGGGACAGTTTGCCTCTGGTTGTCCACACCACTTCCTCTTTGCTGTACTTCCAAAGAGTTTTGAAGATATGGATATTCAAAAAATGTTTGGGGACAATGAAAATTAATCTATATATCCTGAATAAGATACCCAGTAGATGTCTGCTGACATTTTATGATAATAATTAAATTTCTATGGCAAGGCATAAGCCACTCAGAGTCTTCAGAAACTATAGAAATTCTAGTACATAAATAAAAATAATAAAAAAAAATTTACTTTATAAAAAATCTAATTCTAATGTAGTTCTGCACTATAAATGCTTTTCTGTTCAAAAATAAACTTACCAGGGGTAATGTTGTAGGCCGATCAGCTCTGAAACTATTTTCTAGGGAAGAAGGATTAGGACTGTTGCCATCCTGAAATGTGCAATTTTAAAAATTACACAGTTGGACTAGGATTAACTAAGTAATACTAAGAATAGTCACAGATATACAGGTAGAATTTGCTTAGCCACTGTTCACATGGTGCTGAAAAATTAACCATCTTTCCTATTAGTATTTTATGACTATCTAACTTTGTTGCTTGCCTATATACTGAGAGTTTATGCACTAGGGACAAATTCCTTGTGTGTCTAATCCCACTTGTCCAATAAAGAACTATTCTATTCTATTCTATTCTATTCTATTCTATTCTATTCTATTCTATTCTATTCTATTCTATTCTATTCTATTCTATTCTATTCTATTCTATTCTATTCCATTCCATCCCATCCCATCCCATCCCATCCCATCCCATCCCATCCCATCCCATCCCATCCCATCCCATTCCATTCCATTGACTTTTCCTTGCACTTACAGTATGACTTATGGATCTGAAAAAAGTTTTACTTACCTCTAGATGACTGCAAACAGATTTTAACAATTTGTAAACAGTGTCTCTGGACAGAAAAGAGACGAACATGTACTGTAAAGAAAACCACCAACAAATATTATTTAAAACCAGCAAAGACTGCCTTTATTATTCTTACTAAAGTATATCTCATTAATTATTACTTAAGGATCTGAGAAATCTACATATCACATGCAATCCCACATACTCAGTTGACTTTTAATAATCTGCCTTTCATAATTAAAGTTTATGAGAGGCTCTCTGGACTGTTACTTAATGCAAGACTTTCATCAAGTTAGCACATTTTGCCTGAGCAAGATCTGCTTCAACATGTTATATTAAGAATGCTTTATCTTTATTTATTATGTAATCATATTCAGTACCACGTCCCATATTTGAGAATGATGTTTTGAAGGAGCGCAGAACATAATAACTATAAAACAGAAATATAGGATTTCTAGTTCACATAGTCCCCAATTTTTATTCCCAAATTATACTCCCAGAACAGGAGTACAGAAATACAAACAACCACCATAACAAAATAATATAGTAAATGTGAACTTACCCTATCTGAGACTGTATTTATAATGAGAGCATTTGGCACTAAAAGGGCAGTTTTAGTCTTCTTTATTAGTGTTACAGATAACACAGGTATACTAATCTAAAATGAAAGCATAATGATTATTAGAAGATGAAGATGTCAATTTAACCAACAATATTGATTGTTATGCAGCAGAGCCCATGCAAAGAAGTGAATACTGGTGTTTATAATGTAATTTCTGTTGTGCCTAGATACTTTCAGATAAAGCCAGATAGCTATCTTTTTAGATTTAAGCTAATCTGAGTGCCAATTTGATGCCTAAATTATGTTAAGACAAAAATAATAAAACATGTAAAATAGATGGATGTTATTTTCAGGGGGCTTAAAATTATTATGTTTCCATCTGTGATGAATGCAAGAGGCCTGCAAACTACTTTGGTTATGCATTGCCTGTTTTGTATTTATCATTTAAAAATACACAAAACATGTTTTTAACACATGCGGTTCCTCTACATTGTGTTCTGACCTCTATTTCACCCAAAAATACAGTTACAACAATGCTAATCATTAGGAAATGGAGGCAGATTGATTAAAAATGTCATAAAAAGGAACGATTGGGAAAATTCTATATAATTAAGCAGTTTTCTAATGCTGCAAAATATTCAGCTAAATCTCATTTTGGTTATATCCAGCTGGGAAGCACTCCATGTATTTGTTTTCTTCTTGACAATGTTATAACCAAATAAATAGTTCAAAAACTTGCCATGAAGGAAAGGATTTTTAAAAATGCAATTAAGCTGAGCACTTCTCTGAGAATAAAATCACAGGGGAGAAACTGTGATTTACTTATAACTAAAGATACAAACTGCATTTTCACATAATGCTAAGGCAGAATTTAACTCTAGTTTGTTATAAAGCAAGAAACACACATTATAGTTGGGAGATAACAACAACAACAACAACAACAACAACAATAATAATAATAATAATAGTTGGAAGGGACCTTGGAGGTCATTGAGTCCAACCCCCTGCTCAGGCAGGAAACCCTACATCATTTCAGACAAATGGCTGTCCAGTCTCTTCTTAAAAACTTCCAGTGTTGGAGCATTCACCGCTTCTGAAGGCAGGTTGTTCCATTGGTTAATTGTTCTAACTGTAAGGAAGTTTCTCCTTAGTTCTAGGTTGCTTCTCTCCTTGATTAGTTTCCATCCATTGCTTCTTGACCTGCCCTCAGGCGCTTTGGAAAATAGCTTGACTCCCTCTTCTTTGAGGCAGCCCCTGAGATATTGGAACACTGCTACCATGTCTCCCCTCGTCCTTCTCTTTGTTAAACTAGACATACCCAATTCCAGGAACCATTCCTTATATGCTTTAGCCTCCAGTCCCCTAATCATCTTTGTTGCTCTTTTCTGTACTCTTTCTAGAGTCTCAGCATCTTTTTTACATTGTGGTGACCAAAACTGGATGCAGTATTCCAAGTGTGGCTGCAGGCTGAACATCTTAAGCTGCATCCTATTCCAGTGCTAGTGAAATTCAATTTATGAATGAAGTAAAGCCTGTTGCTTTCTTAGGGTTTTGCCTCTACAAAATGGGAATTTACTATTGAAAATATTGGTCAAATAGCCAATAGAAACAATTTCACTGTAATCCTTTGAATACTCACATGCTACAAAGTTGTCTGATTTTCTACTTATATAGTGCATATGTCAGATAGCAGTGGCCCACAACCTTTTCGGTTCAGCACACCGGTGGAGGTGGCGGTTGGGGAGGAGAGGTTTTGCATGCATGTGTATACTGCTTTCATTAATGCAGCTTTGCGTGCGCATGTATGCGTGCTCACCCACCACTTCTGCAGGCCTGGTTCCCAATGGGCTGTGGCTTGGCACCGGGCCACAATCCTGGGTTGGGGATCCCTGCAATGTAGCATTAACATTTGCAACTATCAACTGTGTACATATGAGATTAAAAATTAGGCATGTATAATGGACTTTAACATATATTTATTTACGAATGAAGGCAAATGTACATGTCCCAGGATAATGATGCGAGATCGATTTTGGGTCGGTCACCAGGATCAGAGATTTAATCTTCCTAGTTTTCAGACTCATGCTGGAGCCCATCGTCAGGGAATTTCTCTCTACTGGAATACATGCTTTGGGCTATTCTGTGAGTCATGTTTATGTGGTGCCTTCCTATTGGCTGATTGGTGTGTTGATGGCGATTGTCTATCATTTTCTTCTGCTGCCAAGCCCTCGGCTCCTAAGTATTTGATAAGCTGATGTTAATTCAGAATTCCTGTTAATCGACAAGAGGCCTGTTTCCCAGGCTTCAATCATTTTCCTGGCTATCCTTGCCTGCATGGCCAATATACTATATTCATTTTTTATTTATTTAAATATGTTATATTTATTATATTTATTTACCTTGGTATCTTTGCCAAAGACTTTGGAATTGAAGCAAATCCAGTTCTCTGATACATATAGCTTCCCTTGGTACACAATTTCTTTCTGTAAGGCACAGGTGAAATCTACAAAGATCACATGAATAATGTTATCTAACTGGGAATATGTACGGCCTGGCCAGGCAATGTATCTAACACACACTATATGTCTAAAATAATTTTCTTAAAACAAATATTACAAATTCAAAAGTATTTCTGAGAGGGGAAAACTGTTTCCAAAGATTAAAAAGTCTGAAAAATATTCTAGTTGTCTCAGAATCTATATTTTGATATATAAATATTGAGTAGAAAGAGTTATTCAATAGTAAATACCAGTAGTCTCATTTAGCAAGTACAATTGGGACCAGCAATTTGGATGTTAAGTGAAGCAGTCACTGTGAAACCAGGACTCTGTTTATGCTTTTATTATAATTTTCTTTTGCTTTACAGACCTGTAAAAGTCATACATGTGAGGATTTGTCACAAAACTATTCTTTTCATCACTGTTGTAACTGAATAGTTGCTAAATGAGTTAGTCACTAAATGAGGTGTACCTGGGACCTCATGTACTGGGATTTTGTATGAGAAAGCAAACTCACAATTAGAATGTGCTATGAACCAGAACTGTATTGTGTGTATATGTGTGCCAAAGAAGGAAGCCACTATACCGGGCATAAGCAAAACTCTTGATAACCCTAATACCAGGAGCTGTGGAAAAAATAGCCCAAGTATCCCTTGTTTAGGGACAATAATTGGTTCTGGTAAAATGGTTGCTAAGAGAATTACTGACAGAAGGGGAGAGAGAGAGAGAGAGAGAGAGAGAGAGAGAGAGAGAGAGAGAGAGAGAGAGAGAGAGAGAGAGGGAGAGGGAGGGAGAGGGAGAGAGAGGGAGAGGGAGGGAGAGAGAGATAAACTACAGGCCTTTGCGGATGATTTGGTTTTTATTTTAGAGGAGCCATTGGAAACAGCCGATAAACTCTTGCAGAAAATTGAGAAATTTGGAGAAGTGGCTGGACTGAAAATAAATAGGGAAAAGAAACATAAAATGGCGGCCTGCTTGCCAATGGTGGGCCCTAGAATTTACTCTCCCCGGACTGTCTGACTCAGTCCATCTCCCCCAATGGAAAAATCCCCCCCTCAGGCAACGAGTAAGAATGTCCAAGATTGAGGAGGAATGAGCCCCTTCCTCCAGTATTTTCCCTATACAATGGAGCGGAACCGGGTTCCGGGACCACGTAGTCCAAGATGGCGGCCGCACGTGGAGAAGGAGGCTAGGCCTGCTGCATCTGGGAGTTCCGAGGAAAGATGCTGGTGCTGGACGAGCGCTCCCTTGTTCGGGGGAAAAGTCCGCTCCCCAAACTGGCAAATTAGGTGAAGAGACAATGAAGAAGCAAGAAACAGATTGTTGCATCCCTCTGATCAGCCGCCTAACAGCTGATTGGCGGTGGCCATTTGGCATGCGGCGTGCCTCCGACCATGAAAAGAATGATCATAGTCCCCAAAACTAGCTGAAGCAAAAGAGACGATGAGCTTAAACGAACACCGTAGCTGCAGTCGCAGCTCCAAAGAAAGCTAGCCGCATGGGATTCTTTAGGAAGATCCTGGCGCATCGCAACAACACCTCCCCCACCGACGCTTGTATCCAGTCACTGGAGCTGCAGCTGCAAGCTCCGGTAGAAATGAGGCCGAGCCAGAATCAGCTGGGGACTAACAGCCGTTTGTCCACAGGTGAAAGCAACAAAATTAAGGACCGAGGGAGATCAATTTGTCAGAGTGGAGAGAGAAGGGATAAGGAAGGATCTCCTTCCTTGGAAAATTCAGTTTCTGTCTCTCCCCCCCCCAGTCAGGAATTGAATTGGGGAATTTAGGATGTCCCTGAATGGAGACTAATTGCTAATAGAAAGCCAAATTCTATGCTGAAAACAGCACAGCTCAGCAAACTAGGAAATGGAAAATGAAAAATCCACCAATGGAGACTGTACCTGCCTAAGAGCCAACCTTGCACGTCTGTCCTGGGCGAGATCAAGTCAAGACTGGGATCTCTATGGTCCAGGACGGGCATGGCAACTTTGGCTGACTTGATCTGATTGGGCAGGAATACAGTCTAAACCAATTGATGGATTCTCCATCTCCAGTGCTGGAGAATGGAGAAAATCAAACATAAAATATATATGAAAATATCTGAGTGGCTTTCAACAATGGAAGCATTTGCTTATCCAAACTGATAAACTATGATAAACTGGTTAGTTATAAAGATATTTTGGATAAAGAGGGAAAACTTAAGGACAGGCAAACTCTTCAACAACAAGGTGTTGACTTGACATGGTGGTCCTATTTGCAAATCCAAACAAGATACGAAAAAGATATAAAATCAACAGGATTTTATAAAGAACAGACTCCATTAGATAAAATTTTGTTAAAAACAGATGAAAATTTGATTAAGAAACTCTATAAATTTCTTTTCAACTGGAAGATGGAAGAAGAACAAGTGAAAGAAACAGTGATAGTACGGGCAAAGAACTTTGGATATTCTATAGATTTGGAAGACTGGCAAAAACTTTGGGATAAAAATATTAAGCTTACAAAAGCAGTAGCATATAAAGAAAACTTATACAAGATGTTTTACAGATGGCATATGACACCAGTTCGCTTAGCGAAAATGTTTAAAAATGTTTCGGATACTTGCTGGAAATGTAAACAACAGCCAGGTACTTATTACCATGCCTGGTGGATATGCCCTAATGCTAAGAAATACTGGTCTAAGATTCATAGATGGTTGGAAAAGATGATGAAAATACAAATAGAATTTAAACCGGAATTGTTTTTGTTAGGAATATTAAGACCTAATTATGGTAAAGAGAATGATTCTTTGATACTGCATGTTTTAACAGCTGCAAGGATAGTATTTGCCCAATTTTGGAAAAATGAGAATCTACCAACTGACCAGGCTATAATTATTAAAATTTTAGAGTGTGCAGAAATGGATAGATTAACATTGGAAATGAAAGAAAAAGATTACTCAGTTTATTTTATAACTTGGGAAAATTTTTTATCAATGGTTAGAGACATGTTAGAATCTGAAAAGGACTTAATATCTTAGAATAAATGATTGATTTTTAGCTGAGTTTTAATTAATAGATTGATGACATTTTTATTTTTAGTGATTTAGTGATTTTTATCTGTAAATCTTGATAGTCAGGACTTTTTGAGATTTTATTATTCGTGTTTATTTAAACAGATGAATTTATTTGTTTATTAATTGTTAGTAATATGGCTACGGTTAAGCTTATTTTAAAAATGGTTGAGTATGATATTTACTCATTATTATGATCCGGACAGTAGCTTGTTTATTAAAATATGTGATTGTATCTATCCTTATTTTATCCCAAATCCCCTATTCCCTCCCCCCATCCCCTTCCCTTACCGTACCCATTTTGTTCCTATTTTTTTCTTATGTATATAAACTCAATAAAATATTATTAAAAAAAAAACAGCCGAGGTTGCCTATCCCTGAGCTTGTTGGAGAACAGCTTAAAATCAGCTTGCCAGGTGAGCAGAAGATCGGAGAGAGGGAGGGGGAGAAAGAAAGAGAGAGAGGAGAGAGAGGGGGGGGAAGAGGACTGGCAGACCAAGGGCAGAAAGAGAGAGAGGGAGAGAGAGAAGGAGGGAGGGAGAGAGAGAGAGAGAGAGACAGAGAGAGAGAGACCCTTTTGACATCTAAAATGAAGATAACACTGCATATATCCTTTTTATGATATATATTAAATTAAAAAAGGATATATGCAGTGTTATCTTCATTTTAGATATCAAAAGGGTTTTGCAGCTCCCAGTGTTTTGTTTTCGATGAGAAATGGGTCCAAGTGGCTCTTTGAGTGTTTTGGGTTGCCTACCCCTGGTCTTATACTGTGTCCTGTGGATGACCCATTTTTTTCTTCCCTTTCTGCCGTCTGGCAGAGGTTGTTTAAACAAGCTGTCCTTTATTGAGTTGCTTTTATCCGCAGAAGAGCATGATCCTAAAAAATGCTAAGATAAGTTAGTAAACTCAGATCTATGAACTTAGTGAATTAGAAACCGCCTGCAGACTGGCAGCTTCTGCCTGAAACTGACCAAACCGTAAACAGTTTTACACTGAAGGCTTTTTGCTGTCCTAAAAGCTGCATTGATTGGAAAATGAATTTTTATTACTGTTTATTACTGTTATATTTGTGAATGGTGGCTATCCAAAGCAATTACCAAACAAGGATTACCTGTAGAAAACATGACTTACAAAAGTAAAACATAACGTAATGGCATTCTGCTTACTTTGTCTCAAGGCTTCATCAATTGGGACATCCAGAAACAGCTTGTGAAAATGAGCATTTGCCTTAAACTAAAGCAAAACAAAGAAACAAACAAACCAGAATTTGGTTACTGTTATGTTATTTCAACTGTCCTCGCCCTTGTTGCTTAGTTTATTATTAAATCCTGGGAATACTTTTTCATCAGCAGATGGAAAGGACTGGAACTGTACCATACCGAGTGCACATTCTTCTTAAAAACAGAATGAAAAAATCATTCTTCAGATAAAAAAGGCAGGGCTTAGATGTTTATTTGCAGTTGCCACCTTGACTTTTTTGACTCCCTCCCTCCACCAATCAGGATCAGAATCTGATAGTCTGGAAATATAAGTTTGTTCCAGTCAATGGGAACCGTGCCGGAAAGATAGATTATATACTCAAAAGAAATTCATCTCTGTGTGTATTAGGTAAAATTATTTTGATCACAATTATTTTCTGGGGTTGGCACCGTGTTTGTGCATAAAATTTACACACCCAACAAACTATGCCTAAGGGCATAAGGCATCTTAGTCTTTCTTCTCTGCTAAGAGCACAGCAAGACATACTGTCATAGTTCCCCAAGTGGTTCATTATTCCAAGAGGATGAGAATCAATAAAGTTATTAAGTACTTTAATTATTTGAAGATTCTGGGCTTAGTTATATGTGGACACAGTCAGCATCAGATGAATTTATTTTGCTTTTGGTTAGCATATTGGTAAACCAGTCATTGTGTTTTATTAGCCATGATTAACTGCTTGCCATATTGAGTAAACCTGGTCAACTGAGGTTTACTCAGTGAAGATCAATCCAGGTATATCAAAATTAGGCAGAATTTTGTTTTGAGAAATTGTGAACAGAGCCTTTATCGTATGCATACTGACATGTTAGGAGTAGTGTAGACTTGTTTGATATATGTTTGTAGAAACGCATTCTTTCCTTCAAGAACTATAGGTTGCTCCAAACCTCAGGCCCCATAGTTTCATACCATAAGCAACTCTTTACATAGCAGGTACTACTTGGGGAAAGGTAAATGCTGAATGCATCTGTGCCCAATGGTCTCCCTTCCTTGAATTCCTATCAAAACAGTCTGACTGTTGCAAGCCATGGTTTGCTTAACAAACTACCCTTCCTTAGGATCACATATTTAAACAAACAAAAAAATATGATGTTGTATGAACTGTAATCACTGGTTGGCTTCATAAAAAATGCTAATTCAAAAACATATTTTAGTTTAACAATGGGACAACAGCAGATTTTGACCTGTTCTTGGTTGTAAGCACATACAATCTGCCTATAGTTGTCTCTTAAACAAATCAACAGTGTTGGCTAAGCCTATCCATACTGCATTACAGATCCCTGTCTGTATTGTGCTCAATATCTATGTCACACGTAATCTAGACAAACTTTAATTATGCAAAGTCATGTAGCACTAATGGCTACCAAAGCACAAACATTGATACTAATGCAGTATGTTATCCTAACTTTAATAAAGAGTAAGAGTACAAAACAGCCTGCATCTTTCATCACCCTTCTTCCAACAGCACCAACAAATAGAGCCAAATATCTTGGGATATACTGTATAATTGCCATTATCAGGTGGCATGGAAAATCTGAACCAGATCCATGTTGGTCTCTATTAAAACAGTGCAAATCCTTGAAATAGCTCTTGTGGAATGCACAGGAGGAGGCTGAGGAGCCCAGTTGTTCCTCTCGTCCCTTACATAATGCAATCTTTTCCCATATCCAGTCTGCCTGCTCAATGACACCCCATCAAAAGCCAAGTGAGCGGCAGCAGCAGCTGCTGTCTTTCTTTCATCATGGGGACAGCTGTCTTGATTTATCATTACGCTGTGTACTATTGCCTGGAATCAAGACAAGGTGGAGAATGTGGGACACAAGGGAGAATGAGAGAAGAGGAAGAAGGATGGGCAGATTTGCATTTAAAAACTGGTCCTTGTGAACCAGACCAAGCAGGTTATACTTAGCACCCTTGTATCACACTATTGATTAAATTGTTGAACAAAACATACTTTAGCTTAATATGTGAACTAATTCAGAGGATTATGCATCTAATGCCTCTAAGGATCAGCTCTTAAATATTCCAAATATGGTCCCTTATTTAGTAAATCAGAGTTATGGGGAAAAGTGATATTTCAACACCAATGTACTATTCCAGCCTGATGTTGTACAGTACTTTTGTTGTTCTGTCATAGCCAGGGTCTTCAATATTTCATATATCAAACAGATCAGTATTTCTCAGTACCTGGTTTGAGGTATGCTTCTTCCTTTCAGCTTTTGAGTCATTCTTGCCATCTAACGTCAAGAAACCATTATCCACAATTGTCTTTGACCTAAAGGAAATCCCATTACATTATTCTCATTTCATAAAAAATGGATTTTTTCACATTAAAAGATTCAGCCAAGTTGAATGAATTTCCGAGTAAAGCATGCCCTTAAAGATACTTATGAAACAATGTGGATTTCTTGCTTCTGATTGTGAAGAGACAGACTTTCATGCCTTTGCTATTTCAATGTTCTACAGCAGAGGTGTCAAACTGGTGGCCCGTGGGCCAGATGCGTCATGTGCAGGCCATGCCCACCCCAGCTCTGCACAGGCAAAAATGTTGCAATACGTCACGATATGTCACATGGCACAATTGAGTTTGACACCCGTGCTCTACAGCCTTCTCTGGTTTTATAGGATCAGAGGCTTAACAACCACCGAAAAAATTGTCATAAAATTGGACCACTCAACTTACAACCATAATGGCTTATGATGGAAATTCTGATCCCAAATGAGATTGTAAATCAAGGACTAAACTGGATGCTTATTATCACAGATCTGACTATTCAGTCATGTATCTTGCACATTGTAAAAGGTCCATATGATAGTATAATGATGCCTATATCAGCATAGAGCCATGGTGGTTCAGTGATTAGAATGCAGTATTGCAAGCTAACTCACTGCTCAGTCCAGGAATCCTGACTGGCTCAAGGTTGACTTAGCCTTCCATCCTTCTGAGGTCAGTAAAATGAGGACCCAGATTGTTGGGGGCAATAGGCTGACTCTGTAAACCGCTTAGAGAGCGGTTTATATTATGTATACATAACAGTGGTGGGATTCAGCCAGTTCGCACCAGTTTGGCAGAACCTGTGGCTAATTTTTTGTTGCCCAGGCCCAGAATGGACTTCTGGAGGCAGCATCCACATAGAGAATCAGTTGTTTACATATTTGAATCTCACCACTGATACATAGTGTACTTCATATACTATGAAGTGGTATATAAGCCTAAGTGCTATTGCTATTTCCTACCTGGACTTCAGTTCCTTGAGTTCCCGATCCAACTTGGCCATTACTGAAAATTCTGGGAGCTAAATGTCACATTTTTGGAGATTAAGAAAATGTGAGTATTCAAATTTGCCTCAACAAAGTAATGTGCATTATAGACCAACACAATTTAACTGGTTAATGTGCAGTAATGACACATTTTCCTTTTCTTTTGAAGCATTCTGCATCATCTTACAGCCTTCAGTGTACTGTTCAGTCACAAAGATTTTCTGGCACAAAAGGTTGTCAAAGAGACTTTGGAGCAGCAGAAGTGAAGCAATTCCATCTCTTTGCTTTCACAAGTGAGAAGAGCCCACTACTTTGAAGGGGTGTGCTTTGTATGAATCTTCAACACAACAAAGCACCTCTTTGAAGTTTTGCACAAGTCTAATACTGTACAGTATCTTAAGGAGACTGAATATTTTGACACAGCCAAGAATGTGACTGAAGAGTCCACTCTTCTCACAGGCAACATTCTTCTCATTTCATTTGACTAAATCCTTTCCTAACCTCTAATTAGTGGAGAATAGTCCCATCTTTTCAAGTTTTTACAATGGCAAAAACTTCAATTCTACCCCAAAGCACAGCTGGGTACTTACGTCAAACAGAGAAGAAAAAAATTACACATCAGTCTCCATGGGATAATTATAGGGATATACCAAAAGATAGGAAAAAGGAAGGAAATATAAACTGCATTGTAATATATGGTCAAACAAAATACAAGACAAATACTTAGTGGAATGCATAATGTGTTCATATATGCAATTAAAAAAATGCAGTATGGGCAAATGTTTGTTATTGGATTGGACCAGCATGGAATCTTGAATCAGTTTATGATAGAACAAAGTGAAGACATTGGACATATCTACTGAGATCTAAATTATGAATACAAGAGCGGCTAGATTCCCCTCTTGGCTCTCACCAAGCTCCATGTCTCATCTGACTTAAATTTTACAGTTGCTTTAAGGTTGAAAAATGTTGCATCATCTTTATTTCCAAAAATGCTCTTGAAGTTGATTGTAGATCCAGAGGCATTCTTAGAAAATAAAAAGGATAAGGGGCTATTACAGTAGAGCTCCATGCAGCCATTTTGTGAGCGAGCCCATATCAAGCTCTCAAAATGTGCTACTTAGCCTCTGAGATCTGGGAATTGCTCTCTTCATGTAATTTTTCTGCAGAATTATTATTTGGGAAACCAGCAAAATCCCAACATTTCTTTCAAGTTTCAAATGGCATCATTTCATTTTATTTATTTTATTTATTTTTATTTTATTTATTAGACTTATAAGCCGCTCTTCTCCAGGGGACCCAGAGCGGCTTACAACATAGATAAATAACAATCGCATTTAATAAGTCTAATATAAATTAAATTAAGATGATCATAAAGTTAAAATTTTCCAAGAGTAATGTTAGTTTTGCTGCTCTAAGAAAGAGAAGAGGAATCCATGCACTTCTATACAGGACTATTCACCATTCCAAATATATGCCATTCAAAGAATTAAAACCAGATGTTCTAGAAATAAGAAGAGCAAGAACCTGTGAACAATTAGGAGAAATATGTAATTGCACCCAGATTAGCTTACAGTACTTCCAGCCCTTCTGCACTTTCAAAGGCAGTGCTTGGCATCTGCAAATTAGTCAGGCACACACAGAGATGTGGTGGTTGGATTTGCACAGATGTTCTTGCTCCCTACCTATTGGGCTGGGAAGCCAGCCACTGGGAGAGACTGATACAAAAGAGAAAACCAGGTCTTACAGAAGAGGGAGAAATTGGTTCAAAGTTTATCCAATATAAACTTATGTGGATGAATTCAAATGTCTCCAACATTCACAAAATATGTTGTCATTTTTCTTTAATAGAGATTTAACCATTAATATTTCATCTAATTGATTCCAGATTAATCTAGTTCATTACCGTGCAATTGCAACTTTTTTCTGGTCTTCAAAACAGTCGGCCTCATTAAATGATAATTGTGGCACCCCAAAGCCTGGTTTTCCAGATTTCTTCTTTTCTTCTATTCCATTTTCATTTTCTGAACTGTAAGAAAGTAATATCATTTGTCAGGGCTAAAAAATATAAAGCAATAGTCTCAAAACTTAAATTACAGTTTCCAGTTCCAATCACATACCTATATAGCTTATATTTGAATGATGGCATTTGAAGAACTAAAGATTTTTTTAGATACTTCAATTGATTATGTTATGAGTGGAGAACCAGAAGATCTGACTTTCCTTACATGTAGCTAAAACATACAAAATGGAGCTAGTTTCATTTTTTCCTAGGGAATGCACAAGCTCTTGAGATAGGATCAAATTAACCATACTACCATGACGTGAGGTAGAAGCTAAGAGCAAATGCAGAGAATATTACTATAAAGCAACATAACTGTCAGAAGTTTCTCCTTAGTTCTAGGTTGCTTCTCTCCTTGATTAGTTTCCACCCATTGCTTCTTGTCCTGCCTTCAGGTGCTTTGGAAAATAGCTTGACTCCCTCTTCTTTGTTGCAGCCCCTGAGATATTGGAACACTGCTAGCTGAGCTATATTAATAACATATCTAAGAAAATAAAAGGTAATCTCAGTAAATACACTATTCATTCAATTAGCTTGTATTGTGAGACTGGCTCCCAATTTTAGAAAGCACATGGTGATGGTAGATTTTCTAAGATGCGTACAAGGGTTGGTGATCTCCCAACTGCAAAAATCATGATACAAAGAAATCCATTTCTGCCAGGTGGTGCATAGGAGGACAAATGTGTGCACAATGAAGTAGAAATGAAAAGGTTTTTTTTTCTCCCAGCAAATGCTGAAATGTGGTAAAATGAATTTCTTTCACTACTAAATTAAAATTACCTCAAATGTAGTCAGACTTTTTCATCTGGGTACTTTCTATAGTGTGGACATGTATAACAGGGTAAGGAGAAACAACAACAACAACAAAACAACAGAATAGAGATCAGGGATGATAAGGAATCAAGATTGTCAGTACAGTACAGGTAGTCCTCAAATTATGATAATTGAGCCCAAAATTTATGTTGTTAAGTGAGACATTTGTTAAGTGAATTTTGCCCCATTTTATCACCTTGCTTGCCACAGTTGCTAAATAAATCACTGTAGTTGGTAAGTTAGTAAGTTGGTTGTTAAGTAAATCTGGCTTCCCCATTGACTTTGCTCGTCAAAAGGTTGCAAAAGATGACCTTGGGATACAGCAATGGTCATAAATATGAAACAGTTGCCAAGCATCTGAATTTTGATTACATGATCATTGGGGTGCTAAAAAGGTTGTAACTGTGACAAATGGTCGTAAGTCACTTTTTTCAGTGCCGTTCTAGCTTTGAACAGTCACTAAATGAACTCTTGTAAGTCGAGAACTGCCTGTATTTTAAATGAATGTTCAAATGTGAAAGACACTGTGCCCACACTTCAATGCATTCACATGGAAATTAACCTTTACTGTTTTGAAATAAGCATGTTTACAGTGGCCCTTTTCATTGCCACTGTAAGATGAAACTTAAATCATGGTATAAAATAAGCTTTGCTTGCTTGTACTTCCCTGCTGTTCCCAGGGCTTTCACTAGTTAATTGGAATTAATTTACCTTTCACAGAAGTTGTTGAAAATGGAAAATTCGTTCTTCTTATATTCCACACTATAAAAATGTCAGAATAATGCAACATGCCACTTAGAGTTTTGACAGTCTTTTTACCTGTTATTTTTTATATTGCCTAGAAACAAAGCCCAACAGTTTGGAATAAGATGTCTCATTGAAAAAGCTTCTCCTTCTATGGTTTTTCTTTCTGATCCTCTGAGATAGTAAGTCTTTAATACTGACATAGATAAACTGTCTTTTAGCCAAGGGATTCATAATCTAAGTTATGCATGGCAGGGGGAAAGAAAATAGCCAATTGTGAAATCTGCCTATTACTACTGCTATCTGAAAATATTATCATCATTGTTTCTGTTAAAATATTTTCTAGGTGGAAAGACCAGTTATTTTTTTAATGATTTGACTTGTTTGGAAGAACCAGCCATATAAATAAGCGATGACAAAACCTACAAGCACGGATGTCTCTGCGAGAGAGCAAATGACCTGATGTGTCCTGATGTGACAGAAGTAAAGTACATAATCTTTATCACTTGCATGATGATATCAGAGTATGTATGATATCATTGTGGATCTTACCAGATACCTATAGTCTTTATTTTTGGGACATGACCCCCTTTTATTCATACCTCACAGAGCTTATACAGAGCTGCTGTCCTAGCAATATTTTGCAGAATGATTTTTTTTCAGTTTGCAATTGCATAGGCAGAGTTCAAAATCCCAAATCAGGACTACTGCACATGCAAAAGATATTTAAATTGTAATATAAAGACAGGCTGCTTTTGGGAATATATTGAGCTAATTAGTTGATTTCAGAAATGACTAGCTTAAATAGAATCTGGCTGCAGGGGTACTCCAAACTTTCTGTATTTTACCAGTTTAATTCCATAATTGGCGCTTATAGATCATTGGGAATTAAGTCCTTCCACAGCTTTCTATGTGATTTCTTCCAAAATGCAGAATCTGTTGGCAAAGTATAAATTGCAGCTTCTGTAGTTAGGATAAAAATAGAATTACTATATGTATGTATGTATGTAGGTAGGTATCTCTGTGTATATACATTTAACAGCAATATTCAGTTAATTAACAGCAATATTCAGTTAATTAGTGTTTTTAGTCAAAACCTGGTTAATCAGTATTTTCGAATGAAAGAAATAAAAAGAGCTGAAGATTTCTAATGAATTCTGAATCCGCTATGTTGTCTAAACTGCCTAATATATATCGAATGATCCAGGAAAGAAAATTATTTAGCTCTTATTGTGAGCTATAAGACACATAATTCACTAAATATGGTGAAGTTTAAAACCTTTAGAAATTGCTTTAGCTGAAAAAATTATCAAAAGATATTGAAAAGCTTTATAATGAAAGATAGGTTCAGTAAATTTAGTAACGTTTGTTGGTTATTTTATTATTTTTTTTGCTAATACACTACTCTCATCTATGTGTACAAATGGAAGTGAATGTTTAAGAATCTCAAGACAATAGGTACAGAAGCAGACAAGTGGATAAATAAAATTCTGCTTAACAGGGCACCTTAAATAGATAAAGTAAAAGTCCATGTTTTTTTTCTTGAAGGCTGATGTTTCCTCACATCATATTAAAGCCAAGCTTTAATTCATTATCTCCCGATTAAGAGAGTAGTTGAGAATAATTCTTAACAAAATGATAATCACAGATGCCAAGAAAAAGGTATCATTTTAATGATGATAAATTTGATGTATTAATGTACTCCCTGTTTTTGTTGAAATCTGTAATACTGGGAAGACCCAACACATGCAGAAGCACTAGGCTGAACAATGTTAAACCACAATTTTACTCAAGCCTCCTCAAAACAAGATGACATGAAACAGTCATACGTCTAAAGCAGAAAGATGAAGTGTTGAGTGAAGCAACATTCGAGGAAATGCCTTCAACAGAAAAGTTACAGTTGTTTGGTTGAGTAAATTGTGCTTAATTTATTGCTTAACAGGTGAAAAACATACTGCTCAATTTGACACATGTCTATTCAGAAGTAAGCGCCCTTAAGTATGTACAGACTAGATGCAAGCATACTGATACATACGTGGGAAAAATTCCCATCAGTGAGATTTACTATTGAAAAAATATGTTTAGGTTTGTATTACCTGTTGTGCTTTTTATTAATCCTAAGGAATGACATTAATTTTATTTTTGGATTTAGAGTACCCCCTACTAAAGACTCCTGCAAATACACATTCAAATGTTTAATAATTATATTTCCACTGCCAATTTGTACACTTTACTATTAGGAAGACTGTCCATTATTTTCCCCTGCACTCATACAGTACAAATACATTATATTTATTTTGGCCAGCAGAAATAATAGCTTAAGTAACCCTCTTCTTTGCTTCTTCTTGTTCTGAACTATGGTATACAAGACTGTTTAAAAGATGAAAATTACATAAATACCTGGGCTTAAAAGCATATATTCAGAAGAAATTCTGTTTGCCTATAATCATCCTATTGCAGAAGAAAAACTGACAGAAATGCAGGCTAGATCCTTAAATGTGAAGATATAGTGTAAAATAAGATGAAATCTGAACAATTTTCTTATAAATACATGAACATAGAGGCCAGTTGAATAGAACACTTTTCCCTGTTTCATAGTTTCTTCTATTATGGACAGAAATATATTTTTTTGTTAAGCTATCCTTATTAGTTTTGTAGACTGAAATCTTACCTGATACAAAATATGGATACCTTAGTATCTAGGTATCCATTAATCTGATTAATATTGGTTTAGCTGAATTATAATGAGGATTGTGGTTGTGGCTTGTCACAATCTTGTTTTAGTAATCTGGGAAACTTCAAGTTAACTTCAATATACTATTTCACCATGAACTATTAAATTACAGATACCAGGCTTAGGACAAACTAGGACTTTAACTTTTTAAAACCCACCTATTTTGTGCTATCAAGGACAACTGAGATAAGAAGGTTGAGTGCAAATTTGACAATTGTGAGCAGATCTCTGTTTTGTATATTTGCCCTGAGCAGTTTTTACTAGGTCCTATATTCCTACATAGCACCTTTAGTGAACTTTAGTCCAGTTATTAAATGGTAATGGTTAATGTTTATCATTTCATCTTTGAAGGACAAATGTTGTTTGCTTTGGCTGTCCACTGATAATATTTACACTATTTGCATTTATTAAGAGCTCAGTTTGGACCAGGCGTACTCCTAGTTCTGGGAGGACTTAGTTTTTTTTAGAAGTGGTTATCAAATCTTATGAGACTAAAAATCCCACAGTATTTCTAAATGCTTGTAGTCCATAAATCAACTCAATGTGTAAACTTTAAAAACTGACTGGAATAAGAAATTCATTTTATTTAAAAATGGGGAATCACTTTAATGTCTCTAAATCTTTTAACAGACTAATATATTCCATTGTATTTGTTAGAAAAAGAATGAGTACAACACCAGGGTGTTGGAGATACAATGAAAATAATGTCTCATGCAAATATTATGTTTTGTGATTATCTAAAATAATTTTGGGAATAAATCATTACATAGATTAATTTGATTTTGACACAGACTTTAATATTCACAGATAGACATATTCCTCTTGTTTTTTTCTATTTGGTTAAATAAAAACTAACAACAATTGTCATCACAGTGGGTCCACAAAGGCTTGAAGAAATGTTATGATTTAAATCTTGAGTTAAGTCTTGGGGGATCTGTGGCCACAAAAAGTATTTAAACAGGATCCATGGTGAACAAAAGATTGAGAACCACTGTCCTACAAGATCCCCACTTTCCTTTCGCTATCCCTGAATACATCTATGGAAATATTGGCTAAGTGAAAGCATTGTGTATTATTTATTAATCTGTCTATAACTGCTCTTCAAAGGAAGAACTTTGGCTTTCTCTTATTCAGCAATGAAACAGCTTCACAGATTCTGAGATAATGTTAATACTTTTGAGGGATGAGAATCTATATTGTTATGAAGCAAATGGAAAAGTCTGCTGTAGTTTTTGCATCAGGATTGCTGTTGACTGCAGAGAAGATGTGTATGGTACAATTTCCAATGCTGAAATCTAGCTACATTGGCTTTAGATTAAATAAAAAGTAAAGTATTTATATGTTTGTAAACTTGTACTGCAA
Source organism: Bothrops alternatus (assembly GCA_034064705.1). NCBI lineage: Eukaryota > Metazoa > Chordata > Lepidosauria > Squamata > Viperidae > Bothrops > Bothrops alternatus. The sequence goes on along the minus strand of JARGCV010000018.1, from coordinate 11,019,969 downwards.
AGGTCTTCATTTAAACCAAATACATTTTTCATTTACACTAATGATGTTCTCAGATTTGAGTTATGGGACCTTGAAGACTGGAAACCCCAACTGTACTTATTAGGATATACTGTAGATAGAAAGCTTGGAACCCCTATTTTTAAAGTTGATGTCAAAGATTAACATTCTTCTAGTGAGTTACCAAAAGTAAAATTAAATTAAAAGCTTTAGAGTATTTACTTCATTGTAAACCTCACCTCTGAGGCCTGACCATTGTTGTTATTCCAGCAAGAATAGCAAACAAAACTGAAAGGAAGCAAGGTTTTTACATAAGAAAAGGTCAAAGTTTTCCTTTAGTTGTGTTTCTTTTCTGGTAACTATATAAATTTCTTGTCAATAATATACTGTAACAGTGCTTATTTTGTGTTTCCCCTGCTAATTAAGTCCAAAATCTTATTGAAAGTTTTAATATTCCAATTTTATCTGGGCCCTTAGTCTGTTTATAACTTTCTAAGATACAACTCTTAGTTAGTGTTTTGCTATTTATTTCTGATTTAAATTCTTAAGGTTTATTTTATTCAACATTTTCAAACTTGTCATTCCAAAGGGCTTTAATACCGGTAGCTTAGAAGCAGAGGTTTATGAACTTAGTGCCTTTTAAAGTCTCTATTGTGGTTGTGAGCAAGATAGCTAATCCTATAATTTCCTAGTGCTCAAACTGACAGAAAACTATGCCCTGCATTCTGGTCATGAGGAATAGCTGTCCAGAATATATGTGGGTGATCTCCTGTCTTCTCCTTATCTAAGGAAGTTCCAAGAAAATGGTCTACTTCTTGGTTCCTTGGTCTTTGCTGTGGCCATTGGCTCTGCTTTTGTAGAGCTGTCTTCAGTTCATTATACCTTCCCCGGAAGAACATCATTTTAAGACAACTCAGCTATGAAAAATGATCAGAGTTGACTTGTTATGTTGACTTTTCAAATGGGCTTTCTCCATTGTGGTTTGACACATTGATTGATTTATTTAGAACACTTATATGGCCACCTGAGCCAGTTTGGTGTAGTGGTTAAGGCATCTGACTAGAAACTGGGAGTCTGAGTTCTAGTTCCACCAAAGGCACAAAGCCAGCTTGGGACAGTCACTTTCTCTTAGCTCTAAAAAGGAGGCAATGGCAAACCACTTCTGAAAAACCTTGCCAAGAAAACTGCAGGGCCTTGTCCAGGCAGTCTCTGAGGATCAGATATGATTAAATGAAAGGAAAAAAAAGCCATTTAAATGTTTAGTGTGAGTAGGTTTTTAAAAACTATTGCGAAGTATTTAAGGGAAGTAACAAAATGACCTTAGGTTTTTTTGTAATCACTTTGACTCATTTACCAGCAGTGAACTGAAGAGGCTACTCTTTCCCCATTACTTTTTTTGCCTTCCAGAAGGTTTTCCGTAATATCAACTCAATTCTGCCTTTTTAAAGGCAAATGGACATATCTGAAAACCTAATACCGACTCCACTACAACCACTTCTAATTTGATCATTTTTAATTTATTTTTTGAAAATACCTATGAAGGAAGCCATTGTTTGCACCTTTAACCAAAATAATACTTAAAAATGGGCCATCAACCTCACATAGGGCAAAGATACCATGTTGCTAATCTCTTACTGCAACTGAAAATTGGCTTTCTACTGCATACACATTTTGGGAATTGCAATATTGAATCTGGCAGTTACAGGTTCCTATAAGAAAACAGGCAAGTCCTACTGAATTTTATACGGTTTATTTTTATGTAAGTATAACATGCAGCATAGAGGATTATGTTGCTCATTTATTTATTCATTTTACCCATGTCCCACAATATGTTGACTCTTAACTGTTATTGTTCGAAATCACTGGCCTGTTGACATTTTCCTTAAACAATGTAGTTTCATCCTGAGTTGTGTATCAAATGGGTTTCAAACAACAGGTCTGAACTGAATCTCAGTAGAAACTTGTTGATCAAAATATATAGCACTCTAAAAGAGCTTCAAAGTGTGAAAGTGTATGCATTTTTCCAAGGCGACATGAAAGCTTAACTGTCTGTTTAGTTCTTCATGCAACCTGTCAGTAAAAATATAAGAGGAAAAATGAAAGTGAAAAAGCACCTGCCACTTCAGATGACATCTGAAATTAAACTGGCAATCTTTGGAACAAAAAGGTATGATCTGCTCTAGAGTACAAAATGTTGCATTGCTTACTTGAGCTAGTAATTTCAGCTGGACTAGGTGCAAAACCAGCAATCGAACATGATTGATTAAAATTTTCATAGCTGTGGGGCAAATAATTTAATTTAAAACAACAGGGTAACTAAATGCACAAGAACTGATGCAGTTTTTTTAGGTTTGCATAGATAATTTGACCTTCTTTTATAGGATTTTACCCAATAAATTAATGCAAGCTGACTCTGTTAGGCATTCATTCTTTTTCTCAAACAAGTGATGGCTTTGCATAATGGATTTTACCTTAACAAGGCTAAAATGGCAAGAACAAATCAGAGAAATGCTATGAAAATCCTGACTTCCTGTTGCTGAAGATCACCCGTTACCTGTGCAGATTATTAAAAAGGGTAAAGTAAGAGAGAAAACTGTGAAATCCAGGATAGAAATTGGCATTTGTGACCTTTCCCCCTTTTAAATTTCTGAAGTCAAAATATACAGAAGCTATTGACTTCAAAAGGATATTCAAATGGATTGATCAGCTTTCTTACCATAGGCATACATTCTTGAACACATAGATATCAAAATGATGAAATGTGGGTTTCCTCCTTTTGTACTTGCATGCAACATTGCAAGTATATAAGAGAAGATGTTTGTTGCAACATCATATTAAGTATTTCTTTTCCTGCCTCTTTAGCACCTATACCACCTAATTTTTCTGATAGCCCTCTTCATTTTTAGAAAATAATTGACTTGCCCCTACCTCTCTTTGGCCACGTAGCTGTCTGGAGGCCATTTGTTAGAAAATAACAAATAGTATTTTTAAACAATTGATAAAGCCACACAACACCCAAAGTGACTCTGGCCGGTGTACAAGGTTAAAAGCAGCAATAACGTAATAATAAAGTCCTGTTTACTGCTGTGCCTTTTTATTTATTGCTTTGTCAGTTATTCAATGAAATGCATTACCATTTCAGTTATTGAAGTATAAAGGAGATATAGCACTGCTTTTGAAATCAACCTTTTGCAATTCATTGGGATTTAATCAATGTTGGATCGGACCCATGTCCTCCCATAAACGGAAGTGGATTGAATTTGGCAATTTGGAATAGATGCTGATGATGTCAGTGAGAACTAACAAGCTCTGGACCAGGTTCTACTTCATAAAACTACCTAACATAAATGGAGCTTGGTCATGCCAATTATAACGATCTTTACTTCCTGACAGTGAGAACAATTAATCAGTGTAATGGCTTGTCTTCTGAAGCTATGGGTGCTCCATCACTGGAGGTTTTTAAGAAGAGATTTGACAGCCATTTGTCCAGAATGGTATAGGGTCTTCTGCTTGAGCAGGAGATTGGACTAGAAGACCTGCAAGGTCCCTTCCAACTCTGTATTTCTGTTATTTATTCTGTCTATTCATGACCAATGCAAAGAAATAATACTGAAACATAATACTGTATATCAATTACAAAATGAAAAATGTGAGTTCCATCAAAAAACAAAACAAAAACAAAAGAACCCACCAAGCACCCTTCTTCTAGCCCCCCAAGCACAACAAAATCCAAAAGCTTTTCTCTTGCGTTCCACAGGTTTCTTTTATGTTTTTCTAAAGCTACAACTACAAGTCTGAGCTAAGGAACCCATCCTTTGCAGTTCCTAGAATGGAAGTGTAAAGGCCCATTCTCAAGAAAAACATTAAATGACTATAGAGATTCTCGGTCATCCAGGTCATGATCGTCCCATAAGTACTTTTTCAAGAGGCAACTGGGCTGTCTTGTTTTTCTTTGAAGATGTTTCGCTTCTCATCCAAGAAGCTTCTTCAGCTCTGAGCGAAAAGTCTTCAAAGAAAAACAAGAAAGCCCAGTTGCCTCTTGAAAAAGCACCTTTGAGACAAGAGAAACAGCAGGCATAATACTAGCCTTCTTAAAACCAGAGCCCCAAACCAGGTACTATTTTCATCATTGGCACCATGCCAAGAAAAGTGAAGTTATCAGATGCTTCCATGCTCTGAATGCCTTTTCTTTCATTGCTGAAAAGAGTTCAAATGAGCTGATAGAAGAGGAAGCTAACAAACTGGAGACACGTTTTCCAGATGGATTCTTAAATCTTGTCATCCTTCAAATTAAGCCACCTCCCTGTCCTGCATAATTAGATAGAAATACAGATAACACAGCTGGCATATTAATTCTTGTGAATTAGGACACTGTAATAATATCTGGCAGATTCATATAGGACTTTCTTTTCCTATCAGATTATATGAACTCTCAGGAGTGTGTGGAAGAAGTATTGTGAGGCAACCAGTTTCATCAATCCAATTAATAATATTGGAGTAAATCCATCAGAATAATCCACTACACTTTGGTGTAGTGGTTAAGGCACTGGGCTAGAATCCTGGAGAGTGTGAATTCTGGTCCTGCTTTAAGGACAAGGCAAGTTGGGCCAATCACTCTCTCTCTCACCCATAGAAAGAAGGCAATGGAAAACCATTTTTGATTTTAAAAAATGGGAAAAAACCCATCAACAACGGTGCAGGGATTTGTCCAAGCAATGGCCAGAAATCTTAAAGGCACCAAAATAAAACAAAACCTTCCATCAGAAGACCTGGACAGCCTTGCCAACTGTAGCTTTATCGTGCATTACCATGGCGTCTGAGATAAATCTCTATAAATGTGATGAAGTTGAATCCAAAAGGCATCCAAAATCAAACAGTTCTCACATCACCTGAGACACAATACTTCAGATGCACTCAATGTAGACAATCAAAAAAGCATCACGGGAAACGTTTCTGATTTACCTCTACACAGGAGGCCAAATCACACTGAACCCCAATCAGAGCTTAATTCATCTTCCCACGACAAAATCCGGGGAAAGTCTGGAGCGTGTTTATTACGTTTAACGCAAACTATCAAAGCTATTGTGATCTTCTCCTATATTGTAACCTGTCATATTGTACAGCTTCATTGTACTGACGGATAATAAACACGCCCCTCGCCTATAGCCATTTGACACCCCACCCTCCCCAGTCCGGATAAGGTTTGATGCGCCAAGAATTGACCACTTATCCAAGAATCTTCAGCTACTCCCGACCCAACAACTCTCCTCAGTCGCTCTTGAGAGGCGGGGCTTTCTTTTTAAAGTTTAGGCAAAGAAGGCGCCCAAGGTTGGAGGCAAGGAACCAGCAGAGCGGGCAGAAAACTTCCCGCCGTCTTCTTTTGGCATAAAGCAGCGGCTTTGTTGGTGGACGAGACGCCAGGAGCCCCTAGAACTATTCCTTGCAGTACGTGGCTAGGCAGCAATACTTACTGGATTAAAGCCGCTTTTTCCTTTTTACTGGCCACTCTGAGGGGCTTTAGTTCGTCCCCGTCAGGCTGAAGATCACTCATGAACACCATCGGGAAGAAAAAGTTCGCCTCTGCTCTGTCGTCTCCTCTGGCTCTGCTCCCGCGTCTCTCTGCTGATAGTACTCAAATGGGACTCCCTCCGAGCATTTCTAGCTTTTCCTCCTTCGTATCACCTTACACCACTTTGTAAGCTCAAAGCACAAAATGAGACCAAGCACGGGCTTTTTGTTTTTTTTTTTCTTTTCTTCCTCCCCTTAGTCCCTAACTAACCTGAGCGAGCTTGAACTGGTAATGGTTGCCCGCCCAGCCTTATAGGCTGATGCACAGAGGGAGGAAGCAGGGAAAGTCCGGAGAGACCCAGCCCTCTTCTCGAACCACAGACTCTGGAAGGAAACAGAAAAACCAGTCCCACCAGCTCGTCAGAGATTCAACTCATTGCTCAGGCACGGAAATGACAGCTCCTTTTTACAGCTCAGCGGCTTTGAAAAAGTCGGATGAGATTTAAAAAAAGAAATCGAGAGAAGATCAAGATTACGGTGGGACTGAGCCGACTGAAGCAATGAAATTCGTATTAAAAAATAAATAAAAATCTGCCGGACGTGAAATGTGGCATCGGAGAAAAAAAAAGTTGGAAGGTCATCTGGCCTGATCCTAGCTCTTGATAGTACTCTCTTTAGGCACCTTGGGTGGCTCTAAGACTTATTATGGAGCTGAAATGATTCACAGCTGGAAGTTTCCTGTTCAGCTATTGTCACTTGGTGGCTTAGGAAAACAAAAGGACTCCTGAATGTTTCGTGTGGGAATAGCAATAAGAGGAGAAGGGAAAAGGCCTTTGGTTTCTCTTGGTTGATTTTACCTGAGGACTCACCTGACGGTTTGGCTTGAAACAGTGGCAGAGAGTTGGGCAGGTTTTCTGCTGATCTGAAGAATAGGTGGGGAGTGATTCAGTTCTCCTGTATGGAAGGGCTTGAGGCAGGTAACCTACAGGTTCCAAGCAAGGAGAATCCACTCGCTGCCCCCATACTGGCAAGCTAGGAATCCAGCCTTGCTTGGCAGATAATGATGGTATTGTTTCAGGTGGCTTTCTCTGATTGGAAACCTTCAAACAGTTGGGTTTCTGGTGTCCCTGAACCCCTGGTATTCAGAGGACCAGGTTCAGAGAATATAAAGAACCTAAAAGTTCAACCCTAAGCTTAGTAAACTCTACAGGTAGTTCTCGACTTATGACCACAATTAAGCCCAAAATTTCTGGTTGCTAAGCAAGTGAGTTAAGTGAGTTTTGCCCCATTTTACGATCTTTTTTCGCCGTTAAATGAATCACTGAAGTTGTTGTGAATCACAGGGTAGTTAAGTGATTGACTTTGCTTGACAGAAGCCAGCTGGGTAGGCTACAAATGGAGATCACATGACCCCAGGATAGTGCAACTGTCATAAATACATGCCAGTTGCTAAGTGCTTGAATTTTGATCACGTGTCCACGGGGATGCTGCAACTGCTGTGTGAAAAATGGTCATAAGTCACTTTTTTCTGTGCCATGGTAATTTCAAATGGTCACTAAACGAATGGTTATAAGTCAAACACTACTGATAGTAACATTAGGTTGGCCTAATGTTTCAGAATGGTTGGCCAAGTAAATTGGGCATTCTGAGAGTTTTAGTCCAAACATTCGGAGAGAGGGGCACCAGGCTAAAAAAATAAATAAAATCTGGTTTTGAGCTACTATTGTCTTAAGAGTAGTAAGACAACACATAGCTTGTTATTAGTCTATGTCAGTGTTTCTCAGTATTAACAATTTTAAGATGTGTGGACTTCAATTCCCAGAATCCCCTAGTCAACTGGGTGGGGAATTCTGGGAATTGAAGTCCATACATCTTAAAGTCACCAAAGGTAAGATTCACCTAGTCCAGGGATAGGCAATCTTGGCTCTTTTATGACTCGTGGACTTCAATTCCCAGAATTCCTGAGCCAGCATGGCCAGCTCAGGAATTCTGGGAGTTGAAGTCCACGAGTCATAAGAGAGCCAAGGTTGCCTACCCCTGACCTAGTCTATGCCATCTTTTTCTAGTTGCCTGGAAGCATTAAAAAAAAAAAATAGGCAGGACAGAATTTTCTTTGCATTTTTAACCAGAGAGTGCATCATTTGTCCTGCTCTATGTCCCAGAATCTGTTAAAAATGAGAAGTCCTCCTAGCAATGAAAACTTTCTGAGGAATCAACACAATTACTCTTAGTGTTTTCCCTTTTAGTGGATTTACATGCTCTTTCTCCAGGGATCACTTAACCTGCAATGACTTTCAAAACATTCAGCCAGATTTCCTAATACAGTGACCACACTGATGCTGTTGATCTGGGCCTCACTTCCTTCTGTGTAACTGTTAAGTGAGCTGTAAAGTTTTCAAATCTTTTGTGTGCTTCCTGTTAGGATTATGTCATTTAGAGTAGCTGCCCCCTTTTCTTACTTCTAGGCCACTTTACGAAGGTATAGCTGTGAAATAGAGTTTAAAAATTATGAAATGCTACTGGAATTCAAGTTAGCATTCTGACATGATCTGAATCTCCTGGAGTTGAGTAGGTCACCACAACATTTTGCATTGTGCTCACGATTCTCACTCATCATACTAAGAAATCCCTGCAGTTTTGAGATTGTGAGGGCAGTATAGACCACTGGGGTCCTCTTCTAGCTTTTGGTAGCTATGACATGGGTTTTAAATGGAAACAGATGAGGAATCCAATCACACTAAATTCATACATGGACTGATCTGATCTGTGTTTCCCACATTAACATACAGCTTAGAAATCTTGCAGCTCTGTCAGTTCTGATTGGCCTGACATTTCCTGGCTTAAAACATATCAAAATAAATTTAAAAATGGGTGAAAGTACACTTGACATATATTTACACATTTAAGTGTAGATTTTCGTGCAAGTTAAAAAGATGTAGCTTAATGTAGAAAGAGGATGGAAAGAATTATACACACTTGTGAAACTATATTATCTAAAAATACTGATTCACCAATTTTTAGGAGGAATCATAATTCCCTATGAAAATATGCAAGAAAGAACACAATATTACAATTGTGATACAAATTGGATATAACTATTTAAATCATCTTGTTTTAGCAAATACTACCAGATACCAATACTTGGGATTGAACCAAAATCACTGGCACTATTTGCATTATATTGTTATCAAATTAATTTACCCAAAAACAGTTATAGTCACATGGCATTAGCTAAATACCTGAAGGGCTGTCACAGTGCAGAGGGATCAGCCCTGTTCTCACTTGCTCAAGGAAGGACTAGAAACAATGGGATGAAACTGCAGAGGAAAAGATTCAGATTAGATGTTAGAAAAAAATTTCTAACAGTAAGGGTGATCAACCAGTGGAACAGGTTGCCACGGGAGGTGGTGAGCTCCCCTTCGATGGAGGTCTTCAAGCAGAGACTGGACGGCCATCTGGGATGGTTTAGGGAATCCTGCCTCGAGCAGGGGGTTGGACTCGATGACCCGGGAGGTCCCCTCCAACTCTACGATTCTATGATTCTATGATTCTATGAAATTGGACTAGATCAAATAGTATTTTTAAAAACAAATTATTTTCATTCAAAAGCAAGAGTATGCAATATTTATTTAAAATAAAGATATCATTTTTAAAAAAATATTTCAATAAGTAGGCAAAGAAAATTTCTGAGGTTATACAACTTGTGCTTAGTATAAGGTTAATAAAGATTGAACATATCAGACAAAGATCATTAAGTAGAAAAAATAATCTACTAAACATAGTATATGTAAGTATTTGGTTTCTCTCAGATCAAGCATCAGGCTCCAGCTATTCTTTGCACTCTGATTTACAGTGTTTATAAACATAAACTTTAAATACCATACTCTAAAAATGTATATTTGCTGTGTGATATATATATAGTATATAGTAATGGAAGCTATTTTTGCTTAAATGTAATTATTCTTCTATTATGTGTACACACTATTCATTTTGCCATTGCTGCATATTCTCCAAGTTTAAGTTCCCAAAGCAATGTTTGTTTTCCAGCCAGTGAATACATGGGCAATTTTGTGAATAGCCAATGTGGTGCAATAAAAATTTTTTTCTCCACAGTTGCCAGTCTGTGAGTTAGGTTGGATTGAAAGACAACGATTGGTCCAAGGTCACACTAGAACTTGGTGGAAAAAAATGAATGAAAATTCAATGCACTCTGCTTTGGCCAGAATATAAACCAATTAAAGAAAAGACGAAATAAAGCTATTTTAGTTGTCACTAAAAATGGCTACCATGAGAATGGTTGGGCCTATTCATGAAAGGCTCCTTAGTTTTTGTAGACAGTCAGAACATCTAAAGGACAAACTATTGAGGATTCTAAGGACCACTTCATCTTAAATTTATCTTTTTTCCCCTCAACAGAAGAGTACATATTCAGATCAAGCATCAGGCTCCAGCTATTCACCATGTTTGTTTTTCCAGAATTCTTATATGATCTGTGTGAGGCCCGGAGTTATTCTTCGAAATAAAGATGATGGTAAAAAAAAACTGGATGCGTTGTGTGTGACATGTCACTTTCACATTTAATTTCTTTTAATTAATATATATATATATAAGGCAAAGGGAGCAGGGAGCCTAGCAGGAGTAGATTGCCAGTTTGTCACGTTAATTATTTATAGAAAATGTGCTATCCTGCTGACTAATAGCAATAATTTTATGCTAGTTTCATCAAATTAATAAAAATATATAATCAACAAATGTAAACAACGGATACTTTATAAAATCATTAAAGGAACTAATTTTAAAAAAATATGATTGCCAGATAAAACAGTTGGTTGTGAAAGACAACTTGGGTTATTTAATCCACTAACATAATTTTACTAAAGGAAAAGCAGTATAAGTTATAAATCAGCGGTTCTCAACCTGTGGGTCGCGATCCCATTTGGGGTCGAACGACCATTTCATGGGGGTCGCCAAGCACCGCAGTCCGCCATTATTTTTTTTGGTCGGCCATTTTTTTGGTCAGCCATTTTTTTCCCTATCGCGATGCGGGCCGTTGCGCCATGCATGCGCGGTGCGCCCTGTCACGCCGTGCATGCGTGGTGCGGGCCCGCCATTTTTTTTGGGTCGGCCATTTTTTTGGGGGTTGGCCATTTTTTTCCCTATCGCGATGCGGGCCGTCGCGCCGCACATGCGCGATGCACCACGCATGCGCGATGCACCCCGTCGTGCCACGCATGCGCGATGCGGGCCGGGGTTGAGCCCCGGAAAAGGTTGAGAACCGCTGTTATAAATCTTAACTTGCATTTTTTTGTAGCTTGTTTTTCTGTTGTATTTTTTTCCTCCTTAAATCTACAAGAACGTTTGGCATAAGGACTGCTGTAGGAAACTCATTTTCTCCTACAGTGCCCAGTCTAAATTTATTGAATCTGAAGAATAATCATTCCACATTTTAATCATCCTTTGGTAAAGACTTGGTAACTATCACGCTATCATTTCATTCTTTATGGGTTTACTTTACTTTCTGCTCAGTAAAGAACTGGGACGCTGGAAAAAGTTCAATAAAACAGTCTGAGCGCAGTTATCTTTATCTCTGTTGTGAATGATTTTCTGTGTTCACATGAATTCCATCTAAATATGTATCTTCCCTTAGGAAGTTGAATGTTATAAACAGCAGATTTACAACGATCCTTAAGATGCTCTCCATGGAGTAGAAGGTGCAGACAGACAGTGTTTTGTATAGCATAACCGGGAGCTGGCAGAAGTATATAATGTGTGAAAAACAGTAATTTATTTAGCTTACAGTTATCTAGAATGTACAAATATTAAATTCCTAAAAAAGACAAAAATGATGGAGGTGGAAAAGTCTGCATTCATATTCTAGCTTGAAATAATGATCATTATATTAATGATGGGTCAGTATATTAGAGGTAGATGTTATCCAACATATATGATCACTATCTTTCTGGGAAGACTAGCCCATGGGATCAGGCTGCTTGCCTTCTGCTAGCATACCATTTCTATTTTTTGAACGAATTAACTGTCCTACTGTGCAGTATCTCACCGAAGTAATCATGAGTTGAGGCTAAGCAAGTTTTTATTTAACCAAGATTTAAAAAAAAAATTCAGAAGATGTGCATGCAGTCCCATAGCCTGTTCCACAGCATGTAACCATATGAAGGTAAGGACTGCATTTACATATTTATTGGTGTTCTGTGATAACTACAGCATTTACGACATATTAAAATTGCCAGGCCCATTGAAATAGAACATCTTTCTGGAGTAGATGTACTGATTTTTGGGGGACTGATGGGGAAATCACAATATATGATTACTAGAAATCCCTGTGTAATGGAATGTGTGGATGACCTTAGGGAACAGAGGAAGAAACGTTGCCTGGGAAATAATCAAACAAGAGAGGTAGTAGTTCCCAGTGGCTTAACTGTCTGAGATGGAAACTTAGGAAGGACGTGTCCTAATGTATCAAGCAATTAATAGTGGTGGTGGGAAGTTTGCAATTTTAGCTTGGAAGATGCTGTTAACTTGGCCCTATAATAAAGTGGAATCCACTCATCTAGACAACCTGTGACCTTGTCATCCTTTGAGACAAAGAAGTCTGATGTGACCAGAATGAACATTAATTTTTAGGCCAACTATATATTTTTTTCACCCCAATGCTGGATGGTCCTTTGATCAAGTCTAAGACTATATGTCATAAGCAGAAAACTAATTGTAGTGGCAAACAAACTTCATTAATAAGTCAATATTTACTTACCTAAACAGATAAATATAATGACCACGGCTGTGCAACAAAACAATGGGGGCTGAAGTGATTACCATCTTCCTGCCAACTTCCCCATTGATTTTGCTTGTGGGAAGCTGGCAGTGAGCGCCGGAAGTTGTGATCATGTAACCCCAGGAATACTGCTATGGCCACAACTTTGTGAATAAAACTGGTCTAAACGCCATGAAAATTTAAGTTCCACAGGAGTAGTGGAAACTAGATTTTTATGCATATGTAGCAGATTAGTAGTATATAGATTTCTCATGCCTATAATAATTTTTCCCTTCTCTCCTGTTCAGCACAAGAGTAGCTTTCTTCTGCCAAACTAATTTTTCCAGTTCAAGCTGATACATAAATTGTACTTCTTTCTTAAATATATAAAACCAGCATTAACTTCCTAATATGCAAATCTTAAAAGGAAAAAAAAAGCAAACAAGTAATGTCACAGAAGAATTAATGGAGCTATGAAACATTTCTAAAGAAAAAAGATTCTCTAGATTTTGGAGTGGTGAACTGCACCATTCCCATTTAATTTCCATTAAAACATTAATGGTTTGATGTGACCTTATGTTTCAAGCTTACAGAATCTTATAAAAGATAAATAGGAAATTGAGCAGTGAATGTGAATGGAAAATCTCAAACTGTGAGCTTTTATTCTGTAAAAAGATCCTGTTACGCAAGTATGAGAATCAATAGTAGCTGTATTATTATGTAGTCTTAATACCCTATGTATTATGGATGCAGTAAAACATATCCCTGAAAAGCAAATGTAACACAGCTATTCATTCCAGCTATCTATACTCCAAAGGCCCATCTAGACGATTAACAAAATTGCATTTTGCCTTTAGTGTGACATTCTAATCCTGATCTACTACCAGAAGTGCTATCTATAGAGATGAATGAAAGTCACCACAGTAGTTCCAATCCATCATTGCTCAAGAAACATGATATCAAAGAATTTTTTAAAAGGTAGATTAATGAAGAAATTGAATGAAAGAGACTTATGAATGAATATGCCCAACCTTGAAATGTACTAAGAACAGGTTTATTTCTCCATCCTTAATATTTTGAAATTGTTAGTAGGACCAACCATCAATGTCCTACTTGCCTTTTTTTAAAAAAAGCTGATGATCTGTGATCATCCTCTAGATTCCTAGGAATATCTTTTGATTTGATCCAGGTTTCCCCCCCCCTTTGGGTGTAGTGATAAGGATATTGAATTGCAAATGGGGAAGCCTAGATTTAAATCTAGAATCATGGTACTCATAGGATGAGACTCTGGATGATGTGAAGTATTAGAGCCATTTTATAAAGCTTTGGTAAGACAACTTACTAAGAATAAGAATACTGTCTCCTGTTTTGGTAACTATATTATAAAAAAGATGTTGAGACTCTGGAAAGAGTGCAGAAAAGAGCAACAAAGATGATTAGAGGGCTGGAGACTAAAACATATGAAGAACAGTTGTAGGAATTGGATATGTTTAGTATAGTGAAAAGAAGGACTAGGGGAGACATGATAGTGGCATTACAATATTTGAGGGACTGCCACAAAGAAGAGAGGTCAACCTATTTTACAAAGCACAAAAGGCAAGACAAGAAACAATGAATGGAAACTAATCAAGGAGAGAAGCAACCTAGAATTAAGAAGAAATTTCCTGATGGTGAGAACAATTAACCAGTGAAATGGCTTACTTTCAGAAGTTGTGGGGGCTCCATTACTGGAGTCTTTTAAGGAATGACTGGACAGCCACTTGTCTGGGGTGGTATAGGGTCTCTTGCTTGAGCAAGAGGTTGGACTAGAAAATCTCCAAGGCCTCTTACAACTCTGTTATTAACTTTCTCTACTTCAACCAATCTCATGGGTGCGATCTTGTGAAGGGGATCTTTATGAGCACTTTACAAGAAATATAGATTATAAATATAAGAAAAGACTCACCATTGAGTCTGCATCATTTTTTTTTAGAAGCCTGCTTGCCTGCATACAGATATTTAGTGGGTATTCACTTATTAGTTAAATGCTTCTTCAAGGTGTTAGCAATGTGAGGTCCACTCCAACACTTCATTGTAGTTTATCATCAGTGCATAGCCAGCTGCTTATAGAAACATTTAGAATTTACACCTACTTGTAAACTTTCTTTTCTTTTGAGATAGAATTCCTTCAGTTATCAATTATGCAAGCCACTGAGATCTCTTCTTAGCTCACCATATCCCTTCATCTACTTGCATCAATACGAAGTGTTTTTGTAGCTAGAATGGAGTTGTTTTTCCTATAATTTTCATATAAAATGTTTATTCCAATTTATTTGTTGCTATGATTAATATTAAGTAGGTTCTTCAGTCCCTAGGCTTTTGGCCATCTGATTAGACAAACCATTTTTTTTTGCAAATAATACACATTATAATGAATTTGATTTCTTCAAAGATTATGTTTCTTTTTACTGACTGCTTACTCTTTCTGAAAAATAGCCAAAAATAGTCAAATCTATTTTTATCCATCTTAGATGTGGTCATAAGGTAATGCCATCCTTACTAATTTGTCCCTCCTTCAGATATAACAACTATGTAGTTTTACTCAGAGAAAGCCTACGTAAAAGTAATGATCCTCAGGTTGCTCACTTGAAGTCAGCATTTCTTTGTACAGTCATCTGTAGCTTTACCCTACCCTACCCTACTTTACCCTACTTTTCCAAGCCATAAAGATTCTTTTTTGGGGGGCTTATATTATATATATTTATGATAATTATGGAGGAATTAGGTGGGCTATCTCTTAACAGACTAGAAATAAGGATGTTAAGCTCTGGGGCTAGAAAATGCTTCAATACTGTTCTATATTCATGCATGTACTCAAAATATCTTGACAGAGATTCTTGGAAGTGCATAAATGCACCATTCTTTCTTTTCAAGCATTTATGTATATTTGCAAAAGGGGAAGATTTATAACACAGTTCCCCATCATTGCTACAACTGTATCCTTTGAGTGTTCCTAATTCTTCCTTCCTTCCTTCCTTCCTTCCTTCCTTCCTTCCTTCCTTCCTTCCTTCCTTCCTTCCTTCCTTCCTTCCTTCCTTCCTTCCTTCCTTCCTTTTTCTGTCTGTCTGTCTGTCTGTCTGTCTCTGTCTCTGTCTCTGTCTCTGTCTCTGTCTCTGTCTCTGTCTCTGTCTGTGTCTGTCTGTCTGTCTGTCTGTCTGTCTGTCTGTCTGTCTGTCTCTCTCCCTCTCTGTGTCTGTTTGTGTGTGAGAGAAAAAGATTAATAGTTTCTCTATATCAGCAGTTCTCAACCTTTTCCGGGGCTCAACCCCGCCCCCACCGCGCTTGCATTGCGCATGTGCGGCGTGACGGGCGCATCGCAAAGGGGGAAAAATGGCAGACGCCCAAAAAATGGCTGACAAAAAAAAATGGCAGGCCCACATCGCGCATGTGCGGCGCGATGGCCCGCATCGCAAAGGGGAAAAATGGCGGACCAAAAAAAATGGCCGACCCAAAATTTTTTTAAAAAATGGCGGATTGTGGTGTTTGGTGACCCCCGTGAAATGGTCGTTCGACCCCAAATGGGGTCGCGACCCACAGGTTGAGAACCGCTGCCCTATATGGACACCAGAAATGATAGCATTTTAATCTACTATCTTTAGCAGTGCTTTAGATCAAGAATGAGAAATAAGTTTTTCACATACTTTTTAAATAATGAAAGAAATTGTCTGACAATAATTTTAAAAATAATAAAAAAATAATATCATATGAATAGCTGAACCTACACTTACATATACAATTTTATGTACCTGGACATATGTGATACATAATTGTTTCATGGGATATTAAGGGGCAAAAAATTGAAAATAGTATCAGTTTTACTGCCCACATTATAAGTGCAATATTACAATCAATTTTTAATGGATACTTTCAAAGAATTCATGAAAAATGACATAATCACTTACATTTTTAATGTATGCAGGATTTGTATGCATCTTTTTTTAAATTGCCAGGAATTATTTTTTAAAATCAGATCAGCAGATCATAGTTCTTTGTCAGATAAATTTCCCTTGTACAGTATTTTTAAATGCAAAAAGACTCTTATTTTTTTTAAAAAAATATTATATTTTTAATTACTTTTTAAAAAAATAATTAATATTGTTTGTACACCACTTTTTTCTAATGCAATTTCTGATCATGGACCATCCGATACTCGAGTTGGAATCACATGAAGTATCAGGAAAATAGATCACTTCCAGAGGAACTGTCCCAGAAATATTTTGCATCTTTGATGGAGGCACCCTGCTAATTTAGGATATGTCTGCTCATAATCTTAATAACATATATAGATAATGGGTCCAGGCATGCTAAAACATGTTAAGTAGACACAGTAAGTGGATTAGCTTGTTCTAAAAGAAGGAATGTGGAATTCATCTTCCTGATTTCTCCATCTTCCTTAAGCCCTGAATTTCTAAAAATCTGCTCTGGAGGGCTCAGTTAATCTTGTGACAAGGCATGAACCTCTAATGTTGAGGGGTGGAGGAGGGAAAGGGGAACTAGAGGAGAAAGATTGCTTTTGTAATAAACATCTGCTGGATTCTGTGCCTTTAAGAAATGGAAGGAATCATTTTGTTTATTGACTAGACTAGTCAAGCTGAATCCCAGTCAAAATAATGCAATTGTGAATCCTGGATCCAAATCAATTTAATACAAATATGAATTGGGATCCCAATCATTGTCATATGTAATTTATATATATATTTATTTCTTTGTTAACAATTTAAAAAACATATATATATTTGTGCTTGCAGATGGCTCTGGGTTGAGCTGAAACAAGCAAAGGAAAGAATGATTTCTTCCTCCCATATTTGGGTTTACAGGGTGCAATCTAAAAAAAAAAAATAACCACTTGACACACATATTCACTCCCTGACTGTTAACAAAGCGGGAGAGAGCCTGTGGCTTGAGGCAAAAGCTTCTGCCTAGCATGCAGACTGCCCAGGTTCGAATCCCGGAAAGGAGTTCTGACTGAAGAGAGTTAAATAACTCGAAATAGCTATCTCAGAAATCCCTTATTTCTTTGTCAACAATTTTAAATTGTTTAAATTGTTTAAATTTAAATTGTTTAAATTCCTTGGAATAAAGGAATTTGGGGGCAAATGTAATTTTCCTCTGATATCATGAGGAGGAGGAACAGGAAGAGCAGAATGAAGTACCATGTAAACCTGGTTCTAAGGAACTGAGTTCTAGTAACGAATATGAAGTACCATATGCCCCCCTTATCTGCAAGCTTCGTTCTTTGTGTCGGATTGCCTACTGCACCTCATAACCACAACACTTTGATCTTGTCAAAAGCCAAAAAGTATAGAGGTGAAGAAAATGTCAATGGTACCTTGGGAACAATGGTCTTCTCAAAACTGGACTATTATCCTCGTGTTTCTGTACTCAGAAATATCACTGGCCATGTTTTGGTTGTTACTGAAAGCTTCCAAAATAAAAATACTACCTGACAGTAGTCAGACAATGGACTGTTCTGTGACAGTCTGCATTTCTGTATGAGCTGCCCAAAATCCCTGTAACAACTACATGACAGCGGGGGAAAAAAATCATCTTGCTGCCATCTACTGGCAAATGACTGGAGTGACATTTGCAGATACATAGGATCCTTCCTAAGTACCATGTGCATTTGGTGAGAAAAAGACATGTTAAGATACGTACCACCCTTCCACAACTGCCCCATACATCTTTTTATCTAAAGATGCTTTTAAGTGAATTTAAGGAGAATAAAATATATCATTCTCATCAAATATTTACTGAGATAAGAAACTTCTAAAAAGGATCAATGACATTTTGCAGTGTGACAGTCCATGTGTCTTTCTCTTCTACTATGTCGGACTTTCAGCTATATTTTTGGTAAGAAACACTTAGCTGCATGTGAAGAAATTTAACAAATGGAACTTTTTCTTGCTGTAGGGACAAAATGTCAAACAAATTTTGGGAAATAATATCTCTTTGAATCAAACTATAAATTTTGGGGACATTTATGTATTTTAAAACCATAATAAGAGTGTTTTCCTGGTAGAAAACATCTCTTTCG
This sequence comes from Bothrops alternatus, assembly GCA_034064705.1. Classification (NCBI taxonomy): domain Eukaryota; kingdom Metazoa; phylum Chordata; class Lepidosauria; order Squamata; family Viperidae; genus Bothrops; species Bothrops alternatus. The sequence continues at coordinate 11,001,622 of JARGCV010000018.1, read as the reverse complement.
AAGTCTTTCCAACAGGATAAGTCCAATGACATTGTAACATGTTCATTAAATCATACCATGGCAATATCCATTTTAATACCACATGTAGGTCAGATGGACATGATCCAGACCAATTCTGCTTGTTACATCACTATAATTTTAGACTGATTCAGTTTAGTTCCCCAAGTTACAAGTACTTCATCATTACAGAGACATGTCAAGGTGTGTACTTGTATAAATGATTGTACCATTGCTAGAAATTTCCTTTGGTGAGGTCAAAGCAGCAGTGTAAAATCTACTGCTTTTTGAAGGAAAATATAGTTTGTGAACAAAAGCTGACAGCCTGACAGCCATTTTTCTGATGTCAGATACAATATGATCCCCAAAGGTATATTTCAGATGGCTGTGTGAAGACAGGTTTCTAACACTATCTGGAAAGTTAAGCATGAATAAAACATTTTCTGAAATTTGATCTCTGTTTCTTTCAGGCATCAGGAGCCGATTACAGTAAATTGTTAGTTCACGTAATTTCTGTCATCCTTAGGTTGGCAAAAGGTCATCATTCCCATTGCATTGATATTCTCACTTTACATATGAAACCAAAGAACATAGGCAGGATAGGAGAAATTCCTGATTCGCATTTTCCTTGTTTCAGTTGAAGGTGGAACAGATGCAGAAAAAATTAAGTTTAATTTCTGGCATCTGTAAATAGGGGTTTAGAAATTTCGGTCTGAAAAGTTTCCGCCAAACAGTGTTAACAAACTGGGTTAGAACAGCAGCCATTGGAGGGAAAAATGAATGCTATTGATTTTATTTTTTTTAAAGGGAATAAAAGGGAATGACAGGGAAGTAAGTAAGTAAGTAAGTAAGTAAGTAAGTAAGTAAGTAAGTAAGTAAGTAGATAAGTAAGTAAATAAGGGTCATCCTTTTGTTTCTGATAAATTTTGGTGGTGGAGCAATTCTGGGAAGTTCTTTGTTTTTTTTTTTTTTTTGTGCCTTTGGGTCAATGTTGAATCCTGGTGACTGCCAGGATAAGTCCCTGCAATTGTCCTGGCAAGATTTCAGAAGCATTTTGCCCTTGCCTTCTTCCCCAGCCAGAGAGTGTTTGACTGGCTCTAGGTCACCCAGTTGGTTTCGTGCTTAAGGCCAGACTAGAACCCACAATCTCCAGGTTTCTAGCCTGGTGCCTTAATCTCCTCACCAAACTGGCTTTTGGGGAGTTCACAGAATCACAATAATAGGGATGTGGGCTGAAAGAGACGTGAAGGTTGTAATTTGCTCTTTCCTATCTCAGATGTTATTTATTATATTCCCATTCCTGACCTGACCAAACTTCAACCTCCTCCCCTCCTAACAGACAAATACTAAAGGTGACACCATTTAATTCACCTTATCTTGACATTGCGATGAGGTTTAAATATACTTTGCAGCCAGTATGGATCCAATTCACTATGATGTCTGAAGCTGTGTTTCAGGCTAAGAATTGTATATAATGTGACTGGGCTACAATATAAAGAGTAGAAAATGCCAAGCCAAAGAAAGAGTGGAAGACCGCAAAACAGATTAAATTAATTAAACTCGTACAATGTGGCTAACACTTATTAGTACATAGGGAATAACAACAATCTTACCAATTTGCCCCATAAGTGGCAACTCTCAATGGGGCTTTGGGGGCTGTTACAATAGGCCTAGGGAGTTCTATCTGTCCATAGAACTTCATTATATGTACATACAGAAACAGATACATAACACTTAATGTGGATATAGAATGTAAAACATTTTTGAGTCAATTCCTTATGACTTTACTGACCTATCCATATATTTTAATGGTGCAATATTCAATATGGAAATGATTTCCCATTGACTTCTTCAGTGTCATGCTAAAATAAACAGTAATTTAGAAAAAATACTTTCTTATGCAATTTTATTGATATGCTTATTATAGGAAATGGAATAACTCCTGTAGAAAATCTGTATTAAATTTTGCAAATTTAGACCCAAAACAGGAATCTGATAGCAACTTTTCAAACTATCACATTTTATTAAAAGGCATATGTTTTTGTGAACTATAGCTCACTTTATCTGGTGCACAGAGGCTAAATTGAGCTTAGTTTGAAAATTTAGCGTAATGGTAGACAAGTATACTTGTTATACTTGTTTAATAAACTGTGGCAACTGTTAGCTTTTGAAGTAACTTAAAATCAGCAGAGATGCAAGATTAGACAAATTATTTCATGCAGTCTAGCTTTAACTCATTGATTTAAAATTAAATAATATACTAAACTACTTTATTTTGAAATTACAGAAAAGTAGGTTTTTTCTGCCTTTTCTCTTAATTTTCTTTAGTTCTTCTAGCATATTTACATAGTCTGAGGCATTTTAAATGAAATTAAGAGTTTTGAATGCAAATATTGCCATTGATTTAAAAATAGCAAACAAATACATTTAACATTTAGTCTGCTTTCCAATGCAGAATCATCATATCACAATAACTTCTGTAAAGTGGGCAAGCTAGGAGCACTGCTTACAACCTACAATGTGATAAGTCCATCAAAATAAACTATCTGGTCAACATATTCAGAAAAGGGAATAAAAGCATTTTTTCTAAACATACCTTATGAACACTGATTGAGCGTTGTCAATAGGGCTAAGGCAACATACTTGATCACTTGATTTGCAGAAGCTGACTTGACTTTTGTAGTGAAAATCTGAGTCACTAGAAGAATGCTTTCTCCTCATCATTTTAGCAACATGAGATTGGTGTTGAAAAAAAGAAATTGGTATGGCTTGCCTTTCCTTTAACAAGTACTTGTACAGAACAAGCAGCTGCTGCTATCTGGGTTAGGTTTTTTTTATTCTCAATCTAGTTCAAGCCAGAGCTTTTAAGTTAATAAGTTACTTATATAAATGACATCACCTGCATTTTACTTTCTCACTGGTAATGCTTTATTCACCTGTCTTAATAGGTGCAGAGTAAATAGTTTTAATACTAAGATTGATTTTAGCATTAAGATGTTACTGACTTTAGAACAAAATTTCTCATCCACGCTGTAATCATCAGCTCTCCAAAAGATGTAAAATGTTGCCCTTAGCCACTAAATGATGTCTTAGTTTTTTTAAGCAATGGTCAGTTTTGTTTCAGACTGGACACTGCTAAACTCATTGATATCAGTGGGATCAAAGCTATGTAGCAAGGCAGATATTTCTTATTTATCGTGTTAGCCCAGGATTGGAGAAAAAAAAATATTTTTGGCTTCAGAAAATTTCTAGAACTAAGGCACAGAATTGATAAGATAAAGAGATTGGAGAATGGATTACCTATTTTTTTCAGTATTTTCTTAATTATAATGATGAAACTCATGATCATGCCTAGTTAAAGTAGGGCAAGACATGAGGCTAGTACACCTGGGGAAAATTACACCTTTGCTCCAGGTTATATCCTGAGACCTCCGACAGCCTATAGTGGTAGCACCACACAGGTTGCTCTGAAAGCACCAGGAAAGAGATTTCCTTCCCTCCTCTATACTTCTACTGAAAGAGGAGGATGCCCTTTCGTTTCCAACTAGTAAGACTGACTGCCTCCCAACCAATGCATTGTAATTGGCAGCAGGAGAGGTGATCAGATTTTCCAAACATTGGTAGAGTGATCTTATCTGAGCTACAAGTATCTGGAGAGGCACTAGGTCAGGAGTTTCAAAGTGCTGGCCCGCGGGCTAGATGCGTCATCCGGAAGCTGCGCGCACCCCATTGCCAGCAATAGCAAAACCGTCCCGATACGTTGTGTGACATCATGTGACGTCGCAAGTTTGACATGTCTGCACTAGGTGATATCAAACAGTTTGAGTTTTCTGAAGATGTTCACCAGCACCTGTATTTTCACACCCCAGGTATAGTAGCTTGTATCCCCTATGCATCTACAATGGTAGGGCTCCAGTGGTGGGATTCAGCCGTTTCGCACCACTTCGGCAGAACTGGTAGCTAATTTTTTGTTGCCCAGGCCCAGAACGGACATCTGGAAGTGGCACCTACACAGAAAACTGGTTGTTCATGTATTTGAATCCCACCACTGCAGGGTTCTGTATATTCCAATAGTTTACCATTGCTCCAAGTTCAACCACTCCCTCCAAAACTGCAATTTACATATACTTACTTTTTTTTCCAGTGAGGAGTTTACTCTCTGGCTTTAGAATAATATAAACTGGGAAAAGAGCAGTGGGCTAACTACCTCAATATAATTTGAGTAATGACATTAAGAACAAGTGATATTTTCTCAGAGATTTCAGAGGATCTGCAAAGAGTATCAGCTAATTCCCCCACCTTCCCAAAATCACAACCAGCAGAAAAAGTGTCCTCCCACTTGAACTAGCAGAACTGCTCTTATCAGTGGGAAAACAAAATGGCCTGATAAAGGTAAGATAGAGGTAGTATGATAAAGGTGAAGTGAAGTTCCACTCCAGGGCAAATTAGCAGATACTCCAAGAAAACAAACAAACAAGATAATTAAATATTTAATTGCACCAATTAAACAAATAGTATAACCCCAATTGCTGCTGATTATTGTTCATGTCTGAATAATAAGCTTAGGCTCTTACTGCCAGAGGAAGGGATCTGGAGATTATAGGCAAATGCTCTAATTTCTCACTGCTAGAAAGACCAAATTGGTTTCTGTGTTGTCTTCTTCTCTTTTGAGCAGAGAGTCCCATATAAATTGTTGAGTTCTAAATGATCAATACAGATGTTAAGCAAAAAGAATTTTCAATAAATTGCATCAAGCCTAACAGCAGAAAATAAAGTAAGCTCTTGGATATGTCTTCAAAGGCAACTTCTTTTATTAGTCAACATTTTTTTACTATGATGGTTGGGCCATGTGTACTGAGACCAACTCAGTACACTGGGAAGAAGAGATATATTCTGTAGAACAGGTAATTCCCTCATCTTTTGCTTTCTCCTGAAGTTATTCCTGTAGAATTTTCTTTTCATCTTTTTCAGACAACATCATAGCAAAAGATTTCCAGGCAAATGCAGAATGCAGTAGATTTTGAAAGTAATAATGTAATTTAACTATGTAGAAATAATATAATATAGTTTTTATGCCTTCTAAGGCTTCTAGGGGAATTTATAATTATTATTTTATGAATATTTTAAATACATGGAATAGTTATATTAAGGGAACATTCTTAGTTTGTATGCAGAAATATAGGTTTTTTTAAAAACAAAAATCTTAAAATTGGCATAAATGGATGGTTTACAAGTTTAATTAAATTTTTGAAACAGAAAGAGTGCTGTAAACTATGAATATAACTCCAATATTAGTATATTTGTTTAGAGATTTGTCATGCCAACACACGTAAACATTATTTTAAGCAGATTACTATTATACTACAGAAGGATTAATACCTAGATTTTCTTAAACTAAATTATAGCTGTTTTACTGTAAAATGGTGGGATTTTTAACTTCCCTAACCCTTAGTTTTTTCAATGGGCATATATTTTTATTTCAATTTCTGTATGACATGTCATCATAATGTGTGATCGTGTTAAAAAACATTTATGGTCATCATTAAATCCATGTGAGCCTTCTGACATCAAGCCATTGTATTTCTTGGATTAAAGGGTGTCAAGGAAATTGTTCATACAAAACATAATTTGGTCCTTATTCACATAATGACATATATCCTGGCATAATTCCAGTCTGAAAAAAGTACATAAATATATTTCTTTGAAGTCATAGGCAAACAGGGATATTAATACTTTAAATCAACTTATTGCCACCAAATGCCAAAAAAAGGGCAGGGGGAATTTATCATTATTTGAGGAACTGTGATTTCTTCAGCAATAAATATCATGTGTTTTAGGTTTTCTGTCTTGGGACATCAATATGTATTTGCATTCTATTTGTGAGATGGCTTCATATAAATGTAATGGTAAAAGCATTATTCAATGCTGTATCATGTAGTCAAGGATTTTAATGATGTGTTTACAAATCTCTGTCTGTCTGTCTGTCTGTCTGTCTATCTATCTATCTATCTATCTATCTATCTATCTATCTATCTATCTATCACTTTTTTTGCTGTAGATGGAAAAAATTAACTGATGATTTCTGTATTTGCTGATTAAAAAGGCTTCAATAAGGGAAGAAGGGAATCATGTAATATAATTTTAAAAGGGAAGGGAAGAGAATAAGTTTATTTGTAACTAGGATTGCAATTTACTTCTTTCCTTTCTATCCATACTACTTTTTGTACTTTTTCTTTTATTTTTTTCTCCTTTCTCTTGATTTTATGTCATTTCATGGTTATTTTACTTATGTGAAAATCTCTAATAAAAATTATAAAGAAAATGTCTTACGTTTTAAAAAAGGCTGTCAGATTATGGTTTCAATGGCTTATAGAGAAAGTCATAATCTTCCAATATGTAGGCATAGCTTGGAAATAACTATTCTAAATTAAGTTCAAAATGCAATGTCTTCTCTTTTTTTCCTAAGAAGAATTCATAGTACTTAAAACCTGTGAAATTTATGTCTCTATTGGAAGTGAGATAGTGACACAGAAAATGTATCAGCACAGTTTCAAGGTCTCCAGGATCAAAGAATGCTGCATAAGAGGGCAAGGTCTCCATTGAACTGCAAAGGAATGTGTGAAGTGAACAGTCTGCCTGCATCAATCTATCAGCTTGGTAACTGAATACTGTTGAAGAGAAGCTGACATAGCACAATATTTATCCATCAAATCTAATGCTTATGTCATGCTGAGAGTTATCAAGCACTATTTGGAGAAGGATGTGTCCCAGAAAATTAATAAAGGAATTTTGCAATGGATCTTGACAAATATTAGATAGCTTATATTCATTACACTTTAATACAGCCATTTTACTATTTGTATGGAGGATGAAAGATTTTTATAAATGAAGTTTCAATTTGCATTGTAGAAAAATTGAATCCAGACTGCTGAATGTACGTGCTGCCTTAAATCAGTGCCATCTGGCTGGACGGGTAAGCTAGTTTTAGACTGCATTTACATATTGAACTAAAGTCATGATTTTCTTAATCATTGATTATTATATAAACTTCAATGGATTTATCTCATGCAATTTGCTAAGCTGTAAATATTGATTTAAGAGCCGCAAGGACTAAGTTCACACTCTACAGCTAAGTCAAAATCAGACCAACTGCATTATGGCTTAGCAAAATATGTATGCATTGTCTTTGTAGCATTATGGCTAATGCTGTGTAACTTTTAATTATTTCCTTGAAAGTATGTCTGTAATACAATGGGTTTTTATTCCTATGAAAGAATTATACCTTTGGAATTAAATATATGAACATACTCTTTTACTACATTTGTAGTAGTAGTAGGTTTAACTTGCACTTTTGCCTCTTATTCCCCTCCCCCAATACAGCCATAAGATATGTTGGGTTGAGAAAGTGACTGACTCAAAGTCCCCCAATGAGCTTCCATGGTTTAGGATGGACTGCTTCAACTCCTAGCCTAGCATATTAATGACTGCAGTTTACTGACTTTCATCTCTCCAGATGTGTTCCAAAGTTGATGAATGCGCTACAGAAGTTCTGGGGGTTATGAGGAAAGAAGAAGAAAAACTCATTGTGGATTTCATTTGTTCTGTACTTCACTTGTGTGTAATAAAGCAGTTCAGATCTGTAGCTGATTGCTGTAAAGTGCCTACATCATATCTTTAAGGTAAGACATGGCATTAGTACACTCCATGGAAGCTAATAAATAAGTAAGTCAGATCCTCCTTTACTTCCTTCTTTAAGAAAGAAGAATTATTTACTTTTGGCATCTGTGGCCCAACTCTAGGTTAAGACCAAGCAGGCACTGATCTAGGACTGTAAACTTAGGGAGCATGAATGTTTCCCCTCTTTCCAAATAATTCCAAAAATGCAAATCTTCACATCAGCATGAGGTGGCACCATTACTAATATGACTTAGGGATGCTATATATTCTGAAACTATGGTTATCCAACACAGGTCTATCAGATCTAAACTGCAATAATCCAGATTTTTGTACCCTAAACCTGGTAGCTAAAGGTTCATATAGTACATTATGATAGCTTGATTTAAGTATGGTTTGCTTACCAAACCACAGTGGCTGGGTCATACATAAACCTTTAGCCATGGTTCACAAACTATAATTTCGAGATTCATCCCTTACATTAAGAAGAATCTGAACAATTTAAAGCTTAGCACTAAAAAACTAACAACTGAGACGAAAACAGCTCCACTTCCCTTTGGAAATGCAAACATGCTTCTACTGTTTCCTGATATGTAAATTGCTTCTGAAGAATTGAAATAACAGTGTATTTGTTTTACTCAACTACAAAAATGAATCAGCCCATGAAAGCAAGAAGCCACAAGATTCTTTGAAAAATACTGCTGTTCTTAAGTATGAGAGAAGTTCATCTCTCAACAAGGCTCCAGAAAGGCTGGAACCTGGCTGGCATTTCTCTTTTAATTATTCAAGGGCTTTCTTCCTGAAATCTGAAAATTCTGATCTAACATTGGGATCAAGATAGACCCCCAAATGAATTTTTGAAGGAATGTAAACCCTTTTGGTACAAACTGAACATCCAACACATCCAACTTGGCAGGAACCTTGGGAAGAATTACCTGCTGAGCCCTGGTAAGTTTGTGGGGTTTCTTGTTTAATTACAAATTCACCTTTTTTTTCTTTTTTTAGAAGGCATAAAAGGGGTTTCTCCTTCCCCTTTCTTCTAAAGTTTGCCCTCAGCACAGGTCTGGAGGGGGTGGAGCTTTCTGCTGCAGCCCCCCTGCTGGCTAATCTCTGGTAGCTGGGAGCAAGCAGCTCACTCTTCCTTGTGGGGCAGAGAGGCAGCTGCTTTTGCTTTTGCTTGGGCAGAGCTTTTTCAAATAAGGAATTAAAACAGGAAATAAAAGGGGACAAGGGAACTTGGCAGGAACCTTGGGAAGAATTACCTGCTGAGCCCTGGTAAGTTTGTGGGGTTTCTTGTTTAATTACAAATTCACCTTTTTTTTAGCAGCCATCGCGCCCCTGACGGCGCGCGATAAAATCCTAAAACAAGTAAGAAAAAAAATCCAAAAAGTAAACTGAGACCAAAACAAAAAATTTGAACAACCCAAAAAAGCTGTGTTTTTTAAATAATAACTAGTATAATAATAACAGCAAACATATAATAACAAGAAATGGAGATAGATAGCCAGCACACGGAGGGGAGCCTCCCAGTGTTTTGTATTGAGTGTCACATGTATGACTATCTGTCTGCTGGACAGAAGTCTTGGGTATGTGATCGGTGCAATGAGCTCCTGGCTCTCAGGGAACAGGTTCTTTCCCTTGAAGCCAAGGTAGCAGACCTGGAGAAGCAGAGAGAGATAGCGAGGCAGGAGAAGATCTTCAGGGATGCAGCAGGAGCGTCCCACTCCATGCTGAGCAGCTCTCCAGCTGCTTTGGAGAATGGAGATCTTGGGCAGGGAAGACATCAATCTGTGGAAGAGGGACAGGCTCCCTTAGTTGAGACCCCTTCCCTGGAGGATGTGCCCATATCCTCTTGCACTGAGGATACTTCTCCGCGGGTGGTGGGAGGGGGGCTTCTTGTAGTGGGTGATTCAATTGTTAGAAATATAGAGAGACGGGTTTGTGATTGAAGCGTTGACCGCATGGTAAACTGCCTGCCGGGTGCAAAGGTTGCGGACATCACGAGGCATCTAGACAGGCTGATAGACAGTGCTGGGGTGGAGCCAACTGTTGTGGTACATGTCGGTACCAATGACATTGGGAAAGCTAAGCGGAAGGTCCTGGAAGCCAAATTTAGGTTGCTAGGTAGAAGATTAAAGTCCAGGACCCCCAAGGTTGCATTCTCAGAAATGCTACCTGTTCCACGCGCAGGGCCAGCTAGACAGGCAGAGCTCAGGAGCTTCAATGCGTGGATGAGGCAGTGGTGCCGGGAGGAAGGGTTTAGATTCATTAGGAACTGGGAAACATTTTGGGACAAGCCACACCTGTACAGAAGGGACGGGTTACATTTGAACCATAATGGAACCAGACTGTTGGCGATTAATATTAAAAAGGTTTCAGAGCAGCTTTTAAACTGATTCATAGGGGCAAGTCGACAGGAGCTGGGCAGCTTCCGGTTCGGGAAGGCGCACTGCCTAATATGGAGGGTGGAAGTTATGCACACATTGGTGAGTCAACAGGAAAACTAAATTGTAATAGTCAAGCAGAAAGACATGGTAGACCATCTACAAATTCTACAACCAAATTCTACAGTCAAAATCCACAGTCAAAGTTGAAAGTGCACCAGAAAATTACATATAAAGGTCTGTATACAAATGCTAGAAGCATTCGAGCAAAAATAGGGGAATTGGAATGTTTGGTGAAGGAAAATAATATTGATATTATCGGCATAACAGAAACCTGGTGGACAGATGAAAACCAATGGGACACAAGGATTCCAGGTTACAAATTGTATAGGATGGACAGGAGAGGGAGAAATGGTGGTGGCGTGGCCTTGTACATAAATGAGGAGTTAGAATCTCATGAACTCAAAATTCAAGAAAATTCAAACTCACCCACAGAAACATTGTGGATAAAAATCCCAGGACAGGAAACTAATCTGACGTTAGGGATCTGCTATCGCCCTCCCAACCAAACTCCAGAGGCAGATTGCTATTTGGAAAATGAATTTAAGGAGGCCTCAAAAAGAAATAGGGTAGTCATAATGGGGGACTTCAACTATCCCCAAATAGATTGGGTAAATTTTTGTTCTACACATGAAAGCGAGACAAGGTTTCTCGACATGTTAGCCAATTATTCCCTTGAGCAGATGGTCATGGAACCTACCAGGGGAAAGGGGATCCTGGACTTGGTTCTAACTAACGCACAGGATTTGGTTCATGATGTCCTTGTAACCGAGCCCATAGGAACCAGCGATCACAACACAATAACCTTCAACTTAACCATGGATAGCAAATTGTCAGTGAAAACTAACAGAGACCTTAAACTTTCACAGAGGGAATTTTGACAAAATGAGGAAAATAGTAAAGAAGAAACTAAAAGGAACAGTAAAAAAAAGTCAAATCCCTCCAAAATGCTTGGAAACTGTTTAAAAATACGTTACAGCAGGCTCAAATAAAATGCATTCCTAAAAGAAGAAAGAGGATTGGAAAGTCCAAGAGGATACCAGTATGGCTTACGAATGAGGTAAAGGAGGTTATTGGAAAGAAGAAAAACTCATTTAAGAAATGGAAGGCTCTTCCTACCGAGGAGAACAGGAGGGATCACAAACTCTGGCAGACCAAATGCAAGGCGATAGTCATGAAAGCCAAGAGAGACTTTGAGGAGCATATAGCCAAGAATATTAAAAATAATAACAAAACCTTTTTTAAGTACATCAGAAGCAGGAACCCAACCAGAAAATCAGTTGGGCCACTTGATAACAATGGTCAGAAGGGGATAATCAGAGAAGACAAGGAGATTGCTGAGAGGCTAAATGACTTCTTTGCCTCCGTTTTCACCGAGGAGGATAGAGAACATTTGCCTGCCACTGAATTAGTTTTCCCAGGGAGGGAAATAGAAGAATTAAACCTGATAGAGATAAACAAGGAAGATGTTCTTGCATGCCTTTCTAAACTAAACGTCAACAAATCGCCGGGTCCAGATGGCATCCACCCTAGAATTCTCAAGGAACTCAAGTGTGAAATTGCTGAACTAGCTAAAATATACAATCTTTCTCTAAGATCAGGCACTGTACCGGAGGATTGGAGGGAAGCAAATATAACCCCGATCTTCAAGAAAGGATCCAGAGGTGATCCAGGAAACTATAGACCAGTCAGTCTAACCTCAGTTCCAGGCAAACTGATGGAAACCATTATTAAAGATAAAATTACAGGGCACATAGAAAAACAGGCATTGCTGAAAGAAAATCAACATGGTTTCTGCAAAGGCAAATCATGTCTTACTAACTTGTTAGAATTCTTTGAGGGTGTAAATAAATACATAGATAAAGGGGCCCCAGTTGATATTGTATATCTTGACTTTCAAAAGGCTTTTGACAAAGTTCCTCACCAAAGGCTCCTAAAAAAGCTCTCCAGCCACGGAATTAGAGGACAGGTCTTGTCCTGGATTGGTAACTGGCTAAATTGTAGGAAGCAAAGGGTGGCAATAAATGGACAATTCTCCGGATGGAAAGAAGTGAGAAGTGGTGTACCCCAAGGTTCAGTTTTGGGACCTTTACTTTTTAATTTATTCATCAATGATCTGGATGTAGAAGTTAATAGTGAGGTAGCCAAGTTTGCTGATTACACTAAATTATTCCAGGTTGTGAAAAGTGAAACTGGTTGTCGGGAGCTCCAGAAGGATCTCTCGAAATTGTGTGAGTGGGCAACAAAGTGGCAAATGCATTTTAACCTAAACAAGTGCAAAGTTATGCACATCGGGGCAAAGAACCCCAATTATACTTACCAACTGATGGGGACCAAACTTTCTGAGACAACCCAAGAAAGGCATCTTGGGGTTTTGGTGGACAGCTCGATGAAGATGTCAACCCAATGCGCAGCAGCAGTAAAAAAAGCAAATTCCATGCTTGGCATGATTAGGAAGGGAATCGAAAACAAGTCAGCAAGTGTTCTATTGCCTCTGTACAAATCGATGGTGAGACCACACTTGGAGTACTGTGTACAGTTCTGGTCACCGCACCTCAAGAAGGATATAATGGAACTGGAAAAGGTGCAAAAAAGGGCAACAAGAATGATCAAGGAAATGGAGCGCCTCCCTTATGAAACCAGATTGCAACGCCTTGGTCTCTTCAGCCTTGAAAGACAGCGTTTAAGGGGTGACTTGATTGAAGTGTATAAAATCATGCATGGGATAGAAAAGGTGGATAGAGAAAAATTCTTTTCTCTACACACAATACCAGGACAAGGGGGCACTCCCTAAAGCTCATAGCTAAGAAAGTGAGGACAAATAAAGGGAAATATTTCTTCACACAGAGGGTCGTTGATTTATGGAATTCACTTCCTGAAGGGGTCGTGACAGCTGTCAGCCTTGACAGCTTCAAGGCAGGGCTAGATAGATTCATGGATGCCAAGTGTATCGGTGGTTATTAAAACGGATGTCCATGTGCCGCCTCTATGTTGGTTGAGGCAGGCAGGATTCCCTTGAGTACCATTTGTTGGGGGTCAAGGGAAAGGGAGGGTTTTGCCTTCTCTTTCTGCTCAAGATCCCCATGTACAATTGGTGGGCCACTGTGTGACACAGAATGCTGGACTCGATGGGCTTTGGCCTGATTCAGCATGGCTCTTCTTATGTTCTTATGTTCTTATGTTCAAATATTTTTTTAAATCTCCTACAAATTTATTGCCTATATATTTCATGACTTTACCCCGTCTCTTTGTCAGCCTTCAACCAGGATTCACCTTTATAAGATTCCAAGAGGCCCAGAATCAAACTGTTCATTTGAACATCCCCTCACTATTTTTTCCTGATGTTTCCCCCCTCTTTTGCAATATTTTTCATCTACTGATGTAGTAGCCTCAAAAATAGCATGTGGAAGGAAAGTTGCATGTTGCACTTAAAAAAGCTGATTTTGTTTTTTATCCTGGGCTCATGCAGCTGCAATTGTGCAAACCTAGGAAATGATACAGTTGACTTAAGGAGTGCAAGAGGTGGAGTGTATATCCCTCCCTATGCAAGTTGAATTATCTTTTCCCCTTCGAATATACTGTAGTTCCTTGTGTAGCCCTCCTTGCTGTGTTAATGCTTTAGTGTGGCTGCCATTGGTGAACAATACGGATCCAGCTGATCGTTTCAAATGCTAAACTCTACCTTGAGCCCCTGTAGTTTACTGGTAGTGAATTTATCATACCACCAACATGACAAGTTCCAATATTCTGCAGAGTATTCTGGTCCCTGGTTTAAACGATTAAGCTAGGAGGAAAATAATACTATATTGCATATCCTCCAGAAATTATTTAACTCTTATTGATTTTGGCAAGAGAGCTAAGGCTCTGCTGATCTTTTCTCCATTAGAACAATGGGAACTCTAAATTGCTTAGCTTTGCCTGGACAATGTAAATTCTTTTGATTCTAGTTGAAAGCAGGGAGCCATCTGAAACTTCTGTAGCACCACAGGGCAATTATGCCATCTACTGTTCTACTTTAAGAATCACATTTCATTTGGATTGCTATATTTACTAAGTAATCCCATAATTTTACTTAGCATCAATTTAAGAACAGTCTTTAAAGCTCAAACTATAAAAAAGTTTCATGTGAAAATCAAAGCCTTCTGGAGGAAGATATGGTGGACACTCCAAACCATTTTCAAAAAGCGTATTGAATTTCTACCTCAGGTTTTTTTGTTAGGGATAACAAAGGATTACACTACCTCAGAGACGAGCTTATTTCTGAACTTGATCACAGCAGCCAGATTGTTGGTGGGACAATACTGGAAGAACCCAGAAATACCGCCTATAGAAGAATGGACTGTGAAAGTAACAAATCTGGCGGAGATGGCGAAAATATCGGCATACCTGAAAGATCGCTCAAATGCACAATATTTGGCAGACTGGAAACAGTGGATAGACTATATACAAGAGAAACACCAATCAAACAAAATGCATCTGGCGTTTAGTTGAGACTCGACGTAAAGAGGGAAGAATGTTTACCAAATCAAATGTTTACAAAGACTAACACCTAATGTTGTATGCCTATGTTATATGACGAAAGCCTCTTAATATGATCTTATGCTTAATGTTGTTTGCTTTAATATTGATAAAGCGGATTGAATTTCTATCTCAGGTTATGAAACTTCTACCTCAGGATCTTTGGTTAGGGACTATAAAAGATTGCACTATTACTGAGACGAAGTTAATTCAGAAGCGTGAATGAACAATATGTGATAGACTAGATATAGTAGATAAACCATATACAAGATTTACCTCAGGTTATTAAACTTTTACCTCAGGATTTTTGGTTAGGGACCATAAAAGATTGTACTAATACTGAGATGAATAATATGTGATAGACTAGAAACTGTGGATAGACTATAGAAAAGAGAAACACCAATCAAATAAATTGTAACAGGCGTATAGTTGAGGCTTGATGTGAGGAGTGAAAAATGTTTACCAAACCAGACGTTTATAAAGATTAATACTTAGTGATGTATATCAGGTGCTATGATGATTGATGCATACTATGATTTTATGTTCAATGCTGATTGTTTTAATAAAAGAATTTTTTCATTTTAAAAAAAAGTTTCATGTGGAGAGAAATGGAATCATGTAAGTATACAAGGAAAGCTAATTCAGTGAAATATAACTGGTTACGTGTGAGGTATGAAGTATAGCATTGATCTGCATGGAAAGTCATTAAGTGAGGGAGAGAAGCACATTATAGAATTACAAGGAATCTTGGGGTCATTTAATCTGATAGATTATTTAATTCCAGCCATTTTTGAAAGCCTTTAGATTAATTACAATAGTTGTGTTTATACTGATGGATACTTTTGGTCTCCACACTATAAAAAAGATGTTGAGACTCTAGAAAGAGTACAGAGAAGAGCAATGAAGATGATTAGGGGACTGGAGGCTAAAACATATGAAGAATGGTTACAGGAATTGGGCATGGCTAGTCTTGTGATGAGGACTAGGGGAGACATGATAGCAGTGTTCCAATATTTGAGAGGCTGTCACAGAGAGGAGGGGCTCAAACCTATTTTCCAAAACACCTGAAGGCCAGACAAGGAATAATGGATGGAAACTGATCAAAGAGAGATTCAACCTAGATATAAGGAGAAATTTTCTGACATTGAGAACAATCAAACAATGGAACATCTTGCTCTCAGAAGTTGTGGGAGCTTCATCACTGGAAGCTTTCAAGAAGAGACTGGACTGCCATCTGTCAAAACTGGTATAGGGTCTCCTGCTTGGGCGGGGGGGTTGGACTAGATGACCTCTATATACTCCAAATTGTTTTATTTCAGGAACAAGTGGTGTGGGGTCCATGGACATTTTCCTTGGCATCTCTCAGGCTTTCTCCTCGGTACCATATTTTTTAAATAAAAGAAAAGAGGCCATGGAAACCTGGCACTTTGTCATCTAGTCCCTAGAATCATCTTTGTTTACAAGAATGCTTCTGAGCCTTAGGTAGATCCAGGAGTAAATATCCATTGACAATAAAACGAATGAATAACAGAAGTACAATGCTTTTTTCTATCCCAAAAGCAGGATCCTACAAAGATCAGTGGCAAGGATTATGGTTGAGGCAGGCTGAGCGATAATCCTTGATTTATGACTGTAATTTACTTTGGAATTATGGTTGTAAGTTGTGGCAGTCACCAAATGGGTCACCATCTGAAGATGGTGCCTGATTTTATGACCTTTTTTGCAGCGGTCATTAAGTGAAACACCATAGTTGTTAAGTGAATTTATTGTTTGCAATGGACATAAAAATATCACAAATCATGGTCACATGATCACAGGATGCTACAAATGGTCCTAAATACAGGCTGGTTGACAGGTGCCCAAAATGTGATCATGTGACTATGCCCGGGGGGGGAGAGGGGGGCAGCCATTGGAATGATGAATCCCAAGCAATAAGTAACTCTGGGAAGGTCCACTGTAAGTTTGAACAGTTGCTAAGCAACCAATTGTGAGTCAAGGACTACCTGTATTTATCTTGTGGTTATTTATGTATGTGTCTCTGTTCATGCATGTGTGTTTATGTGTGAGACAGAGATTGGTTATGACAACTAGAAGTTTCTGAACAGGCAAATTGCCTAATAACACATTTTATGATAGCTCTACCACAAGATGTTCCAAGCAGTCCAGATGTGTCCAACAATCCCCAAATTTGCTTATCCATTTATCCATATTATATACACTTTTGCTCCTAAGATGTATGAATTATAATTGGTCACATTTAAGGCCTAAAAATGTCTACAAATATAGTCCTGGGATTTAAGAGTTAGCCTAATTTTTGAAGCTTTAATTTATTAATCTAATTGCTGAAAAATTTTAACCACAAATCTTAAAAGTTTTGGAATAATCATTGTGCAACATGCATATTAATTTACTATATATAAACTAGCAAATAATTTATATGGCATTTTGTGCATTCAGAGCTGGTATGATTTGAGTAATAATCTGATAGGCAAAGGGTCTTTAAAAATGGTGCTGAAGCTGGTTTATAGGCATCTCTGAGCCTATACAAGATAAGGACTCACGGATTATCCTTACTAAGAAAAAATGAACCTGTAATATGTATTAGTGAGTCTGACTGTACACTTCTTACAAGTGCAAATGAACATCAATTCCCTTTTTAATTTGCTTCTTCCTTTCTTCATATATCATTCTAAATATACGATCCACTGAAGGTCAAGAATATTATAGCCAAATTCATACCTACATAAATAAATGAAGGAATGGAGATGAGATTCTCCTCTCTTTTTATTCAACTTAGAAAGGATGAACAATCCTATTAATAATAATAATAATAATAATAATAATAATAAAGTTGGAAGGGACCTTGGAGGTCATCTAGTCCAACCCCCTGCTCAGGCAGGAAACCCTATACCATTTTGGACAAATGGCTGTCCAATCTCTTCTTAAAAACTTCCAGTGTTGGAGCATTTACCGCTTCTGGAGGCAGGTTGTTCCACTGATTAATTGTTCTCACTGTCAGGAAGTTTCTCCTTAGTTCTAGGTTGTTTCTCTCCTTGGTTAGTTTCCACCCGTTGCTTCTTGTCCTGCCTTCAGGTGCTTTGGATAATAGCTTGACTCCCTCTTCTTTGTGGCAGCCCCTGAGATATTGGAACACTGCTATCATGTCCCCCCTCGTCCTTCTCTTCATTAAACTAGACATACCCAATTCCAGCAACCGTTCCTTATATGTTTTAGCCTCCAGTCCCCTAATCATCTTTGTTGCTCTTCTCTGTACTCTTTCTAGAGTCTCAACATCTTTTTATTTAGAAGATTTCTTTTTTTAATATAGGATTGCTCAGTTCAAATGATCAGGACCCTGTGCAGCATACATCAATAAAATCTAAGAAAAAAAACATTACAATTAAAACCAACAACATCGGCAGGAACAAAATCAAAATGACAGTTTCAGCACACCAACCCATTTGTCATCCTGGCTATGTGCCAAAGGGAAAAGCCAAGTTTTCAGAGCCTTGCTGAAGACCCAGAGGATCTAGGCCAAGTGAATTATTGACTGAATAGAAGTTTCCGTGTCTGCAGAGAATAGCCAAAAAAGTAATAATATTAACAATAAAAGTAGGCAGGTAAAATGGTTTAGTTAGTGATTCAGCCTCTTGGATAACCTCTCTGCTGTCCATATCAAGCTTCTTGGTATAGACATGTAATTCACCTGCATATTAATCTTTATAAAACTGTCTGAGATCTCTAAATTGTATAGTCCTTTGGCAAAAAGTATTGCATCTCAGTTTGTTGAGAAAAACACCAGCATTATAAACAAGTACTTCTGATGCCAGAAAGTTAGCAACTAGAGACCAATGTTTCACTTTTAAACATTCCCGTTTGCCTGCCCTGTAAAAAAAAAGAAATGTAGTAGGAAGTACCTAAAGGTAATCCAATAGAATAGAAAATTGGGAGAATGAAACTTGGATAAGGGCTCCAGATGTGAATTGTGGGGACAGATGATCCTGAAAGACAGAGAAAGAATGTTAGGAAAAATGTGAGTTGTTATCAAAAAGTGATCATGTTTTGCTATGACTTCTATACATCTCTGCCTTGTAGCTGGGTTCTGGGGCAAATCATTTGTCTTGTCACTTTGATTTCTATGAAATGACTGACCTGTGGCTGGCTGCACCTACAATGATAGCCGTTTGGAATTTATGCATCCTGTGGTGGTTGTTTTTGAAGAAACATGTTGCCCTTAAAAAAACAACAACATTGACATGTACTTGCCAGCACAAAAAAATAATAATGAAATTATACTTATTCTGAATAAAAATGGCAGGTCTTATCACTGACATTGTGGAATGTATATATAACTTTATCATTTAATTTTAGAAGATCACTAGAGATTTATAATTGACTGGACACTCTAACATTCAGTTCAATCTGCCTACCTTTGCTTTTGGGTACAAACCCCAAGTGTAACAATGTGTTACAAACACACACACACACACAAAACCACATTAAAGAAAACCAATACTGACGGGATAAGCTACTGTATAGAAACAGAGGGCAAAACCCACTTCCTTCTAGCACTTTTTTTATAGTCAGTAAAAAAATGTCTGCAGGAAAACAACTCAGCTCATTCAGCACCAAGGCCTCCACATTAAAGAAGTTCAGATGCCCCACTGAACATGATGTCACCATATAAATGTAAATGAATTGGCTATAAAATTGTTCACTAAATAGAACACAGCTGTATAATAGCAGTAAAAAAAAAAAATTTAGGTGTTTTTGAGGACTGATTTATTTTTCTCAGCCTCTTTTGCTTTTTTCTTATTTTCTCAAACTCTGAGGTTTTATTGTATTTTCACTGCTATTATGGACAGAATGGATGTAAAGCAGACTTGACTGAACATATTCAATAAGCTCTTAACAGCATCAGCAGATGATGCTGTTGAGTTTCGACAAAGGAAACTCAATGGATTTTTCTATTAGGTGGCTCTGGTCAATGTGGAAAACAGCCCCCCCCCCAAAATCAGTCACTGAACATCAGCTGAAACACAAAAAAATAATAATTTACTTGGGAAGTTCTTAAACCATAAGATATTTAATTGCATTAATCAGAACAAAATGGATCCCCTCTCAAAATAATTATAATTAACTTGGCTTAAAAAAAAAGTGTGCTTCCCCCCATCACCTCCCTCTACTATCTCTTAGTTTGATGAGAGTTATTATTTATAACTTTCAGTTAACTGATAATCAGAGCTTTTCCCAGTGAGTCTGCAGCCCTGTGCACTGAAGCACACACCATGACAGCTGCTTTTGCTGGAGTTCATCCTTGCTGATTTACTCCAGTCAATAATGTTTGCTCCTCTGCAGATTAAGGACATAGCAGTGATGGTCCACTCGGTGTTACAGAAGCACCAAAGGGAAGGAGAAAAAGATCAAAAGTCCCTTCTTTTGCATTTTAATACGACCCTCCTGTTACATTCTGGGTTCAAGTGCAAATGATGAAGACACATGGCTACTTCAACAGTTCTTTATTCTTCTAAACTCACTCACAAACTCAAAAAAGTAAAAGCAAACAGGCTTCTTTTAAAGACCAGAGACCTGGACAAAAAACGAACAATGTATCTTAGTGTTTCTTGCCTTGTGCATGCGCACAAGGCCGGTGCCTCTCAGTCTGGTCCTGGGCAGTCTTGGAATGCCCGGGACCAATGCAACGTCCCGAGCCTGCTTTTGCAGGCTCAGGACACAACACCCCTCCCCCCTAAAGGGAACATACCTTGTACACACACAGGTGCACCATTCACTGGAAAAAGTGTTATACGGTCCCATTAATCAAATGCAATGATTGTGGATAATTGGGTCTACCCTCAGACAAACCCTCTCCACTTTTGATAATACCTGAATATTTCCGAAATCAAAAAATATTACAGCATTCTATCCAAATACCCCCCTATATTCAGGGTTCTCCTGAAATAGCCCTATTGACTTGACAGCAACTTCACATATTCCCTAAGATGTTTAGGTGGGCACTTGGTGCACTGCAACCTTCTAAGGCCAGTAGAGATTGCCTGGCCCACCTGCTCACCTACCAGGCAAGGCAGGTCAGGGCGTTGCTGCCTTAAATCCTTAGGTGACCTCGGTGAGGGTGCCTGGCCTACCTGCTTGCCTACCAGGCTAGGCAGGCCAGGACTTTGTTGCCCCAAATACCCAGTTGACCCACCCATCTGCTGGCTGGCTGGACCCTCTAAGTCCAGACTAGCATACCTTGGAGGGGTGGAAGTCCCGGGTCCACAATGGATCCTTCTTGGGAACACTGTCCCTCAAACCCAAGGCCAGCAGATGGAGAGTGCTGGGTAGCGGAAGTGCCCCAGTACTCAGTGGCCCCCAAGCACATGCCCAAGGTGCCAGAGTCAGGAGTTGCCTCCCTGGCAATCCCCCTTGCTGGTGACCTCCTTTTGGGAGCAATTGCAGAATTGGTCAAGTGCCCCTGTTGGAATTCTTCTTCTCTTGCTGTTTTTGGTTTGTTTGGATACCCCTGGTCAATCTCCCTGTCTGGAGCACTATCTGACATACATGAATACTGTGGATACCCCCGGTGTGACTCCCTGTCTGGAATAATTATGGATGTGTGGGATGACCCCCTATCCATTGAATTCCTGTTAGGAGCACTTGTGGAACCTTGGGATGACTCCCCAATAGCCTCAGCAGCGGCTAGTGATGCCCTATGAAACTGATCCCCAGAATGCATGTTATGGTCCTCCTCCCCCCCCAGAAAAGAGCCAGGAGCGGAAGGGTGAGAGTCCAATCTCCAACGCAGTTGGTCTATATGTCTGCGCAGAACACAGCCATTTGCCAAGGAAACTTCGTATGATAACGGCCCCGAGACCTTGCAGACCACAGCTGTTACTCAGAGATGACCAGGTCCATAGTTTCTTGTCCAAACCAGATCGCCCATCTGGAGTCTCCTAGGTGCCTGCGGTTGTGATACCTGTGAAGCCACCCGGTCCGGGTGCAGCCTGTCCAGTTTAGTGATGAGGCGGCGACCCCATTGGAGTTCAGCAGGGCTCTTCCCTGTGGCTGTGCATGGTGTGGTGCAGTGTGCAAGAAGAAAATCTGCTAACCTGTGATGCCAGTTACCATAAGTCAGTTTCTTGAGGGCATCTTTGGTAGTGCGCACCATCCTCTCTGCCAGTCTGTTGGAAGATGGATGAAAAGGAGCCGAAGTTGCATGACGGATCAGGTTGGCCTGAAGAAAAGCCTGGAACTCAGAAGAGGTAAATTGAGGCTCATTATCTGACACCAGTACATCTGGAAGACCGTGTGATGCAAAAATTCCTCTCAACACCTGGATTGTTCTGGCAGTAGTAGTGGAGGAAACAGGAACAACTTCTAGCCACTTGGAATGGCTGTCAACAACAACCAGGAAGAATTGCCCCTGAAAGGGCCCAGCATAATCTATATGTACCCTAGACCATGGGGTTTGAGTTTCCTCCCACCTATACTGGGGCCTGAGGCATTTCAGGCCTAGACTGTTGGCACACTTGACACCCATGCACTTGAGCCTCGATGGCTTTATCAAGTCCAGGCCACCAAAGATTGCTACACGCAAGCGCTTTCATCCTGACTATACCAGGATGTCCCTCATATAAAGAGACCAAGATTCTAGACCTCAATGAGGCTGGGATCACTACCCTGCTACCCCATAACAGGCAACCCTTAAAAGTGGACAACTCATGCTTCTTGTGCCAGAAGCTTTGGAACTCAGTATCAGGGCACTTGTCAGGCCATCCTGACAGCACCCAGGTCAGCACGTGTGTAAGCGTGTGATCAGTGGCAGTTTCTGCAGCCACATCCCTAGCATTGAGGGGAGACTCAGGCAACTCCTGAATGGACAGAATTTAACTGCTGGAGCAGGATCTGGTTCAACTTGGGTCAGAGGTAATCTGCTCAGGCCATCTGCATGGCCCATTTCTTTCCCAGGTTTGTGGACTAATGTGTAGTCATATGCTGACAGGAAAATGGACCATCTCAGCATACGAGGAGAAATGATATGTGGGGTCTGTTTATTAGTGGTAAACAAACCCAACAGAGGCTTGTGGTCAGTATAGACCGTGAAATGGTGGCCATATAAGAAATCATGAAATTTCTTAATGACAGCCACTATGGCCAAAGCTTGTCAATTTGAGTGTAATTCTGCTCTGCAGAAGACAGAGTCCTTGAATTATAGGCCACAGGGACCTGTGTCCCATCAGCCTTCAGATGGCTCAGTACCGCTCCCACTCCATAAGGAGATGCATCGCATGCGATGCAAAGAGGCAGTTGCTCATTGAAATGCGCTAATACAGCATTAGACGTGAGCAAGGCCTTAACCTCATTGAAACTCTTGTCATGGACTTTAGTCCACTGCCAAGGGGCCTGCTTGTCTAAGAGCCTATGTAATGGCTCTGCCACAGCAGCTTTATGTGGGAGGAATGCATGGTAAAAATTTAATAGCCCCAAAAAGGCTTGCAGCTCACTCTTACACTTAGGGCTTGGGGCCTGCTGGATGGCTTGCAATTTCGTTTCAGCAGGCTGAATGCCTTGAGCATCTATCCTGAATCCTAAAAGTCAGTAGAAGTGACTCCTACCTTACATTTATCTTTCTTCAGTTTAAGGCCTGCTTTTTGAAAACGAAGCAAGACAGCCCTTAATCTCTCTGCTAAATTTTGAGATGACTCCCCAGCAATGATGACATCATCAAAGTATGGACAGACCCCAGGAATACCTCAAAGTGTGCTCTCCATGACACTTTGTAATATGCCAGGGACTACATTTACCCCAAATTGCAGTCTCTTGACCTTAAATGCCCCTCTGTGAGTTACAATAGTCTGGGCCTCTGCAGCTGCCTCATCAACAGGTAGCTGTTGATAAGCTTGAGCCAGGTCAAGCTTTGCAAAAATATGCCCCCCCCTTGAGGGAAGCCAGAATGTGGCTTACCACAGGCACTGGATAAGCGTGCTGTTGCAGCGCCTTATTCAGTGTGCATTTGTAATCTGCACAAATGCGTATGTCCCCATTAGCCTTTAGAGGCGTTTACAATGGGGGTTTTCCATGGACTGGAGTCCACAGGTTCCAGAATGCCCTGCTGGAGCAATTTGTCCAGCTCAGCATCAATCTTACCCTTGAGGGCAAAAGGTACCCTCCTAGGTTTAACCCTGATGGGCGTGATGGTTGGGTCTAACCGTAGCGAAATGAGAGGCCCCTTGTAGGATCCTAACTCTGAACTAAACACATCTGCAAACTCCCTGCAGACTTCTGCAAGGCTCAACATTTGCAATTGGTGCAGCCCAGCTACCTGGATTCCCAGAGCCTCAAACCAATCGAGTCCAGTAAGACTCGTACGTTCACCCCCAACAACCACCACATCTAGGGGACCCTCAAAATCCTTATGCTGTACTCTAAGGGTGGCCTCCCCCTTAACACACACCATAGAATTTTGAAAATCTGTAAGTATTAGATTGGATGGCCTGAGTTTAAGTCGAAGGCCAATGCTGCTGCATATCCTTTTGAAGGTATTAATGGAGATAATGGAGAGAACGGACTCAGTGTCCAACTCCATTGATAAGAGAACCCCTTGCAACCTTATATTAGTGGAGAGTTTCTTTTTAAGGGGATTGTGTGTCCCTGTCCTCAAAATACTCCTGTGCGATGCGCAGAAATCCACCCTATGTCGGCTGGGGACCCTGGTACCTTTCAGACGCAATTCTTCATGAGGTTGGACCTTCTGGCAACCCAAACAGATGGATGCTATGTGGCCTTGCCTGCCACATGCTCTGCAGATGGTGGAACGAAACCTGCAGTCAGGTCGCTTGTGGCGACCTCCACACCCGAAGCATTGAAGAGATGCTGGGGCCTTGTCCGGATGTTCCTTCTGCCTCCTTTCAGTTGGCTGGAAAAGCCTATTCACCTCTTCTTCAGGATCCGCATCCGATTCTTCTTGAGCGTCCTCTTGGTGAACGGTAGCTTTCTCTGGAGAATTTCTGGTGAGCTGTAAGGTTTTCACAGCCCCATCTGCTGCTTCCTCAGCTGTCACCTCTCGTAGTGCATCTTGGAAGGAGACTTCTTCCTTAGCAAAAATCTTCTGCTGCAAGTCTCTGTTCCTTAGCCCACAAATGAATTGATCTCGCAGCCTCTCTTCCAGATCTTTGAACTCACAAGGCCTGGCTACTGTCCTTAAGACCGCAATAAAGTCTGTAGCAGATTCACCCTGCTTCTGGTCCCTCTGTTCAAACGCGTGCTTCTAAGCAATAACAGACAACTTTGGCTGGAAGTGTTCCTTCAACAACTTCTTTAAGTCAGTATATGTCACTGACTCCAGAGGTGCAGGGGCCACCAGGTTCTCTGCAATTTCAAAAGCTTCCTGTCCACAAACACACAACAGAGTCGCAGCCTTCAAGTCATCTTCTCTAATTTGATTTACTCTGAAGTAGTTCTCCACCCTTGCTACATAAGAATTCCATCTCTCTGGGTGTGAGACATCAAAGTCAGACAACCGCCCAATCTTCGCCATTCTTAGTTACAACTTCACCACTTGCTCCTCTGCAAACTACTCTAAGGGAAAGGGTCCTGTAGCCGAACTCACCCTCCAGCGACTCTGTACTGGCAGGCCGGGACGCTGATTCAGACGCCGTCTTCCCTCTTCGGGACTTCTTGTGTAAGTCCTCAAAACTCCCTTCTTTGTTTGCAAAGGATCCCATCTTCGTTGCCAGTGTTACTTCTGGGTTCGAGTGCAAATGATGAAGACACATGGCTACTTCAACAGTTCTTTATTCTTCTAAACTCACTCACAAACTCAAAAAAGTAAAAGCAAACAGGCTTCTTTTAAAGACCAGAGACCCGGACAAAAAACGAACAATGTATCTTAGCGTTTCTTGCCTTGCGCATGTGCACAAGGCCGGCGCCACTCAGTCTGGTCCCGGGCAGCCTTGTAATGCTAGGACCAATGCAACGTCCCGAGCCTGCTTTTGCAGGCTCAGGACACAACACCTCCCATTTGATTTTTATTCCAAAGCCAACTTTCAAATAATGATTTTTGGCAGGGGTAGAGAATTGTCTCAGGCAGCTGGAGACAATTAGGTACTGGTGCTGCTAATGTTTACTTTGGACAAATCGAATGCTGCTGGACAAGTCTCACAAATAATTCAACGTTCCTCCCCTCTGTTCTGTGATGTTCTTATTTATGGGATCCTTAATTGATTCTGGGATGCTGAGAGAATGCTTCAGCAGCCAACAGAATGATTCTGAGCAGATTGAATTGTAAATAACCAGATGTTAGTGGAATTTAAGACAGAGGTCACTGTAGGAAAACACAAAAGTGCTTGCCTTTTCACTCTGTAGCGGCACTTCTTGCCGGGTGATGTCAATACCTCGTTCTAATTGACGCACAATACCAAGACACTAATTTAATATTGTCTAGTAATCAAACAAAGCAGCAGGCCAGGCAGCTATTGCCGCTTTGTGTGAGAGAAATGGATTGCTTTTCTGCAAGAGCGTTGACTTGCAATCTTCAATGGGGCTGGGGGTGGGGGAATGGGTAGGCAGGAAAGTACCAATAATTGACTTGGAAATGGAGTACTGTATAGCACTAATACGAGGTGAAATAAAATGTGGGGCGTTTTCAAGATACTTACAAGGTTTAAGAAGCAAAAAAGGTGATTGCTTAGAAGAGAAATGTGACAACTGTTTGGAAAAAAAACCAGCCCTTTTCTTCTTTCAAATAGAGTTGTGTCCATCCAACCAAAACAGTGGTGGATAAAAATGCCAAATCCAATCTAAATTTTTGACTGAGTGTGACCAACCACATCATCAACCTACCTATCTGCCTTTCTTATTTTAGTCTCAGCTAAGCTGACATATTTTAAAAGTAAGTTATTTTGGAAAAACCTAGCCTTTTGGGTGATAGAGTAAATGCAATATTAGTCTTTTACTATAATGAAAACACTTAATCAATGTTTGCCATAAAATAGAACCTTACTTATTTGTACTATTTAATTATTTAGGTTGATTATTAAATTAAAACATACAAACATGCAATCAAGACCAAACACACACTTTCAAATATATATTCTCTCACACATATACAGAATCCTTTCCATATGTATTACTACTCACTACTAAGACACATTTTGTAACTGTTGCTTCATTTTCTAGATACTGAGACCCCCATCACTTAGATCCATAGACTTTTGTCACATTAGTAATGCAAATAGAAACACCAGAACAAATTTGGTAAATAAAACCTCTAATTCAGTGTGATATCTAAGCTGAACTTCAGGATCACTTATGAAAAGTGGAGTTTAAAAGACAGTTTAGAAAATGTATTAAATACATATCACTCTGTTTTTATGGTATAACATCTTGTTGTCATAATGATGATTTGACATTACATTTATTCAGCTCTATTTTTAAAGACTTGCTGACAAGCCATCAGATATCTAAAATTCATTGAAATTCAGGGTTAATTGCGCATCCTTTTCTTACGTATATATGACTTATATGCATTTTAACCTACTTGATATTCCAAGATGTAATTCATGACTTTCAAAATCACATGTAAATCTGTAGGGATAGTAGGAATAAAAAGCGTGAGTGTGTAAATCTGGTGCAATTTTAGTCTACATTTATTTGATCACTACTATTATTAGCTGTCAATTTGTAGACTATCAAAAACTGTCTGATGACCTGTAATGATTGGGATTCTGTAATCTGAATTTATTTAACAAGATAATTAAACATTTCAAGCTAGTTCATTTACAATCTGGAAGGGATTATTGTTCAGAACAGGAGAGTTTTTTCATCAGCATGCATGGCTGCATTTCCCCAATTTTTGTTCTAGCTTGTCTTTCAAATCTCGTATCTCTTTCTTTGGCATAGTAATTAGGGCTTTAAAAAGATTTCGTTGTCCTAGGAACCAAGAGAAAGGAGAAAAGGATGAAATGCTGAATAAGGTAAAATAGATCCAGTCTGCTATGTGATGGAGAAAAGCACTCAGAAAAGTTAATTAAGCTGAGGAAACAGGCAGCTAGATAATTAAAATGAGGTTTAATTTTATACTGGATGTGTTCTGGGTTAGTTTTGCCTGAGACTAAGGGGAATGTCACATTGAGGAAAGTCTCATTCATTTAACTGTTCAACAGCCAGATACTTGGAAACTTGGAAAAATACTGTAAATGCTTCTTTACTTTTTCACAATATTGCTTCAGAGATCAATAAATAGGATCAACTAATGTACTGTTGTGGGCAAACAAATGAGTAGCTTGACTGTTTGCCATTGTTTTTAATGAGGATTTATGATTTAAAATGTTATATATCAAATGCGAAGCTATGTTTGAGATCAGAACAGTATTTTAGAAATATAGTCAGCAAACATAAGACAGAGCGTAAGACACAGATGGCGCTAAAGGTGAAGAAACATGTCTGTTGCTTTTTCCATATAATGAAATAAAAGATGTGATGAGGTTTTTTGGCTAAAATCCCTGTGGCCCAGCAAGCAGCAGCCAATGAACTGGATTAAATCTCAGATACTTTCTCCTCAGATATTAATAAATCCTTCAGAGGATTTTGAAGCAACAAAGGTACTGACCAATGGTAGGGTCTTCTTGGTGATTGCACCTCAACTTCGGTCCTTCTCCTTATAATGATTTGCCTAGCACTAAATTTGGAGTGTAAATCAAATCTTTATTTTTTTGGACTTGTAGATTTGCTTTCCCATCAACATTCTGTTACCAGTTTGTTTTTCTCTTTTATGAATGATTACTACTTTTGAGAATTTGTGCGCATTGGGATCAGAGAAGAAAGTGGTTTGGTATTATTATGTATTTCTGGAAGTATCACTTTCTACATATAATAGTCCTTTCTGGGCTGAATTATGCAAATAATGAAACATTACTCTGAACTCCTTTGCATTACCTATAAATACATTTTGTGTTGAATGCTGCATGTACTAAAAAATAAATTTGAACAGGCACATCATCAACTCTTGACAGATTGTTTGCATGTATTGATAGTATGGTACACATTTTCCACTACGCTCTGCTACACTTAGAAACAAGCATCCTGGGAGTTAAAGTGTAAACACAATCTGTGCCACTCAGTTTATGTTCAGGGTCTTGAAATTAGGTCCTTTTCTTTCTTTTTTTTTAATTGGCTAATGTTTACAGACAATTAGATGTTTGAGCCACTTGCTCAACAAGATAATGTCATTCCAATGGGTCGTCTAAATTGGGAATGGGATCTATAAAATGTATTTTTGCTTTGCAGTATTTAACCTGGGATTAAAAATAAGTAAATAAATATTTAGAATGAGATAAAGTTATAAGAAGACGTTTCAACTAAAGCCGTCATGTTATGATCTCTGATAGTTTATTCCATAACATTTAATTTTTTTTTTAATCACTCCAAGATCAGAAACTATGTTCCAGTCTTGGAGGGGGAAATATATTGGAAGAAGCTTTCTGTTTGCTCAGTCAATGTCTGAAATTGATTCTTTCTGGCATGAAAAGTCAATATTAAGAGAGTCCCAGAAGTGCATGCTGGCCATTAAGTATAATAATGTTTTAGGGGGCATGTTTTTACTTCATCCAAAACATTCTTTTGCTCTACAAGATGAAGAGTTGGTGTAAATACATTCTCTCCTATCTTTTCTTTGTTTCACTCTATTAGGAGAAAGAAGTGGCTTTAGAAACTTTAAAGATTCCATTGTTGGATTGTTCCAAGTGTGTGTGTGTTTGTGTGTGTGTGTGTGTGTGATATAGAATTGGCATGCCCTGAGCTAAATAAGTTGGTGTGAACATCTTTCATACCCTTTTACAAGTCTACATTAATCGCTGTCAGATTATATCAAAACCAGGTAAAATCCATTGAGAAGCCAGGTGAACTTTTCTGGATCTATGGCTCATTCTTGGTTAATGAACTCATTTCTCCTGCACATTCAGACCAAGGTTATGTGATTCATTTGCAGTCTAAGCACCAGGTGCTGATTTTGGCAGCAGGAGGCCTTCCTTGGTATAATGTGGCTCTATCTTGCAGCTGATCAGTTATGCATGATCACACTTCCAGTTAATTGAAAGTATCATCCACAGTTAAAGTTTTTCTCTTGGATGCCTAGCAGTGTTAGTGAAATCCTTGATTAATAGAGAATGAAGAGCATGGGACAAGATTGTTCATCTTACTGTCATTCATTTTATATGCTTTTTCTGTGGAAAGGCCTCCTTTGCAACATACTCTTGATTGACTCCACTTTGCTGCAAATTACCTTTGCAATTAGACCAATATACTAGCAATATTATAGTTTGAGAATTATATTGCTTGCATATTTTTTTTATCCTCTTAAGATATAACATATCTACAGATTCTGGATTGTTCATTAATTTTGCTAATTTTGAGTCTTAAACAAATAAACTCATACTCTTTACAGAAATTTTGTGTGTGTGTGTGTGTGTGTGTGTGTGGTTATTCGGGTTTTCTCCCGCGTAAAATTGGAAGTGTCTTGGTGACGTTTCAACGAAGTCCCATTTGTCATCTTCAGGCTGGTGCTTTCGGCTTCGTGCTTCTAGGAGCAATGTGTGATCATAGCTGTTTCTTCTTTTTAACTGCCAGTGGGGGTATGAACTGATTGGCTGGGAGCTTGGGTGGAGGTGTGTTCTGATTGGTTAGGGGCTTGGCTGTGCTCTGATTGGATGGGGGCTTGGCTGTGCTCTGATCTGATGGGGGAGTGTTCTGTTTGGGTGGGGGCTTTGTTGTGCTCAGAGTGAATGAAGAATAGAGGAGATAACCCATCCACGGGACAAAGAACCTATAAGAAGAACAGAGAAGGAACAAGAAACATCCCCCCATAGGTATCCCAGATAAGCATATTTCAGCTCACCCCATAAAAAGGGGAAACAACGATGGGGGTGAACAACAAAGGGGGTTGGACGATAGCCCATGGGACACCTGCTCCACAATCTCTGCTAACATGAGGGGAGAGATGGGTTATTCTACCGATGTGAATAGGAAAGGAAAACAGAGAACTATGATGGAAAGTGATGTTGTGAGGCCCCACACGTGTGCAAAAAGAGCAAAAGAACTGATGAATCCAATGTGTGAGCAAGTAATGAGGAGCCTCAAGAGGAGGAGGACAACTAGAAGCAGTACAGCATACTCACGGACACCTGAGGAGGAAAACAGCATCCCTGGGTGGAGGAATGTATGCAGGAATGCAGCTGCCAGGGATTGCACCGATAAGCGTCAGGACCAGCTTGACACACACCCTCCCCCGAATGCACACAAGCATAGTCAGTCCAGGGAGGATCTAATGGATCACGGAATGGGGCTAGAGAGGATAACAGATGTGAGAGTTGGAGAGCAGAAACTGAGAGTTGTTGGATCCAGGAGGAAGGAAACAGCAACTTCGGAGGGCATTAACACAATAAAGGATGTGGGCCCTTTAAGAAACCAGATGGAGAGAACGGATGGACCGGTAATCAGGTCAAGGAGCTGAGCGCAAAGCCACCCAGCAGCATAAGAAGGACTCCCAGCAATCTTGCATCATGATGTCGGTAGTGTTGACCAACGAAAGGCTCAGCTTTTAATTAAACAGTTTTTGTTTTTAGTATTATCGTGGTGTTCAGATTATTTTATAGTATGGATTTACCCAGGATTCGTATTTTTAGCATAATTAGAGACTGTATATAGTACTTGGGGGTTATAGTACTTGGTTTTGAGAACTGCTCAGAATTTATTTTTAAATAGATTTAAGATGCAACTCAAGAGGGTTCACAGAAGAGGCCAGGAAAATCACAATGTTAGCTGTGATTTTACAATCAAAGCCATGCACATAAAAATGAGCAGGGCCGGCAGGATAGCGACAGTAAAGATGAATGTATTACCCAGTTTTTTATTTCTCTTCCAAATGCTACCCATACTCAAGAAGGATGCGGACTTAGACAATTGGCAGAAGGGCATCAACAGATTTATTTGGAACGACAAGAGACCGAGGGTGAAACTAAAAATCATCCAAGACGCAAGGGAGAGAGGGGGACTCAAAATGCCTAATCTAAAGCTATATTACTATGCAGCAACGTTGGTGGCGGTTAGTGACTGGATCAACATGACAAATGATAGAATTCTGAATGTTGAGGGGCATGGTCTACGATTCGGCTGGCACGCATACCTAGTATACGACAAAAAGGCAGATAGGAACTTCAAGGAGAACCCACTACGAATCCCATTGCTATGGGTCTGGAAGAAATATAAGCACCTCCTACACGACAAGATTCCCATCTGGACGATCCCTGGACACGCAACAGGGGATATGAACACATCCCAAGGGCAAGAAGTGGTGCCCTACAGTGAACTTGTACTGGGAGAAGAAAACGGGTTCCTCTTGAAATCTCAAGCAACGCTAGCAAACAGAGGAATAGGAAGTAACTGGCTATCATATATACAACTACAATCAAGGTGGCGTAAAGATAAGAAGAAGGGCTTCTCCCAGACCGACGAGAATCTAATTAAACAGATTAGAGAACAGGGGATTAGGCACATCAAACGAGTGTACAGCATTCTGATAGAAATGGACTCTGAAACCGAGCTAGTCAAGAACTGTATGATAAAGTGGGCACAAGACTTCGGACACCCTATCACCATGGACACGTGGGAGAAAATCTGGGTGAGGAATGTAGAATTCACGAAATCGCAACACTTAAGGGAAAACTTCTACAAGATGTTCTATAGATGGCACCTAGACCCGAAAAAAATATCACTCATCTACCCGGACTCCCAGCCCAAATGCTGGAGGTGCGGTGACGGGGAGGCTACTTACTTTCATATATGGTGGACATGCAGAAAAATCAAAGCATTCTGGAGGAAGATATGGTGGACACTCCAAACTATTTTCAAAAAGCGTATAGAATTTCCAACTCAGGCTTTTCTGTTAGGGATCACAAAGGATATCACTACCTCAGAGACAAATTTATTTTTGAACTTAATTACAGCAGCAAGACTGTTGGTGGGACAGTACTGGAAGAATCCGGAAATACCGCCTATTGAAGAATGGACTGTGAAAGTAACAAATTTGGCGGAAATGGCAAAAATATCAGCATACTTGAAAAACCGCTCCAATGAACAATTTGTGACAGACTGGAAACAGTGGATAGACTATATCCAAGAGAGACACCAATCAAACAGAATGCAGCTGGCGTTCAGCTAAGGATCGATGGGAGGAGGGATGAAGGGCTAACAAATCAAATGTTTACAAAAACTAACACCCAACGTTGAATGTATATGTTCTATAACTAATGCCTCTTAACATAACCCTATGACTAATGTTGTTTGCTTTAATATTGTTAAAGTAGACTGAATCTCTACCTCAGGATATGAAACTTTTACCTCAGGATCTCGGGTTGGGGACCATAAAAGATTGCACTAGTAATGGGATGAAGTCAATTCAGAAGCGCAAACGCACAATATGCGATAGACTAGATACAGTAGATAGACCATATATAAGAGAAACACCAATCAAACAAAATGTATTCGGAGTATACTTGAAGATGTAAGGGAGGAGGGGAGAACGTTTACTAAAACAGATGTTTACAAAGATTAATACCTAATGTTGTATGCTATGTTCTAGGATGATTGCTTAGCAATAGGATCTTATGTTTAATGTTGATCACATTAATATTGAAACAGATAGGGGAAACACCAATCAAAATAAAATGTAACAGGAGTATAGTTGAGGCTAGACGCGAGGAGTGGGGGAAAAAGGCTTACTAACTCAGACATTTTCAAAGACTGATACTTAGTATTGTATACCAGGTGTCATAATGATTGCTGCATAATAGGTTTTTATGTTCAATGTTGATTGTTTTAATAAAAGAATTTTTATAATAATAAAAAAAAATGAGCAGGGCTGCAATTACACAGTTCTGGCTGGCTGTGCTTGACATTTACCCCATAGATTCTTCTCTTCTTTTTTTAAATACATATTTTTTTATAAAAAAAATCTCTACAAATGGAACTGTAATAGATCAGGGGTGTCAAACTCAATTTCATTGAGGGCCGCATCAGCATTGTGGTTGCCCTCAGCGGGCTGTGTGGGTGTGGCCAGGGTGGGTGCGGCCTACTGGGTGGGCATGGATGGAGTGGGTGTGGCCTACTGGGTGGGCATGGCCAGCTCTACATCATTCGCATCAAGGATGTCTGTGGGGGCCTGGGCAGGAGTGGGATAGATCTGAGGGTTTCTGGCAGAAGGAGGTGGGACCAGGGCAAGTGCCAAGGCATGGTCCACTGGAGGAGCCTCACTGTTCCTCTCAGGCCATGCGGGGAGGGGCTTATGGAGCTAAGACTGAATGCATTTCAGCATAGATGGCCACCACAAAATTGTATACTGGCTCCCGGCCGGCCTGGGCCAGGGCCAAGGCAGTGGGGGCCGTTCCCTCACTGTTTCCAGGATGGCTTTGCGGGCCACATGAAACCACTTCGCAGGCTGCATCCGGCCCCCAGGCCTTGTGTTTCACATGTCTGTAATAGATCATTACTGAAGTTATACCGTTAATGCTCAACATAACATCAATAAAAGAGACTAGAGCATATTGAGTTGTTTTCATGTTTTTAAAAAAGTATACGTTTTTGAGACTAATGCCAAAATACCTACTATATGATTATTATTTATAAATTATAAAAAATAACCCCAATAAGTAATGCAAGTAAACATTGATTTCTATTTATATGTCAAATTTAAAGACCGACCATCTTATTTACTGAGTAACTTAATGTATGACCTTTTTCTTCTTTATAGTGCAATCGATCTGCAGTGACTATATCATAGACTTTAGAATCCATACTCCAAGTGTTTATATTCATCTTGTTGCATAATTGTTGTAATATGTTGTAATGCATGAGGCCTGGAACAAAGGAACAGGCCATGTGACTTTACCATGCTGTTTTGGAGCAACAGGAAATGGAGGCGGGGCCAAGAGGTGGAGTCCGTTGGCCACAGCAGAGGAACAGGCCATGTGCCTTGGAACAAAGGACAAAGGCCATATGGCCTAGGAACAGGAAATAAGGGGGGCTAATAGGTGGATGGACGTTGTACCAAGATTTGAATCCATTGGCCAGAGGGTGTAGCCTTGTCATTGGCTGAAGAAATAACATTGTCATTGGCTGTTTGTAACCATGTGATGCATTGTGTAACCACCCACTGTAACAGGGAATAAAAGGGGAAGGCAGCCTTTGTCAGTTGTCGCTTCGCCCCGAGAAAATGTGCCTGTCTGCATGTCTCTCATTAATTCGGCTATCGTGAAGGACCCGCCATTGATTGGGGCGCAATGAGGTGCCCCAAATCGGAATTGAAGCTTGCCTACGGAGGGCAAGCCTTCAAGTGGTGACCCCGACGTGATTTGATGCAAAAGTCACGTCCTTCTGGCAGCCCACCATTTACTATGCCTGGAATAGGCCATTGTGCGCACACTTTGGTAAGTGTGGGACAGGAGCTAGGCAAAAATTGGGCTGTGTACCTGAAACAATTGCTTAGCTTAGTCAGGAGAGCAAATTATATTCAGAAACTTAATTAGACTGTTTTCCCTGTCACTCAAAAAGATCTGTATCTTTTATTGGCTTTTTTGAAAAAATCTTATCAATTAGACCTCGCCACATGGCAATAGGTATCTGGCTCCATTGCTGAGAGCCCCGCCAGTTGTCTTAGCCCATGGGAGGCTGTATTTGTCCATGCTGACATTACACTATGCAAAACAGAGCAAGCTAAATTGGCTAATCTTCAGGCTTTAAAAAGCATGCCCTGAGACAAAAAATGTTACAATCTGACTCTAAATTTGGCCAACTGGAGGAACAAACCTCGTGGTGTCTTCCTCAGCAAAGATCTTCACCCCCCCGTGAGTATGTGGGTGGAATTCTCCAAGGATCAAAGGGGAGGGCTTGGTGTTATTGTCAGGACCTTAATTATGCAACTAACAAAGTTCACAAATTACCTTCACTAAGGAGTTAAAAAGTATTATTAATGTTTGTTTGGCATTTGTCTCTCATACATCTTAAAGGGACCATCAAAAAATTGCTGATTGGATTAAAATTGACTTATGTGAGGAGCTCTGCTTCTTCCCAAAAATTCTCCTTACGTGAAAGAATTGTTTGCATGTCTATTTTAAAAGGCTCAGGATTCTGTTTCTGTTTCCTCTGCCCTGTACCTTTTAACTTGCTAAAAAATCTTAAGTCTTTTTCTCCTTCTGACTCAGAACATGCTTTCCTATGCTAATTCAGTCTTCTCTCTCTTACCTTTTAACTTGCTAAAAAATCTTAAGTCTGTTTCTCCCTCTGACTCAGAGCATGCTTTTCATGGTGTCATTTCCTCCCAGTTCTTCTCCTGATTTGCCCTGGAGCTCTGACTTCTACTGAAGACTTAACTGCCTCTGCTTATCTGGTTTGATCTTACTATGCTAATTCAGTCTTTACTGTCTTACCTTTTAACTTGTTAAAAAATCTTAAGTCTGTGTTTCTATTTCTCATAATTGAAAAAGAGAAAAATATTTCCTGGTAATCCATTGATTCAAAATGCCTTGTTCGCTTGTTAACTTTTCTTAACCTGTGACGGACTCCCCTGGGAGCCTGCAGCCATTTCCTCCCCCGCAGGGCCCTTTTTTCTCTCCCCCCTTCTTTTGAAATTGCAGGTTTCTGTTTGCCAGATCTGAAGAAAAGCAGAAAAACCAGCCTAGCCAGGCTTCTTTTCCCCTTTCCAAGGAACAAAAGGATGGCTGTGTGAATGAGATCTCATCTCCCATCTGCATTTTGTTTTTACCATCTACATGAGCTAGTCTCTCCTGGTTTCCAAGGAAACGGATGGCTGTAAACGGAGACTCAATTTACATTTGAATTCGAATTCCCTCCTCTTTGAATCTGTTTCCCCCCTCCTGTCTCTCACCCCCCCTTTGGTTGTGTTGCTTAATAAACCATGGCTTTTTCTCTTTCTTATTATTTCTTTGCCAATTTTGCCCTTAATTTTGCCTTTCTGATTTCTCTGCCAATTTTGCTTTTTTTTAATTCTCTTTGCCTATTTTGAATTTTATGTTTCTAGTTTGTTAATTATTTTTATTTCTGTCCCTTTCTTATTTCTTTCTTATTTCTCTTTAATGATTTAAATTTTGTGACAATCTTTGCTGTTCTGTATTTTATGTTTCTCACCATGCTAATATATCCAATTGCTGGATCTGATACATGCCAGCACAGAACAAACACAGAAGCAAACGTGTATGCCTTCATAGCGTGCCTATGAATGAAATCTCTCTTTCTCTCTAACTTTGAATCCTTCCTTGCTGTGTGTTAGGCATTAGTCACACAGCTTCATCAGTTAGTAACAAGACCTTTCTAGGTATTTGGCAATCTTGTAACAACCATCCCTTGCAGCTAGATTATAAAGCTAGATAATGAGACAATGCCTACAACAAGAAAGCATGTGCTGATTCTGTTCCCTTGTTTGATTTTGGTGAAATCTTTGAAACCTTGTACAACTTCTCAAAAGACAATGTACTCACATCTGATAAAGATTAGATCTTATGTGGAAAAAATGCACATTGGTCAATACCCCAGAATTGGTCTGGCACATATACATTTCTGACAACACACACAACATTGCTGCCACAATTGCTCACATGGAAAGTATGGTACAAAACAATCCCTTATCACAAGAAATTGGTGCCTTGTTTGATTGACAGTTTATTTTCCTGGCTGCCTGGTGCTGGGTGGCTCAAGGAATTGGTTTTTAGTATCATCATGTTTCTAGTATTTTGTATAACAATCTGTTGCTGTGTACAAATGTATTCCTCCCCTGCTGAACCTGTGTAAGCCTCCCTCTTCTAACCATCTCCTGGAAAAGAACCAACTCCTGCCTCTGATGACTGGACAGAGATGTTTCTATGATGGCAGCCTCTGAGGACTGGACAGAGATGCTTATGCCCTAGGATCGTGTACAGAACTGGACGGCACATAGGTGGAACAAACCACAGCTGCTAAAAAAAATAAAAACAGTAGATATGTTGTAATATGTTGTAATGCATGAGGCCTGGAACAAAGGAACAGGCCATGTGACTTTACCATGCTGTTTTGGAGCAACAGGAAATGGAGGCGGGGCCAAGAGGTGGAGTCCATTGGCCACAGCAGAGGAACAGGCCATGTGCCTTGGAACAAAGGACAAAGGCCATATGGCCTAGGAACAGGAAATAAGGGGGGCTAATAGGTGGATGGACATTGTACCAAGATTTGAATCTATTGGCCACAGGGTGTAGCCTTGTCATTGGCTGAAGAAATAACATTGTCATTGGCTGTTTGTAACCATGTGATGCATTGTGTAACCGCCCACTGTAACAGGGAATAAAAGGGGAAGGCAGCCTTTGTCAGTTGTCGCTTCACCCCGAGAAAATGTGCCTGTCTGCATGTCTCTCATTAATTCGGCTATCGTGAAGGACCCGCCATTGATTGGGGCGCAATGAGGTGCCCCAAATCGGAATTGAAGCTTGCCTACGGAGGGCAAGGCTTCACATAATATATAATTTATAAGGAAGCCATTCTTTCTTATGATACTCTTTTTCTAAAGAAATATGTCTAAGAATGCCCTTTCATTTATCAATAATTTTTGCTTAAATAAAAATCTAATAATGATATTTCTGGCTAAATAGATAACTAGACAATGGTTCTGAAATCTAGATGGTCTGACCATTATTTTTAAAAAGTTTTCTATTGATCATATCTTTTTGCTTAACATTGGATTATTATTATTATTTGGATTTGGTTTGCTTCCCCATTTTATTCTCTTTACTAACCAGAGAATCTGATGACTAAACCAAGCTGACTTGATGAATTTTTGACAGAGAGAAACTTAATTAGATATTTATTTTTAAACTGTGATTTATATTTAATTATTTTAATAATATATTTAGATATTGTAAGACTCAAAGAGTATTTTGGAGTGTGTGTGGGATATTATAAATTAAATAATAAAATACTGTACTATTACTACTACTACTACTACTATTACTACCACTACTACTTTTAGCAGGACTAAAAATATCTTACATTCAGATGTTTATTTATGTAATTTAGGAGACTGCCGAACTCCATAAGACTATTTTAAATAACTCACCTTTCTTTTTTTTAAATCTTCTATTTTTATGTGATCATGAGGACTGGAAACATATCAAATAAAATAAAGTTCTGCATACGTGAAAATGTACTCAAAACATGCAAAAACTGTCTGTACAAAGTGAAATTTAGGTGTTGATGAAGTGACTCTAATCTAACAGAGATAGATGATTAATTGGGTTTTATGTAAATCAAATCTCTGGTGAATCATTTTAAAGGCAACCAAAAATAACCAGCAATACTCTTGTCAAATAACCCTGGCATTTGCACTAGGCAAAAGAAAAGCTTTTAGTGAGAATCACTGACTCATGAGTCATGTTGCTTACTAAGACATCACTTGGTGTTTGCCCTACAATTAATTAAAACACAAGATAACATAATGTTTTATTTTAATGCTTAAACTATGTTGTCATGAAAAGAGGATAGAGTAGGAAACTTCAGCTCATTATAGAAAAGTTCTATGGATATTTTGGTAATTCATTAGGGAAGAAACCTCCAACTTACAAAATAAAGCAATAATAAATAAACTTATTTGAGAATGCTGAACAACTACATTGCTAATGCATAATAATATAATGTATGCTAACCTAGATACATCCACGGTCATACCTAAAGAGTTAAAGAATTCTACATCCCACTCAAATTAAAGCCATGCTTCCAATCTGGCTGTGCTATTGGACCAACATTTCCACAACCATTTAATAAGTATAAATGCCATTTAATAATAAATTCAATCATGATCCATGATTGAAGCCAAATGTAAGTTCAAGTAGACTGCTTGGTGGTCTGTATTTCCCTAGAAAAGTTCAAGAATTTATTTCCAAGGCACCAAGAATGCGGATTAGATAATTTTGCTGTGGTCAATTCCAGACAACCAATTGCCAATTAAAATGCCCTGTCTACCAGTAGTCTTTCTAGAGTAGTGAGTCAACTTATTCTCCAAACCACTTGAAGGCAGAATAAGAAGCAAAGAATGGAAACTAACCAAGGAGAGAAGCAACCTAGAACAAAGGACAAATTTCCTGACAGTATAATTAATCAATGGTATGACTTGCCTCCAGAAGTTGTGGATGCTCCAACACTGGAGGTTTTTAAGAAGAGATTGGACAACCATTTGTTTGAAATTATATAGTGTTTCCTACTGGAGCAGGAGGTTGGACTAGAAGATCTCCAAGGTCCCTTCCATCTGTGTTATTCTGTTTTATTTGTAATGCAATGTATATGTCCTCCCCATTCCTCTCAAGAGAAAAAGCCTTTAAAAAAAAGTTAACATTTTGTTGCTAGCATTCTTATTTACATGCAGATTTTTTGCAGTGTGTGGGGACAGCCTTTGGATGCCATGCGGATAATTTCCCCCTCCTAAAACCTGGCTTCTGTATTTAGCTTAACCAATTCATATTTGATCAGGACAAAAAGACCATCGCTTCTGACATATTGGTATTTGGACAAGGATTATTTAGATCTGATCTTGCTTCACTGCCACCATAATATCACGAATAAAGATGTCAGGGTCTGCCTCTCCAATTCTGCTGCTGTATCACCATAACAATGGAAGTAGTGTATCCAAAACATTTGCCTGTACTTTTTTACAACATTTAGATCCATGTGGAAGGGATGCCATAGCAAGTAGTTTTATTTTTGTTCATAACGATAGTTGGAAGGAGACTCCAATGTTTTCAGAGGAAAATATTGATTGATATCCTTTGCTACATTTCTAAACTTTCTAATACAATTTTGTCTGGTTATGTTGCAGCATTTGGATATCTGTAGTACAAAAGAAATATAAAAGCGTTCAAAGGTTGTGGTTGCAGTGGTTTTTATAGCGCTTCAAAAATCTCTTTGACCAAAGTGACTGAAGGATCAAGAAAATGAGAATGTACATCTTGGAAACAATGCCTATCAGCTAATTTTCCAGGTTTTTAAAAACCACAGTGTATATCTAGCCTCAGATGCAGTGTCATTATTTCATGGGGTTATTGACATTGTATTCCTTTTGCTTGACTGGACAGACCACTTGTCTGAAATGGTAGGGGGTTGGACTAGAAGCAGGGGGTTGGACTAGAAGACCTCCAAGGTTCCAACTCTATTATTGTTATTATTAGATCTTATCATACATAATAATTAGGAAGTGTATTTAACTTTTTACCATTATACTTAATGTCCATAATGCATTCTCTTTGTAGATTTGTGTGAGATGGCTGTGCTCTCCTGGACAGGATGCCTTGTACCATAGAGACGACTGCTATTTAGAAGGTGGTATGATGACTTTATGTTGCTTTATTGGAAGTATTCCTCTAGCCCTTGCACTGGAAACACTTGAAAACTCTTCTGTGTAGAAGTATAGCCCATGGACGGAGCTCTAGTCTGGTTTCTAAAAGAAATAGAACACAACCGGGCAGCTTCTTTCAACTTTTTAGAAGCAGAGTTGCATTGCTTCATCAACATATTCATCAAAATAAAACACCTTTGGAAGCTTCATAGAGGCTTTCATCTTCAGCATCCTGTAAGGAAAGTGTCAGAGAACTTGTAACAATATAATAACAAAAAATAGAACATATAACTAGAGTTCTATATATCTCATTATAAATCTGAAGTAAGCCCTGAGAAATCAACATATTTTTGCTACTTCACAAACTCCACTGAGGAGGGGAATTCAGTCTGCATTAAAGAGAAAATGTTAGGATTGTTAGACAATATATTCTGCTATGACATTTATGGCCCCAGCGAACCATTTCAGTGCACTGCAGTAATTAAAAACTCATTTCACAGAAGCATATTATTCATTGATTCACAATTATTGTGTCTTTCAAGAGCCTCCAGGACCCAAATGTTATGAAAACATGACACTTCCTTTATTTGCATGATTCCTAACAAATCTTCAAAGGAGCTGTAAAATCTTTCTGAAACAGACTGATAAGAATCATGAAAAAAAAGGGTTGATACAAGCATTTTAAATAAAAATAATTAGGCCACAGTGGATGCTTTCAAAGATTTAAGAGTCATGCAAATATATGAGTACATTCCCTCTACCATTAACTAACATGCCAGAGCCATGTATTTAGAAGTGAAACTCTACCTTCATTAAAATCTCAAAATCCTAGATCTGTGAAGATTGTTTCATATTTTTCCCCTTGCTGATTAAAAGCCTATGATCTATTTTCAATCATGTGATTTCTAAAAATATATAACTCAATAATCCTGGTATAATGTGCTCAAGCAAACTTGTTGATTCTGGTGCAATTCATCCATAGTTGACTTTCTGAATCATTAAAGGCATAAATAGGTTCTGATTTTTTTTTTCTTGCTTGTCAGCCTAAGTACTAAATCAACTTATTTTAGCATGGTTAGCTATAGAAAATTCTCAGTGGATTATTTTTAATCGGGTCTCATAACAGTCGTTGGACAGAACAAGCTGGGAACCATGGCAGTATAGTCTGATGGTTCAGACCTGGGGAGGCGCAGGTTCAAATATTAAGTGTACCAGTGAACTCACTGTGTGACTTTAGGCAAGTCACTGTTGTTCAGCTGCACTTACAATATCCCACAGGCTGCTGCTGTTGAGATAAAATTAGCTAAGTGCTACTTTGATTTCTCAGAGTAAAGGCAGGATAAATTGCCTGTGTAACGTTGATTACAATTAGGTCTTTGTTTAGGTCTAATCCTTCTTCCCTTATACAAGATGCACAGAACAACAATTTATGCCTTAAGAATGTCTTTGGAAACAGAATGTTGACAGCAAGTATTGTTAGTGCTGCAAGGTAATCCAACAAGAACCATAACCAGGGGTACTAACTCTGTCTTTATTGTAAAGTTTCATTACTAGAATCCTGCAAGTCTGAAATTATTTCTCCCCACCTTTCCATTTATGCTCTGGAAAACTAAGGATGGGTCCGTTCGGAAACATTTCACACACCCTCCCACCTTCTGCAAGCTATCTTTTACACGCTGGTTGCCTAGTTTGTAGCTCTTCCTCCGTTTGCCCAAGATCATTCCCATGTGCTATTAAATCATTTTTTTGCAAAATATACTGCACAAGGCATGAAACACCTGTGTACCAGAAGTCAATCTAGTAATACTCATCTATGAGCCGTGGTGGCACAGTGGTTAGAATGCAGTACTGCAGGCTACTTCTGCTGACTGCTGGCTGCCTGCAGTTTGGCGTTTTGATTCTCACCAACTCAAAGCTGACACAGCCTTCCATCCTTCTGAGGTCACTAAGATGAAGACCCAGATTGTTGGGGGCAATAAGCTGACTCTGTAAACCACTTGGAGAGGGCAGTAAAGCACTGTGAAGCAGTATATAAGTCTAAGTGCTATTGCTATTGCTATGTCACTTTCATGCTCTTTAATATTTCAGCTTACCCTTTCCTTTCTTTTCCCTCCTCTGGTGAGTAGACATCTGAACAACCTTCCAATATTATTAGAAAATGTATGAAGTCTTATATGCAGTGTCAGAACACAGACAGCAAAGTTTCCACAAAACAAATCAAGAATATGATTAGTCGATTTCTAGGTACTTTAGCAGAACATATTCTATAAGCACAGACACATATTCATTCACTATAAAAGAATGTATAGTAAATATAAAGAGATAAAAAGAGAACATCCTTTTCTCTGGTCAGATGGACTAAAGAAAATGGTAGATTTCTTTTTTTAAAAAATATTTTTTATTAAAAGATTTTATCTAGGTAACAAATATATTCAAAGAAAGAAAAGTGTTGTAAACTAAATGTGAAAAAAGAAAAAAACAAGGAACAAAAAATAAGATAGAAAAAAAAAGAACAGAAACATAAATATGTATGAATGTGTGCGT
This sequence comes from Bothrops alternatus, assembly GCA_034064705.1. Taxonomy (NCBI): domain Eukaryota; kingdom Metazoa; phylum Chordata; class Lepidosauria; order Squamata; family Viperidae; genus Bothrops; species Bothrops alternatus. The sequence goes on along the minus strand of JARGCV010000018.1, from coordinate 10,958,029 downwards.
TTGTGTGTGTGTGGTGTGTATGGCTTATTATCTTACTCTCAGGAGATAATTCTAATCAAACTTCTCTATGATTTAAACACAATTCTCTTCTTTCTAATTATCAAAACTGTAAGTCAAAACCATTTTATTTCTTATACACAAAGTCTATAAGGGGAGAATGGTAGATTTGAAAGAGCCTTTATGGGATAATCTCAGCTTTTCTAATGCTACATTTCCATCTTTTATGAATAATTGTATCAGTGCTGATTCTCAAAAGCTTTCACAGTTTATTTTGACTTTGTACCTTTCTGACTTGTTTCAATTGATCAGTTCCTTTCTCAAAGAAATAAGCCTTTGCTTACCAGTCATGCAATCAGAATGGATAGGTGTTTTCTTTAGTATTTATAAAGAACAGAAATACTATATTCAGAGAATACAAGTATATATTTCCTCTCAAAATGATGAAATATTGTATTTTGTTGTAGGATACAGAAACATGTTTTAAAATGACATAAAATAAAAAACAAAAAATAAGGTCAACTGCAATCAGGACATCTGGCAGACCTCAAGAAAAGGTTTTCAGGAACATTAGTGTTGGGACTTATAGAAAATGTGCTAAGTAGTGAATATTTTTGTACATTTTTGTACATGAAGGAATAAGGCCCAGACTCTATGAAGACATGATCACTGGGTAAATTTAAACATCTGAATCAAATGTGTTCCAGAATTTATGTATAAATGTTACACAATAAATCTATCTGTGTGCTGCCTAGGTTTTATATTTGTTTATTTATTTAATTTATACAGCTGCCCACTCGATACATGACTCAGGGTGGCATACATCAAATCAAAGAGATCTGACATTGGGAAAAGAACCAGGCCTTGAGAGCTTACTGTTACAAAGGACAATAGCAAAGAAATAGAAGGCATCTTCTGGTGTCCACCATATAACATTGCCTAAGTGATGGGACCTGAAGCATGCTAATCCCCTCAGACTAGCAGAACAATCATAGAGAAACAATTTTGCAACTTGTAACTTGACCCTAAACTATGGACAGCTTTATAGACCAGAATCAGCATCTTGAATTACAACCAGAAGTTCAGTGGTAAGCAATATTGCTCATGGAATAGGGGTACTCTATGGGCATTAAAAGACACACCTATATTTACCTATGCCATTGTTTTTTCTCCTAACTGCAGCTTTTGAGTAGACATCAAGAGCAGCCCAATGTAGACTACATTGCAGCAATCCAATCGTGAGCTGACTATGGCGTGAGTGACCATGAATCTTGATATCAAAGCAGTCGCAAGTAATGCACAAGTTATAGCTGTACAAAGGGCCTTGGAGCTATAGCTGCCACCTGCTCTTTGATTATGAACTTTAGTCTAGGAGGATCCCCAAATAACACACTTGGGCAGTGCAAACCTATCTAGAACTAAAGATGGAAAATCTCTGGATCCAGATGGAGCCCACTTCCACAACCACTTGATCTTATGAGAGTATAGTTTGAGCCTCTTCTCCTTCATCCAGGTATCTACAGACACAGAGACAGAACCTTGAAGGTACAACTCGAAGGGGAGAGGATTAGATGTACAACTGAGCTTCATCAGCATACTGTAGACATTTAAACCCAAACCAATGGATGATGTAAATAGGAGCGGAGAGCAAACTGAACCCAGAAACACTTTGGAAAACAAGAAATTAGGCTAGATTTCTCCCATATCTTCAAAATCAACTGGTCCTTTGAATAGAAGCCTTACAAAGAGATATATAAAAGACAAACATGTTTATAATCTTTTTATGGATTATTTGCACTGAAAATATTCATCTTGTTTGGGATCAGAAAATGATCTCAGCTCCCAATGATGTTTATGGTTAGAGCAAAAGAGCAACTTCTCTAAGAGAAGGTGAAATTTCAACCATCCAGATTCTGCAGGATTTAGGTGATTTAATTAGGTAACATGCATATTTAACTTAACAAGCTTAAGTCAGAAAAGTTGAATCAAACTTTCTCAAGCAATGGCAAGTAATTTATAACTTAATGGCTGTGTAGACAGGTGGTTTTTTTTTAGATGCAGTGTGTGTTTTATTTCAAAATGTGCTAAGATTACATTTTATTTGAAGCTACCCTACTCTTTCTGTTGAGGCTTAGGACTTTCTACTCTCAGAACAGAATAGAACCCAATATTTTTATATGTGTAGTATAATCATGTGCAATCATCAAAGTACCATGAATAACTAGATGAGACATTTTTGAAACTTCCAATAGATCTAGTTCTCAGAGTCTGATGCACACTTTTTGAGTTTATCTCTGTAGTGTTTAAAATGAACCATGAGTAATACTTTATGTCAGAGGTTCCCAAACTTTCTCAGTTCCCAGCAGCCTTAGTGTCTCAGTAATGTTTCACAGCACTCTATGGCATACAGTTTGGGAACCACAAAACAGATATGGTGAACTCACAGGGGTGCCATGGGATAGTTTAAATTTTTGAAACATAGCAGTACTAAGCTAGTAGTTAGCACAGTGTCTGACAGATGTTGAGTATTGCTGCATTTTCTTGAAAATTTAAAATATCCCTGGGGCACTGCGGTGCATGCTGCTCTGTGCTCTTATATTCAGAATTCTCTTCAGTTAACTGTGATTCTAATCTTTCCAAAGAAAGCTCTTGGTGATAACAAAAAGCAAAAAAATATACCGATAGAATATTCTGATATTCAGACTTTCTTTTTCAAGTAAACTTGAACTAGGAGAAAATTTCACTGAAGCTCATGTACAAGCCAAACTAATGTAAAAAGACCTACCTACAAATATCTGTTCTGTACAGAGGGATGCTTACTTTGTCATATCCTGAAGGGAGAGGTTTCTTGTTGCTCAATGTATAAAATTGTTGCTTTAATGTATAAAATTCATATAAGTCTCCATCCTGCTTCCCCCTTTTTTATTGGCCAGCCAACATGAAAACGAGATGAATGGATGTGTGACTGAATGGAAATGAAATGGACATTAACTTGGAGAGGATCCATTAATCTTTTCCTAGATGAGACATTATATCCTTTTCTTTGCATTGGCCAGACTATCTCCTGATCATATTAAAAAGGGTAACTCTATGGCCTTTTCTATCTGAGAAGGAAAACAGTTGCTTATCCTTGTCACCAATTTCAAGAGTTCTCATTAAAGTTATTTCCGAGTATTGCTCAACGTATGTATATAATACCTACAATTTCTCTGTGCCTCTCCTGAGCAAAATCTGGGAGAAATGGGACAATTTTCCTTCTGTGATTGAATATCTGCATTTGTACTCATGGATATGGAAGAAGAACTTACCCGACAACGGAAGGGGACGTAATCCTGTGGGTTCAGATGGGGAGCTGATTAAGACTGATTTAGTTCCAATTAGTACCGTAAGCGGGAGGGGCAGATATGGTGGGAGCAGGGGGCCGTATCATAATAGGGGAGCGCGTACCCGCTGTTTACAAGTGGTCATGCGCTCCAACCCCCAAGGCTCTACCTGTTCTCAGGGTTATTCAGAACCACAGGGCCCGGGCTGTAGGCTGATGTTGTGCAATGCCAGGTCTGTGGTAAACAAGGCCCCCCTCATCCAAGATTTAATTTTAGAGGGGGGAGCAGACCTGGCAGGTATTACGGAGACCTGGTTAGGACTGGAGGGCGGTGTCCCTCTGGTGGAAATGTGCCCACCGGGTTTCCTTGCATTCCATCAGCCAAGAGCACAGGGCAGGGGTGGGGGAGTGGCGGTCGTGATTAGGGAAGATTACAGGCCGAGGGAGGTCACTATTCCTCAGACGGCAGGCTGTGAATCTCTCCTGGTGAAGTGGGACCTTGGGGGTCCGAGGGCGGTGTTGATTACGTACCTGGCTCCCTGCTCGAGTTCCTGGACGTTGTCGCCGCAGTGGCGGTTGAGGTCCCCAGGCTAATAGTCATGGGTGACTTCAACCTGCCGTCTGTGGGCGGGATGTCCGGGGGAGCTCGAGAGTTCATGGCTTCCATGGCAGCCATGGACCTGACCCAGGTAATTCAAGGCCCCACACATACAGGGGGGAACATGCTTGACCTGGTTTTTGTCTCTGGACAGTGGCTGAGTGGTCAGAATATAGGGGATATAGTTATTGAGCCCCTGCCATGGTCTGACCACTCTCTCCTTCGCTTGGACTTTCTGACCGCTGCACCCCACCGCAGGGAGGCGGAACCAGTGAGATGGTACCGCCCCAGGCGGCTAATGGAACCCGAGCGGTTCCAGATGGAGCTTGGGCCAATTCCTGAGGCTCGGATACACGACTCGGTCGAAGAGTTGGCGGCAGCCTGGGATAGGGCTGCGGCCAGTGCTCTAGATCGGGTCGTGCCTTTGCGGCCTCTGATTCGACGTACGTCCCGATCAGCCCCTCGGTTCACTGAGGGGCTGAGAGAGATGAAACGCTGGAAAAGACACCTAGAGAGCAGTTGGAGATCGAGCCGTGCCGAATCTGACCGAACACTAGTAAGAGACCATATTAGGTCCTACTTAGCGGCGATAAAAGCAGAGAAGCGTTCTTACCTCACTGCTCTTATCGCATCATCAGATAACCACCCAGCCTCCTTGTTTAGGGTGACCCGCTCCCTCCTTCAGCAGGAGGTGAGGGGAGACCCCTTAGAGGCGATAAAAGCAGAGAAGCGTTCTTACCTCACTGCTCTTATCGCGTCATCAGATAACCACCCAGCCTCCTTGTTTAGGGTGACCCGCTCCCTCCTTCAGCAGGAGGTGAGGGGAGACCCCTTAGAGGGTAGAGCTGAGGATTTTGGAAAATATCTGTATGATAAAATCGCTCAGATACGGGAAGGCTTTGATTTCAACTGGGTATGTCCAGTGGGAGAGACGGAGTCTGGTCTTGAGACTGCTATCTGGGCTGAGTTTGACCCCGTGACTCCCGAGGACGTGGACAGGTTGTTTGGGGGACTTAGGGTGACCACTTGTTTATTGGACCCGTGCCCCTCCTGGCTGGTGTTGGCATCCCGGGAGGTGGTACGAGGCTGGTTCCAGGCAATTATTAATGCTTCGTTGAGTGAGGGTGTCTTCCCTGCCACCTTGAAAGAGGCGGTAGTGAGGCCCCTCCTCAAGAAGGCTACCCTGGATCCAGCCGTTTTATCAAATTATCGTCCTGTCTCCAACCTTTGCTTTCTTGCAAAGGTTGTCGAGAGTGTGGTTGCCCGACAGTTCCCGCGACACCTGGAGGAATCGCTATACTTGGATCCATACCAGTCGGGCTTCAGGCCTGGTTACAGCACGGAAATAGCATTGGTCGCGTTGGTGGATGATCTCTGGCGGGCCTGGGACAGAGGTTGTTCCTCTGCTCTGGTGCTATTGGACCTCTCGGCGGCTTTTGATACCATCGATCATGGTATCATGCTGCAACGGTTGGAGGGGTTGGGTATGGGGGGCACTGTTTTGCGGTGGTTCTCCTCCTTCCTCTCCAGCCAGATGCAGTCTGTGTTGACAGGGGGCCAGAGGTCGACCCCGAGACCCCTCGTATGTGGGGTACCTCAGGGGTCAGTCCTCTCGCCCCTACTGTTCAACATTTATGTAAAACCACTGGGTGAGATCATCCGTGGTTTTGGTGTGAAGTACCATCTGTACGCTGATGATACTCAGCTGTACATTTCCACGCCGAACCACCCCAATGATGCTCTTGCCGTGCTGACCCGGTGCCTGGAGGCCGTCCGGGTTTGGATGGGGAAGAACGGACTCAAGCTCAACCCTTCCAAGACCGAGTGGCTGTGGCTACCGTCGTCCCGGTTTAGTCAATTGACTCCTTCGTTGTCCATTGGGGGCGAAACAGTGGCCCCCGTGGAAAGGGTTCACAATTTGGGAGTCCTCCTGGATTCACGGCTGTCTTTAGAGGACCATTTGATGGCCGTGGCCGGGAGGATGTTCTATCAGGTTCGCCTGGTACGCCAGTTGTGTCCCTTCCTAGACCGGGACTCGCTATGCACAGTTACTCATGCCTTCGTTACTTCCAGGCTGGACTACTGTAATGCTCTCTACATGGGGCTCCCCTTGAGGTGCACCCGGAGGCTTCAGCTGGCCCAGAATGCGGCCGCACGGGTAGTGACCGGGGCGCCATGGCATTCCCATATAACATCGCTCCTGCGTGAGCTGCACTGGTTGCCGGTGGCCTTTCGGGTGCGTTTCAAGGTGTTAGTGACCATTTTTAAAACGCTCCGTGGCATCGGACCCGGATATCTACAGGACCGCCTTCTGCCAGCAAATACCTCCCGCCGTCCGGTACGCTCCCACAGAGAGGGTCTCCTCGGGGTGCCGTCGGCCAAACAATGTCAGCTGGCGACCCCCAGGGGGAGGGCCTTCTCTGTGGGAGCTCCAACGCTTTGGAACGAGCTCCCCCCCGAACTCTGTACGATGACGGAATTGCGTTCCTTCCATCGAGAATTAAAAACATACTTATTCCGACAAGCCGGCCTGGGATGATAGCTCCAGCTCCAACAATGGCCATAACTGTTTTTAGGGGATTGTGTTTTTAGTTGGGTTTTTAAATATTAGGCCAAATTGTTTAATTTATTTTTAATAATTTTAATTTTTGTGTGTTGTTGTTTTAATTGGGCTGTACACCGCCCCGAGTCCTTCGGGAGGGGGGCAGTATAAAAATTGTAAATAATAATAATAATAAAAAATAATAATAAGGAACGATTATGCTTGTATGTGTCCAAGCATGTGTGCATATTTGTGTAATGAATATTTTAATTATGTCACAGCTCAGAGAATAGCGTATAACTGCTTTATTTTTAGAAAGGGCCAAGATCCACAGCTAGGAGACCTGTTCTCTTTTTGCATTTATGGAAAGGCTGAAGGACATCTGCTCTGTATTGAATTAGATCCTGCAGTGCTTCACTAATGCTGTTAAGCGATTACAGTAAACAGCAGGGATAACACAAGCATTCCATCTTTGTATTTGATGTCTCTGCCAGGCAAAAAAGATCCAGTTCACTCTCATCTTTTCCTTCCCTCTTTTACATAGTTTTTAAAAATGGGATCAGAAAACAATAGCTTAAACTGGGTAAAAAGAATTAAATTAACTGGAACAAAAATAGTAAACTGGAACCTGTTTTTTGTTTTAGCTCCAGATTACATGATGCAGTACATTGATCAATAATGAAAGCCACATGTTTTTTCCGGAGGTGTTTTTCCCCCTTCTGAGACTGAATTCAGATAACAAGCTTTTACTTATTTTATTCACTTCATGCAGCCTTCTTTAGGGCTTATATGACATGCTGGGTACATGATACGAAATTGGATTGCTTCTACTAATAGACACATGGAGGCCAATAGTAGAGGAATAAAACAATTTTTATGTAGATGTAAATGTTGGCTCAAATTGTAAATTTTAAAACTCATTCATCCTTTGGACAGTTAACTAATGGAAAAGGCCAACTGGGGTCATCTGAACAGCTGACTGGATTTTAGGGTTGGGAATCACACCATATAATACGGAAATGCATTATTATGCAAAGCTATCCTAAATTTGTTGTTTTCACTTAAAGAAACAAGGTGAGAGGGTAGCATTTTTTTTGTCTTTTCTGCTTATATTTTTGTTCATTCTTAATACTTTTTTATAATGGATTACAAAAATATCTCCAGGAACCTTTATTGCAACCTGCTGACTTTCTTGTTTATTTTGAAAAGCTTTTTTCAGTGAGAACACAAAGTATTATTTCTTTCCACTACATTTCCTACTCCCCTCCTCCTTCTCCTCTTCCACTTGGTTTCCCTCTCTTCTTCTTCCATTGTTTTGCAGATATCCAGAAAGATAAAGCGATGATTAAAAATGCTGATCATGACCATCTGCGTGTGTGCCCTGTACACTATCTGTCCGCTGTTGGGTATCAAAGCTGTATCATCAATGTTCTTTGAAGACTAAGCAGGTTGGACATGCAATTTAGATGAAAAACAATTACTTTGTGTTAGCTTGCTTTTGGCAAGAGTAGTGGGGCTCGTCTGGGAGATGGAAACAAAAGTCACTCTTCATCTTCATGAATTTCAAATGAGGGGAAAAGAGTGAAAGCAGGCAGAGTGTCATCTGCCAGGAGTCATTCCATATCACCTTCCTCTAACTAGCTGCTTCCTCAGAGGAATACGCTTTGCCTCTGTCACAGACTGCAGGGGAAGAGCATTTATTTCATCTTCTGGAAGACAGATAATGCTAATCATTTTATCATAAGAATATTTTAGTAGACACCTTTGTCAGGGTATTTACATTTTAAAAGGCAACCACAACTGGGACTAAATTCATCATTCAAAAGCAAAAGGGTTTTGTTCAACTCTGAATGCTCAAATGTCACATTTATAAAAACACAGAAGCTGGTTTGGGGCGATCTAGAGGGTAAACACGAGTGGGGTGGGGAGGCAGTGTAGCAAGGAAGCCTTCCTTGTGGACATTAGCAGTTCTTTATTTTGTTTGCTTTGAAAGGCATCACCTTTCAAAAGACTATTTGATCCAGCTAGCCAACTAGCTAGCACTAAACACTAAATCTTTTCTGAAGTTGGACCATGTTGCAGAGGAACATGTTATATTGTGTTTGGCTGTATAGCCTACTAAATAACATTTCTCCATAACATAAGGATATTTTGTACACTGAATATAGGACAAGAGCAATTATAATTTCATTATGGATTGCTTCAGCAATATGTATAGATCAACGTAAGATAGGTTTTGCAGAAGATAGAGTTCAGAAGACCTATACTGCAGTGGATTCAGCCAAATGCTCGAACTTCCCCCCAGTTAGTTGTTGAAACCAGTACCCTATAGGGCACATTGTCAGGAACCTCATTGTTTTTCATCAACAATAAAGTCATTGGGGATGTGCCACACTTTGCACTAATCTATTGGATCCACTTCAGCAAAGCATAGTCAAAACAGAGTCTCCAATTCTATTACAGACAGAGCCAACATTTACCTTATCAGAAACACACTAGTGGTTTTCCTTAACCTATTCATAAAGTTTCTTGCAGCTTGAATTCCTTTCAGCATTACTGTTCTATCTGCCTGTGTAAAATGTACATCTTTGAAACTTTGACCCACTCACCAAGCAAATATTGTTATTTCAGTGTGAATAGCTTTGATTCTACCAGTGTTGGCAGGCAATTTCAGCTCTTTGTTTGGCTTTTTGTCTTCTTCCTACTCTGCTAACTTCGCCCTGTTTCAAAAACAGCTACAGTGCAGGCTATAAACCTCTGTTGTGCTATGATTCTGGGATGGCCAAAGAGCTCAGTGCTTTTAAACACAATGAAGGCTTAGTGAATATGTGGTGTGAATAAGTTTCTGCATTTCCACCTATTTAGCTCAACAAAAAGGATCAGTATGCAGGGGCATTACAATTACAACAAATAATTGCTTCTGGGTTTCTGAGGAAATATATATACATCTAATCTTAGTACAAGGAGCTTACAGCAGAGAACCTAAGAAACCACTAATAAATGGAAGGCAGGAATGGGAGGAGGAGCTGTGAAGGATTTTTTCTAATGTGCCAGTTTTTTGTAACTTTTTAATAATATTGATTAGTGAACTGCATTGCAGAATTCATGGAAATGTGGATTTCAAAGAATAATTAACTTGAAATAAGTTTGTATAACTTGTCATTTAAATGAATCTCCCTTCCCTTTCATTCTTAAAAGCAGCAGTCAGAAACTAAATGATCAGATCTCTAGATTGAGTGATTACTTCAGTGTTTCTCAACCTTGACAATTTTAAGGCATGTGGACTTCAACTCCCAGAATTCCACAGCCAGCACTGCTGGCTGTGGAATTCTGGGAGTTGAAGTCCACATGCCTTAAAATTGTCAAGGTTGAGAAACACTGGATTACTTTGTAATAGATACTCATGTTGAGCACACTTAGTTGAAATTAAGACTCTTGTGACTCATTGTTTTCAGCAGAGAGACTGAAAAAAGCAGCAATCTGGGGCTCAACAATTCCCTTTCAATTCAATAGGATAAAAAATGTTTAATTGGGCCATCATGACAATTAGATGTAATAAATATATTGGCAAAAGGGTGCTACATCAATAACATTGGCTTCTTTCCTGCCAGGAAGAAGCCACATTAAAAACCTGTTTTGCTATTTTAAGCTGTGGCAATATAAATCAAGGTAAAGAATTTTTTCTTGTGCAAGTAGAAAAAAAATCCATAAGATATTCAGCACAAAAACAAAGTTTAGGTGCTTTTTTTAAAAATGGCCCTGGACTTGTGCCTTAAGAAAGTTCTGCAGGAAAATTGACTCCCACATATGTTTTCAACATCTTAATTGCAGTTTCCATAAAACATTTTCACAAGAACATTTGCTATTTCTGTGATTGGAAACATCTTAAACTATAGTCTTAAATTCTAAAAGAGAAGGCATTTTTAATTTTAAGGTGTCAAATGATTGAATCTGTTGTGATATTATTTACAAAAGCTCTCCTTTGACAGAAAAATATTTATATAACAAAAGGCTTGAGTTTTTTGGGTGGGGCATACTCAAAATGGCCACAAAGACTTCTTAATTCAATGGCCAAAATAATTAGAATTAGCCCAATTCCTGTCTTGGATCTCCCTTCCTTTTCCCTTCCTGCTTTTCCTGGATATTTTGAATTTTAAATGAAGCCTTATTTTAACACAGCACTTGTGTCTTATATTGTAATAGAAGTAGCTGAAAAGAAGCAGTTGCATAAATGGTTGATGGAAATTGATTTGACTCTCACTGATGGTAGGTAAACTGAATTAGAGTTTCTCTGGGTTCAGATTATATGATAAACTGCAGGAAGTCAAAAACAGTTTGGAAACTACTTGATTTTTTAGCAGCCTCCATGGAGTAAAAGGCTGTAGGGATCAGTAGGCAAAAAGAAAGCTAGCCTTACTCTTATAATATAAACAATGGTTTAATTTTATCACAAAAGGGTTCGTACATTATACTCAGCCATAAACCTGCTTATTATGCCTTAACATAATGAGTGCTCTTCAACATCTTCATCAACGATTTGGACGAGGGGATAGATGGGGAACTCATCAAATTTGCAGATGACACCAAGCTGGCAAGAATAGCCAACACTCCAGAAGACAGGCTTAAGATACAGGAGGACCTGGACAGACTTGAACACTGGGCGCTATCTAACAAAATGAAATTCAATGGTGAAAAAAGTAAGGTTCTACATTTAGGCAAGAAAAACGAAATGTACAGGTATAGTATACAGGGTACCTTGCTCAATAGTAGTAACTGTGAGAGGGATCTCGGAGTCCTAGTGGACAATCATTTAAATATGAGCCAGCAGTGTGCTGCAGCTGGCAAAAAAGCCAACTCAGTGCTGGGCTGCATTAACAGAGTGAAGAATTAATACCACTTTACAATGCCTTGGTAAGGCCACACTTGGAAGACTGCATCCAGTTTTGGTCACCATGATGTAAAAAAGATGCTGAGACTCTAGAAAGAGTACAGAGAAGAACAACAAAGATGATTAGGGGATTGGAGGCTAAAACATATGAGGAACGGTTGCTGGAATTGAGTATGTCTAGTTTAACAAAGAGAAGGACAAGGAGGGACATGATAGCAGTGTTCTAATATCTCAGGGGCTGCCACAAAGAAGAGGGAGTCAAGCTATTCTCCAAAGTGCCTGAGGGCAGGACAAGAAGCAATGGATGGAAACTAGTCAAGGAGAGAAGCAACCTAGAACTAAGGAGAAACTTCCTGACAGTTAGAACAATTAACTAATGGAACAGCCTGCCTCCAGAAGTGGTGAATGCTCCAACACTGGAGGTTTTTAAGAAGAGACTGGACAGCCATCTGTCTGAAATGGTGTAGGGTTTCCTGCCTGATCAGGGGGTTGGATTTGATGACCTCCAAGGTCCCTTCCAACTTTATTATTATTATTATTATTATTGTTGTTGTTGTTATAGAATGGAACTAGAACTATATAGATCACTTGGGATATGCCTTACTGAGACACTTCATTACAGATCCTACAGCACAGGTGTCAAATTTGCCATATCACATGACGTGTCGTGACGTATCGTGACTTTTTTTTGCATTACCGGAGCTGGGGTGGGTGTGGCATCTGTATGATGCAACTGGCCCGTGGGCCAGCAATTTGACACCCCTGTCCTACAGCAATGATAATGCCAGAATAACAGACTAACAGAAGGGACCTTGGAGGTCTTTTAGTTCAATCCCTGCTCAAGCAGGAGATATTTTGACATGAAGAGGATCCTCCATAAAGAAGAGGCAAGGCCCATGGGCCCTGACAAGGGTGTTGCCCATTAATCAGCAAAGAGTCCCTGCCAGGCAGTAAAACAATGTGATGCACTTTTTCATCTTTACTCTTTAGAAGCATGTTGCCATCTCACATCATGAATTTGCTGTAAAGAACTATTTTGCTGGTTAAAATGAAATGCCTACGAAAGAAAACATAGCTTCAACAAATTTTATAGAAAAGCTAGAACACCTGACAGCTTTCCATCTTTGGAATTCATCCATTGTGTCTATACATCATTTCATATGATGCTTTTTGTGTGAGCCAGTCACCACATATATCTCAAAAGTGGTAGATTGCAGTAAATAGTAATGTAAGTACCGTAACAATATACAAGATAGTTTGGATAGAGATCCTTCAGTTCCATCTGTGACATGTGGGCCAAAATGTTTTCAAATACTACCCTAGCAATCACAAGGGAACATTATTTGTGGTACGGTACTATCACAATCCTTTTCTATCTTATTAAAAATCACTATAACCACCATCCTATTTTATTTCCTTCCTTTTTCATTTTGTATTTTTTCCATAACACATATAAACTTAAATTAAGCCATTTAGAATTGAAGTAATGTTTGATCATGTTGGAAAAGAAATTTACATCATTTACTAGATGGCTCTTACTTTCAAACTGCTACATTTTATTCATCTGAAATTATTTTAACAAAACATGAGATTGGGAAGATTGTTAAAGCAATCTTCAAGCCTTCCTATTGACCTCAGACTTTCCCATTTACAGCAGTACTTTTATGAATGTTGCTTAGACCTCAATAATTTCATAATTGTCTCTAAATAGAACTGGGCCTGGACTGCACCAAGCTTAATTTGTAAGATAAATTTGTAAGAGAAAGAGTAGTAATTAGCAACTGAGAAGGAAAACATGAAGGAGCAAATGAGAAGATCATAGGTTGGAAGCTTTCCTATTTAGGAATCATATAAGAGAGGAAATTCTACTTCCTAGTACAAGCATTCTATTCATATACATATAATCCTCAACTTACTAGTAAAGAAGAATATTTGTAGCTCAGGGTTGACATGAGGGGTCCTTGGTTCTCTCTAAGCTTGCTTGTTTTCTTGCAGATGTTTCATTACCCAAACTAGGTAACATCATCAGTAGCACTGATAATGTTACCTAATTTGGGTAATGAAGAAAACAAGCAAACTCAGAGAGCTTTGCTACAGCAAGATTTGAGTGATTGGTTTCCATGGTAAAATATGGATGATTCTATGATTCTACCAAGTGCCATATTATATATGGTGCTTCAAGCACAGAACACATCTGCCATTTTATTTGATTGCCAGTTATATGTTCCAATAAGAATGAAATACTGAAAACCATTACTTACATTATTGGGGCTCCAATAACAGACTCTCCTACTTTTTTCAGAGCCGTAATATATATGTCATCTGAATATATTTTATCCTTTGTTTGGTAGATCTGCACCCATTTTATTTTTATAAGCTGACATTATTTGTGCCTTGTTGTGGTCAATAAACTAATCAATCAACTAATAATTAACTAACTAGCATATTCACGACAAATATGCCCATTGACTCACCCAAAAAAGTCAATAGCTGAAAATACCACAATGTAATAAAATTATCCCACACTTAAATCTTCTTCAAAAGTGTGTTTTACTTATAGAAAAATATGTACAGTATTTTCCTTGGAACCATGGAATGCTTTATTCTAAGGGGAAAAGACCTTTAACTTACAATATTACTTTATTCCTATTTCTAGGTTACTGGGATATGGTGGTTCAGTAAGAAGGGGGAGAAATGGAAAGAAATATTGCAAATTACTCTGCAGATTTTCTAGATTTGCGGTGATGTTTCTGAGGAAGGCTTTTCTACAGGTGTTTGATGTTGGCTTAAGGGAGATATATTACATTCTTTTTGAGGTTAAAGCAGGGCAAGAGTTCTCTACTAAGGCTATTTTGGCTTTAAAATTTGGATAGGGAAAAATTGTCTTTTTTGGGATGTGGAATTCTCTATGGATACATGTGAACTAGAAACATTTTTGTATGAATTACTTGGAGGACTATTTCATACTTTCTTTCAAAGCATTTTGTGTCATATTCTACTTTGCTCTTCAATATACTGCAGCTTTCAAAAGATGGTTCTAAAACAGTTTTAGTATTTTTGATTTTCATACATTTTATGCAGTGTTATATTGCAGCAATAGGTTCTTCGGGTTTATTTGAATTGTAATTCTGATCTTTCATGGTTATGAAAGCTAAGGAACTGAGTTTAACAACATCTGCAGGACACAGGTTGTCCATTCCTATTATTCACACACAATGTATTGAAGAAGCAGAAGAAAATCAATCTGCCTGTTAAAAACCCAGGCATCTGCTAAGATGAGAAGAATAAAATAGTTACTGGCTGAGCAGTTCATAGCTCAGAAATATCTTTAAAGCCTTCTGGCAGTAGAATAATGTCCTCAGATAACACCTAGAATAATGTCTTCAGACAATAGCTAGAAAAAATAGGGCATGACATTTTAAATTAAAACTGCAGATCCAATTTGTAATGCATGTAATGTTGGAGAAGAATGCTTATATAAGTAAGTGTTTTGGAGGTTGTCAGATTCTGGATGTGAAGGAATAGATTCAAATGAAATTCTAGCATCATTCCATATTTGGTTTTTGATGAGGTAGTGCTCTTTGATGGGGGAAAAACACAAGTTGGGGGTCCTCTTGAACTCACCATTCTGCTTGAATAATAGGTAAAAGCTATGTCCAGGAAGGCCATTGCTCAACCTCAAGTGGTATGGTATGCCAACTGCAGCCTTGATAGCCCAGGGGATATTGAACATGGAGTGATCCTGAATGAATTACTCTAATTCACATTTAAGATGCTCTTGAACGTTTCACCTGGAAACATTACAATGTAAATTACAAAGGCCATATACTCACTGAATTGTCTTTCTACTGCCATGTTACATCATGAAAAGAATGAAATTTATTTTAATGAAAAGAAGGACTAGGGGTGATATGACATCATTGTTCCAATATCTGAGGGGCTGCCACAAAGAGGGGGGGAAACCTATTCTCCAAAGCATCTGAAGGCAGGACACACCTAGAACTAAGGAGAAATTTCCTGAAATCATTGCATTCCAATTGTCAAGTATTCCACAGTTCTTGGATCCTAAAGGCCTAAGGAGAATAATTAATCAGTGGAATGATTTGCCCCAGAAGTTGTGAGTGCATTGGACCACCATTTGTCTGAAATGTACAGGGTTTCCTGCCTGAAGTGGGGGTTGGACTAGAAAAGCTCCAAGTTCCTTTCCAGTTCTGTTATTCTGTTATTATCATCACTGTAGGATCTGCAGTGATTACCAATATCTTCCTAAATGCAACTCAACATTCCAGTTACCACTGAAGTAGCCCATATGGCTAAAGACTAGGGCAGTGATGGCGAACCTTTTAGAGACCGAGTGCCCAAACTGCAACCCAAAACCCACTTATGCATCATCGGGTGCCGGTGGGTGTGGCCCATTGAGTGGGTGTGGCCCATTGGGTGGGCGTGGCTGCGGTGGTAACAGCAGACTGGGTGGGCTAAAAAGTTCAATCAATCAATTCCAACTTTGCAAGATCTTTTTTTTCCCACGAGAAGTTGAAATTGACTGATTAATTGAACCTTTTTTTTGTACACGGCAGCAGAGGCCTAAAGCAAAAAGGGTTTATAAAACCCAGCTGAAGGCCTAGGACTGGGATGACAGCGCGCGTGCCCACAGAGAGGGCTCTGAGTGCCGCCTCTGGTACCCGTGCCATAGGTTCACCACCACTGGACTAGGGTGTCCTCAGCTTCTGCAATCCAGAGCAGAGAGTATTCCTGATGAAGGTTCCCTTCTCTTGATGCACTTGATATCAGGGATGAGTGTGAGTAGAGCATTTTCAAAATGGAGTATTTTTCAAAAATAGTTTAAAAATTTTTCATGACTCATGGCCATGCTTCCTAAAGTATCCGCCCAGGCATAGAATCAGGAAATAGGATCTAAACCAATAGAAAAAAGACACGAAGTAACCATATAAGGAATTAGAAAAAAAAATAGCCATATAAGGAAGCAGGCCATATAAGGAAGCAAGCCATATAAGGTAATGTTGGTGTTAGAAAGAAATAATTGGAACAGGTAGAGTAGTGATGTTTTGAAAAAGGGGGTGGGATGTTGACTAACTATAAAATTCTGCTAACGCTTCTGTAACGGTGTGACTTCTTCCTTGTGACCGTGAGGCGCTCGGTAAGAGGTACACCACGCTTTGCAAACCGTTTTTTTTTGCTAATAAACAAAACTTTCAAATTTTACTCCGAATTTGTCTCGTCTGGATTTCTTTTAATTTGAATATCCTGCAAACAAGTGAAAGTTAGCATCCTCCTGGGAGGCTCTCTTCATCTGGAAGAGCTTGCCATTTTTAGGGGTTTTAGAAATTCTTAAAACTTGACTACTTCAGGAGGCCTTTAGGATTTAAGAACTGTGGAATACTTGACAATTGGAATGCAATGATTTCCAATTAAAGTTAATTGAACTATAACTGTAATTATATATTGTGTTATCTTAATGTATATGTTCTATTATTTTATTGTTGTATTTGGCTTTGGCTGTTCTCCAAAACACCACTTAAAATTGTTTGACTGCAGTAGTTCATAAATAAGTAAAAATAAGAAATTCTGTGTATTAGATCATTTTAATAAATATCAAAATAATAAAATGACACTTTATCTAGAATTGTACTACATGGACATCAATGTTAAAAAAGCAGCTAATGGCCTTTAGTTGTATTTTGTAGTTTGGTTGATTACCTGGATACTTTTGAGTCAAATATTTAATAAATGCTGAACTAAATTCAAACTTTATTATTCCAATATCATTTCTTATTGAAATGGAAATCTTACATAGCAGTTTCTGATAAATCTGCAGAATACTTAGAATGAAAAAAAAAAAAGCAAGTGAACCCTTTACAGCCCACAGGATTGTAAAAAAAAAAAAAAAAGCCTGACTCATTTCTTATCTTGCTATTTTCCCCTTAGGCTCAGTAAATAATTCCTTCATTTACTAGTGCTTTCCAGAATCCTTTAGGTTTTTTTTCTTCTGAACTGCAATATGCAATATCTATGAATTATAATTTATAGTAGGTGTTTTAAATCCCTACTTTGCTCCCATTCTGACATGAAGTAGTGAAATGAGTAATGCAAATGACATAATTGAAGTCACTAGCAAATGTGGAGCTTTTGAAGAGTTTCCTCTAAAGGCGTAATAATTTTACCCTTTTAGCTAACCTAGATTTTGGGAAAGAGAAAAAGAGAAATGACTTGACACATATTCCAGGTGTGCTAAAAAATGTCATGGGCAATTTTTTTTTATTATAAATGGAACCTGATTTTAAGATACCTTGGAAAAGATTGAGAAAAGCTAGTATTTTTTTTTAATACTAGTTGTTTTTATACATGGCTCAAAAGCAGTGACCCAAACTCCTATTATTAGGCCAAATTACCTGAACATTATTTTGTGTATCTCTCACATGTGTTTTTGCATTAATTAAAAAACTGTCTTATGGATGCCAGTTTAATTCCATCTTTCTTTCAAGTGGCAATCGTTGGACCAGTACATTTTCTTTGCTTGAATGAAGAATAAATTCTTTTGCTCTCTTAATCATTCTCATTGCCAGGAAATTACTGAATTTACTACTAATGAAAAAATCTGTGTCCTAACAAATGTCTCTTAATTAGACGTGATTTAAGTTACCCTGACTTTTTGCATATTTTGACATTCCAAGAGGCATTCCACTTTTAATATTAACTGAAGCATGTCATTTATTCATTACTTATTTACCCATTTCTATTGCAAAATTCAATATTCAAAGCTTTCACCAGTTAAAATCCAAAATATTACAATGTCCAAGCTTAATACTGATATACCAGGTCATATCTGAAAATAAGAGATTATTTGCCTCAAAGTCATTGCCAAAACTACAACCTCCCCCCACACCTAACCAATTTGTATCAATGTTATGTAAAGTGAAGGGCAATTTTACTGTCAAAAATGGGCAAGGTACATAAAATAACATGTACATTGGACAAAACTAGCTGTGCTTTGTTGGGTGTGCTGTATAATAGCAAAATATTAATCTGGTCATAAATAAGCTATATTTGACTTCAAATGCTATAGAATGTGTTGTGGGTGTCTCTAGACCAGCTTGGGAAATGTCAGAGGATGAGGAGGAGCAGCCAGGCCCCTCTGGGTGTTTTCCCCTCCCGGCAGCAGAGACAGACAGTGAGGAGATTTGCATGCAGTCTGGGTCAGAATCTCAAAGCGGGGAGTCAGACTTGGAACAGGAAAATATATGGCTTGATCCGAGATTCCGAAGGTTTGATAGGCGGAGGTTTCAGTTACGTGGAAAAAGGAAGCCATGGGGGAAGTGACGTATCGAAAACTATATTAGAAGGTGAAGGAGGGACTAATTCTTTGTCACGAGCAACGTTAATATCAAGTAGTAGCCTGATACCTCGAGGAGTTAGTTTGAACTCAGTTTTCTGGTGTTTTTGGAATCTACGGAAGATTTATGAGGTCTTGGACAACCTGAGAGATAAAGAGTGAGTTATTGGAAGGGGGGAGAGCATGTTTAAGCTGAATGTAAATAAGTCAGACTCGGCCGTTCCGCAAACGAACTGCCAGCATCTTGCTTTGAAGTGAATCTCTTGAACTGTGTTAAATAAAACTCTTAAAGAAATATTCGTGTGGAGTTTACTAAGCTGAGAAGGGCCAGATACAACAGAATGTAGCCTGCGCTTTAAACACACACACACACACACACACACACACACACACACACACACACACACACACACAGAGTGAGAGCGAGAGAGCTAAACACTATTATTGTAAACAAATTCCTATTTATAAAGTCTTCAGAGTCTTATTAAGCTACTCTTTTAGACAAAGAGAAATATTGGATGATTATCAGACTCAGAATTCCAGCTTTTCACCGTGGTTTTTACATGCTGAAAAGAGTAAGAATAGGCAGAAAAGGATCAAGAGACTTCTAAGAACTCTTATCGAAAAGCCACAATTCTTGTTGATGGGAGATCCGATGTTCCTTCTGCCAGAAAAAAATACTGAAGGACCAAAGGTGAGTTTAGCTTCATTCAACATGGGGGAAGTCTACTGGAATATCATACCTGATTCTATTTGGTCTTAGGGAGTTTAGGTGAACAAGCCACTCCTGCCAGATACTGTGTTTGCACACATGGTAAGCTGTTGTAAAAAAATAATTGTTGCCTGGAGTGACCTATAGATAATTCTGCTGACTAATTCACAGTCATAATGTCAGCTTTCCTACCGGACACTTGCAGGAAAAGGAAAACACAGGAACACCTTCGTCCAACAAATTCCAGTTTACTTGAGGTAAAGCAATGACGTTCACACAGACCTTAGCAATCAGGTTCTATGCTTTAAAAAAGTTTGCGCTAGGAGCAACTGCCTCTCAGCTCTGTTTAAATACACTCTTGTAATTACTACCCCCCCTTCACCAATTACTACCCCACCCTTCACCAATTAATCTTCAGCCACAAACCCGCCACACCCCTGCCTAACAAACTACAACCCTGCCCTCTTGTCTCCCAACCAGCACCTGGCAGCAATCAGAGAAACCTCAACCACCCCTGAGGCTTCTCTGGGATGCCCTTGACTGTTAATCATAATTGTCGGCTACTGCCCATCAGCTGTTCACCGGCTTGCCGCTCGTCAGCTGTTCGGCGGCTTGCCCTTCTTCTGTGCAGGCGCGGCAGCATATCTGCACATGCGCGGTGTCTAATGGCGTCCGGAATTGTCCTTTTGCTGCTCCAGTGCCCAGAACAGTTGCTGGAGGATCCGCAGCTCACTCTTCCTTCCAAAACGATGAGCTGCTTAGATCCTGTGCTGGTTCTCCTCCTCTGTCACCAGGCTGCCCCCCCTTTTTGTGTGTCGAGCCCGGGAGGGCTTGACAGGTGGCCCCCCTACCAGGTGTCCTCCTGGAAGTAGGCAAAATATATAGTTAGGTTGGTGTTGGGGTTGTGGGTACATCTCCCCTCCCCCTGGCTTTTGGGGATATTTATGGTGGTATCTGCATACTAGTCGAGGGGCATCAACGTCTGCCTTCCTCACCCATGATGCCTCCAATATTGGGTATCCCTTACACAGTACTAGATATTGTAACCGACCCCGTCGATACCGTGAATCGAGTAATTTCTCGATTTTGTAATGACCTCCCCCAACTTGACCAAGGGGT